>OY728166.1:1174280880-1175530880 GCA_963277665.1 Viscum album | reverse complement strand
ATTCTATTGTACGACAAACCAAGATTATCTTGCGCTATACACAACACTGTATTAGCTTGCAGTATACGGCAACACTTTTCTTGGCTCTTGTTACACACAATTTCAAGTTCGTTTGATAAAAGTAATTCTACGAAACATTGAGTGTATATATATATATATATATATATTCAATGTATAAATAAAATATGGTTGGATTCTGTTATACGCAACAACAAAGGAGTTGTGCACTACACGCAACCCTGACTTGGCTTTCATTACACGCAATCACGACCTTCCTCGATAGCGTGTGTTGTACGCAATACCAGGTATTAATAAACAATGTTATATTATTATAATATTGTCATGTACTAGCCGTTATGAATAGTATTGACTAAATTTTGAATTTTTTAACATTATTATTCATCTTACACATTTCTAGAACATGGTATAAGAACAAAATAAATTTTTCGGGTAAAATAAGTATTTTTCAAAAAATATAGTTTTGTCGCCTTTTCATGGCGCACCCACTTTAAATATAGTTTTTGACTTGTTTATAAGTTCAATTTGAAAAAATAAAATTTTTGTTTGGAATCAAGAAATAAAAATTTACTTTGGATAAAATTTTCATATTATTCTGGTAACATTCACATTTTAATGAATAGTAAAAACACGCTATATTTTAATTAAAAACAACTTTTTTCTTCGTAATATATGATGTGGTTAAATTATAATATTTAATGGTTTTAAAGTATAAATAGAATATATTTTTACAATTTAATATAATGTATGTCATTAGCATTGATTTTACCTTTATTCGTAGGTTAAATCAATTCAATCTTTTGCAATGTTTTAAACAAAAACCCGTTTTTATTCGACAATAGGATTAATTTTAATTTAATTTCTGCAACTTTTGTGTATTGAATTTTAAAAAATGGATTCCATATTTGGAATTAGTGGGTCCAAATTATGTTAATAGTCTTCTTTTTATTTTTGGGAATTATGAATAGTAACTACGGTAAATTTTATTTACAATAGTTAAAGGTAAATCGGGTAATTAAGGGTAAATATAATATTTTAAAATTACCCTAAAAAATGTCAAATTCCTATTGAATGACTAAAAATCGACCCATATCACCTAAGGGTCGGATTATATTGATTTAATTAAATTTTTTCAATGAACATAATTTAATTATTATTAAAACCATAGAATGTGACAAAATGTCACTTTCTTAAATCTTATAAGTATAATAATTTTAATCTAGTGATAAACTTCATGAAACTTCAAACCTGAATAGTCTCCAGAAAGCTAATATAATTATATACATCATAGGAATTTATTTATAATTTTTAGGGATTAAATATTTATCATTTATTATGACACAAAGATGATGCAGTATTTGCCTTATTAATGAAATATTGACATAATTGATGTTATAAATGCCCAAATAAATGTAATTTGAGACTTTTTATGACTTACAGTAATTTTATAGGTTAATATGACATGTTATTGTTGATTTAAGTAACGTTTTTCGAACTTTTCATTCTGTTATGAATTTCATAAAAATCATGTACCAAATAGTGTCAAAATTGACATAAAATAGTTTTTAAAACAAATATTATATTATTAATTGTTATTTTATTCCTAAAAATCTAAGGTTCTGCCAAATGACTTAGATAAGATTATATATATTAATAATAAACAACTTGGGGTTCTTTTGTCTTGATATAGTAAGTTTATTGACCATATAGTGTAAGAAAACAAAAAGACACGGTAAAAGTTAAATTATTTAACTTAGAGTTAAATCTAATTGATAAGGTTAAAATAATAACCTAAACTTGTCTAAATCCTATTGGATGAGAGGCGTTCGACCCATCCCCACCTTAGCCTCGAAATAAATCAATTTGGAGCTATTTAAAACCTAACATAACTTTATAATAAAATAATATTTTTAGTTATTCCAAAGGTGCCCCTCTCGTCCCTTATAAAAGGGCACCTCCTCCCTCTCTTCCTCACACAACATTGAGCGTTCAAGCTCGGCCAACCCCTGAAAAATTCTCTTCTCCACTTCCCTAGAAACATCCTAGAGGTTATAGTCTTCCTCAAAGTCCAATTTTAGTGCCCTAAGAGGAGGTCTCAAAGAGGCGCTTCAAAGAAGAGGTAATTTCCGTTACCGATTCTTTCACCTTTATTTCTTCTTCCACTTCTTCTTCTTAGGTTGTTTAATTATGAAGTAATAACATCAGTATCAATAATAAACTGATATGTTATTATAATTATGAGACAATACTATTTCACCATCTATCCATCCTATGGAAAACGAAATCATCGCGCGTGCATACGTACGGAATACCGTCTCCACGCCGTGGTGAAATATATTTTACACCACCACCTTACTTGGATGGGTATAATGGTGTAAATAATAACTATATATTATTATTTTAAAGTTATATTGATTCTAAAATAGTATACATACACTCCAATACAGTCCCATGATCCTGAGAATGATATCATCGCTCGTGCGTACGTACGGACTACCGTCTCCACAACGCGATGAGATTCATTCTCCACTTTAACCATTCATGAATGATTATAAAGTATATATAATAAGTAATCATAAAATATATTACATAATAATTATACTAGATTTATGTGTATATATATGTATTTCATCTACTTAATTCCGTTCAACTCAATAAAGAAACGAAAACAACGTTCATGCGTACGTACGTCCAACCGTCTCCATGAACGGTGTATTTCTTTCCATTTACTGATTTATTATATATATGTATATTCTGAATATATATATATATATATAAATCATGTTTTATATTATGGAATTAAGTAATAATGATCTAAGTAATCATATGAATAATTACAAGTCAAAACACGAACGACAAATGAGACGATTTTACCCAAAACGCTACTTTAACATGAATTTACAAAAGAACGGGTAATATACAGTAATAAGTGAACCATATATGATATAATAACAATTAATATTATTCTTTAATAAGTCAATGAAATTATTTAAATCATTATAGAGGAGGTTCGGACACTTAAGAAGCAAATCTGACTTAAGGTAAGGGAAATATCACAATCTCATTTTTATCCGAGATTGTTTATACTTTGGTATTTACTAGGGTGTATTTTATCATCCACATCCATGTTTCCTCAATATTTAATATTATTTCCATACACCTACAATTGTTCAAATCCAATTTTACCATTTGGTGAGTTTTTATTAAAAGATATGAAAGGAATCTTTTGTCATTTTTCATACGAGGTACTTTTTGACTTTTCCGACAAAAGTACGAGAAGAATGTTTTTTTAACTTATACGGAATGAATGGATTTTTAAAACATTATTTCCAAAAATATTCCATTACAAGTTTTCAAGTTTATTTTTAATCAACTTCTTTTAGTTATAATTTTATGACATGTTATGAAATGAAAAGTGTTTTTGAAGTAGAAAGGATATTTTCCTCAAGAATGAAGTTCAAGTGTTTTATCAAAATTATTTTCCATCTAAGATAATAAAGGGTTATGTATTTATCCCTATTATTACATTGATTTGATTATGTTGTGATTGAATTATTTTTATGAATTCCATTATCTTATATGAATTGTTTTATAATGTCATGATGTTTAAGATTCCCATTTGTATTACATGGGTTAAGTAATGATGTGTGATTTATGATTTAGTGGAACACATAAGAATGGTATCATTATGAGATGGGTGGGACCTATATATACCTTCAATGCATTGGGTAATGATTTTATATCTCATGAGATAGAAATGGCTGGAATGGTAGGTTATACCGGTTCAGTGAAACAAGACTGAAACAAGGGTGACTCGGTTCAGAAAGGGACTTTGTCCACTAAGATAGTCTTGGCAATGAGTCCTGACTAACATGAAATGATTCTCTATGATTATGTGTGTATGCCACAAAGATTCATGTTTTAAGTTATGATTATTGTGATTACATTTCACGGCCATGATTTATCCCATGTTATGAAATTATGATCTCTTTTGCAGGTTAAGATTTCCAAAATTTATGTGCTTATGTATATGATGTGATTGATATTTATTTTGTTTACCCTTACTGAGCATTTGAGCTCACCCTTTTGTATGTTTTATTATCCCCAGGATATAAAGAAATGTTTTAGGTAAGAAAAAAAGGGGAAGATCTTTATGGGAGATGTTGAAGATCTTTCACCATGATTAGATGATTATGTTCCGAGTTTCCAAAGACACTAAACTATTACGATCCTTGTGTGTGTGTTTTTGTTATGTACTAAGTATTCCGAAAAAGTAATGTAATGTCCATGTACGTCAAGCTTCGGGTCTCTACAGTTGGTATCATAGGAAAGGTTAAGTCAACCTTTGGAAACAGGGATGCGAGAACTTTAGTGAGATCCCTAGAGATATTTCTAAGGTATGTCTAAGTCTAGGGATGTCCCTAAGGTTAAGTATACGTATAGGTTATAGTACTAGAATTACGCTAACGATCATATAATTAATACTAAGATGTTAGATATTGAGGGTACTCCCCCTTTACTATGTTGTTTTCTCTAGCATGATTTTTTCCTCTCACAAGATTCTTTTTGTGTTTTAGTTAATGGAGGGAACCAGAAGGAATTCGGTTAACATTGAATCCAATAGACAAATTGGTGACTATGAGCAAAAAAATTGTATAATTCCTAGAGAGAAAGATATTGTGATTATGCCGAATCAGTCATCCCGATATATGATTAACAAGGTTAAATTTAGTGGTATGCCTAATTCATCAAAGAAGAGGAAGATAAACTATTATTCATGTTCGCATGTTGAGGAGAATAATGAAAGGAAGATTGAGATTTCTAAAGAAGGGAAGAAGAACCTTGAGGAATACCTCAAATGGAGGGACTGATGTTATCTGTGTGGAGAAAAGGGTCATAGAGTGACAGACTGTTATGGAGTTCAATGTCTTATTTGCCGAGAACATGGGCATTACCCAAATCAACGCCCTGACCTAAAAAGTTACTTCTAAATCATGGAAGGACTTATTCCAGGACAATCATTGAATTGGATGGACAGAAGTGGTTATGTATTGGTATTCAAGAATAATGTTGTTGAGGTACTTTTATGGTGTATTGAAATATTTATGTATTGGTCTATTGTGGTTTTCAATAATTTTATGGTACTGGTAACCATGAAAAGTGATTCCAATATTTTGGAAAGTAGATGATATGCGCATAAAGAAGGTATAAGGAGAAAATGAAATGTTTGACAGTATTCATGAGCTCATGATTGATATAAGGACTAAGTGATATCATGGTTTGAGTATATAGAATTTTGAGGATTTTGGTATGTGGAATGTGTTAACTTTTTACTGCATTCATGTTTTCACTATGGTTCAATGGGTATTCAAGAGAATACATGATTACGGCCTTTGAATGTCTGGAATGTGACCAACAAGACATATCTTATGATATATGGGGATCAACGATGGTATTAAATCTCTGGTAACCATTTTCACTATATTATGATAATGGACTACAATATTATGGATAAACCTAAAGA
This sequence comes from Viscum album, assembly GCA_963277665.1. NCBI lineage: Eukaryota > Viridiplantae > Streptophyta > Magnoliopsida > Santalales > Viscaceae > Viscum > Viscum album. The sequence continues at coordinate 1,175,525,338 of OY728166.1, read as the reverse complement.
GTATAATGGATTATGTTGGAAATAAGTTAGTATTGTTTAAGGATAGAATTTTTTTTCGATATTATTGACGGGATGTTATAGTAATATAGTTTAAAAAAAAAGGACAACATGTAGGATGGGCGACAACCCAATGCGTCGGACAAGGTCGTAGGAATCGAACCCACAAACGAAGTGTGACTGGCCTTTATCGCCTACCACTGGCCTACAGGAAGTCCCTGGTTAGTGGAAACTAGTTTTATTATATTAAGCGGTATGATATATGAAGTATACGTCCATTTTAGGAACCATATATGATTAATCTCACTATAGAATGACTTATGTATATTTAATAACTTTTGCTAACCTTTTGTTTGAGATGGATGGAATGACCCGTCATTCTATCACATGATCTGCTAACACTTCACGAATAACAAATTCAACTTCATTTATTTAAGAGATGAAGTGGGAATTGTTCAAGTCATGAACAACAGTGAGATTGTACCAAAATAAAGTAAGTATTTATTCTAATTCAAATTCTTCAACTTTAGGGAAATGATCTTAAAAACCAAAAATATTGTCCTAGTGCTCTTATATCTGATTAATCAGATGGTACCTTAGATCGTAAAAAATTTATGGATTTGTGATTGTTGGCTTTTCCATAGCCATGTTCTCTACCACTCTTCATTAGAACATGATGGTTAGATTTTTCTTCCATATCCATATTTTCACCTATGTGGAAACCCAGTGATTAGTTTATTTGGGTAACCGTTACATTTCATACTTTTGTTTTTAAAGATTTGTTTTGGTATTCCTTTTTACGATGTGAGTTTCTATTAAATAAACTTTCGAGTAGTAAACCATTTATAACCCCGACGAATTTCGAGGGCGAAATTCATTTTAAGGGGGGTAGAATGTAACAACCCGAGATTTTATAAGATAAATTTTTTTTTTTAATTTCATTCATATCTTCTATTGTACGACACACCAAGATTATCTTGCGCTATACGCAAAACTGTATTAGCTTTCAGTATACACAACACTTTTCTTGGCTCTTGTTACACACAATTTCATGTTTGTTTGATAAAAGTTATTCTACGCAACATTGAGTGTATATATATATATATTCAATGTATAAATAAAATATGGTTGGATTCTGTTATACGCAACAACAAAGGAGTTGTGCACTACACACAACCCTGACTTGGCTTGCATTACATGCAATCACGACCTTCCTCGATAGCGTGTGTTGTACAAAATACTGGGCTTTAATAAACAATATTATATTATTATAATATTGTCATGAACTAGCCGTTATGAATAGTATTAACTAAATTTTGAATTTTATAACATTATTATTCATCTTACACATTTCTAGAACATGGTATAAGAACAAAATAAATTTTTCGGGTAAAATAAATATTTTTCAAAAAATGCAGTTTTGCTGCCTTTTGATGGCACACCCACTTTAAATATAGTTTTTGACATGTTTATAAGTTCAATTTGACAAAATAAAATTCTTCTTTGGAATCAAGAAATAAAAATTTACTTTGGATAAATTTTTCATATTATTCTGGTAACTTTCACATTTTAATGAATAGTAAAAACACGCTATATTTTAATTAAAAACAACTTTTTTCATCGTAATATCTTATGTGGTTAAATTATAATATTTAATGGGTTTAAAGAATAAATATAATATATTTTTACCATTTAATATAATGTATGTCATTAGCATTGATTTTACCTTGAATTCGTAGGTTAAATCAATTCAATCTTTTGCAATGTTTAAAACAAAAACCCGTTTTTATTCGACAACGAGATTAATATTAATTTAATTTCTGCAACTTCTGTGTATTGAATTTTAAAAAATGGATTCCATATTTGGAATCAGTGGGTCCAAATTATGTTAATAGGCTACTTTTTATTTTTGGGAATTATGAATAGTAACTATGGTAAATTTTATTTACCACAGTTAAAGGTAAATCGGGTAATTAAGGGTAAATATAATATTTTAAAATTACCCTAACAAATTTCAAAATCCTATTGGATGACTAAAAATCGACCCATATCACCTAAGGGTCATATTAGATTGATTTAATTAAATTTTTTCAATGAAAATAATTTAATTATTATTAAAACCAAAGAATGTGACAACATGTCACTTTCTTAAATATTATAAGTATAATAATTTTAATCTAGTGATAAACTTCATGAAACTTAGATCCTAAATAGTCTCCAGAAATCTAATACAAATATCTACATGATAAAAATTTATTTATAATTTTAGGGATTAAATAATTGTCATTTATTATTACACAAAGATGATGCAGTAATTGTCTTATTAATGAAATATTGACATAATTGATGTTATAAATGCCCAAATAAATGTAATTTGAGACTTTTTATGACTTACACTAATTTTCTAGGTTAATATGACATGTTATTGTTGATTTAAGTAACTTATTTAGAACTTATCATTCTGTTATGAATTTCATAAAAATCATGTACCAAATAGTGTCAAAATTGACATAAAATAGTTTTTAAAACAAATATTATATTATTAATTGTTATTTTATTCCTAAAAATCTAAGGTTCGGCCAAATGACTTAGATAAGATTATATATATTAATAATAAACATCTTGGGGTTATTTTGTCTTGATATATTAAGTTTATTATCCATATAGTGTAAGAAAACAAAAAGACACGGTAAAAGTTAAATTATTTAACTTAGAGTTAAATCTAATTGATAAGGTTAAAATAATAACCTAAACCTGTATAAATACTATTGAATGAGAGGCTTTCGACCCATACCCACCTTAGCCTCGAAATAAATCAATTTGGAGCTATTAAAAACCGAACTTGACTTTATAATAAAATAATATTTTTAGTTATTCCAAAGGTGCCCCTCTCGTCCCTTATAAAAGGGCACCTCCTCCCTCTCTTACTCACACAACTTTGAGCATTCATGCTCGGACAAACCCTGAAAAATTCTCTTCTCCACTTCCCTAGAAACATCCTAGAGGTTCTAGTCTTCCTCGAAGACTAATTTTAGTTCCCTAAGAGGAGGTCTCAAAGAGGCGCTTCAAAGAAGAGGTAATTTCCGTTACCGATTCTTTCACCTTTATTTCTTCTTTCACTTCTTCTTCTTAGGTTGTTTCATTATGAAGTAATAACATCAGTATCACTAATATACTGATATGTTATTATAATTATGAAACAGTCCTATTTCACCATCTATCCATCCTACGGAAAATGAAATCACCGCGCGTGCGTACATAGGGAATACCGTCTCCACGCCGTGGTGAAATTTATTTTCCACCACCACCTTACTTGGATGGGTATAATGGTGTAAATAATAACTATATATTATTATTTTAATGTGATATTGATTCTGAAATAGTATACATACACTCCAATACAGTCCCACGATCATGAGAACGATATCATCGCTCGTGCGTACGTACGGACTACCGTCTCCACGACGCGATGATATTCATTCTCAACTTTAACCATTCATGAATGATTATAAAGTTTATATAATAATTAATCATGAAATATATTACATAATAATGATACTGGATTTATGTGTATATATATGTATGTCATCTACTTAAATCCGTTCAACTCAATAAGGAAATGAAAACAGCGTTCATGCGTACGTACGGCCTACCGTCTCCATGAACGGTGTATTTATTTCCATTTATTGATTTATTATATATATGTATATTCTTAATATATATATATATAAATCATGTTTTATATTCTGGAATTAAATAATCATGATCTAAGTAATCATATGAATAATTACAAGTCAAAACACGAACGACAAATGAGACGATTTTACCCAAAACGCTAATTTAACATGAATTTACAAAAGAACGGGTAATATAATGTAATAAGTGAACCATATATGATATAATAACAATGAATATGATTCTTTAATAAGTCAATGACATTATTTAAATCATTATACAGGAGGTTCGGACACTTACGAAGAAAATCGGACCTAAGGTAAGGGAAATATCACAATCTCATTTTTATCCGAGATAGTTTATACTTTGGTATTTACTGGGGTGTATTTTATCATCCACATCCATGTTTCCTCAATATGTAATATTATTTCCATACACCTAAAATTATTCAAATCCAATTTTACCCTTTGGTGAGTTTTTAGTAAAAGATATGAAAGGAATATTTTGTCATTTTTCATACGAGGTACTTTTTGACTTTTCCGACAAAAGTACGATAAGAATGTTTTTTTAACTTATACGGCATGAATGGATTTTTAGAAAATTATTTTCAAAAAGATTCCATTACAAGTTTTCAAGTTTATTTTTAATCAACTTCTTTTAGTTATAATTTTATGACATGTTATGAAATGAAAAGTGTTTTTGAAGTAGAAATGATATTTTCCTCAAGAATGAAGTTCAAGTGTTTTATCAAAATTATTTTCCATCTAAGATAATAAAGGGTTCTGTTTTTATCCCTATTATTACATTGATTTGATTATGTTGTGATGGAATAATTTTTATGAATTCCTTTATCTTATATGATTTGTTTTATGATGTCATGATGTTTAAGATTTCCATTTGTATTACATGGGTTAAGTAATGATGTATGATTTATGATTTTGTGGCACACATAAAAATGGTATCATTATGAGATGGGTGGGACCTATATCTACCTCCAATTCATTGGGTAATGATTTTATATCTCATGAGATAGACATGGCTGGAATGGTAGGTTATACCGGTTCAGTGAAACAAGACTGAAACGGGGGTGACTCGGTTCAGAAAGGGACTTTGTCTACTAAGATAGTCTTGGCAATGAGTCCTGACTAACAAGAAATTATTCTCTATGATTATGTGTGTATGCCACAAAGATTCATGTTTTATGTTATGATTATTGTGATTACATTTCACTGCCATGATTTATCCCATGTTGTGAAATTATGATCTCTTTTCAGGTTATGATTTCCAAAATTTATGTGCTTATGTATACGATGTGATTTATATTTCTTTTGTTTACCCTTACTGAGCATTTGAGCTCACCCTTTTGTATGTTTTATTTTCCCCAGGATATAAAGAGAGGTTTTAGGTAAGAAAAAAAGGGGATGATCTTTATGGGAGATGTTGAAGCTCTTTCACCATGATTAGAAGATTACGTTCTGAGTTTCCAAAGACACTAAACTATTACGATACTTGTGTGTGTGTTTTTGTTATGTAATATGTATTCCGCAAAAGTAATGTAATGTCCATGTACGTCAAGCTTCGGGTCTCTACATTCGACTAGTAGAATATCCATGTGAATAATTAAATGACATTATTTCATTCTATCTCTGACATATTATGATGAAGTTTAAGTTTAAAAGGCTCTTGTTTTAATTATAAATTGCCTTAAGTGTTTATGCTTATCTATGAAAGCTTCTTCTATAATGTTATCCTTACTGAGCTTCTGAGCTCACCCCTTTCAATGTTTTATTTTTCCTAGGATTGAGAAGAAGTAAATTATTAATGACCTGCAGGGATAGTATGAGTGTGGACAGTGGAGACTATGTTGTTGTTGTTTTCAGTTTCTGATGTAATGTAAACTTTATTAATGTATCTAGTTATTTCAAGGCTACTAAACTAATCATTCTTTCGAGACTTGATCTTTCTTGTGATCATTAAAATGTTATGTAATAATGCACTGACTCTAGGTAACTGGGGTCGGGGCATTACAATACTCTTGTTTCTTATGCCAAGAATTTCTCATGTGGGCTTAGAGTATGTGTTGAGTAAATATTTGAATGATATCTAATTTTCAAGAGGTGAATATTGGAATATGTTGTAAGAATATTTAATGTGGTATTAATGTGAGATGATTTGTTATTAAAATATTATTCAAAATACTAAAAGGGGAAGATTGTTAAAAAAACCACACAATGTATCGTTGACGTATTTTTGAGGAGATTGTGCTTGTTGACTAAGTGAGTTTTTTTTACAAAGAGTTCTTCCATGGTGAGTCTTCAAGATACAGAGATATGTTTGACAACCTATGATGAAAAAGAGTCATGAAAAAGTAATGTTCGATCAGGAGTTGGTACAAAAATAATAGATATAAGGTCACATCATTTTCTAATGTTTGCCAACTTTTTGGTCCTCAATATTGGGAAATGGGGAAACATATTTTTGGAAGAGTAATTTTCATGAAAAATTGAACGTGGTTTGGAAACATTCACATGATGCATGTTTTAGCATCAAAACATCGAAAAATGGCAATGGAATGAAGTGTTCAAATTTTTTGAGAATTCATGGGAATTATGCTTCATAAAAAAAACTTGTGTTCCCAATGCGATGTCAAATGGGATTATTTACATATAGAGAGGATCTCGTAAAATATGGTGAATCTTCCAAGCAGGGGTCGATGAGGACTATAAATAAGTGGTGACCCCCCTCATTTGAAGGGGTCAACACCTAGAGGGAATTCGATCTCTGTATCATGTGAGAATTTCGTGAGAAGGTAGTTTTGAGAAATGATTGGAGTCGCACACTGGCTAATGAAGTTGCACGTAAGATTTAAGTTGTGCATAATATTGAAGTTGCGTGAAAGGGGTGTTTCACAATAAAAGTAAAATCATGAAATCAAGGCATTACTGTTGTGCGCAAGTGTAAATACGGGTTGTCGAAATATTTTTAGTTTCCCCGTAGAACTTCAGTAAAGTGGTATTTATTAGTAGATGTAAGTGGGACATAAAATGAAAATCAACAAACATTGGATAATGCATTCAATTGTTAGAATTACGGGACATAAAAGTCTATAATATGTTGGTGGATCTTCTAAAGAATAAATGACAACACTTCAATTAAGAGAGAATTGATCGTTAATATTGTGAATGGTTTTAAACAATGAGGGACAATGAGTCCACTCCAAACATTGTAATAATCAGTTCCCTTTTAGTGGATTTGGTACATCGTCACATTGACGATGTATGCTCCTTGGATGTAGCCCCATGAGGGTGAGCGAAGAAAAACTATAATGTCCTATGCATTATTTAAGATTTTTTTATACTTTGAAACAAGTATAAGAGAGAGAATATACTTTTGTCTAACAACGAAACAAGATTAAAGGGGCTGTTGTTTTAATCTGTCATACCCTCATTCATCCCCCTCTCATGTTATCTAACCTAGTGGGCCTAACAAATTGTCTTTTAAAATCCTCTTTTAAAATATTATTTTAAAAATTTAAAAATAAATGATTTTATACAAATATTTATTTTGTATGATTATGTTCTGGTTATTGGGAATTGTTTATGATGAAGTTTGGGACCAATATATCCTTCAAATGCATTGGGTATGTGTAAGATGTAGGTCGACCATATGGTTACACCAAGAGTAACTGTGATTTTACAATATTATGAATGTAATCACCAAATATACCATTATGATTCTATTTATGGTAATAATGTTTTGTGTGAATCTTATTTTTCATAACATAAGTATATATGGGTGACAATTATGTTTTTCTAAAATGATTGCAAGTGCTTATAAGTATTCATGGACTAATGTCTTATTTAATTATTTTTTATATCCCTTACTGATTTTTTTATGCTCATCCCACATCTTTAAATGATCTCCAAAGGTTATAAGGTTGTGTAAGACAAAGGAGGAATACAAATTAAATGTTATGATGATATTTCAAGGAAATCATGTTTTATTGTAAATGTATTATATTTTCGATTAAATGAATATTGTTTTAATGGTATCTTCTATATATGAATGTGGAATATTATGTATGTATTATATCCAAATTCTATATAAATCTAAACATGAAAAGATCCTCAATATTAAAGGATGTCAGTTGTTGACTATAATTCAAGATTATGAAATGAAAAAAGGTTTGATACTTATAGTTGGTATAAGATGATGGTTTCGATATCTTTATGTGGTAGGATGATGTTAATTGAATACCATAAATCCTTTTTTACTTTATGGTTAATTTTAAATGATATAGCATTTCAATATTATCATGTTTCTTCAAATAAGATATGATTGTTCAAAATGGTATTCCATAGAAGAAATAGGGAAGCTGAAGAAGAGTGGCACCAACATAATGATATCCTTCCAAATCTGTAGCCTGGAATGGTAGGGATTGGAATGAAACCGTTTTTGATAGTAATGAATTAGCTGATACATGCAATAAATGGTGGTGGAATCCATGAACTGGTACAACTACAGGTACAATAATGAAACATGACGATAGTGGAGAATTTTATGAGATAACACCCTCATGATTTCAATGTATCTTCAGACCTAGTAACAGCTGAAGGATGAATTAAGTCCGTGAAAAATATATTTTATGTCATAGTATGTTCATATAATCAATAGTTATGTCTTTCCATTTATTGTTTTGATGGTAAAGCTGATTAGTGCTGGTCAATTTTAAAATATATTAGGGATCAAGTGCATATTTATTTCTTATAGTGGGATGAATTTAAAATAAGTTTCCTTTGAAAATATTTTCCATATGTGTTGAGACTGAGGATGGATAAGAAATTCCAAGAAATTTAAGAAAAAGGTTAAATATTCAATGGTTGTGTATGAAGAACTCTTCACTCGACTTGAGAGGTATGCTTCAACTCTTATTATGTGTCTTGATATCAAAATCAACAACTTTTACTCAAGATTAATGCCAAGGTATAGAAGGGAATTGGAATCCATTGAATTCAAATGTTTTGATAAACTTGTCTCATGTGTTGAGATTATAGATATGGACTTTATTGATGATTTTGTACACTTTGAAATCAAGGGGAAGAAGAGGTCCAGATGGCATTGAAGGGGTAATAATCAACCAAAGAAATATGATGGTTAGAAATTTCAGTTTCTAGTTTGTGAAAATTGTGGCAAAAACAACCCTAGGGAATGCCGTACCCAAAATAAAATGTGTTTTTGATATGGTATGTTTGGAAATATGTCCCGACATTATAATGAAAATGATTTTAATACTAATCCCAATAAACAGACTGTACAATGTTTTAAATTTGGAGAGATGGATGATTAAGAATATGTGTACCTAAAAATTGATTCGAATTATGCAAAGAATCCAGAATATATTAAGAATGGTTTAGTGAGATCCTTTCCGACTACGTCATAAGATTATGGGGAATCCCATGAAGTTTTACCGTGTACCTTATTTGTTTACACATATTTTTTTTAAAGTTTTTATTGATAAATGGTCTACAAATTCTTTTATTTCAAAGTAATTTTATAGTAAATTAGATATATCACCTCTACAAATGAGACATTAATGTATTGTTAAAACACCAGGGGTAATATTATAGAAAATATGAATTATAAGAATCATTCTATTATGGTCTCTAGAAATACTTTACTTGAAACCCATCATTTTTTTCATAGTGGAGATTGATTTAATTCTATCAATGGATTGTCCTTCTAGTTATCATTATAATAAATACTGTAGAGCTAAATATTTGTTTAGATAGTGTTTCATTTTTTATAAAAGAACAAATCTATACCATTGATAACATATCATAAAGCTGGTAAAATGTTGAAATAAGGAACTGAATGTTATCTTCCTCATATTATTGAAAATAATGGAATTGTTCATATTTATAATGTGCAAGTGGTAAATGAATATGTTGATGTTTTTTCTAATGAGTTAATTGGTTTCATACCAGATCGATATGTCAAATTCACAATTGACTTAATTCTTAATGTTAATCCAATTTCAAAAACCCCGTATCAAATAGATCAAATAAAACTTACTGAATTTAAAAATTAGTTGTATTAATTTCTTGATAAAGTATTCATTCATCCTAGAACGTCACCATGAGGTTCTACTATTTTTTTCATTAAAAATAAATATGGTTCTATTGGACATTGCATTGAATATAGATATTTGAATAACATCACTACTAAAAAATTATCCTTTTACTCATATCGATGAATTGTTTTATCATCTCTAGGGAGCTTAGTATTTTTCCAATATCGACTTGAGATCTCGATACCATCAGCTTATATCGAAGAAGGATGACATCCCAAAAATTGCATTTCATACGAGATATGGGTATTTTGAGTTTATTGTTATGTATTTTGGGTTATCTAATGTACCTAATGTATTCAAGTATATTATGAATAATATATTTAATGTGTTCTTAGATAACATTGTAGCTATGTTTATTAATGACATTATGGTATTTCAGAAGACAAAACAGGAGAAACAATTATATTTGAGGCTTGTTTTATAAATCACAATGAAAAAGAATTATTATGGAAAATTCAGGAAGTGTGTTTTTTGGTGGAAATAGATTTCTATTGTAGGCCACATTGTAAATTAATTTGTAATAACCTTTTATCCTTCCAAAAAAAATGTGTGATGATTGGACAAGACCTACAAATGTTACAGTGACTTTTAATTTTATTGGATTAAGAGGTTATTACAGACAATTAGTTGAAAATCATGAATGGTATTCTAGACCACTAACTACAATAACACAAAAGAGGATAAATTTATTTGGAAAAAATAATGTGATGTTTTTTTCAAGAACTAAAGAAGAGATTGGGGAATCCTCTAGTTTTGGCCTTACCTTCCCGAAACGGTGAGTTTTTCTTGAATAGTGATGCTTAATTGAAGGGAAATGGTTGTGTTCAGATGCAGTCTGATCATGTAATTTCTTATTAATAAAGATAACTAAAGCCTCATGATTTAAATTATCCATCACATGATTTTGAATTGTTAGCTGTGGTTTTATTATTTGATAAATTGTTGGAATCATTAATACAAATCCAGTTTTCCAATATATACTTAGCATAAAAGTTTTAAGTATATATTATCTCAGAATTAACAAAACATTAGGAAGATAATATGGATAGAATTGAAATATGATTACGATTTTACAATGAATTACAATCCAGGAAAAGCAGACAAATTATCTTATGCCTTTATTCAAAAACAACATGCATCACTAACCATTTTACGTTTAGGACATGATCCCTTAATTAATGATTTGTTGAATATTTTCGTAGAAGTTTTTGGTCTAGGAAATAAATCTATTTTATTTCAGGTTTCAGTGTAGTCATCATTATCCAACAGATTTATGCAATCACAGAAGAAATACCGTGAGCTACAGAAAAAGGAAGAATTGGTTAAAGTGGTTAATTTTCTATAATTTAACCTTGATAAAGTTTGTTTTTTAAGATTTAGTAATAGGTTTTAGGTGCGTTTATGTTCATCGTTGAGGAAATATTTGTTGTCTGAAGGACATAGTTCCCTATTTTAGTGCTTCCTAGTATTACTAATATATACATAGACCATTGGGAGTATTATTGGTTAGATGGAATGAAAAGCGATATTATAGATCCTTCCAAGAAATGTTTAACATGTTAACGGTTTAATTAAGATCAGAACATACAGAAGGAGATGTGTCAGCCATTTCCTATTCCATAGTGGAAGTGGGAAAATTTAAAAATGGACTTGGTGGTGGGATTACCTATGACTTCTAAAGGTAACAATGTGATTTGGGTTATTGTTGATCAGCTGACCAAATCCTCACATTTTCAATATATTTGATAAATAATGTCTTTGGATTAGATTTATCCATTGTACCTCAAAGTGATTGTCAGGATAAATGTATTTCATCTTTCCATTTTATCTTACTGGGATCACACGTTCACTTCTAACTTTTTGAAGGGTCTATAGAATTCATTGAAAACAAAATTAAATTTTAGTAAAGCTTTTAATCCTCAATCAGATGGGTATTCAAAACGAAAAATTCAAACTATGGAGGATATGATTCAAGCTTGTTCAATAGACTACCTAGGCTGTTGAGATCAATATCATTTTTTTTGTTGAGTTTTCATATAATTACATTTTTTTCCAAGATAGATATTTCACCTTTTGAGGCATTGTATGTGAAGAGGTGTCTAACTCCATCATTTTGTGATGATGTTGGGGAATAGAAGTTGATGGGACAATAATTAGAAGAGGAAGCGGATGTGAAAGTGAAGATGACCCCAAGACACATGATGACAACTTAGATTATATAGAAATGTTATCCAGAAAATAAGATGAAAGACTTTTCATTCTAGGTAGGTGATCATGTTTTCCTTACAATGTCACCATGGAAGAGTGTTACATGTTTTGAAAAGAAAGTATATCTATGTCCATGGTTCATTGGTCCTTAGAAAATCCATGATAAGGTTGGAATAATTGACTTCCAAGTTTCTTTACCTCCGATTTTATCTCAGATAAATAATGTTTTTATGTTTCCATATCGATAAAGTATGTGTTAGATTCATCTCATGTCTTGACTTGAGAAGTAGTTCATCCATAGGAGAACCATTCTTATGAGGAGAAACAAATTTAGATTCTTGATCTATGGGAATATGTATTTCGGAATATTCCAATCTACCAGGTAATGGTTTTTTGGAGAAACCACATGGTTTAAGAGGCAACATGGGAGTCTGAAAAATGATACGAGGGAAAGGTACCATCACTTGTTTAATAAGTAAATAAAATTGCGAGGATGCAATTTGTAGAAGGTGGGGATAATGTAACATCCCAAAGTTTTAAAAATAAACTAAAATTCAGGATTTTTTTTCTAAGTAGATATTTATAACAAGAATTTAAACATAATTTTTTGACTATTATGTTTTCAATTTCCAAAAATGGTCATATATAGTTGTGACCAGAAAGTTATTCGTAGTCTGGTAGAACCAAATTTATTTTTTTGGTGAGTAGTAACAGAGCCTTATGAGTTGTAATATGAATATTAATATGACCCTAATTAATCGAATACTTTATTTTTATTTTATTATCTTTTGGATTTAAGATAATGACATATTGATTAATTTTTCAACGTGTTATAAATGCAGTTATAGTTTTAAAATTGATAATTTTTTAATAAAATATGATTTTATTTAAATATTATATTTATCATATATATAAAAATATTTTCAAAAAATGGAGTCCATATTTTAATTCAACACATCCTAAAATGGTTAGGGTTAATTTTTTGTATTGTTCTAAAATTCTTTAAATTTTGATGTATAATTGAATATGGTGAAATGCCATATATTAACATTATCAGTTAAAAACACTAGTATTGACATCCTAGTTGATGTAAGACCACTTTGTTTAAACTCACATGAAGATATTACAATTTTGTTTCTCATTAATCAAGACTATTCATAGTCTTTATAAAACATATTAAAATAATGATTAATATAATTTAAAATGCCTCTTCTCCTCCACAATAAATACTACCCTCATTCCCCTCTTTCTCTAACACCTCTAAAACAATGATCATAGTTTATGTTCAACCAAATACCCTCCCCAAGGATCTTCCTCACTTCCCAGATCTTCTAGTCTTACAAAAATTCCAAAACCAAAGGCCATAAAGAGGATGTCAAGGATAAGTGATCAAGAGGTACAAAATTTCTTCCTTTTCCATGTGTTTTATTTCCGATTCCTTTCTATTATTATACTCTCTATCCTTAAACTAATTCAAGAGGTATGAAATTTACCAAATCATATATATTCTATATGTTACCATGTTCATGTAAAACATTCATCATCTCTCTCTCACTTTTCTCCCTCTTGTTATAAAAATAAAAATACTACCCATGATGTGTCGATTTACCAAAATCATGGATGATGTGTTTGAAATATCCATTACATCCTTCAAAGCTGATTTTAAATCCCTTTTAATGGTTGAAACATAATTTAAATTTTATGTTATAACCTATTTTATGTTCTGAAATGATCTTCTATTCATGACATTAAATTAGATAATGAAACAAATTCATGATTATCGAGGAACTGCCAAAAATGACATATCCAAATATCATTAATGTTTTATCTAATGAAACATCATCATATAAGATAATAAAATTATTTCTGGTATCATTATATATTTTAAATAAATAGATACCATTTCATTCCACTTCTGGAATTTAATTTCCATATGAAAAGAAATTCAAATTCACAGAGGTTTTCATGACCCATCCTACAGGGCCCGGACATGACAACCCCAAGCCTGCCTTCTATAGGCTAGGGGATGGTGATAAGAACCTGAAGGCTTTTCCTGAATAGGGAATGAATTTCATTAGAGACCGAAACACACTTAACAAGGGAAACTAAAGTAAACAACCATCAAAAGTAAGGTATAACCATGAGATTAAAGTAAATCCAAAAGTACAACTATAAATTGAAAACATTGGGCTGAAATACAAGCCCTAGAAACTAAAAATATTGTAAACAATTGTCGCATCTTCCTAAGAGATGTACCTTGAGGGTAGTAGTTATATGTTTGAAGTCTAAGAATAGGATCTAGACCTATCAAGTCACACAATGATACACCAAGTCCCTAACCTCCAAAGTCTTCCTCAGAGCATCATTAGTCTTCACTAGACACACACATTCTGGAAGAGCGCATGCATGGGTGAGTATAACAACTTAGTTGGGGAACCAGAGACCCCCAAATGTCTCTCAGTATTCCAAGAATTATAACATCACAAGAAATATAACAAATATAATACAACAAGAATAATCTAAATCATGAACCAAAAATCCAAAGATACTTCTCACTATAATAGTATGACATCAAGCTTACTAGGATAGGGATGTCTAATCGTAAATCTAGATCATTCTATACATAGTAACTCTACTGCAGACCCATATATGTCACTATATGTTGACCCATATTTGTCGCTATATGCTGGCACGTATTGATCACTAGTGCTTACCCGTATTGGTCGCTGGTGCTAACCCTTATTGGGATGTGGTGATGACATGTATTGGTTGCTAGTACATAGGTAGGAATGATTATTCATACCACTAGATCATCTCACTATTTAGTTTCTGATACTGAACCATATTGGTCCCTATTCTTCTTCATGTCACAGCCAGCCATTGGATTCACACACAAAATTCACCTGATCTCCAAAATAAACTTCTACAAAAGACATCAGTTATGTTTTAAGCAATACTATGTCCCAAAAAAATCAAACCCATGTGACAACCCCATCATAGGGGTCCCAACGTGATAGACGGTGCGTCAATCGAACACCCAGTGGGTGAGATATGATCATTTTTTAAAAAAGGTTCCTATTTGATTCAAAATTGAACCAACCCTAGTCACATGTAAAAATCCTTCAAAACTCATATAGAGTATCTCCAATGGGATGGCTTGTCACATGGGTCCTTATGCCCCAGACAATGCATCAATTGGACACCCTATGTGTTAGTTACACCCCTTTTTGTGAAATAGTGGTGATCACACCTTGTTCAGACTAGGCTCATTTGGGCCTAATAGAATATTCCAATGGGACCGATTCACAAAATGGGTCCCAACACCACTTAAGGGGTGTCAAATAGACATATGATTCATTAGTTACGAGTGTTTAATTAGTTGTCGGCCATTTGGGTCCAGGCTCGGTCCGACTCGGTCAGGTCGGCCTGATGCAACGTCTACCAAGGTCTACCTGACCCAGCCCAGGTTAAGCCTGTTAAGGGTCGACCAAGTTCACTAGTTCAAATCTATCAGGGTCGGCCCAACTAGTTAGCAGGCCCGGCCAGCGGTTGGCCTGGACATCCGAGTGGGGCTCTGCCTATCTACGCTGGCCCACTAGACTATGGGTTCGGCCCGCGTCTGCCTAATTGTAGAACATTTTACCAACTGTCCCTGTAGATGCAGGACTACTCTGTTAGGCTGGGGGATTGCTTCCCCACCCATATGCAACGGTCAGCCAGATGTTCGACCGGTCCCCAGCTGATGCAGCACAACACTGCGGTGTGGCGATGTGTCGTGCTGCCCCTCCGTCTGTGGCACACTGGCCGCTGCTGTTGCCACCAGCATCGCTTGTATACGCCACCCTTCTTCTGTGCAGCCAGCTCAATCCATCCACCTATGGCCACTGCGATGTGTGATGGAGTGCCACCATCTTACCACCTGCGTCTAGTTTCCGCGGGCCTCCTTGGGCCACCACCGACATGGCGCACCGACGGTTCTTTCTGTGGGCCACCAGACGTGCACTAGTTGTTCGTTCATGGCACCGTCTATTCCTATGAGTCTCCCAGACTACCGTTGTCATATCATGACCCTCTATCTTGCATTTCCATAAAAATTGATGAAAGAAATCCCCAATGAACACAACATGAATGAAATGGTGGAGGGTTCATGACTTTTTCATTGAGCCCACACCCTCTGCGTTAAAATGACAACAAGGGGAGAATATTTATCTAAAATTAAATATTAAATGAACTGATTTCATTATGGTTAAACCAAATCCAAGCATAAAACCCCTATATCAATATTCATTGGAGGTGTCGTAGTTATGGTGGTAGGAGCATCCACGTTGGATGGAGTCATCGACGTTCGTCTATCCCGGGTCATTTCCTCCTAAGGCTTTATCCCCCATCAGTGGACGTTGCAGCAAAACTCATCCATAGTTTTCTCATTTGAAGAAGTCATTCCAAAACACAACCTCGATATCAATTTAAATATGAGGGGGAAAGGCGAGTAATGTGTCGGAGAATTAATCTGGTTCATTAAATAAATTAACGAACCACATTTAATTCACAATGGTGGAGTTACATAGATCATGAATCAAACCATTAAATGGCTTGGAAAGTCTCCAGTCCAGCAACCGCTACTATTCCATTGCAGGAAAAGAAAATAAAATAAAAATTGAATGTTATTTTATTATTCTTCAAAAAATCCAAAAACTATATTTTTCTCCTAGACAACAACTATAAAAGTGATGCTTCTCTTATGAGAAACCTGTTGGTGCATATTTAGTTGGTCTCTCATATATTAATTTTGAGCATTAGTTGAAATGATATAAAACTCCACCCACGTTTTACTTAACATACATTAAAAAATTCATAAATTCATTCTTGGCACACCGGCCCTTGGAATCTCATTCCACCAATATTCACAGACGCGTAATAATCCAAAATAATTAAAAAATTACTATGATTTTTTTGGTATTTACATTCTACCATCCTTGGGGTTTTACGTCCACAAAATCCAAACAAGTCTACACAAAAAATGAGGGGTATTGGGCACACATATTAGCCTCTCGCTCCCATGTACGCTCTTGGAGTTTCCCTTGATACCATAGAATGCGCACCATAGTTATCGTCCACCCATGAAGGATCCACACCTTTTGATCCTCTATCTACACCAGGTACTGCGCAAAAGTCCCCCTGTCATCAATCTACAACTCGCCATGGTTGATGATGTGAGATGGTTCATGCACGTATCTCCTCAACAAGGATATATGGAAGATGTCATACACCCTATCCAACTATGGTGGCAGTGCCAAGCGGTACACCACCTTTCCAATCCTTTGACGTATCAAGAATGGTATGATAAACCTCGGTGATATTTTCCCTCCTCATCCAATTCTCTGTATTCCCCGTCGAGGGGGGACTCACATGAATATGGGGTCCCCCCTCTTGGAACTCCTATGGTCACCATCACCTATCATCATTGGAATATTGTCGGCTATGTGTAGTCTTCATCCACTCTTGGATGACCTGATCCCTCTCAGTGGTAGCATTTATCGTCTCTGGGCCCACGAGTGCTGGCTCTATTAGATCCATCCCGCAGAAGGGATTTTTGTACGAGCATCCATGCAATTCCTCAAAAGGGTCCATACCAATGGTGGAGTGATAGCTTTGGTTGTGTGAGAACTCCAAAAAAAGGCAGGTGGTCCTCCGAAATTTGAACAAAATCTGGGACACATGCACAAAGCCTATCCTTCAATGTTTGGGGGGTCCTCTTAGTCTGACTATCTATCTGGTGGAGAAAAGTTGTGCTGAAGAAATGTTGAGTCTTGAATGCCTCGTGAAATCATTTCCACTACCAGGATGTGAAGTGTGTCATGGTTTGAGACTATTTTCGAAGGCACCCCATGAAGTTTCACAATCTCTTGAACATAGTGATGTCCCCAGCACTCTACCAAACCCTTCTCTCAAATAACAAGGAAGTGGCCAAACTTGGTGAGTAAGTCAATGATCACCGGGATGGTATTGTAACCTCTGGATGTACATTGTAACACCATCAAAAATTCCACTGAAATACCTTCCCATATCCAATTTGGTATCTTCAGGGGTTGCGTCAAGACTGCTGGTACCTAGTGCACAGACTTCACTTGCTAGAAAGTGAGGCATCTAAAAACAAACTCCTCCAAAGCTTTCTTAATCCCAGGCCACCAGTAATGATGTTGTAGGTCCTGATACATCTTCGTCACACCTGTATGTACTGCCAAGGAAGATGTATGGAACTCCCTCAGAAACTCCTCTCGTAGTTCCACTTGTACAACTGTACGCCCTCTAAAAAGGATATTGTGCTCTCCACCTTCAGAATATATGTCAGGTGCATGGCCTGAGGATATCTAAAAATATGTAGACTCACAGTTTCTATCTCCGAGTTGCACCTCCCTGACTTGCTGAAGGGGTGGAGGGGAAACTACCATTGACTATAGGTAGAATATCTCATCTCTACCCATGTAGGATATCTGAAGCGAGGCTAACTGCTCTGAAGCCTCATTCAGTAGCTGAAAACATGATCTCCATCTAGGTGCATCTACCACTATCTTCCCCTACCCAAGAGTATATACTATCTCTATGTCATAGTCCTGCAGGAACTATAGCCTTCTTCAATGTCTCAGATTTAGATCATTCTTTGTGAAGATATATCAAAGACTCTTATTGATTGAGTAAATAATGAACTGCTCTCCCATCAAGTAGTCTCACCACGACTTCAGTGTGAAGAATATTGATTCCAACTCCATGTTGTGAGTCACATAATTCTTCTCATGATGCCTTAGCTATTGTGAGACATACACAATAATTTCATCATCCAGCTTCAATAGGAAACCACTTCCAGTCTCTGATGCATAACATTAAACCATGTAGTATGTTCCCTTCTCCAGCAACCTCTGGATGGGTGCACTCGCCAAGCTCTGCCTCAGCTATTGAAAGCTCTTCTAGAATGTCTCTAACAATAGGTAGGGGTTCCCCTTATTCTTAAAAGTAGTTATAGGTTCTAATACTCTGGTGAAATTTGGTACAAACATCCTATAGTAGTCTAATAATACAATGAATCTCCACACCTTTGTAACAATCCTGGGTGGCTCCCATTCAAGTATTGTGTCGATCATCGCTGGATCCACTATAACTCCTACATATGAGATGTCGTGTGCCATAAAGTTAACCTTACATATCCAAATCTCACACTTGAAGAGCTTCCCATATAAATGGTGATCCCGAAGTGTGTCCAGAACTATCCTCAAGTGTATAACATGCTCTTCCTCAGACAATGAGTACACTAAGATGTCATCAATGAAGACCACCACAAAAAAATTGAGGTATGGCTAATAGATCCTCTTCATGAGCCCCATGAACACTGCTGGAGTATTGGCCATGCTAAAAGGGATCACCCAGAACTCGTAATGGCCATACCGACATCTAAAGGTTGTCTTAGGTACGTCCCCATCCCTTACACTGGGCTGATGATAGCCTAATAATATCTCTATCTTCAAGAACCATTTCACTTATTTCCACTAATAGAATAGATCATGAATCCTAGGTATAGGATACTTGTTTTTCATTGGTCACCTGGTTTCAGCACTAGATGACCGTGTATAGCCCCAATCATCCGTCTGTTTTCATGGAAAATAAAACCGGGGATGTCCATTGAGAAACACCGAGCCTTAATAATCCATTCCTCTTCAAGTCCTATAATTATACCTGATGCTCCCAGAGCTTCACAGGGGACATCCGATCTGCTGCTGTAGATATCGATGATGTTCCAAGATAAAGGTCAATGAATAAGTCTACCTCTCTACGAGGAGTTTATCCCAATACATATTCTTATGAAACATCCCCATATCCATTGATCACCTCTGGGAATTATTGACTAACCTAATCCACCATGTCTAAGGTCATGAAAACTAGTAGATATATAATCAGCTCACCCTCCTGAGAACAAGTCTATCTCATGCTGCTCTGTTTTCCTTTCTCACCAACAATGTAAAATTTTCATCCATCTCTACACATACATCACACATTATGTCTTGATAAGTCAATCTGTGCATGGACTGCTGAAAGCCATTCCATGCCTATAATGATGCCATAGGGTTTCAACACTGCTACTAAAAGATACCATTATAAACTCTCTCCTCTGAGACTAAGATCACATTATCGGCATCAGTTTCTGACCATTGAATCTCTTCTCGAAAGAGTATCTAAATGCAAAGGTTGAAATAAAAGCATAGTCAGAATATCAGTGTCGCGAACTATGTCCGCAGTAAGGAAGGAATTTCTAGCACTTATGTTGATAAGCACTGTTGCTACAGTAGCGAAGATGTAGACCGTACATCATATCATCTTGGGGACATCAGGATCATGACCCTCTACTACTTGTAGTTTGGTATCTCCCCATCCACATACTCCCTAAGATCATGTAGGCTTCCTGGGAGTGGTGGTGGTAGTGTCAGATCAGACCGACCACCTCCCATTGTAGGTCCTTCTCCCTTGCCTCGTCTGCCGCCTGGCTAATGCTCATGCTCTTATCACTTCCCCTCCACCATTTGTCGATCATCTGGATGAGTATTTGGAATGTAACTATATCTATGACCGTGTCCCCCATATGTTAAACAGATCATGCCTCGCTGGTGGCACCCATAGCCTCTCGAGCCTCACACCACTGACCATGCATCCTCGGGTCTCCCTCTGGAAGGTCTAGCCTACATGGGCTTCAACGTTATCTATCTGCTGCCAGATGTAGATGACTCTCCCACCTGTCATCTGGTAGGGGCTCTCACTATTAGTGTTTACTTGGCAAGGAGGCTCTCAATCAGCAAAGGTTTCCCTATCACCCAATCATAAGTTGGGATGCTGAGAGAAACTGTCATAGATCTGATCTCTCATCGAAGCTCCTGATCAATGCTCTGGGCTTTGTAGTAAGGGTCCCATACCATGTCAGTGGAGTATCGGAAGAGGCCAATAAATCTCACCGAGTACCGAGCCACAGACTGGCTGACCTGCTGCAGATGCTGCAACTCTAGAATATAAAAAGAGCGAAATTTCACTAGCGTGAACACGACCATGAAAATGATCTCAATGCTTGTCTAGGTGAGGCTCATCTCCTCGTGAACCTGGAGGGTCGAGCTCCACCATTTTCCTACTGATCCATGATGAAGTCTAGCTTCCAAGATCTCCATATCCCCAGTGGGTGTCTCTACTAAGAAAAATACCCACGAATCCACCTCAATACATTCCTCTATTTCATGGGGGTCTTTCTCACCTAGATAACTCAGAGGCCTCTATCTTTGGAACTCATGAAACATGCTCAGCTAGCGTGCATGATCCACCAGTAGGATCTTCTGATCAACGGGAGGTGGTGATGCTGGTACACCACCTGAAGGTTCCATCACTATGAGTGGTCCATGTACTAATGCCTCGTCGCTCAGTTGGCCACTCTCACGATCTCTTACCAGAATCTTGGATGGATGTCTTTGTGGAGGCATCCTGTAAGAAATATATGTTCCATATTCAATAAGTTATACCTAGTGAGCAGAATCAAGAAATATAAACAAACCTTTTCAAAACATTAGCAACTGGTGATTTTGTGTACCAAGTCAGAAAATAGAATTTAGGGTCCTGGTGTATGGATACGTCAACCTCTAAACCAACACTAGAGTCCCTATAATAAAAACTAAACTTGAGATACATTACACCATTTCATCATTATAATTAGACTCTCAGTACTTCTGGTAGAACCAACCTCCCTTTGATACCACATTTTCATGACCCATCCTATGGGGCCCTGAAGTGACTACCCCAAGCCCACGTTTTGTAGGCCAAGGGTCGATGACTAGAACCTAATGGATTTTTCCAAATAGAGAAGGCATTACCATAGAGATTTGTACACACCCAAATGTTAAACTGAAGGAAACAACCAACAAAAGTAATGTATAACCATGAGAGTAAATTACAACCACAAGTACAACTGTAAAATAAAAACAGTGGGCTGGAATATAATCCATATAAACTAAAAATGAAAGTAAATAGTTTTCCCATCGGCCCAGAGCTCTACCTGGAGGGTATTAGCTGTTAGTATGAAGTGGAAGAAGAGGATCTTGACTCCTATCATCACACCCAGCTCCACCATGTCCCGAACATCCAAAGTCTTCCTCGGAGCATCAGTATTCTGCACCAGACACACACGTGTGGGAGGAGCCCTTGTAGGGGTGAGAATAACAACTCAGTAGTGGTCCCCAAGACCCCCAAAGGACTCTCAACAATCCAAAAAGGATAACTTCATATGAAATACCACAAAGGTAATATGACAAGAATGTTAAAAATCATGATGCAAAAATTAAAATAGAGATATCAATCTATTGGTATTACGTCAATTTTATTGGGATTGGAATTACTAGTTTAAAATCCATATCATCCTATTTGTAGTAACACTACTACTAACCCGTATAGGTCACTTTATGCTGACATGTATTGGTTTCTAGATGCTGACCCATATTAGTTACTAGTGATGACCCGAATTGGTCACTAGTGCTGACCTGTATTGGTCGCTGGTGATGGCCTATATTGGTCACTCGTGCTGACCCATATTGGTCACTAGTATAGTGGTAGGGATGATTAGTCATATATCTAGATCATCCCTCTCTAGAGTTTTTTTTTCTGACCTGTATTGGTTTCTCTTATTCTTCAAGTCACAGCCGGACACTGGATTCCCGCACAAAACACCCTAGGTATATGGATTACTCTTCTCCTCAATCCATTGTTCATGTATCAACTGGTACTAATTCCTGAAAAATCATACACAATGGACCACCTCTTCATAGGGGTTCCAACGTGACAGACGACACGTCAATCGTACACCTGGTCTGTGAGATATGGGAACTTTTTTAGAAAGGGCGTAGTTGGATTGAAGTCCGATCCAACCCATGTCATACATTAAACTTCATAAATATTTATATAGAGTACCTCCAAAGGACCTATTTGTCAAAAGGGTCCTTATACCATAAATGGCACAACAATCGGACGCTCGGTCTGTTAGTTACACCCCTTTTCGTGAAACAAGGGTGATCTCACCTTGGTCCGGTCCGGCTTGGTCAAGCCCACCGGAATATTCCAAAGGGACTGATTCCCAATATGGGTGCCAATTCCACTAACAGTGTGTCTAACAAACACCTAAATCACCATTTATGGGCATTTCATTATTTAGGGGGCCGGTTGGGTTTGGGCCAGGTCTGACTCGGTCAGGCCAGCCCAACGCAATGGGTCCCGGGGTCTACCTGACCCCACTCGGGTCCAGCCATCTAAGGGTCTACCGATTCATAGGGTCTAGCACATCAGTGTGGCTTGGATGGTTTGCGGGCCTGGGTCATGGTTGGCTCGACCAGCTGGGTAGGGGTCGGCCCACCAGATCGGCCCGCAGGGCCGCAGGTCTAGCTTGGTCTGCCTGAAGGCGGATAGTTTTTCGCAGCTAGCCCTATGGATGTGGGGCTGCTTTGTATGGACTATGGGGTGCAACCCCACATCATGCAACTATCATCCAGATTCCTGTATGGTCTCCAACTAACGCGACGTGGTGTAGCCTCGTGCCACTCTATTTTATCGTGGCCCACTGGCCATGGATACTACTACCAGTGGGGCTTGCAGGTGATGCCTGTATCTCACGCAGTTGGCTTGGGTCGACTGCCTCTGGCCACCGCAACGTGCGACGGCACACTGCCTACCCACCGCCTGCTGCTTGTTTACATAGACCTTGTCGAGCCGCCACAGGCCAATGCTGGCATGGCGTGCCGGTGGTTCTTTCCGCAGGCCACCAGACATGCTCTGGTGATCCGTTCTTAGTGTTGTATTTGCCTATGAGTCTCTTAGACTACCACTATCGCAATATGACCCTCTATCTCTTGTTGCCGTCAAAATTGGGGAAATCCATTCCCTAAGAACAAAACATTAACAAAGCGACGAAGGTTGTGGGCCTTGTTCGTTTGGCCCATGCCCTCCCTGTTTACATGAGAACAAGTTGGAGAATATTGATCTAACATTAATGATCAAATAAACTCATAGAAATAATGTGAAATCAACACCAAACATAAACCCCCTACCTCGAGATCCATTGGAGGTGTCACAGTTATGGTGGGAGGAGCATCAACGTTGGATGGAGTCATCAATGTTTGCCGATCCTGGGTCGGTGCTGCCAAAGCATTCATCCCTCGTCGAGGGACGTTTCCGCAGAACTCCGCCATAGTTTCCTCATCTAAAGAAGCAATGAAAAAACCCCACTGAGCTCTACTTAAATAGGAGTGGAAAAGGTCAGTAACACATTTAGGAATTAATGATGTTCATTAAATGAATTAACGAACAACTTTTAATTCATAGTGGTGGAGTTACGTAGTTGATGAGTGATGCCATTATATGGCTCGACAAGTCATTTATCCTGCCACCACCGCTCATCCTTTGGAGAAAATAAAATAAAATAACAATTACATGTTATTTTATTATTCATTAAAAAGTCAAAAAAAATATCTTTTTTCCACAACCTACAGTGGTCGAAGTGATACTTCTATTAAGGGAGTCTCAGCACTGTGGATTAAATGGTGCTCTCAGATTATAATTATGATACCTATTTCAAAATATAGAAAATAAAGCCCACACGTTTACAGATCATACCTTAAAAAAATTCAGAAATTCATTCTCAGCACTCGGGTCTCAAAATCACGCACCATCAATTATTGCAGACTCGTAATAATCCTAGATAATTAAAAACAATTACATGGAATTTTTTGAGTCATTACACCGGCCATGGAAATCATGTAATGAAATCACACAAAACAAAGGAAAGAACAAAATAATAACAATTAAATGGTGAAATGATGTTATAAAATGATAATATAAGATGTTATAAACAATAATATGATTCATTAATATATTAATAAAACAATTTGAACCATTATAAATGAGTATTAAACTAGTTTAATGTAATACAAACCCATGTGAAGGGATTTCCTAACTCAGTTTCCATTATTTGGGTTAACCTTCGACTTCATTATTTATATGGTAGTAAAATTATTTTTGTGATGAATTTTAATTATATTATGTTTAATTATGTGTACTTACAGTGTATATACATATTTCATCCACCCTATTATGTTTCACATTAGTTATATGATATTTTTAAGGGGATTTGCTTTTTAAATCCTCTTTCAAAATCCTTTTTTACAAAACTCAAAAGCAGTGTTTTTATGAAATAATTCATGTTGTATGATTATGTTTTGGTTCTTGTGAATTATTTATGATGAATGGTGGGACATATATCTTCTTCCAATTCCTTAGGTATGTGTGTATTGTAGGTCGGCCATATAGTTACTCCATGTGTAACTGCGATTGTCACACAAATTGTAAGGTAGCCATAAAGGTTACAAATTATAAGGTAGACAAGAGGGTTATGAGATTATGTAGGAAATGACCCATGATAAATTTATGGTTATATTTTTGTTAATTATGATATGTGGGAATAATTTTCTTATAGTGTTAGTATATATGGGGGAAAATTATGTTTTTAATTGGTTTCATGCATTTATAATTATTCATGGACTAATGTTTACATATCTTGTTTTTTATATCCCTTATAGTCCTTTTTGTAAAGATTCAATTATTTTAAATGATTTTCAATGGTTGTAATGTTTTTAAGTAAAATAAGGAAGCCAAGTTATATTTTATGAGTTTTTTTCAAGGAAATCAGGTTTTATTTGAAATGTAGTATATTTTGGAAGAAATGGATACTTTTTATATGGTATCCTCTATATACATGTTGAATATTATGGATGTATTATATCCAAATTATCAAAAACTCTAAACATTAAAAGAACATCCATATGAAAGGATGTTTGTTCATTACATAAATTCAAGTTTCTGTAATGTAATAAGGTTGGGTCCTTATACACATGACAGATTCACCTTCTATTTTCTTCATCTCTAAAATTCTATCTCCATCTGCATATGAAGAGTTGGGGGAAACTACATGGTAAGAAATATTTTCCTAGATTCGTGCCACTCTATATCAGGATATAAGAGGAAAAACATCTTCTCTATTGGGTTAATCCAACGTTCTGCAACAAGTGGATCATATGATATAATAAATTTGAATGGTAGTTTCCATATAATGTAATCAATTAATAATTTCTACTTTTTGAGTGATGGTGGATATTTAGCATAGTCTATATTATTATTCATATAATGAGATAACAACATATGTATTTCCTTGGAGTTTTGAAATCCACGTCACAAGGAATTGGGGATGTCATTTTAGAAATCGTTTCATTTTTTATTACATGGGTTTTTGTTCTCGTTTCACATGGTTCCCACTATTTTATAGAGTATAAATAGGCTTAACATAACATAATTCAACAAATCATTTATAAATAATTTATGATTTTTTCAAATATACACTAAATGATTTTTTTTGGATCCCTTTGTTTATAATTTCACTAAAGTATAGATTCTTGGATGTATACATATACATAGTCAATCATTTGGGTTTTCACTCACACTCTCAAATATTAATTCCAAAATTACAACACTATGCTTTGATAAAAATAATATTTATCCTAATTCTTCTTAATTGACTATTACATAAGGGTTACAATAATCTACATAAAAGAATTCCAATCTTCGAACCAAATGTTTAGTATCATGGGTAAATAAGGGATATCAGTTTCTTATATACAATAAATCATAAATAATTATTTATGATCTTTATATTGTTCTTCATAAATAAAATGTTCTCCTTAAAACATATAGTCACCAGAGGATATAATATTATAAAATGGGTAAGCTAAAAGTCAAGTTATAGGTCGAATTAAGGATTTGAATCAATATAAAATGAGTGAGTATAATCATCATCATCATATCATAAACGTATCATAAGAATAGTATAATAATCCAAAACATTAGGGAAGAGAATGGGTATATTCAAGGAATGTGGTAGTTCATAAAAATGAATAACCATGTATTAGTGCTCAAATACCATACACATTTGTGAAAAAAGATAATATCATGTTCATTCATAAAAAATGTGCATAATCATAACATAATCATTGTGAACACATATAGAATAAATTTGACACATATTACACCTTATCAAATGATATATACCACACTACCCAACACACTGGAGGGCTATGAAATTTTGGACCAATAATCATGTCAGAGAGATTACATAATCATGTGTGCCATGTAGAACATATAAAAAATATTATTATGATGGGACCCATGGAATGAAACGTGTTTCATAATGATTTCATAATGAAAAAATCTCTAAATAATCATTGGGGATGGAAATTGGAAATTTGAAAAACATATTTTGTACAAAAATCACCATTTTTTAGCAAAGAAGAAACAACTCAAGAGGAGTAAAATATGTGCTTTTGGAAGAATTTATCATTTGAAAAATCATTAAACATTTCATAGAATAACATTTGGAAACCTATATACCTCTGAAAATAAAAGTTTAGAGTAATTACATAATATTTAAGGAACAAGAGATTATTATTCATGCCAAAGATGTTGTGAATGTGGAATAACCTAAAGAAAATTAGTGGGGTTTGAGAGTCCCCTTGCCTTTTGACTGAATGCCTGAATGGCCTGAAGGCCTTCATTTTTTATTGATTATTGATAACCCCCCTTTCAAGGGATTAGGGGGAACCCTTAAAAGGCCCATATGCTTAGTGATTACATGGACCGTATGCTTAGGAGATTACATGACCCGAAGGTCTTAGGTAATTCAACCAGACTATCTACAAGGAACTACCCCTCCCCAGCATCTGCATCCTGATAGTATCTCTCCACCTTTTCATGAATGTCAGGCTAGGATTCCCATGCAAGAACAGGCTATTACCGAAGGAATATCCATACCCTCTCATTCTGATAATCCATTTGGCATTTCTTGCGTGAGTGCACCTGATCTGAATCCTGTTCTGGGGTTGATCCTTTTTGACTGAATGAGTTCTTCACTTGTTCATGACATCTAATATAATAAAATTATAATAATTAATTACTATATTTGAACCTATTAAAATAATATTTTATTAAAAATTAGTTTTTAATTTTTTATGGTCATTTTTATTAGTTTTAGTGTTCAATTTCATCGTTCTAGGAGCCTTCTTTTTAAGGGTTTTTTTAAATCAGTTCACCTCTTTATAATTATGGAAGTAAATGTAAAATGGGAATAATTATCCATATGTGAAATAATGTTTTATTAATGAACTTATATAATTATAACTATTACCACATATCATTTTTTGGGTATGAGGATGAATCATTTGATAAAATGTTAATGATAAATGTATAGTTTTTTGGTTGTTTTCCGACCATCATAGTCTAGATTCATTTTATTTAATATCATATCTGTAAATTAGTTATATATAATGATAAAAGTAATAATATACCTATAAAATTATCATTTAATAATAATAATTGTTTTATGAACAGTATTGATGGTTGAAATGGAAAATGAATACTTATCGTCAATGAAAGCAGTGAGATGACATATCACGAATGATGTTTTCTTCTTTAGAGTAAAAGGAGAAGAGAAGAATTTATATGATTTATATACAATTAACACAATAATAATCTATTTTATATATCTTACATAATTTTCCATGCAACTTTGGATCAGAGATTTGAGTAGATGATAATAATTGAAAAAATAATAAAAGATAAAGATAAAGGATTTTGCCTATTTAATGTTGTCTCCTTGAGAACATCCTCTTGGAACTTGGGTTTGGTCATTGGGTGAGACTAGAACATCTTGGATATGTAGAAGAGACATGTAAGGTATTTGGGAAGAATAATGACAGGATACAAGGCTTAGTAGGTGTGAAAATAAGGGGTGGTTATATTGTTCTTTATAGGGTGAGTAGAGGGGTTTCTTTATTATTATATTTGTCAATTTATTATATTTTCTCAAAACAATCAATAGGGTTTATTCATATTAGTAAATAAAAAAAGTTTTGTCGTATTATAAAAGATATGTTCTTACATTATAATTAAGTCATCAATGACTCAAAAATTCTTATAATGTTAAATTCTGAAAATTGTCGTATTTCACAATTGACCAAAAAAATCAACAATTATTGAAAAACCCACCAAATTCACCATAAATACTTTTCAGCATGTATATTTCAAAAATGGTCTCATAAAATATAAATTTATGAACTAATATTATTATAGATTCTATGACCCTTTAAAAAATTAATTATGGTCGCATAAAATTGCCTTATATTTATAATAAATAAAAATATTAATTTATGAAATGATTTATTGAATTTTTTTATTAAATCATTTTATTAATTGTGTTATTTTTAAAAAAAAATTACCTTTCATAAAAATACCCATGCTAAATTTATAATTTTTAAAAAATGTGTTTACTAACACCTGGGTAAAATTATATCATATTTTAATTTATAAGTTAAAAAATTTTGTTTATACTTTCATTTGTTAGGTTTCTTTTATAATGTCAATATTACAATTTCTAATGGTTTTATTACTATTCTAATAGTTTGGTTACTATTACAATAGTATAGGTTCTGTAATTTCAATAAATACCACTTATTTCATTTATTCATAACTAATTTATATATTCTATCAGGGTTATTTATACATTTATCTTCAAAATGTATATTTTATTACAAATTTTTTTGTCTAAGTAGATTTCTTCCTCATTGAGGTCGTTCTAGTGAATCAACTATATTCCATTTTTCTAATTCTTATTATATACTTTTCAATTTGTTCTCCAACTATAATATTATGCATTATTATTGGTTTATTTTATGAATAATGTATCATTTATATGAATAATATTTTTTTGGTTTCAATTTGTAATATATGTGTTTTATGAAATAATGATGAGAAGGGAAATTACATTGTTCAAGTTATGGGTGTTTATATACATTGAGAAATATTTATATGTTGTTGAATTGTGTTAACCAAATAAATCCTTTATTTGAACATTTTTTTTCATATAATTCTTTTTCACCAACTTCATCACAAAAGATAATGTATGACAATAATTTATATATAATTTCTCAGAATTTTCCATATGTATATTATAATGTGATATATTATTATAATAAAATTCAGAAAAATGAACGATACTAATCCAAAATTCCTTGGTAATCGATTTAGCAAACTGAAATCATGTTTTCAAAGCTCTAAATCATTCACTCGGATGGTCTATCAAATTGAGGATGAAAAGATATATAAAAATTTAATTTGGTTCCTTATGAATTATGAAGGAAATTCCAAAAATGAGAGGTAAAAATTGGATCAAATTTAAATAAAATAGTGAGTAGAACTCTATATAACATGAATATCTACATGAGGGATAGTCGGGAATGTTGATCAAAGGACACTGCAACTCAAATTTGAAGTAAATTAATATAATTATTTACTCAATTAAAAATAACCCAAATAAAATTATTAACTCCACAATTATTTGTATATCCCACCCTTAAATAGTTAGATATATATATTTTTAATTTCCATTATTGAACTGAAAAAAGAGTATGTATCACATTCGGTATTTTTGGTTTTAAATTACCCTTTTAGAAAGTCTATAATTCATGGTAAATTCAATAATATGAATTTTTATTAAATTACACCAATAATACAAATGATGGTCTCTATAAAGTATAGTTTTTATTTAGTGAATAGAAAAGAGGGAACTATGAGCATCTGTGAATAAATATATCTTCAACTGGTAATCTCAAAGAACACATAATCTCTTTATAAAAATGATAAAACCTTTTTAATAAACATCAAAATAGAAAAACATAACCTTCATAATAGATATTTTTTCCTATAAAAAATTATGCACCTTATATTATTGATTAATTCATTATGAAAGAGACGATTTTACTAACACCGAACATGAAATAAAGGTACCTCCATATAATAAAATTTATAGGAGAAAATTAACCATATAAATAACCAAAAGGAAATAAATAAAACCTATCATGGTTAATGCCGAATAATATTTCTTAATCAACCCTTATTGTTATTTTTTCTATTTTACTTGATAGTAATGAATTATTATGTCATTATCTTTAATCAGATCCATCCATATTTGTGGCCTCAAAATTTTCTCTTTTTAAATGAATATATACATACATTTGTTATTACTAGTACATATTACACAATTTATAGTACATAAATGACACCTCCTAATTTTTAAATTGTAATCAAAGTCAGTTAAATCTAGATCTTGATATGGATAATTTAACTTGTGAGGTTCCAATTGACTTGAGGAAAGAGAAATTACCTGATCATTGTCATGACCCGTCCCAGTGGGGCCAGAGCCGTAACTCCCCAAGCCCGCCTCCAATAGGCCAGGGGGCTGGTGACTAGCATCGAGTAGGCATATCACTAACAAGGGAGGAATTTCCTATAAACCTGTACACATGCACACACATCTCTAAACCCACAAATCTGAAAAGTAAAAACTACTAAAAATGTTAATGCATGCATACACTAAAATCCCAACCAACAGAGTACGGAAAGAAATTAAAGTACAGTAAGTGTAAAACCGTGGGCCAAAAGTACAATCCCACCAAAAGAAACTATGTAACAAAGTCCAACATGTAAAAAAATGGACTAGGACAGCAATCAGTAGTCGTAGGAACACACCTGAGCCTGTCAAATCTCACTGAGCACCGTCCGGTCCTCATCCACATAGAATCCGGACAAAAGAGCGCTCGTCTGCACAAGACACGACATGTGCGGGCAACGCCCGTGCAGGGATGAGTATAACAATACCCAGTAGGACACCCCAAAACCACAAATCAAATAAAATAGGGGAAAAGCCATAATTGAAAGATACAATTAGCTCCACAAAGTATATGTCTAAAGAAAATATAACAACAATATCCAGATATACTCATTCAAGATCGACTATCACGATACCACCACTAGGATCAAGATTGAAGATTCCCCTAATCATGTAACAAGGAGAACACACTCCTAAGTCTGAATAGAGAGATAAAAAGTACTCGTTTCAGGATAACACACTCCACAAGTACATGAGAACATGATGCTCAGATGAGGATCACAACAAATAGCCATGGGAGGATTCCAATAACTCAGTCTGAACTAATCTGCTAAGTATAAGATCGGCGCCTGGGTAAAGTTGGTCACGTCGATACGAAGAACTCTACCTAAAGTACCAAGAATGAATAGAGGATCCAGATCCAAGTCTCACAAAGGGGATTCCAACAACTCTATTCAGGAATTCATTCTGAAGGGATCATACTCATATATTTAGGAAATGATACTGGAAACCTTTAAGAGAAAGACCAAGGGGACAAAACCTAATGAAACCAGTCCAAGTCACAGAAGGAAACTACCTCAAGCCATGTAAAACAGGTTACACAGCATGTAGTATGGTTACAAACTGTGTTCCTTGACTCTGGGTACTTCCCGTGTAAATGGATCTTGTCATCCATCCATGATGTGTAAAACTAGACTACACGACGTGTAGTAGAGTTACACGCTGTGTTCCATGACCCCGGGTACTACCCATGGAAACGGCGTATGTCAGAAGTTGAAGTTGTATAGGAAAGAATATACATAGCATGTAAGTCAAAGAACACGTCGTGTACAATGAACTAGGAAACACCCATGTACCCTGGCCGTATGCCCCTACATGCTGTATGTCCGTGTTTCCTGCCCGTGTACCAGTACCCGGGGTATCCTGTGTATCTGGCTGGGTCTGGCTGGGGAAGGGCATACACGTCATGTCCTTTTACATGTACCCAACCTGTGTCTGAGTACTTCCTAAGTACACGCCAGGTGGCCCGCAGATGAACACACACTGTGTAGCCCATACGACACGTCGTGTAGTCGGGAAATTTCTAGAACATCGTCTTCTTCTTCCACGCCTCTTCCCATATTTCGGTTTCTGATTCTGCTGTCTGTTTGCCGCGAAACCCAAGACACTAGGTCACCTCATCACCGTGATGCCGAATATGTGGGTTTCGGGACTTCGATCAGCTTTGAAATATAATTCCAGCCACCCGTGCGAAAATCGTTCGAAGAACGATATCTTCCGATCTGCCTCGATCCATCTACTGAAACCGTTGTCGCACCGCCGATAGATTACTACGGTGTCGATTCTTCAATTTGGGATCGTTGCGTCGTAGAATGGATGCACAACGATCCTTTGTTCATCGCCCCACAAACAACGAGTGAAGGAAAAAAGGGAATAAAATCCAATGCAACAAATTTCAGGAAAAAACCTCCACCGTCATTCTTCACGGCGTTGATATGCTCCCGTTAATAGGTTTAAGTGGAGCAAAAAATAATCAAAAATAAATCATCAAGGATCAATTTTTCAAAATCTCCACAAAAATCCCATCCCGAAATTACAATTGATCCATGGGTTAATATGTTCGTTGATTACTTCACGTTCGTCTTAGGAATCATGAATGGGGAAAAGAAATCACAAAGAGATCAAACGACCTACCTAGATCTGCTGCGTTCGTTGGCGGAGATCCGGCCACAACGTCGTCTTCGCTGCATCAGGAGGTTTTCTCTAGAGCCTCAAGAGCCTCTAAGGGATTCTGGGTTATGAGGTTTCAAACCCTGGACCCCTGTGTAAACTTTTATTTAAAAGGAAAACAGGTAAATATTTTGCTGTAGAAAATATTTTAAAAAAATATTTTTAATAATCATTTTAGTATGGTTACATAAAAAAAGATTTCACCACCAGTCTACGTCGGCAGATGTTAGGTCTCTTCTAGGGTAAACCCGCTACTCTGGACGCAGCAGTGCCCTCATATTTCTGATCTGAGCACCTACTCTGGTGTTATTAGGCTTTTTCATGAAAACCACATGCGCGCATAAATTAAATTATTTAATTTAATTCAAACATTTGTTTCGGGCTCACCGGGCCTCAGAACAGCATGTCGTATTGAAGAATGGTCTCAAAATAATTCCAACATAATATTAAAATAAAACATGGAAAAATATGAGACATTACATCACAACCACCTTAGGGATTTTACGTCCTCGAAAATCCAAAACTAAGGGTAATAAAAAAGTTGTGGGTACTGCTCAT
Organism: Viscum album; assembly: GCA_963277665.1. Lineage (NCBI taxonomy): Eukaryota > Viridiplantae > Streptophyta > Magnoliopsida > Santalales > Viscaceae > Viscum > Viscum album. The sequence continues at coordinate 1,175,491,205 of OY728166.1, read as the reverse complement.
GAATTTGAGCCTCCCGCTCCCACGTGCTCTCCTGGAGATTCCGGTGTTGCCACCGGACACACACCAAGGTAATATCTCACCAATGAATGATCTTCTCCTTCCGATCATTGATCTCCACTGGGTACTCATCAAAGGTCACTCCATCATTGATGTCCACCTTTCCCCAGTCGATAACGTGCGATGGATCATGCACGTACTTTTGCAACTGTGACACATGGAAGACATTGTGCACCATATCCATCTGAGGAGGTGGAGCCAAGCGATACGCCACTTCACCAACTCTACTTATAATCTGAAAAGGGCCGATGAACCTCAGAGATAGCTTACTGCCTCGGCCAAATCTATGCAATCCCCATCGAGGCATGACCCGAAGGAAGACATGGTCTCCCTCCTCGAACTCCTAGGGCCTCTGTCTCCTTTCGGCATAAGTCTTATGCTGACTCTGTGTAGTCTTCATCCACTCATGGAGGACATGCACCTTCTCTGTAGTAGCTCACACCATCTCGAGGCCCATGAGTGATGACTCTCCTAGATCAGTCCAGCAAAGTGGTGACCTGCAAGGTCGCCCGTACAAAGCCTCAAATGGTGCCATACAAATAGTAGAATGATAATTGTTATTATAAGAAAATTACACAAGTGGTAGGTGATCCTCCCATCTATGACCGATGTCAAGTATGCATGCTCATAGCATATCCTCCAGAACCAAGATGGTCTGCTCCTTCTGACCATCAGTCTGAGGATGAAATGTTGTGCTCAAGCGTAACTGAGTCCCAAAAGCTTCCTGTAATCCCTTCTTCAACTAGGATTTCAAATGATCCTCATGATCTGAGACGATAATGGATGGAACTCCATGATGTCGAACTATCTCATGCATGTAGAGGCATCCCAAGCTCTCTGTTGAACACTTCTCGTGTATGGATAGGAAGTGTGCCAACATGGTGAGTCGATAAACATTCACCCAGATGCAATTGTGTCCCATGGAAGTACATGGTAAACCATTCACAAAGTCCATTGATATCCCATACCACTTCCACTCTGGCACCTCAAGGGGCTGAGTCAATCCTGCAGGCACCTGGTGCTCAGCCTTTACTTGCTGACAAGTAAGTCACTGAGAAACAAACTCTTCCACACTCTTCTTCATTCCCGACCTCCAGAACTAACGTCGGAGGTCCTGGAACATCGTTTCCACATCTGGATGCATGGACAAAGGAGATGTATGGAACTCCATTAGAAAATCCTCCCACAACATCACTTGTACTACTGTGTGCCCTCTAAAACGAACAACATGCTCCCCACCTTTTGAATATCAATGGGAAGCATCACCTGTGGATATCTGAGCACGTAGAGTCTCATAGCTAGCATTCTCGTGATTTGCTTCCCTGAGTCACTATAAAAGTGGAGGGGTATAAACCATCAACTAACGGTAAGCTCCCCCATCTCTATCAATGAAGGATAACTGTAAAGAGGCCACCTATCTTGTCGCCTCATCCAGCAACTACGAACTAGATATCCTGCTGAGAGAATCTTCCACAACGTTCCCCTTCCCAAGAGTATAAACGATCTCGAAGTCGTAATCCGGGAAGAACTCAAGCCACCATCTCTGTATCAAATTCACATCCTTCGGCAAAAATATATATCTGAGACTATTATGATCAGATTAGAAGAAAAACTATTCTCCCATCAGGTAGTGCTGCCACATCTTCAATGCGAAGACCACCGCTACCAACTCAAGATCATGGGTCGCGTAGTTCAACTCATGTGGCCTCAATAGATGTGAGCGATAGGCAAGCACCGCTTGCCACTACATCAAGACAAAAACAAGCATGGTTCTTGATGTGTCTCAATACACTGCGTACTCGACACCCTCCTTCAGAAATCTCAAGATCGGGGTGCTCGTCAGACTCTATTTTAAGTACTGAATAGCCTGTTGGCATCTCTTGGTCCACAAAAAAGGCTTCCCCTTTCAGGTCAAAGCGGTCAAGTGTGCAGAAATCCTAGAGAAATCAATAAAGAATCTACGATAGTATCCTAACAACCCAAGGAAACACCGCACCTCTGTCATGCTCCGGGGTGGCACCCATTCCAACACTACCTCTACCTTGGTTGGGTCCTCTACTACACCATCTGTTGAGATAATGTGTCCTAGAAGGTGGACCTCATGTATCTAGAACTGCCACTTTGAAAGTTTCCCGTACAACCGGTGCTCTCGAACTGTGTCTAGAACCATCCTTATGTGCCTTGCGTGCTCCTCCTTGGACACATATTACACAAGGATATCATCGATGAATACCACTACGAACCGATCTAGATAGGGCTGGAAGATCTGGTTCATGAGTCCCATAAACAATGCTGGGGTGTTTTTCACACCGAAGGGAATCACCATGTACTGATAGTGACCGTGGAGACATCTGAAATCCATCTTCGGTATATCCTCATCCCGTACTCACATCTGGTGTTAGCCTGATCGTAGGTCAACCTTTGAGAACCATCATGCCCCTCTTAACTAGTTGATGTGGTCATCGATTGTTGGTAGTGGATACCGGTTCTTCACGGTCACCTGATTAAAGTGCTGGTAATCCACACACAGCCTCAAGATCCCCTCTTCCTTATTGGAAAACAACACTGGGGCCACCCAAGGAGAAAAACTGGGTCTCACAGAGCCCTTCCTCTGTAAGTCTACCAACAGCACCCTCAGCTCACGAATCTCTGCGGGAGGCATCTGATATGCTGATACTGATATCGGTGGCGACCCGGGTTGCAAATCAATATAGAAATCTTTCTCCCGAATGGGAGGTAGCCCGGGGACATCCTCCGAAAAGATGTCCTCATAGTCATCCACTATTGATAGAAACTGAAAACTTGTAGCATCTGCTGCACCAAGGGCTAGGCCAGCCAACTGATATGAAATAGGTTGTACCTTCTACACATGAGTCCATCCTGCGCTGCCTGGGTCTCTTTTTCACTAACGAAGGAGACCCTCATTCCATCACTACGGACACACTACACCCTTCGCCTAAAACAGTCAATCTAGGCATGAAATGTGGATAGTCAATCTATACCAAGAATGACATCATAAGGCCTTGATGCTACCACCAAGAGGTTCCAACCGAAACTCTCACCTCCAAGGTTCAGGTCACACTGTCTGCAAAGATGTGTGATCTCTGAATCTTCTCTAGTTAGTGTTTCTAAGCATAAGGGTTGAGTCAATGGTTCAAAAATAATCTCAAGGTCTCGAACACGATAAGAAGCCAGAAAAGAATGACTAGAACCTATGTATATCAATAAATAAACCAATGTAGAAAAGACACAAATTTTACCTCTAATCATTCAGGGAGTACATGGGTCATAAGTCTCTACTGCCTGCAGCTTTCTTGCCTCTGTCCACCAGCTCTCTGAGCCTGGGGTGGACCCCCTGGGGGTGGTGGTGGAAAAAGGTCAAAATGTCGACCACCTCAAACTGCTCTCCAAGTTCCTATACCATATCTGCCGCCCCGCGGATCTGTCTACTCCACACATTTCCTCTACCTCGGTGGTCCATCCACTGCTTCTATGCCAGTATTACAACAGGTTAGACCATATCGAGTGAGATGTCCCCTGCCATCACATGAGTAGCATCGCCTCTCTTGAGGCTGGCTGGATGTGCCCTGTGAACCCTGTACGGCAGATCCCCTGTCCTGGGGTCTCCTCTGATAATGTCTCCCATGCCTGGGTCCCTGACGTCGGCTCCCTGTTTCCGAGGTCTCTGGTCTATCTCGCTCACTAGTGACAATGGACAGCTGCCTCTGCTCTTCCAATAATCTCTCAACCACCAAAGCCCACTCGAGCACCCAATCATAAGTAGGAATGATCATAGGGATGATGCTAGCTCGGATGTCTCTGCGCAATCCCATCTCAACATACCGAGCTCTGATGTACTGATCCCTGACCATATCCATCGAGTACCATGAGAGGTCAGCAAACCTCCATGAATAGTCAGCCACCATCATGGTTCCCTCCTGGAGATGAAGAAGATCTTGTATATGTACTTCACTCTGGGTAACCAATGAAAACTCCTCGCTAAAGAGATGATCAAACTATGACCACACAAGAATCACCTCACCGTGGTTCTAGATAACCAAACCCCACCATCACACTGTCGAGCCCTGCAGAAGGCTCGCTGCCAGGATCACCATCTGGTCTGCTGGTTTCCAGACCAAACGGAAGACTCTGACCACTACCTCAAGCCAGTCCTATACTGCCCGGGGGTCAGGCTCACCTCAAAACCAGAGGGGTATTTGTCTATGAAACTCATGGAGTGTTCTCAGCCTGTTCTCCTCCTCTACTGGTACATCAGGCACTATACACTGCTCAACATATGGTGGAATAACTAGCACACAACCAAAAGGTAAAACTGGGGGATCTGGTCCCTGAATCGAAGCTTCATCACTGAGGGGGTCATCCTCGTGAGCGAGCTGCTAGATCCTTGCGAGTGTGCGTCGCGGAGGCATCTTGTAACAAAACAAGATGCATCTCAGTCAGTGAGTATATATGGAGAGATGACTCAAGAAGGACATGTAAACCAAAACACATTCCTATATGATACATGTACCATTATTTTCCCCGGCAACTAGTATTCTCATGTTTTGAGTCGAAAAGTAAGTAATCAGAGTCCTGGTGTATGGATACGTCGGCCACCCGCACCAACACTGGGTCTATGTCCTGTAAGCCGAACTTGAAACACTTACCACTGTTTCCCCAAAACAAATCATAGACTCTCAGTCCTATGTTAGAACCGACCACCTATGATACCACTCTGTCACGACCTGTCCCAGTGGAGCCTGTACTGTAACTCCCCACGCCCGCCTCCAATACGCCAGGGGCTGCTGACTAACACCGAGTAGACATATCACTAACATGGGAGGCATTTACTATAAACATTTACACACACACACACATGTCCAAGCCCACAAAGTTGAAAAGTAAAATACTAAAAATAGAAATGCATGCATACACTAAAATCCCAACCAATAGTGTACGACAAGAAATTAAAGTAATGTAAGTGTAAAACCCTGGTCCAAAAGTACAAGCCCACCAAAATAAAGTCTGTAACAAAGTCCAACCTATAAAGAAAGGTACTAGGACTACAATCCGTAGCCGTAGGAACACACCTCGACCTGTCAAATCTCACTGAGCACCGTCTGGTCCTTGTCCACCTAGAATCTTGTCAAAGGATCGCTCGTCTGCACAAGATACAACATGTGCGGGCAAATCCCATGCATGGGTGAGTATAACAATACCCAATAGGACACCCCGAAACCAAAAATAAAATAAATCAGGGGAAATAACACAAAGGAAAGATACAGTCAGCTCCACACAGTATATGTCTACAGAACATATATCAAGAATATCCAGATATACTCATACAAGATCGACTATAATGATACCACCACTAGGATCCAGATCGAAGATTCCACTAAGCATGTAACAAGGATAACACACTCTTATTTCTGAAGTGAGATATACAGAGTACTCGTTCTGGGGGAACACACTCCACAAGTACTTGATAACATGATGCTCAGATGAGGATCACAACCAATAGCCATGTGCTGATTCCAACAACTCATTCTGAACCAATCCTCTAAGTAGATGATCGGTGCTCAGGTAAAGTTGGTCACGTTGAAACCAAGAACACTAATTAGGGTACCAGGAATGAATAGAGGATCCGACACCAAGTCTCATAGAGGGGATTCCTACAAATCTATTCAGGAAGTCCTACTGAAGGGATCATACTCTTGTATGTAAGAAATGATACCGAAAACCTTTAGGAGAAAGACCAAGGGGACGAAACCTAAGTAAACTAGTCTAAGTCACAGAAAGAAACTGGCTCAATCCATGTAAAAAAGGTAACACGGTGTATAGTATGGTTACACTCTGTGTTCCCTGACCCTGGGTAATGCCCGTGTAAACGGCCCATGTCATCCGTCGAAGCTGTGTAAAACTAGAATACACGACATACAGTAGGGTTACACGCCATGTCCATTGACTCTAGGTTCTGCCCATGTAAACGACCCATGTCAGATGTTTATGTCGTGTAGGATAGAATATACATGGCATGTAAGTGAAAGCACACTCTGTGTCCTATCAACTAAGAAACACCCGTGTACCCTGGCTGTATGCCCATACACGGTGTCCATCCGTGTTTCCTGCCCATGTACCAGTACACGGGGTATCCCGTGTATCTAGTTGGGTCTGACTAGGGAAGGGCATACATGTTGTGTCCTTGGCCATGTACCCAACTCATGTCTATATACTCCCGGAGTACATACTAGGTGGCCCACTGACGAACACATGCTGTGTAGCCCATACCACACGCCGTGTAGTAGGGAAATTTCCAGAACACCATCTTCTTCTTCTACTCCTCGACTAATCTTACGGTTTCCGATTCTGCTGTCTGTTTACCGAAAACACTAGACACTAGGTCGCCTCGTCACCATGATGCTGGATCCGTGGGTTTCGGGCCTTCGATCGGCTGTGAAATCCGATTCCATCCACCATTGTGGAAATCGTTCGAAGAACTATATCTTCTAATCTGTCTCAATCTATCCTCTGAAACCGTCATTTCACCTTCGCAGGATCACTGCGGTGTCGATTATTCAATTTGGGATCGTTGCATCGCATAACGGATGCACAACGATCTGTTGTTCATCGCCCCGTGAATAAAGAGAAGAACACACGAAGGAAAAAGGGAAGAAAATACAGTAAATAATATTTGAGTAAAAAAGCTCTGCCATCGTTCATCACGGCATTGACGCACTCCTGTTAATAGGTTTAAATGGAGCAGAAAATCAACAAATATAAATCAACATGGATCAATTTCCCAAAATCCCAGCAAAAAGCCCATCCTGCAATTACGATCAATCTGCAGGATAACATGTTCATTTATTAGTCTGCGTTCATCGTAGGAATCAATAATGGGGAAATGAAATCACAATGAGAATGAACACCCTACCCGGATCCGCATCGTTCGTTGGCGGAGATCTGGTCGTCGTGTCGTCATCGCTACGTCGGGAGGTTTTCACCAGAGCCTCTAGAGCCTCTATGGGTTTCGGGGTTATGAGGTTTGTAACCATGGACCCCTGCATAAACCATTATTTATAAGGACAAAAGATAAATATTTCGCTGCAAAAAATATTTTAATAAAAAAAATTAATAAATATTTTATTACGGTTACTTGCAAAAAAAAACCAAATTTCACCACCGGTCTATGCCAGCCGATGTTAGGTCACTTCTAGGGTAAACCCGCTGCTCTGGACACAACGGTGCCCTCAGATTTCTGATCCAAGCACCTATTCACGAGTTATTCCTCTTTTTCTGAAAAAACACAGACATGTGTAAAATAAATTATTTAATTTAACTCAAACGTTTGTTTCAGGATCACCGGGTCTCGGAATTTCACGTCGTCTTGAATACTGGTCACAAAATAATTTCCACATAATATTAAAATAAAAAATAAAAAATTCTGAGACATTACAAACATTTTCCATCTTAATGTAACCATGTCACTTCAATGAATCATAATTGTCGATGTACAATTATGCATTTATTATGGGTAGTGATAAAAATAACAATTCACAAATATTATTTTCAGTTTATAAAAACTTATCAAACTATTTTTTGTAGAATAATTTTACTACTTTTTCAATTTAGTTATTCACAATGCTCCATCACTGAAAAGAATATTAAATAACCATAAATAACCTACTAATCGAAGAAAACAATGAACACTTGTCAATTGTTTTGGTGTTATCGTTTCATAATCATCTTTTATTAGTAGATACAAAAGTTATTCCATGTTTTGAGAAACTATTCTATGGAACGAAGTAAATTGATACCGAAAATAACACTTACAAACTTTTTCATTTAACTTCTTGAATTTAATGATTTTAAAAACATTCTATAGGTGTAATTCATGATCATCCTATGTTTTATAATCTGAAAACATTTCTTTATTAAATGAATATAAAAAATTATATAGATTGTTATGGGAAATAATTAATAAGACCCCTGAGTATAGCTGGTGTATAGAAAACTCAAAGGGAATAACTACAAAATCACAATGTATGTATCTATTCTGAAAATATCTATTCGGAATATATTTCTTCTAATCCTTCAATTGATGGTTTCCTGACCTATGATCAATCTTAAAAAATTATTATGCACCTTGGATTTGGTCAAATAATTCATCAAAATGTGTAAAAGGATACGTTTCTCATAACATTGATTTCATTTCAGGAACTATAATTATTGAAAATTATTATTGAATCATATTTATTTTTATAAAATTAAATAGGATCACCCCAGGGTGATGGGATAGGTAAAATGAAAACTTTATTTAAAACTCGTATAATTGATTTTTTAATTCAATAGTTTCTACTTAATCCATTCGATATTTGGGTATTAAAATTGGATAAGAATCCTGAACTATGTCAAAAATAAATTGAAAAATCTATTCATGTAAAATACTAAGAAACTCATTAAGAAATACATTCACATCTTTACTCACAATAGGGATATTAATGATATGAATACTGTCTATATTCCCTACAATATTTTTAAGATAACATTCATTTCCCTCATTTATACGTTTTACATCTTCTTGTTACATTATCAAATGACAAAATTAACTTTTTTAACAATATAAAACTCATTCTAAAATAAAACATCATAATATTAGAAATCTCTATAAGAATGGAATATAAAAATCAAATCCATACCTAGAATTAGATAAAATTTTTAAGGGTATAGATAAAAAGTCTTACAGGTCATTCCTTTCAACATAAAACAATTGGATGTTTATTGTAATTAAATCTTAATCAAAATACGTAACAATGTTCCATTAACAATCATTTTTGATTTATTTTACATGTGGATATTTCCAAATAATAATACAATTTCTCATAAATTAAATAGTGTGTAGACCCTATGTTATACAATACAGTTTCAATATTTGAATAAACAAGTAATATACATGACTACAAGTCATTTTATTGTCCAATATCTATCAAAGAAAATTCTAGGTTTTATCCACGCCGTTCTGTTTTTGATCTTTAATATTTTCATCCTAAATTCCAATATTTTGAAAAGTACTTACTTAACAACCCATCTCATTACAAATAATGCATCTTACTATAAGATTATGATAATTTGTATGATCATTTGATTTAATTTCATCAGCCACATGTCTAAACATTTCACATCAAAAAATATTTATAGATTTTATAAAAAATTATCCATGGTCCTTCTTACCACAATTATCATAGGATTAATACATGATTTTATTACTATGATATTTATTCAAGGGATTCCAACCCATTTCCTGCCATCATCACTTTTTTCTTATACTTGTTGTCCAGGAATGCATGTCACTTTAACAATTTCATTCCAACATTCTCATCACATTAAAAACTATTTTCATTAAATTATATTTTATGGGAATCTAATTCCATTTAATATATTATCCATAATCTTGAGTAAAATTGATTACTTTCTAGATCAAGACACAAGAGGAATTTTGGTTCTTACCATACTAATTAGGTGAAGTTCTCTTTATACACAACCAATAAATCGTCAACCATCTACAACAATTACATGAATTTATTTTCCATCCCATTTTTAACAACCTTAGGAAAATATTTCTCATGGAATACATGATTAAAATTTTATCATTCCATAGAGTCTATCTCTTCGATTTATCAATTATTCTTAATCATTAATAGCTGTTTATCAATTCTAACATCAAAATGGTAAATAAATATAATTACCGTTAGATGATTTAAAAAAATACCATAAATATATTATCCAAGAATTTACCCCATATATCATGTTTTAAATTTTCATATTATCTACTAAATAATGGAGGGGGTTATTTCATGAAATACATCACTGTAGACATGATCCTTAGTAGGGAATGTTGTTTCTCTCCCACATGGATACCACTACCATTTATAGAATCTTCCAAAAATCCATTATAGAAACAAACTAAACTATTCTAATTATAATTAAACTAGGCTACTGAATTGGAAGGATATTTTCCTCTTAGTTTCTTCCTAATCTAGCTTCCCTATTTCCACAATTGAAAACCATTATTATGTAACATAGGTTAGATGAAACAACATAGTTATAATTAATTTTTATATCCTAGTAACCATATTTTATATCCTTTCAGGGGTATTAACTTCCAATATCATATTTTATAAAATTTTATAAGCCTTTTATCTGATACCAACTAGAGGAAGTTGGCCCTTACTCTATACATAATTTTTTTTAAACAAGAATTTATATTCCTTCATTTCTGAAGATATTTATTGGTTAATAATTTTAGATAATATGTAAATAAATATTCTTTAACAGACCCAAACATTAAAAAGTTGGATTCCTCCTCTTAATATACATTTTCCCAATAATACAAAACATTTAAATAATATTTTTTCGCTTTTCAGGAAGAAACATTTTGATTTCAACTTGGATTATTCATTATTCCTACTCATTGTTAAAACATATGAAAAACATTTGAAAACAAGGAATGGGATGAAAATTGATAGTAAGGGACATAAACAAAAATAAGAAATAAAATTTTTAGTCCCTTATAAAACCATGAGTTTATAAAAATTGAGTTTTCATTTATCATTATAAACCATATGTTAAAATATTCATTTACTTACAGATGAAATTATCAATACTGTGGATATTCTTATTAAGACACTTTATAAGAATATATATAGTCACAATCATAATCCTGAGGTTCTCATATAAAACATGTGAACCCATGGAAATCATTTTCTTAAAATCATTCTATCTTACCTAAAAGGACATAATCCATCATCTCAAACAAAATATCATCATCTTATCTTTATTTACATCCTATAATTTCAATGAATACTCATTAACATGAATGAAAAAGACTTATATGTGTCCTCATACATCAAAATTATAGAATCCCTATAATAACCATTATATGTTTAATAAAAAACACTCTCAACATCTTACATAATCTTATAGAGAACATATTCATTACCCAATTCATTGGATATCTATATCCGACCACCCATATTCATAAACTATATTGGTTTCAACAATCAGGATGAGCTATATCTATCATACCAATCATCATTAAAAATTAAAATAACCAAGAAATACCATAAACACATATAATCATTCATTTCTATTATCAAAATAAAAATATATATTCTTTTAAATGAAAACAATTATCATATGTTGATGAATCCATTTCCTTTAAAACCCAGTTTTCCAAAATACCAAGAACAAAATAAAGGATTAAATTTTATTGAAGATAACATTTAATATTATAAATTAATCAAATCCAAACATATGTTTTTTTGTGGTATTAAATATATGTGATTCCACATATAATAAAATAGAACATTCATTTTTTCCTTTGATAATTAATGTCAAAATTTTCCATATAAAATAACGAATAGGTTAAATTTCAAATCCATTGAAATAAATTAATAAAAATTATAAAATTAATTTTATAATTCGTTTATGTCCATATAAATATTTATAAATAGGAATTTTAAATTTATTTACATTAAATTAATTGATTTACAAAATAAGTCTTTAAAATATTAAAAATGATTTTTTCAATATAAATCATCCCTTACCTCATGTCTGAATCATCACAGTTGTTCTTTATCTTCCAGAATAGAGAAATTACATTAATTATTTAATTTATTTTAAAAAAAATTCAAGTTCATTAATCACTTTATTATATTATTAATTATGTATATTTAATTACTTGATCAATAATTTTCTTAACGAACATTTTGATAATATTTGGCTCATATGTCCATAATTACTTTGTTAGGTTGGTTGTGGCCATTGTGGTCATTATTTGATCATATCTAACAAAATATATATAATTATATAATTATTATTTTTATATGTAAATTTCTATTTTAAAACATTTCATTAATGATTATTATGAAAAATGAAGTATATTACAATCATGGAGAGGGTAAGCCATATGTATGAACTAGTAACATTTCCATATTTAACATAAAAATATGTAAAGATGGTATGTATTATTTTATATTTCAACAATTTGGATTATATATCACCCATGTGATGTGGTTATGAAAGGAATTCTCAGATCGCTTCCTGTAGGTGGAAATCCACATGTAAGCACAAATGACATTATCATTCTTCAATGCATGGAAATGCAAGAATGTAGATGATATATTTTCATTATATAATGTTAAAAAACATTCATGAATATACTATATATAAATAAAATTAATCATTATATATATTAATAATTGGTTCTGATGGGAAAAAATAACATCAATTTATGAGCAGTCGTTCACCATACAATCATGCAATGGATTAATTTCTAATATTATTGAATAATGGAAAGGGTATAAGTCATTACATTAATAATAAAACAACATTGTATTATTAAGAAACTATTTAAATTATTTTATCATTCTTCACAGATATTTTAAGGATTCAAAAGATGAAATAGAAAAGCATTCGGTTAAAAGATACACCACTTCTTAGAACACCATCCTTTTCATAACACATTAATCCATATAAGGTTTGTATTATTCCAAAAAGTGGACCTAAAAAATGTGGGCAGTGCTTCTAGAAATTTTTTGGATTTGGAACTATTGATATAGACTGATAAATTTTTTGGAGTAATAGAGGAGGGGAGGGTCCGATTAATAAGTGATGGGAGGATAATTCAAAAAAATTATTGAAGTATTTTATTAATATAAATTAATATTCATGTTCTTCTATAAAAAATTAATTTAAATATTATATAATTTTATGATGGGAAAAATAATATCATCCAATAAAATTATGAAAATTATAGACTATGGATTTCACCATTATCTCTTTATATTAAACCAATTTTCCCTTTGGAAGATTAAGACAATATCAATTTTTCTTATTGTTACAAAGTTTTTAAATTTGTTATTAAAATAAAAAAAGTCTAATACAAGTACCATGGTTGATATTTTATACCATATACCAAAAAAAATTAATATAACATTTTTTTAATTTTTTATCGTTTAACAAAGTATTTTTAATATAAAATATCAATAATATCATTTTTAACTATACATTTACATTCACATTAATGTAATGACGATAAAAATTAAATTCTAATATAAAAAGTTAAAAATATATAATGTGTTATATATATATATGTAATTAATTATTTGGAACTTTAACTCACCCATATGATATTACTTTTATAGTTTCTAAAATCATTTACTTTATTTTTCAATTTCTTTCACAAGAATTGTGTGACTGTTGCACAATATTTTGAGTAAATAAAAATTCACTAAAATTATAATTTAATCACCATAAAAAAAATTATTTTTCATAAAATAACTTATAATATTTTTCCATAGGTTATCTTTATGGAAATGTTAAAAATTAATATGAATTTAAAATTAAGAGAGTGACATTTTGTATCATTCATTGCATAAAATAATATATTGTTCTAGATAAAAGATAAAAAGAAGAATATCATATTTTAAAATTTTGAATGATTATGGACTAAATTTACACATCCAACAAATTGATGTAAAATTGTGGAGGGAATTGTAAACCTTATCTCATTAGTTCTGACACAAATTAAAGCATTTTACCTTTACTATGATAATGATAATTTATTATGAATAATATTCGAACTGAAAACCAGTAAAGGGGACATGTTTACTAAATTTTTACAAACTAATTCAAAATATGAAATCAATTTTCTATTATTTAATATATATAAGTCAACAAACATAATTTAAATTAAACTCGTATAACGTAAGGAAAAATATTTTTTTAAAAAAGTGACTCCATGTAAAAAAATATTTTTACCAAATTAAAGTATAAAATTCATTAATAGGGCGATACATGATTTTTTAATAATAATGATCTAATGAAATATTAATAATAAACCAAAATATAATTTCAATTTTTAATTACATGAAAATAAAAAATAATTCATAAAAATACATTGTTTCTCAAAATTCATTGAAAAATAAAAAAATTTAAAAAACCATCCAATATTCATCATAAGATATTTTTTATATTTAGTATCCAAATATTTTGATAAAGTTTTATAAAAATAAATTTTTATTATTTTTATATAAATATTTCAATGAAAACTATATATTTCATGAAGATCCTTTTTTAAAAAATAAGTCTTTTTTCCTCATAAATAAAAAATACATAATATTTTTATAATGAATATAATTTCACAAAATATTATTAATGGATTTTTATATGTCATTAAATTTATTTATATTTCCCTTATTTAGGTTTTTACACATCGAGTAATTATGTTATGTTTATTCAACATTGATCCCATATTTTGAACTTCTGTACAATGCCTATTAAACAAATATTTTCTCTATGGTTTAATGTCAATGATTTTTATGACAAAATCATATTAATCTTGAACTTTTTCACCATAATCGTGATCAAGAACAATTTTGTGGTCATTCATTAGGAAATGTAACTATTAATATCACAATTTTTGAACCATTTAATCATCATAAGGGTTGAGATATTTTTCTAGTCTTGAATATCTATAAAGAGTTAAGTCACAATAAAAACGGTGTTTCCTATAATAGAATAATTTTTCATATTAAAAACTATAAGATTTTTTACCTTCTGTTTAACATTATCCCTTGGAAAAAATTTATGAATTTGAAAATAAAAGGATTCTCGATAAACCCATATCAAGTGGCTCCTCATATAGAGATATGAGTTATATAATGGGATAAATTATGATGGAATTTCTACTGATATTTATCCCATCATAGAGATGACCATTTTTCATATGGGGGATTTTTTTTATATAAATGCTCAAAATCATACAAGTTAGTGTTTTCATTGTTCCGCTGCTATTAATCCATAGACCCATTTAGGATTTTATGGTTCATGTGGTGGAAGTGGTAGAAAAAAAGTCTCCCGACACTGTGGGTTTAGTTTTCTCATGTGTTGTCATAGTGGAGGATAATATTAATTACCTCTTAATTTTACATGTTTTACTAAAAGTATCAAGTGGATTAAATGTAAATTACAATTATAAACTAGTCCTTATTGAGTTTATCCCTTTATAATAGGTTTTGGATATTCTCATACGATAATCCTACTCAACATTTCTTCTTTATTGATGAGGGATATATGCAATGGATCACTTTTACTATGTTTACCTTTTATGATATTTTAATATAACAATTCATTTCGAACATGTTGGATATCATGTTCCATGATCGAGCAAGGGACCTAGCCTAAAGGAATAGTGTTCCATGACTCCATTCTGCATATACTATTCTCATTAGTGAGTGGGGTGAAGTCTATTACTTTTTGTTCACCTCATCCTCTTATTCTTACATGTAATGGAGTTTGGGTGAACAGCAAGAATAAAATCCCCAAATTATTAGGGAGTTTACAGTGGAGGTCTCTACACCACTATCCCTTATTGGGGTGTTGTGACACTAATTTTTAATACAATTTTATATAAGGATGGATTTATCCCAAAACCTATATTTTTTTTCATATTTCACATAAGGTAGATATTTCACCTTTTGAAGTTGTTTTGTTATTTAAATATTTTTATGAAGATATTGTATAAATTGCTCCATAAAAGTCCCTAACATTTCATTACAAGATATTTATATATTCATGATCATGAAAGCTATATTATCTCCATCTATATCAGTTCTTATAATCATATTTCTCTCCTTATATATATTGATATATTCCTTTATATGATTCAAAAAGAGAGGTGATATTTTGGATTCCATATTAATTTCTGTGGAATATTAAATGATTATTGATTTTGTTGTGGTAAAGATAATTATTCATTACATGACCTATAATCTGGTTGAGAAAGTATATCATTCAATGTATATAATGTTCTCAGCGTATCTATCCTCAATACCTTTAGTTCATCTCTATATAACATCCTTATCAATGTTTTCATAAAAAATGATCTTATTACTGAAATTATTTTTCACTATTGTGGGAACCTGTAAAAAATTCCATTATAGGGAGCACATACACTATAACTCATTTCATGGCTTCATGGACAGTTTTTATAATATTTTAACATAGAAGTACTTTTGGTATGATGATTCTTAGCACATGGGCTAGGTGAGGACCTTGATACCATTTCCTTCTTCCAGATATAAGCATAACTTTCTTGTACTCACCCAAATAACATTTTACCTAACTGATATTGATATTTCCATGTGTAAAAACATTGGGGATGATACTTTGGGTAAGGCCTCAATATTTATTTGTAGAATCATTATGGGTAGACCCATAGAAACTATATATACTTCCTCTTTCGGGTTATGTGTGATTATTTTATTAGGGTACTATAGAACAACATATTAAGGCATCATGAACAGCAACATTGAGAAGGGTTTTTATATGCTCCTTCTCCCATGAATTGGGTTACCACTAGGGAGAAATATTTATAAATTCACTCTATTTGGATGATAGGGATAACTGTTATAGTCAATGAACTTTATATATAAGGCCCTCCCATGTGACTCTTTTCTAGATGTTGGAATATAATAAATTGTTTTTATGGGGTTAGTAGGAATATGGTATTTCTCTACATTGGTAATTAAAATAGGTTGATGAGGTCATGTTGGAATGGGGATATGATAATGATCATATTTTTAATTTATAAATGGAATGTATTGATGATACCTACAAATTGTATAAGGAATATGTTTCTACATATGAAAGGATTCTATTTTACACTAAAGAGCTACATTGATGGGAGGTGTAAAAATATAAATTTCCCTTGTTAACTATAGGGATATACAGACATCGGGCTTTTTCTGCTGCTTCTAAAACATGGAATAGCCTTGAAAGACCAGGGTAAAGATGTAATATTTCCCTTTAATAACCCACAAGATTTTGTAATGTTATTTTTTTTTATTATAATGAGTATTGGGGTTCATTATTTAATGGGGTTGGGGATTTAATCATACTCATGTCCTCTAATCTTCGTTGGGATATTCCAGTGATATTCATGCATAGGGGTGGGAATATGTAACATACCCCTAATTTTATATATGATATGGTGGAATTTTTCTACTGTTGAATCTATAGTATTATAATATGAATTTAGGTGGGATCTTGAATACATGATTCCTCATTCTCTAATATATGCTGACATGTCTACTAATATAAAAATGAAATATGTCCATGTCTCTATTGGAACTATTATCACAGGGGAAAAACATAGTAGTGTATATTCTATGAATATTATTTAAACCCAACACCAATTATATCTTGAGTTACCCTATCCACTCAATGCCAATTATAGCTTCAGTTACCTTATAAATTTTGGAATGTGTGTTTGGACAGATGTATTTTGGATAATTCTAAAGGTTAGAAAGGATTATGTTGGACATTGGATACTATTTTCTAAGGTTAAAACATTTATTAAAATTATTTTTGTATTGTAAAAAAATAGACAACCTGGAGGTTACGAGACAACCCACCATGTCCGACAAGGCCTCGAGACTTGAAACCGTAATCGAAGGGTGAGATGGATGCCTCACCTACCACTAGCCTACATGATGTCCTAGATGGTATAATTTAGTTTTTCAAAACGTCTAACAAAATAATTATAAATTAATTTTTTTGGAATCGTATACAATTATGATAAATAGAGTATATTTATTTTTTATAATCTTTTTGTGTGGAAGATGAGTTTGTGTTAGAAATCATTTAAAGGATGTAACTCTACTTGTCAAGTATATTTTTTTTTCTTATTATTTGAAGAAATTAATCCTTAAACTTTAGGTAAGGGATCTGAAAACAAAAAATGATTTATCCTAATACCTTATGTTTTGTTGAAATGATTATATTTTAAATCATCATAGGGTTTGAGGCCCTCAATTTTACACTTGTTTTTGATTGATGACCTCAATAAATCCCTACAAATATTTATGTTTTCCATACAATTATGTGTCTATAATTGCCACCAATGTTATCATATTCGATTCCGAAATTTGGTGGTGACTTTTTCATTTCCCTCTTCCTCTTATTAAGAATAAATTTAATTAACCCTATTTCCTATGTGGGTTTTCCACAGTAGTATTTTCTATTTTAAACAATTTATTTTTGAATAACAATTTCAAATTGTGAGGAATAAATTTATTGAAGTATGGGAGAATGTGACACCCAAAGATTTCATAGTACGTTATCTCTTCCAAGTAATTTAATAACTTGTGCAACACACAACACTGAGTTCGAGCACATCACAACTTACCAAACTAGACATTCAAAAAGATGTTAGGAATATTATTAACTACATTTTGAATTTTATATACACCATGTAATTTTAACATCCATATTATCTATATTTTAGACATAATATATGAACTAATACAATTTTTTTAGAAAAAATAAGTGTTTTTCCAAAACAATGTACTTTTACCGCCTTTTAATTGCAAACAATTTTTAAATCTAGTTTTTGTCACTTTTATATATTCTATTTGAAAATATAATATTATTTTTTAGAATTAGGGCATAAAAAATTACATTGGGTATTTTTTGGTATATTTCTAATAAAGATCATTTTTTAAAGAATTGTGAAAAATACCGCATTTTAATTCAAAGCTACATTTTACTGTAATTTAATTATATAGTAATATTGTTATATTAATTGGTTTTAATGTATAATTAGATTATATTATTGTAATTTAAGACAATTTAGGCCATATAAGTAATTTCACATTTAAAATTGACATAGACACATGTCAATCTTTTGATAGTTTGTTTAAAACTCACTTTTTGGTCACTACTACAACTTGACCTTTTATCATCACTATAAACTGACATTAACAGCACTGTTAATGCCATCTTAGATAAAGGTGGGGCTCCTCTTTATCAGCGCTCCGAAAAGTTCTAATAAAGCCACCATTATCAGCCTTAAAAACGATAATAAAGGGGGTCCTTTATCCACACTTTTTTAGCGCTGATAAAATGGGTCTTTTATCAGTGTTTTTTTAAAGCACTGATAAAAGTAAAATAAAAAATAAAAAAAATAAAAAAAGTAAAAAAAAAATTATATGTGGGGGGAGCTTTTAATAGAGCTTGACCCCCCCATTTATCAGTGCAAGGCGACCACTCCCACTACCACGCGCTGCCCTTGCCCGTGCATCCCACACTTCCACACGCACATCCTCGCTTCCACCTGAACTCAAACCCATGACCTCCCCCTAGTGCACCTGTACTTTTACCACTAGACCATTTTTTTAATATTTAATGTTACATCTATTTATTTATATATATAGTTATATTTATTTGTATATTAATATAGATTCAGGTTAATATAAATATATTTAGTTAAATTAATACATATAGGTTTATTAATATATTAGTATATATACATTCATTCATATATTAATATATATTTATATCTATTTATATATATATATTTGTAGTAACAATTTTTTATCCATATATTTATTAGTATATTAATATATATTTATAAAATTGGTTTTAAATACATTTATAAAAAATGTTTTTTATGTGTGTTTATAAAATAATAAATAAATACATATATACATACATACAACACACACCCAAAGACACACACACACGCACACATATTTATGAAGAAATACATATATATATATGTATATTTGAAAAGCCATATAATGTTAAAACGACCATAAAATCTAATATAGAAGCCCGTTTCAACTCCACAACCAGCCAAATCAAAGAAAATGAAACAATATTCAGTATGATATGTGGTACAGGCCTAATGGAAATCCGGATCAAAAGTTATACATGTTTGAATGTTAAAAAATATGGATATCTCGACTAAAAACTCAGTTTTATAGGTCTTATGGGCCTTTTTTGGCCTTGAAAAATGTGACAGAAGCAATGCTTATGTCAAAAGAGCATAGAGCTCATCACCGAGATTGATTTGATATGTTGTAGAGCTCAAACAGACACCCGGATCAAAAGCTATGGCCGTTTGAAGTTTGAGTTACATTTTCATCTTATTTTAGATCTTTTATTAATTGTTTTGATTTTTTATGTCCTCAAATTGTTACTAAATGATTTTTAATTGATAATAAATAGTAAAATATTAATTCTTTACATTTTTTCAATATTTTAAATCCATTTTCACTAAATTTCTTATATATTAAATGTAATAGTATGTTTACAAGTATATTTAAAAATTATATATTATATTTATATCAATATAAATATACATATATAAAAATATATTTTTTTAATGAAAAATTAGTTTTTTTTGAAACATAAAATTTTTCAGCGCTAAGAAAAAGCGATGATAAATCCCCCAATTATCAACGCTACTAAAAAAGCGCCGATAAAGGGTTCCCATTAAACAATGCTAAAAAAGTGATGATAAAGGGGGGGGGGGTTTATCGGCGCTAAAAAAAGCACTGATAAAGGGTCATTTTTAACAGCACTTTCAAGAGCTGTTAAATGCCCCATCCTTTATCAGCACTTTTTTTAGCGCTGATAAATGCACCCTTTATCAACATTGATAAAAGGGTAGCACTTCCCTTGCCTGTTTTTGTAGTAGTGGGTTTTGACAACGGGAATTAATTTTTATTTAATCAATGCATCTTCTATGTTTTTAATTTGATAAAATATACTTAGTTTTTGAATTCGGAATACAAAAATTATCTTAGGGTGAAATGTTGGTATTATTCGGAAAATTTTCATTTTTTGATGAATAGTGAAAAAGAATGTGTTATTGTTTAAAAATAAATTTTATTTAAATATTTATTTAATTTACTTATTTTATGTCAAAATAAATACATAATATCTATATTAGTTCAATTTAATTCATTGAAGTCATTTTTATAACAAAATTAAGTGTATAAAAATTTATTGAACTTTTTACCGTCTTTTACCCACCTTGTAGGGGAATTTTCAAATTTTCATAAAACATAATTTTACCGCTTCTGTGAGTTGAATTTCCAAAATCTGAGAGAAAAAATTGACATCAAAATGTAAATTTATTTTTCAATAAGATGAAAATAATACTTGGTGAATAGTAACTTTTGACTTTTATTTACCACGGTTAAAATTAAATAGGGTAATTAAAGGTAAAAATGATATTATAATTTCCACGAAACATTTCATGATTCTATTGGATAAGATATTTTCAACCAAAATCAACCATATAACATATTTATGATCCCTTTTGATCAACTTGGATTAGATTAGGACATTTATTATATTTTATTTAAAGAAGAGTTCAAAGTGTTAAATTCAATGTTTATTAACTAAACCATTTTTTATATAGGGTTATACATAAGATAAATTCAAAAATAAATATTCATTAGAAAGATAAAAGTATTTCCTACATAATGGTATTTTATTAACTTTTTTTAGACATAAATTATTAAATTTATTTATGACATAATGATGATACAATAATTACCTTCTTAACGAAATATTAAAATAATTGATATTATAAATATTAAAATAAGTTGAATTTAACGGTTTTTATTCCATCCATGAATTTTCTAGGGGAATATGACATGTTAAGGATTATGAAATGTATTTTTTTTTCAAATTATTCATGTTTTTAAGACTTTTACCATAACCAAATACTAAATAGTGTCAAAATTGACATAAATGAGTTTTTAAAATAGATATTATATTATTAAAATATATAATATTCTGAATAATATAAGGATCAAGACAAAGTATTAAATAATTTTATATATGTCATTAATGAACCACTTGAGATTCTCTTTGTATATTAGTGTATGTTTATTAAAGGTAGTGTGTAAGAATACATGAAGACACTGTAAAAGTTAAACTATTTCACTAATAGTTAAATCTAAATGATAAGGTTAGTATGAGGACATAAACTCGTCTAAAATATACTGGTTGAGAGTATTTAGACTCATACCCACCTTATATTTTAAATAAAACAATTTTTATCCATTATAAATCTAAAATTATTTTATTAAAAATAATATTTTAAACTTTTCCTAAAGTGACCATCACCTATCTTATAAAAGTGAACTTCCCCTTCTCTCAAAATCACACCCCAAATCCATTTGTATCTGCCAAAACCTTCCCAAATATCTTCCCAAAATCCCTCACTTATCCCTAGAGTAATTATTTTGATCATAAAGCCAACCTAAGGATCCCTTTTGATCAACTCAAAAAGAAACAACTGATGAAGAGGTAATAATTTCACCATCCTCTTTCATGTTTTTTCTTCTTAAACATGAACTTTATTTATTGTTTCCAAACCAAAATAATAACTCTATTACATTCTTCATAATATGATGTTATTATATATATGGTACATACATGTTCGTTATTATATCCATCCTATAAATGAAAAAGTCACCATACATGCATATGTATGCTCCACATCGTGGTGTAGTTTGTTATTCAAACACTATATTATTTGGATGGGAATAATAATGAGTATAAATGATATAAATAACAAATAAAACATGTTAATGACTCTGAATATATGATATACCATCCTATTATATACGGTCTCACCATCAAATGAATGATATTGTTTCTTGTGCGTACGTACGGCTTACCGTCTCCACGGCGTGATGAGATGTCATTCCCCATCGTAAACATTCAAGAATAATTTTCATTTTATGATTAAAAATATTGTTTAAAGACTTCATATAATTCTAGATATGAAAAAGATACATACTATCCATAATAAATAGGACTTATATAACAAATCATATAAGGGAAAATGAGTCAGTTAACACCCGATATGATGTTACTACTGAAATATCATTAATAAAGAAAAATTAGAAGATCATAAATGATATCATATAAATGTATACGGTTCTTGTAAAATTAAATAAAAATGATTTACGATTTATTCATTAGGTTAACCTAACCTTGACCATGTTAAAGTATAAGTTAAGGGTTAATTTTACATTCTCATTATTATATGAGGTTGTTTATACGTGAGTACCTACTAGGACCTCTTTATTAACCACATCCGTGTTTTCTTAAAAATGTATTTCAAAACATTTTTAAAATTTACTAAACTATGGGTTAAAGTCCTTTATACCATTAATTTACATTCTATGATTTTAATGGAATCATTCTTTCATTTTCCCAAAAAAGGTACTTTATGAACTTTTCGACAAAATTATGGTATGAATGTATTTTTTAACTTATACGGTGGGTGCAACTATTTTCCATCGTTATAACATCGTCTAATCTTCCCTTACAAGCTTATAAAATATTTTCAAAATAAATGTTTTTCTTTTATAATTATGTGACCCTTAAATTATTTCAATATATAAATAGATAATTCTATCAAATGGTTTTTATTTCATCTTTGTCAATATCCTTTGATAAATTATACACTTGATTGAAGTAAATTTATTATGATACAAATATTCCATATTGTATTTAAGGTTTTGTGATATGTTAGACTGTGGATGTGTTATTTTTATACCATTCATGGTTTATGGTTAAAGTATTGAAATTTCGAATTCTAGTTTTATTACAAATGTTTATGTTTTGTTTCAACCTTTTCATTTGAGAAATGTATTGGACTTATTAAGTGACAAGTGGATCCTGCTATAGCAGCTTGGTGTATCTATAGGTATCATGAGAAAATTAGACATTGAATTTGTTGAGGCCTTTCCCAATTTGATATATGGTTTTGGACAAGACCTTAATGATTTTCCCACGTCTTGGATGATGCCTTGATGAAATGTTTCATAATGTCACACATTTTAAATTCCCTCAAATGAAAATAATATTGATGGTTAATGTGGTTATTCGACTAGTAGAATACCCATGATTATGTTTTATTATTGTATTATTTAATCAACTCATATTCCTGCCATAAAGTTTTCATGTTTATTATTTGTAAATGCAGGTGTTTTCAATTATTCTCCATGCCTAATATTTATGTCATCTTCCACTGTATTGATTTCTCTTAATTGTAGATTGAATGTATTTTCATTATATTTGTATATATTTTTATCTATTACCACATTAGTAATGACATATTCACCTTCATTACATAGAGTAATAGATGAATTATACGTTTTTCAAGATACAACCAAAGTGTGAGATTGTAATTATGAAATATTAATAAATCAATTAAGTATATCTATGTGTGAAAACTCATCAATTTTATTAAAATGATATTGAAGTAATATTGTGAATTCATCATTGTTTTGATTATGTCAATTATGTTTTCATGCATAATTTTGTTATAGTTTTATCATTACTATACTTTCATAGATCACTCACTTTCTTATGATATGTGATCATTATCACTCTCTGTAATTATTTATTCTTTTATTAAATGTCCATCTTTTCACTTTCCACTTATCTTCGCCTATGAGGCAACTTATTTATGAGTTTCTTTGGGTAACCATAATGTTTTCAACAATTCATTTTTAAAATTATTTTTCGTACACATTTTAATTTAGTGGGTTTATATTACTTTACCTTTATGTTATTAAAAATTTGATAACCCATGTAAATATCATTTTTAAAATTCATTTTATGTGAGGTAGAATGTAACCCAACAAGTTTTCATGAATAATATTTTTTTCAAATAAATAAAAAAAATTTATGTCTTGCATTACACACTACACCAAGATAATATTTATTTAAAAAATATTGCGCTATATATAACAATTTTATCATTTTTTTAAACAGTCTGTTTGGATTCTGTTATAATACAAATTTGAGTTCCTTTAATAGTTCAGGTTTCTCACAGGATCAGGTTTTACCACACTACAATATATTAATTATATTATTATTAATATATTATTAGATTTATAAACTAGAAATTAGGATGGATAGTATAAAATATATTATATAAATTATGATTTTTTTTATTTTAATAAAATTATTTATTTTTAATGAGTTTATTACCATTGGTAGTGAAAACTATTTGAAAAAAAAGAAATTCCATTCTTAAAAAACTATTTTTTTGCACAGAAATTTCTTATCTCAATAAATTAAATAATATATTTTTTAGGGATTATTCTATTATAATTTATATATTGTATATTAAATAAAATATTTAACATCTCTGATATTAATTTTCTAGAATATATATATTACTAAATCTAATTTGTTGCATAAAAAGTTATATTCTCCTAAAAGACTGTTCTACCAACTTATAATCGTACACCTATTTTAAAACAAAATTTTGAAACATTTAAAAATTCAATTTTAAAAAATAAATATATATTTTTAAATCAGTATGTCTATTCTATCTTAGGGTGAGTTTTTTATATTTTTCTAAGAAATTCCACTTTTGGATAAACAATGAAAAATAATAAATTTTAATTGAAAACTTACTTTTCTCTTAACTCCTATATATAGATAAATTAAATGTTTATTTATTTAAAAACATTATTCAGTCATCTATTATATAAATTAGTCCAATTTATTTCATTTTGTATAATTTAACTTTGACATTTGATTTAAAAACATTTCAATCTTTGGAATATGTTCATATTAAAAATTCAATATCATATACCATATATAGGATTAATATTAAAATAATTTCTTCCACTTCTATGATTATAATTTCTAAAAATGGAATAAATATTTTTAAACATCTTAATTTATAAGGTCTAGTATGTTCAACATAATTTTTTTACAAAAAATATAAGTGAATGTGATTAAAAATAATTACAGCAATTAAGGAAACAACTAGTTTTATTAGTGTATAAAATTCTAAAAAATATGTAAAATAAACTAGAAACATGTGTTAAATCAATAGAATATACATATGTCAGCTATATACTATAATGAATAAAAAAATTGTATTATGCATGAGACATAAGGAAGACCTCTCAATAGTTTTTACCTTTTTATATATACAAGAATACTACTCTTCCACTATAAAAGGGAAATCAATCCAATACATATTAACACATCTCATGAACTATGCATCACTATACCACTACCAAAATAATCTCTGAAATTCCCTCCTCCCATCCTGGAAGCCTCAAACTGTGCATAATTAAAACAAAATTATTCCTTTGCTGCAAAACAAATGGAATTTCCCAAAGAAGGGGTAACATCCTAAATTGATAACTTTTGCTTTACTTATTCCTCCACACTATCAATTTTAATTATCACATGATTATATAATAAAATTTTTATCCCTGATATGGTAATATGTTTTATATTATTTTTTATAACTACACCAAATCATAAATCTATCAAATGGGATATGGAATCACGATTCGATTTATAGTAAACTACCACCCCGCAAACCAATGATGTTTTTCTTCAATTACCACCTTTCAATGGTGAAAATAATTATGGAATTATACTTTTTAAATGATATATAGAATATTTAGATTCATTTATTTTTATTTAATTATTATATAACATATATCATCTTTCTTTTTATTTTATGGTAATATGAAAACTTTGTTTGCGGATATGTTGACTACCGCATCCTCAAAGTGATAATAGGTGTATACACTCAACATGGAATGTAATTAGGGAGAGTTTAGTAAAATTTTATTTTTTTATGAAATAATAATGTTAATTAATGATAATATATATATATCCCTTTATTTATTTTAATACAATAAGAAAATGAAATCCAAAGTCATGCGTATGTACGGTCTACCGTCTCAATGATCGATGTATGAAATTTCGTATTAATATATTTTATAGATTATTATAAATAATTAATTAATAAATAAATAATATATTTATATCATGTTTTGAATTCATTATATATGTAAATCACGATCAATGTTAGTTGATCAAAAATAACATGTCAAAAATTATTCAAAAAACCATGTGGTTATTACAAGGAAAATAACATTAAAATGGAATTGTTAATAAAATGGTTGTATAAAGTCATAATATAATAAGATTTGTTATTATATACATTAATATTATAATTAGATATATTGAAAATATATTTTTCTTTTTTGACATGATTTTTTAACGTTTAGGAAAAATTCAAGACTTATGGTAATTGTTTTCTCGTCCCAATTTTATTTCTGTGAGACATATTCTATATTCGCCACATATTTATTTTCTGTGGTTTATATAATAAAATATTACCTTTTATATCATGATTTATTTATTTAGTGATATTAAATGTTTTAATTTATTTTATTTCCTCATGGGAATTGTGGTTCAAATGTTACTCATTTAGTAAGGGAATTTCATCTCACCTTTTTATATCTGGGAGAATAATGAATTATTCACCACATATTACTATTTTTTGGTGTAAATACATCTAATAAATTTATTATATGACTGTTTTACTTAATGTTTTACTTATTTTCATATGAATTTTATTATATATCTTTCATAGGGTATTTGGTTCAAAAGTTACCAAATTGATAAAGTAATTTTGTCACAATTTGCCTTCTTTGTGACACTTTTCATGTAATAAACTTATGAAATATTACAAGGTTTATATAAATATCTTTAAAATGGAACATCATGATTAAAATTATTTTCCTGATATTATGTGATTCATAAAAAATATTTATATATTGGGAATTATGATTCAATGTTATAAAATTCGTACGTTTTTATTCCAACAATCTCATCATTTACTGGGATTGGTTAAGATTATACTTCCATTGGTGAAATAATATGATACATATAATAATAAATATCATTATTTTAATTAATAATTGGTTACTAATGATATTTTCATGTAATTTTACAATATTTCCACCATTTTTACATAAAAAAATTATAAAATGAGTTTTAAGAAAATCATACTTTATTTATCCTTTCAGTTAGTAATCTATATTATTAAAAAACCCATATCTCCTAAATAAGTTTTCCAAAAAGTAATTAAATGATATTTTATGATCAATTATAGGTTAATGTATTTTAAAAGTGTTATATTTTTTAAAAAAAGCTGATGGAACATTTATATGTTTTTAAATACATTTTAAATTAATGGTTTTTAAAAAATTTTGATGCTTACTGTATGTGTTTTCATGGTTGTTTTTATAGAAAATGGTTTTCTTAATGTTTTATTTTTTAAAAAGTTTTTTTCAAAGAAGAATGTATATATTCCCAATAATATTTTTAAATTTTTATTTATTATTACATAAGGTTTTTTCAAATATGTTTTACAATAAAAGTATATTGTAATAGATATATATTTTAGAAAAAATATTAAAAAAGTTTATTTTTCTTATCAAAATTCTCCAAGTAATATTTCAAAATAATCCTCCATATAAGATTATATACATTGTAACTATTTATTATTGAAGTTATATGATCTAATGACATAATTCAACTTCATTATTTGAATGGATTATGTCATAGATGAAAGATTGATTAATGATTTCGTTTCTCTTACACATGTTATATGATGATAAAATTCTTATGAAACCTGATTATTTTCATGATATAATATTTGATTAAATCATTATCAAAACTACCTATTTTTAATAAGTTATGAATTATGAAATTTTTATGATTCTTATTTCATTTCATGGGATATGATCTGATTTTTATGAAGGTCATATATATTTATAGTTCAAGATATAATGATTTTTTATATCTTCTGTCACATGTATATATGATTTCATTATGAGACATGTTTGAAATATATCTCTGTATAATGCATTGGGTAAATATTTATATATCATGTGATATATAGGAATGGAATGAGGAGTAAACTCGGTTCTGTATGATAGTGCTAGAATAAGGAGTGATTTTGGTTTAATATTATCGATATAGAATTTGGATTCAACTCGGTTTAATATGACAATGATAGATGGAGGAGAGAAATAGGTTTATTATTAAGGGATAGAATTGGAATTGAACTGAGTTCACAAATACAAATATGGAATGGGAAGTGAACCCATTTTAGTAATATAGGGATAGAATAGGATGTTCACACTGTTTAGTAGTATAGATTTGGAATGGTGAGTGAACCAGGATTTGTAAAGGACATTGTCCACTATGATGATATTGGGAGTGAAAATTGAATACTACCATGGTTTCGGTAGTGAGTTCATTCTATTATTATAGACATTCCAAAATCCTTGAATTATATAGAAATCATTTATATAATTATGTGTCTTAAAAAATTCCATGTCTTATACCTATTTTATAGTTTCATGTATAATTCTCTTGATTCCATCATGGTACATGTATTATGAAATGTCAATCATTGTATAATGATTCATTTTTATTATTTCTGATATACAGGGTATGATTTTCCAATGTTATTCTCATGTTCTCATATGCTTATGATTATGTTATGCATACGTATATCCTTTATTTACCCATAGTAAGTATTTGATCTCACCCTTTATTATGTTTCCTTCCCCCAATTTATAAATATTGTTTTTGAGTAGGAATACTAATTAGTAAGATTCTTGTTCGAAATAATGAATATCATTCACCAATTTTGATGATTGTATTCTATGTTTTGTAATACATAACATAATTTTGGTACTCGGGCATATAATTTCTTAATTTCATAAATATTGATCTTAAATTATGTAAATTCCTTTTATGTTACTCTAGGTTTCTACATGTTGGTAGTGTGACTAAAAGTGAAATTATTAACATCTTCTTGAGATTTGTAAATGTGTCCTCATATTCTCCCATACAGACATACTTTACCCCTTTTTAAGTCATCTTATTTTTCACGCTTGAATATCATAAAATTTTTATCACAAATAATATATAGTACCCAAAAAAGACAAAAAAATGGTATATTTTTTTATTACTAATGGGTTTTCTACATTCTTTAATTTCCTCTATTTTTGAAGGATCCCTAGAAATTCCCTCAGATTTGATCTCATGCCCTATGAATGTGACCTTTCACATCCAAAATTCAGAATTTCTGAACTAAGAATACAATTATCCCATCATTAATGTGAGTAGGATAATCCATATACTTTCTTCATGATCCATATTTCCCATATAATGACAAATAATATCAATGATAGAAAATAAAAATAATTTCATGGTATTTTTTAATGAATCTCTTCCTCAAATCCATGAATATCTCATCAGAATTAGCATATATGAATAGAAGCTCAAGGAACTCATTGTTCCCATACCTTTTTCGAAATGAAGCCTTTTGGATATCATCCTTCTTTACCTTCATTTGATGGTATCAAGAATCAATATCCACCATTGAGAATTTAGGATCTCCTTATAGTTGATAAAACAAGTCATCAATCCATGGAAGGGGACACTTGTTCTTTATGTTGATATGATTGATCTTCTCATAATCAATAAAAATATTTATTTTTCCATAAATTTTCATAATGATGAGTACTAGAGACCCAAGAGGTGATTCTATGTGGCATAAAAACTCATCGTACAATTGCTCTTGAATTTTCTTTTTAACTCGTCCAGTATAATTGGGACCATTTAGTAGTGAAATTTTATGATATGGGTGTCTTTATGTATATGTTCTATAAGAAACTCTACCTCATTATCTTGAGGAATTCTATGTAACTAGTGATGAAATAAATCACTTTATTACCTCATGATGGGAATTTACCAATGTTATATGTTTTTCTTCGAAAAAAAAATTTATTCTAGTTATTCTTCTTCACAGGGTATCAACACTAACACTATTAATGGATTTTACAAAAGTGATTATTGATCATACTTTCATTTTTAAAGGATCATTGGATGGTTCTGAATAATAAAATTTATTTTATTTTCCCATCTATTGATTTTTTATACATATAGAGAGAGGTAATCCACTCCCAATATAATGTCAAATTCCACAAATGGATGTAGTACAATATTCACTTGAAGAATATTCCAACATACACCAACATGATTTCAATCCAGCACATGGGCTAAAATCATTGCACCACTAGATTTTTTATATAGATATATTTAAATCATGGTAAAGTAAATTTTATACAATAGTCATAAAAAACATGTAGGATTGAAAGAAATTGTAGAACCAGAATCAAATTAGACTCTTTCTATTCTTGAGTGAATATGATGTAGACA
Source organism: Viscum album (assembly GCA_963277665.1). Taxonomy (NCBI): domain Eukaryota; kingdom Viridiplantae; phylum Streptophyta; class Magnoliopsida; order Santalales; family Viscaceae; genus Viscum; species Viscum album. The sequence continues at coordinate 1,175,460,206 of OY728166.1, read as the reverse complement.
TTGTATGAATTCATTTTCTTTCTACACTTTAGCAGTAGTTATGGTATATTATTTTCTTGTATCCATTTTATTTCATGGATGTTGACATTTATTACCCTCAAGGACCCGTCATTTAGTTCACTATCATTCATAGTGTCTTTTCCCCCTATAGTTGAAAAATTGATCCATGGGTGTTTCTCTCATTTCCTCTAAAAAAATGGTCTGCTTTATCATGTCTCATTGACATTCATGAGCTCGATGTCCATCCCTCAAATAATTATATCATTTTTATATCCCTTTTAGGTACTTTCCACGATTCTTTTTCCCAAATTTTTGACATGTGGTTGGATGATATTTCATTCCACCTTTTTCATTTTATCCTCTTCCATGAATCTATATCTTTCAATTCATAGCTCCATAACCATGGGAAAATTGTCTCGACACCATATCCACATTTAGAGCACATAAAACCACATCATCATAACTTCCAATGTCTAGGATATCTAGATACTTTCTATAGTGTGGATTTTAAACCACTATGGAATATATTTATTTTTCTATAATTGTTGATAACAAATCCCGAGGCGTATCTAGAAATCCATCAAATGGTTTCTTCTTATGAAATTATAAAAACCCATGATTTAAAAAATAAATTGAAATTCATGAAACTATATTTTATGTAGATATTTATAACTATACTTTAAAAATAAATCTTCTGCTTCTATTTATTCAATTTTAAAAAATTGTCATCTACGGTTGTGATCAGTAATTTATTCAGTGTCTAGTAGAACCAACTTGATTTTTTTCTTGAATAGTAACGTACCCTTAAGAATACTAATATTAATTTTAATACAGCCTTAATGAAAAGTATTGTATTTTTATTTTATTTTCATAAGTCTTTATGATAATGATATCTTGAATAATTTTTCAATGTGATATTAAAGTTGTTATAGTTTTAAAATTATTAATTTTCGAATAAAGTATGATTTTATTTTAAAACTATATTAATCCTATTTAATAAATTATTTTACAAAAATGTTGATCATTTTTCAATCCAATTCATCAATAAATGGTTAGGGAGAATTTTTGTTATTTTTCTATAATTATAGAATTTTTATGAATGGTGAAATATGATAAAATATCATATATTCAAATTATTAATTAAAAAACACTATTTTTGACATCATGGATAATTTAATAAGACTTGGTTTGAAATAACATGCACTTATTACTATTTGGGTTCACATATATCAACACTATTCATAGTCTTGTGAAAATATATTAACTTAATGAATAAAATAATGTAAAATCCTTCCTATCGCCCCTTATAAACACCACCCTCATACCCATCTTCCTCTGACACCTCTAATGGCTTGATAATTGTATAAGTTATGCCAAATCATATCATCAAGGCTCTTATTGACATCTTACTACTTCTGGTCTCACTAAAATTCCAAAACCAGATGCCTTAAGAAGGATCTCAAGGAGAAGAGATCAAGAGGTAAGAATCATCTTCCATTTTCTTGTGTTTTCATTCGAATTCGTTTTTTCTTATAGTTTCTTTCCCTCCAATTTTCCAAGAGGTTTGAAATATCAATAATCTTATATATTCCGTATGTTACCATGTTCATGTAAAATATTATTCATATTCCTTCCTCTCTCCTCCCACTTGTTCTAAAAATAAAAACACCATCCACGAGGTGCCAATTTACCAAAAATTATGGACGATGTGTTTGTAATATCAGTTAAATACATCAAAGTTGATCATAAATCAATTTTAATGGTTGAAAAATAATGTTAAGTGTATATGTTATTCTATTTTTTGTTATGTATTTCACTTCTATTCATGACATTTCATTATATAATTAAATTAGTTCATGATTATAAGGGAACCGATAAAAACTGATCTAAACCAACATCATTAATGTTTTATCTAATGATCTCTCATCATATATGATAACAAAATGATTTATGGTATCATTATATATTATGTAAACATATTAATAAAATTTCATTTCAATTATATAAATTCATTTATATACAACAAAATATAAAATACGAACCGGCCATGGAAATCATGTTAACAATGCACCTGAAACAAAGGAAAGAACAAAATAATAATAATTAAAGAGTGAAACGATGTAATGAAATGATCACATAAGTTGTTATAAACATGAATAAATGTTGATAAGATATTAATAACACTATTTTAACCATTATACAAGAGTATTAAATGAGTATTATGTAAGAAAAACTTGAGGTTAGGGAATTCTTAACATGATTTCCATTCTTTGGGTTAACCTTCAACTTCATTATTTATGAGGTATTAAAATTTTATTTATGATTAATATTGATTATATAATGTTTAATTACATATATTTACAGTGTAAATACATATTCCATCAATTCTATTATGCCTCACTTCAATTATTTGATATTTGTAAGGGGACTTTGTTGGGAAAACATCCATCATGGTATCATTGAATTATTTTTTAAGAGCCTTTCTCTGTTGACAAATATAGTTTGTTTTTTTAAAAAATTGGGTTTCCATGGTGAGTTTTTGAGTTCTAGATATATTTTCGACAAACTATGTTAAAAAAGATCAATTAAAAATGAATGTTTGATCTGGAGGTGGTACAAAAATAAAAGATATAAGGTCACAACAATTTCCAGTGTTTGCCAAATTTTTTGTCCTCAAAATCAGGAAATGGGGAAACATGTTTTTGGAAAAGGAATTTTCATGAAAGATTTAAGGTTTTTTGGAAACTTAAGCATAAGGCATGTTTTGAGATCAAAACTTCCAAAAATGGAAAAGGCATGAATTGCATGACTGATTTGGTAATGTGCGTGAAAGATGAGGTTGGGCGAAAGAATCTTGTCCAGCCGATGTAATGTAAAATGGGGTTTTTCATGCTCAAAGAGGATCTTTAATTTCATAGTGAATCTTTGGTGCAAGGGTTGGAGACACCTAAAATAATAGGTGACCCCCTCATTTTGAGGAGCTAAACATTTAGAATGAATTTGAGCTCTGGATTGCATAACAATTTCATGAAAAGGGGGTTGTCAAAATGATTTAGAGTTGAATTAATGCTATAGAAGTTTCTCATAAGATTTTTGTATCACTTAATATTGAAGTAGAACCGAAGTGGTGTTTTATGACAGAAGTTAAATATTACAAGAAAGGCATTATATATGTGTGTAAGACACATTATGGGTCACACAAAATATTAGAGCTTCCTTGTAGTATTGTGGTATAGTGGTATTCATATATGGATGAATGTGGGACATCATAAGGGAATATAAATATAGTGGAGGATGCATTAATTTGTGAGAATGAAGGGACCTTCAACTATATAAACTTGGAGTGGATCGTCTAAAGAAGTAGTGATCACACATTAGTTAAAAGAGATGCGAGATTACATATTGTGAATGGTTGTAAATAGGGAGGGACAATGAGTCCCCTCCAAACATTGTAAATAGTTGTTCAATTTTAGTGGATTTGGAAAATCAACACATTTCTAGTGTATGTGCCTTGGACGTTGCCCAGTGAGGGTGAACCAAGTAAAATTGATGTGTCATGTTCATGGTATAAGATTTGTTTATACTATAAAATGGGAATGAGAGAGAGAATATAGTTTTGTCTAACAACAAAACAAGATCAAAGGAGACGTTTTTTTTAAACATTCATAACATGATTCACCCCCTTAGGGTATCAATCATAGTGGACATAACAATTGGTATAAGAGTAAAAGATATATATTAGCGTTTCTCTCTAAAATGGGTGTTACCAATCATAAAGGGATTCCAATAATTGATGCAAAAAATTTTAGCTGTGTAAGAATCAAATGAAACACTACATCCAATATTCAGGAATTGATTTTTTTACTGCAACAATGAATGTTATGATAGCTGATATTGACAGTGATGCATTACTAGAAGCCGAGGGAATATAAGTGAATGTTGAAGCCAGGGGAATAAATGCTTTTGGGGGAGCCCTATCAAATTTTTTCTATATAGAGGTGATGCCCTAAAAACATCACATTCCATGTGGGAAAAACTTTTGGACATGTTTGAAAGAGATTCAAAGGTCTAAGAAGCAAAGTTGAAAATGTTTTGGAGCAAGTATGAAGATCTTAGAATGAACCAAAATGAGTCTATTAATGAATTATTTGAGGTGGTAAATGTTGCAGTGGAAGACATGTGAGTTCATGGTGATATAATTAAATACATAAATATTTTGAAACATATCTTGAGGAAACTTCCACCTTTCATTAATCCAAAGGATTCATTATTATAAGATAATGATCTGAAAGCGATGACACTGGATAAATTTCATTACACCTTTGTATCATATGAAATGTGAAATTGTAATAATGATGTTGTGGAAAAGGGGAAATCCAAGGATATGGCATTCAAATCCCTAAAGAAGATCACTACTGAAGATACTCGGGATTAAGAAGAGAAATTTTAGTTGATGTCATTCCTTTTCTCAAACCATCAAAGAGGAAAATTAATGATTAAACGTTAACATGCACTTTCTTTTTATTATGTTGAATGGTTGGAAATATTGTAGTATAGTTCCCCAAGAATTTCTAAGAAGATGATGAGGAAGCTAAAATTCCCAAAAATAAATATTAAACCGATATGAATGGCAGAAAATGTTTAGGATAAATTTATTTAACAATAATAATCATATTTCACTAGAAAGAGACAGTTTATATGAGTCTATGGTTGATGAGTTTGAAAGGATAAAGAACTGCAAAGATCATGGGGAGAATGCTATGGTGGCAATTTTCGGTAGTTCTCTGAAGAATGAATAAATTCAATTAGATGAATAAGAAGATGAAGTTAAAGGAATAGTTGAAATAGAAGCTGAATTAGAAGAAACTCTTGAAGAAATAGATGTTTGGAGTGAAAGAATAATGATATCCAACATGTTGGTACATGATTCCAAACTATAAAAGTAACAACAGGGAGAAGAGAAGTCCAGGCTAGTAAAATAAATTAAAAACTCAAGTCATCTAGGAAAGGGAGATCATAAAACGATGATGATCACAAGATCATGGTTGAATAATGGAAAAAGGAGATTGATTTCTTGAATAACACATTAAAAGATAAAATCTAGAATATTGATGAAATTTAATAAGAAGTTGTTAGTTTGAATAAAAAGGATATGGATCAAGAAAAATATTGACTCATATTGTGACATCAGGAAGTAAGATCACTCAAAAATTTGAGAAGCTGAAAGTGGAGAAAAGTGGTTCTACATAAAGGAAGCATCAATTATGTTATGATGTTAAGGCTGATGGAGGGCTTGATCAAAAAAATATATGAAAAATGAAGGTAGAACGTAAGAACATGTTCTGAGATTGAATGTGTATTTGGGTTTGAAAGAGAATCCAAAGATTCAGATAACCCAATAGAGTCCCAGTTGTGCAGAAGTTACACACAAGAATTCACCCTATATGAAGTGTTATTGTTGTGGAAGGATGAGACCATCAAAAAATGTGTATTCAATTGCTAAGATGTACAGAAGATCCCAAGAGAAATATTGGTATCCAAACAAAGCTTGATACTCTATAATATATTTCGAGGGACATTGTTTTTAGTGTGGATGATTTGGACATATGGCTAGATATTGTACATCAGCCATGAAGACAAATGTTCCGAAGTAGAACCGAAGTATTTGAATTTTGTAGATCAATAATCTAGTAGGTGATTTGAAAATGAAAGAAAGATTTACATTATTGAAAAATAAAGATGGTACATCATACTCTAAGATAGATCATGGTTATAAATATATACCAAGTGTGTTGAAAAAATATGGACCAAGAAGAAAAGATATGAGAGGGAAGTTATTGCTGAAATTGACCTTAAAGAATCAGACTATTCTGGTGTATGGATCCTTGAAAGGGGGGGTACATCCCACATGACATGTAATAAAGATCTTATTACAGGCATAAAATACAAAAAATAAGTAGTTTTAATGTTCAGAAATGATGAATCCCTGAAGATCATTTTCATGGCAATGTCCATGTTTGGGGTAATGAAATGGGAATTGATGGTATCATAGTAGTATAAGGTCTCAGGGACAATTATCAAAGCATTAGTCTGCTATGTGACCCATGTAATTCTATATGGTTTACTAAGAATATGTGTTTCATCAAAGTATGAGATGTACAGTGGTTCTTTAGGGTATAAGAACAATGGGAAATCTCTACCTAGTAAGTAGAGAAGAAGATATGTTCTAACTGTCTAGTGAGGAAGAAAACAAGCTATGGACTAAATGAATTAGTCATCTATGCCAAACATCCCTAGATCACTTGATAATGTGTGATGAAGAAAGAGACCCCCCCTAAGATATCATGTGATCATAGAAATCCGTGTGATGCCTATCAATAATGGAAGATCATAAAAAAGAAAGACAATGAAATAGAAAATAAGTCAACAAGAATGCTTGAGTTGGTGCATGATGTTGTTTTTGGACATATATCACTATGATCCCTTGATAGAAAGGGAATTAAATTATTTTTGTTGATGATTTTAGTAGAGTGGCATGGGTATTCATCATTTCACATAAGACCGTTGTGTTCAGTAACCTAAAAAATATTAGAGGTAATATGAAAGGATTATTGGACTTGAAATTATGATGTTTCATACTGATAATGGTACAAATTTTATAAATATTATGGTGGAAGACTATCTTGAGAAACATTGAATAAGGAATCAAGATTATTCAGTGAGAACTGCCCCTTAAGATGGAGTGGTTTAACGAAAAATTTGAATCATCAGTAACATGGCCAGAGCGATGCTCATTGAAAAAGATATACCAGAGAAATTTTTGAAGGAAGAAGCTTTTACATCAGCCTATATTTCTAAAAGGGATCTATTGTGTCCAAATAATAGAACGACTTGGTATGATATGTGGTCTGAAAAAAAATCCAGTATTGAAATACATTCGAATCATTGTAAGTGAGTACTTTATTCTTAACAAAGAAAGACATAAGAAATTTGATTCCTGAGGAGATGAGGGGATTTTCCTCTACTACTCTAGAAAAATAAAACAATACAACTATTTTAATAAAATAACGGGAAAAATATTTGAGAAAAAATTATTTCACTATAGTGAATAATGAAAAGAGAATTTAACAGCACAATAATCAATTTCCTAATGAAAGTGATAATATGGAAAGCAATTCAGGGGGCAGAAGTGGCCAATACTGTTTTAGAAGAAGAAACTGATGATGATCATGAGGAAATAAATTACTTATATACATATAATCCATATAGTCAAGCCGAAATTTGTTTGTGAAATATCATTGGTGATCATATAGTTCCTATTAAGACAATAAGAATGAAATAATTGTAGAAAACATTATTCCTATCTCTGGTGGAGCCTAAATGTTTTTCTGATGCAACTGAAGATGAAAATGGGTTCATGCGATGAATGAAGAGCTATGTAAAATTAAGTAGAATAAGACTTGGGAGACTGTTTCATGGACAACAAATAATAATGTCATCAGGACTAAATGGGACTTTCAAAATAAGATGAATTAATATGGCATGGTCATTCGAAAAAAATCACTACTGTTGTGCAAAGGGTAATCCCAAATATAGGTTATAAATGTTGATGAGACATTTTCACTTGTTACAATATTGGAGACAATTAGATTATTCTTATCCATTGAAGTACAATGAATGTTCTTGGTTTTCTAGATGGACATTATATCATCATTTTTGAATAGGGTTCTATAGGAGGACATTTATATTTAGCAGCAAAATGGTTTTCTCATTCATGAATATGAGAACAATGTTTTTCGATTGAAGAATGTGTTATATGGTTTGAAACAATAACCATGTGATTGGTACTGAAGGCTTGATACATATTTTAAGAAACATGTATTTGAGCGTGGTGGAGTTGATTATAATCTCTGTTTAAAAAAAGACAGTAATCAAAGGATGATGGAGATGATTTATTTCGAATACACAATATTTGGCAGATCAGATGAAGCTCCATATAGATAGTTTTCTGAATTCATGAAAAGTGAGTTCTAAATGTCAATGATTAGTGAATTGACATTTTCCTTGGATTACAAGATACATAAAGAAGTAATAGAACATTCATTTCTCAATCCAAATATTCTATAGAATATCTAAGACGAATTGGAAGGGAAAATTCCAAGGATGTGAAAACTCTAGTTTCTAAATGGATGAAACATTCAAGAGATAATGATGGAAATATAGTTAATATCATATAATATAGGAAAATTAATGGAAGCATACTATACTTGATAGTGAAAAGACCTCATATTCTATTTTCCACATTCCAAGTAGTGAGTTATCAATATAATCCCAAGGAAAGCCACTTGATTTCAATAAAAATAATACTTTAGTATATCAAGGGCACTATGAACATAATATTTATATATGTTGTAAAATTTAAACATGAGTTATTGGGATACACAGATGATGATTCGGCCGCTTTAGTGGATGATAAGAAATCAACGTGGGGAGGTTCTTTCTATATTTTTGGATTGTGTATTTTTTGGATATAGAAGAAGCAAGATTTGACTTCATTAAGCACCATATAATCTGAGAATATAGCAGCCACCCAAGCATGCAGACAACAATTATGGATGAAGTAGCAACTTTATGATATGTGAGTTGAACTAAAGACTCTGATCAGAATCCAGTGTGATAACTCAAGTGATATAAATCTTAGAAAACATATCATCCATCATTCTATGACTAAGAACATTGAAATAAAATAATATTTTTAAGGAGAAGGTGGATCAAGGGCTTCTTAAGTTGTAATATATTTTTATAGATCTATAAGTTTCCAATCAACTGATGAATGCCTTGTCCAAGGAATCATTCGAGAGGCATAAAATGGCTCTGGGAGTTCAGTCGACTCCCCTCACTTGAAAGCGTGTGGATGTGGGACACCGCCTCTCCCTATGGTATGCTGTGTTTTCTCTAATGTATTATTTTTGTTCTCTACTCTATTACAGACCATAGAGAAGTGAACTTTGGGTTCATTGAAAAAAGGGGAGAAAGTGTACTAGTTAAGGGGGATACAATGTGAGACAGTTTCATTTCAAAGACCTAGGGAGAAGCTATCATGTGAAGTAGTGAGATAGGGGGATTTAATCAAGATAGTTGAAGAAGCTAAAAGGGTGAGCAGGATGATGAGAATTCTTCGGTGTTCTAAGTGTTCAGTCAGAGATTTTCTTAGACAAGACATGAACCCAAGAAGTGTCTAAGGAGGAGTATTAAATCAGAAAATTCTAGAAGTGATCAATAAAAGATTAGATATAATGAAAAATGAGTTTGGTTATGGAAGAAGTTGACTGGTTTTTAGAAAATTAGGAATGATGTAATTCTATTATGAATGTTTCATCATACTCTTGGTTCTAATTCCAAGCATTCCGCAAGTTGGTGTAGAGTATGTGTTGAGTAAATAATTGATTTATTTTTGATTCACATGACGAAAATGATAAAATATGATGAATAAAGATTTAATGAGGTATAAAAATGCAATGAATTGTTATGAGAAGAGTTTTCAACAAACCCAAATGTGGATATTTTTGGAAAAAAATCCCTCAAGGTATCATCAACGTATTTTCTAGGTGATTGTGTTTATTAACAAAGCAGTTTTTTTATTGACAAAGAGGGTTTCCATGGTGATTTCTCAAGTACTAGGGGTACTTTTGAAAACCAATGTTGTTATTGAATCATAAAAATGTATTGGTTGATCTTGATGTGGTACAAAATGAACAAATATATGGTTGCATCATTTTATAGTGTTTACCAAATTTTTGTTCCTCAAAATCTGGAAATGGGGAAACATGTTTTTGGAAAAGGATGTTGCGCACCAGATTGGAGGTTGTTTGGAAACCTTTGTGTTAGGTGTGTTTAAGGATCAGAAACTCTAAAAATAGAAAATGAATGAAATGCACGAAATATTTGTAAATGTGCATTAAATAAGAGGTTGCGTGAAATAAACATGAATGCCCAATGTGACATCAAATTGGGTTTTTCACACTCGATGAGGATATTGTGTGACGTGGTGAATATTTTTCGCATGGGTTAGAGAAGCCTATAAATAAGAGGCTAACCCCCTCATTCATAAGAGATCATCACTTAGAGAGAATTTGAGCTCTGGATCACAAAAGAATTTAATTTAAATGGATTTGTGCGAATGATTTGGTATTGTGCACAAGATAAGGAAGTGGCATATAAGATTTGAGTTGCGTGTAAGATTAGTGTTTCATGCAACAGGTGCTTCGAGGAAAAAGTAAAATCTTGTGTGCAAGGCATTAAATTTGTGTGAATGATGTTGTAAGGGTTGCGCGAAATATTTGGAGTTTCCCAGTAGTACTGTTGTAAAGTTGTATTCATTAGTGGATGAAAGTGGGACATCTATAGAGAATCTACAAACATTGGAGGATGCATTCATTTGTGTGAATGAAGGGACCTACATGTTTATTAAATGTGGGTGGATATTCTAAAGAAGAAGTTGGCACACTTCAGTTGAGGGAGCACTGAGCTTTCAAATTTTGAATGGTTGTAAACTAGGAGGGACAATGTGTCCACTCTAATCATTTTAAACAATAGTGTGCTTTTAGTAGATTTGGTACATCAGAAAATTATTGTTGTCATCTCCTAGGACATTTCCTTGTGAGGGTGAACCATGTAAGATTGATGTGTCCTATACATGATTTATGATTTTTTACACACTAAAATAGAAAGGATAGTGATAAGAGATTTTTTTTCTAAAGATGAAAAAAATCAAATGGATAGTTGTTTTAATCTCTCATACCCCGATCCCCCCACCCCCCACTCAGGGTATCTAGCCTTGTGGACCTAGAAATTGGTATCAGAGGGAAGGATTTATATTAGTGTTTCTATCTCAAATAGAGGTCAAAAATCATAAGGGGTTTTTGATATTCAACAGGAACTATTTTTAGCTATGGATGAATCAAATACAACACTTGTTACGATATTTGAGAATGGATGTGTTTACATAAGAAATGAATGGTATAATAGCTGTTATTAATGGTGGTGCATTATCACGTGTTGAGTGGAGATAATTAAATGATGATACTAGGGGAATCAATTATTTAAGAGGATCCCTATCCAATGATATCTATACGAAAGTGATATCATGAAATACATCACATTCCTTGTGGGAAAAACTTTTGTACATATACGAAGATGATTCAAATGTCTGAGAAGAAAATCTGCATGAGTTGTGGAACATGTATGTAGATGTTAGCATGATCCCGAATGAGTCAGTTGATGCATTATTTAATAGGGGTAAATGTTATAGTGGAAGACATGTGAGGTCTTGTTGAAATAATTGAATACAAAAAGGTTATAAAGCATATCCTGACGAAATATCCACCTCGCTTCAATAGAAATGATTTTATCTTAGGAGAAAATGATATGAAAGGGCTGGAACTGGATAACTATCATTGTACCCTTATAGTATATGAAATGTAAAATAATGACAATTATGTTGTGGAAATGGGGAAATCCAAAGAGGTGGCATTCAAATCCATGAATAAGATCACTATTAATGATTCTCAAGAAGAAGAAGAGATAGTTAAAGATATTTAATTCCTTTCCTCGACCCATTAAATAGGAAAATGAATGTTTAGATGGAAACTTCCAATTTCTTGTTTTCGAAGTGGAATTGTTTGACATCTTGCAGAAATGTTCCCTATTATGTTCCATGAATATGATGAGGATGAATCGGAAATTCCCATGAAAAAAGCTTCAACCTATGTTAAATGAATAAATAGTTCCAGAGGAATTTCATTATGAAAAATAATCATCATTTACAAGAATGTGACAGTTGAAATGAGTCTGAGGATGGTGAGGTTAAAGAGATAGAGAAATGAAAATTTAATGGAGAGGACGATATGGTGGCAGTTGTCAATAGTACTCAGAAGAAGGAAGAAAATGATGCTAATGCAAAAGAAGAAAATGATAAAGGATGATTCGACATGGAATCTATATTAGAAGAATATTTTGAATAAAATATATATTTAGAGAGAGAAAAATGAAGAAATTGAACAAAGTGGTAGATGATGACAAACTATAAATGCAATAGCAAGAAGAAGAGAAGTCTGATATGGAAAAATAATTTTATAAACTTTTGTCTTCTAGGATAGAGAGATGAAATAAGGTTCATGAACATGTGATCAAGGTTAAATAATATAAAAAGGAAACTAATGACTTCAATAACAAGGTAAATGATCTAATGAAGAATATCGAAGAACATGAAGCAGATGTTGTCTCTTTGCGGAAAAAGGTTAAGGATAAAAAAAATCCTTACTCCTACTATGACATTCGGAAAGTAGATTACTCAAAAAATCTAGAAGATGAAAGTGGAGCATAGTTGTTTTGTGGAAGGGAATCCTCAATTATGTTCAGATGCTACGGATGATGGGGGATTCATAAAAAACCAAAATATTTACAATCAGAAGTCAAACCGCAAGCACCCATTCTGTGATTGAAAGTGGATTTGCATACGAAGGAGAATCCCAAGATTCACATAACCCAAGGAAGACCCAGTTGTGCAGAAGTGACACGCCAGAATTCACCCTATATCATGTTGTTTTTCTATGGAATTTTGGGACACTCACAAAATTTATGTTCCTTATCTAATAGGTACATAAGAGCACATGAGATACAATGGAATCTAAACAGAGCACTATACTCTAGAATATTTTTCTAGGGACATTGTTTTTATTGTAGAGGATTTGGGCATTTGGAATGTTATTGTACATCGACCATGAAGTGAAATGTTCCAAAGCAGAACCAAACTATTTGTAAGCAGTAGAACAATGAACCAGTAGGTGAGTTGAAAATGCAGATATTTTTTACAGAATTTTAAGATGAATATGTTCCATCAAACTCGGAGAAAGATCAGGGTTTTCAATCTATTCCATGTGTGAAGACAAAAATATAGATTAAGAAGAAATGATCTTAGAAGGTAGTGGTTACTGAAATTGCACTTAAATCATTAGACTGTTATGGTGTATGAATTCTTGAGAGCAGGTGTGCATCCCACATGAAAAGCCATAAATATCTTATTAAAAGAATAAAATATTAAAAATAAGAAGTCGTCATGTTCAGAAATTATGAATCCCTAAAGATCATCGGATCGGAAAAAAGAAATGTTTCGTGGAACAAAATGAGATGTGATGATGTATTAGTTGTAGAACGTCTTAGTTACAATTTTCATAGCATCAGTTAACTATGTTACTCGAGTAATTCTATAAATTTTACAAAGAAAATGTGTGTCGTCAAAGGAAGAGATGGTTCAGTGGTTCTTTAGGGAAAAAACTAAGGTAAATATCTACCTAGTAAGTCGAAAAGAAGAACTGTGTTTACTGTCCAAATAGATAGGAAAAAAGTTGTGGCATAAACGACATGGTAATCTATTCCAACCATCCCAAGAATATATAGTAGTGTGTGATGCAGTATGAGACCTCCCTATGATATCATGTTATCATACAAATATATTTTATGCCTTTCAATAAGGGACGATCATCAGAAAGGTGTAAAAAGAAAATGATAAGTAGTGAACAAGAGTGATTGAGTTGGTGCATGGTGATGTTTGTGGAACTATATCACCAAGAGACATTGACAGCATGTGGTATTATGTTCTCTTAATTGATGGTTATTTACGAATGGCATGGTTATTCATAATATCTCAAAAAGTTTGATGTGTTCAAATTCTTAAAATAATATCACTTGGAATATGTAATGATGCTCAGACAGAAAATTCAAAAGTTTTGAAATGATAATGGTATAGAATTTAAAAATAGTTAAGTGGAAGACTATATCGAGAAACACAAGATAATGTATAATGTTTCTTTTTTGTGAACTGCCCAATATAATGGAGTAGTTGAAAGAAGAAACAGGATCATAAAAAACATGGCTAGAATGATTCTCAATGAAAAATAACTGTGAGAGAAATTTTAAAAGCCAACATTGAAGTACATTTGAATGGTTTGAAGTATGTACTTTATATTAATAAAGAAAAACATAGGAAATTTTTGTCCCAAGGATATGAGGAGATATTTCTTGGATTCTCCAAAAAATTAAAATTATACAAATGTTTTAATTAGAGGCTCGGAAAAATACGTGAGAGAAATGATGTCACTGTAGTGGAGAATGAAGAGTTTGTTCAACCGCATATTGAAAAATTCCCAGATGAATGTGAGGAGGAGGAAATAAAAACATGGGAGTAGTAGTGTCCCATGATGGATTAGAAACAAATTTTTATGATGAGTATGAGGAAGTAAATTCTTTATCCTCACAGAAGCCATAGAGTTGATATGAATATGATAGGGGAAATATCATTGGTTATCACATAGTGATTGTTCAGAAAATAATAGTGAAATTTCTGCAGAAAGCATTCTTCCTATCTCTGGTAGAGAATAAATGTTTTGTTAATGCTGCTGAAGATGAAAACTGGGTTCGTGCGATGAATGAAATTCTAGATCAGATCGAGAAGAATCAGACTTGGGAGATTCTTTCAAGGAAAACAAATAATAATTTCACGATGAATAAGTGGTTCATTAGAAATATAATAAATGAAGATGGAATAGTGATTCAAAACAACACATGGCTGGTGTGCAAATGGGGCCCCCAAATAGAGGTCATCGATGTTGATGAAATATTTTCACCTATTGCATGACTGGAGATAATCATATTATTATGGTCCATTGAATTATAATGAATGTTCAAGGTTTTTTAGATGGAAATTAAATCTACATTTTTAACAAGGTTTTGGAGGATATGTTTATATTGACTATCCATACGGCTTTCACATTCATGAATATGAGAAAAATGTTTTTCGATTGAAGAAATAACTATATGGGATGAAATATGCACCAAGAGCCTGGTACTCGAGGATTGATCAGTACTTGATGAATCTTGGCTTTGAGTGTGGTGCGGTTGAATATAATAAATATTTAAACAATGATAGTAATAAAAGGATGATGGTTCTAGTTTATGTCAATGACATAATATTTGGAAGATCAAATAAAGCTCAGTGCATACCTTTTTCCAAATTCATGAAAAGTGAGTTTTAAATGCCAAGGGTTTGTGAGATGATATTTTTCTTCAGATTACAAGTGACACAAGGAAGTAATTACACTTTCATTTTGAATGGAAAATTTAAGGATATGAAAAATATATCTAATAATCAGAAAAAACTATCATGATATGATGATAGTGAGGTAGTTAATATCATAGAATATAGGAAAATTATTGGAAACTTAATATTCTTGATAGTGAAAAGACTTGATATTGTATTTTCCACATTCCAGTTATTGAAGTATCAATGTAATCCCAAGGAAAGGCACATTATTATAGAAAAAAGAATACATCAGTATATCAAGGGCACAATTGACTTTGGATTTATGTATAATGAAAAATCTCATCCAGATTTATTGGCATACAAATATGCAGATTGGGCTAGTTCTGCAGAGACCCAAATCTTGACATACATGGACATTACATTACTTTTTTCGAAATACTTAATACATAACAAAAACAGACACCTAAGGACTGTAATAGTTTAGTGTCTTTGGAAACTCGTAACATAAATCTTCTAATAATGGTGAAAGATCTTCAACATATCCAATAAAGATCTTACCCTTTTAGTTTTCTTACCTAAAACCATTATTTATATCATGGGGAAAAGAAAACATAAAAAGGGTGAGCTCAAATTCTCAGTAAGAGTAAACATAGAGAACATAAACCAATCCATAAACATTTGAATGCAAAATCTTGAACATAATATATAAACATCAAAATCTTGAGGAAAGGAATAAATCTTCGAAGTACGTTAGGCATATATCATAAAGGAACATAAATCATGATAAAATAGCGTGGGAATAAAACATTTTATTGTGGAAACCATTAAGCACATGATATGATTTCCATAGTAGACAAGGCAATTGCTGCCAAGACCATCTTAGTGGAAAAAGTCCCTTTCTGAATCGAGTTCACTCATCGTTCCAGTGCTGTATTACTTAACCAGATTAACTTACCATTCTAGCCATGTCTATCTCATGAGATATAAATCTTTACCCAACGCATTGGAGAGAGATATATGTCCCACCAATCTCATAATGAAATCATTCTTTTGTGTTCCACAAAATCATAAATCATACATCATAGCATAAAAAATGTAATAGAATGGGATTCATAAACATCATTCCATCATAACACAATCCATATTAAAAAATGGATATAATTTCATCATAAGAAAAATCACACCATATATATAATGGAGACATTATACTTGAAACATAAACATATTAAATAATGTCATTTTAGATGGAAAATAGTTTTGATAAAACCCTTGAAATGAATTCTTGAGGAAAATATCCTTTCTTCATCAAAATAATTTTATTTTCACAAAGTTCCATGAAATTTTAAAATAAAAGGGTTTTGATGAAAATATCTTGCAATCTTTTAGAGTAAGATTCAGGAAAATCATTCGTTATGAAACCGTAAAAATCTGTTCACGCCGTATATGTTAAAAAAACATTCTCCTCAAACTTTTGTCGGAAAAGTTGAAAAGTTCCTCATGTGGTAAAAAAAGTATGATTACATTCATAACATGTGGTAAAATTATAAAATGGGTAAAAAGGCCATTAAACATACATGAAACAATTTTTAGAAAACAGGTACATGGATGATAACAAAAACCCCAGTAATTACTTTGGAACAAACAATCTTGGATAAGAGCAAGATTAGAATAGTTATCCCTTACCTTATGCCTGATATGATTCGTATATATCCGAACCTCCTGTATAATGATTTAAATAATATTATTTACTTATTCCATAATCGTACTCATTGTTATGATATCATATATGGTCATATTTATAGATTTTTATTACTAATATTTCATTGCTACTTGTTATTCGGGTGTTTATTGCTTTTAGTTCGTATGCGTGTTTTGTCGAATAAATTATTATTATACTTTTTCGGTTATAGATACCTAATTTATAGAATTTTATTTGTGTAATATATATAATATTTATTCCTTCAATTCATTTATATAATCATTAAGCATTGAAGATCATGTAGAACGAGTCGCATCACATCCTGGAGACGGTAGAACGTACGTACGCACGAGCGATGATATCGTTCCCATGATCGTGGAATTGTATTGAAGTTTATGTATACTATTTTATAATCAATATCAATTTACAATAATCATATATAGTTATTCTTTACACCATTATACCCATCCAAGTAAGGTGGTGGTCGAAATCAGACTACACCACGACGTGGAGACTGTATTCCATACGTACGCACGCGCGGTGATTTCATTTTCCGTAGGATGGATTGAAGGTGAAATAGTGTTGTTTTATATTTATAATAACATATCAGTATATAAGTAATATTTATGTTATTACTTTACAATGAGACAACTAAAGAAGAAAAATTATACGAAGAAAGAAACTTGAGAGAATCGGAAGAAGAGATTACCTCTTCTACGACGCACCGCGTTTAAGCTTCATCTAAAGGAAGTAGAGTTGGTATTTTGAGAAGACCAGAACCTCCAGAATGTTGCTATGGAATGGGAGAAGAGAAATGGTCCGGGGTTGGCTGAGCTTCAAATATCAAAAGGTTGTGAAGAGAAGAGGGAAGCGGTGCCCTTTTTATAAGGGAGGAGAGGGGAACCTGTGAAAAAGCATAAAATATTAATTTATAATAAAGTCATATTCGGTTATTAATAGCTCCATATTGTTTTATTTCGAATACAAGGTGGGGTTGGGTCTAAATACTCTCATCCAATAGATTCTAGATAGGTTTGAGTCATTATATAAACCTTATCTTTTAGTTTTAACTCTTAGTTAATTAGATTGACATTTACCATGTCACATTGTATTTTTATATTATATAGTTAATAAACATACCATATACATCTAAGAGACCCACCAAGTGGTCCATTAATGATACAACTATCATGATATATGTCCTCTTGTCTAAACCTTAGATTTTTAGGAATATAATAACAATTAATAATATAATATTTGTTTTAAAAACTATTTTATGTCAATTTTCCACTATTTGGTAATTTATTTTTTTAAAAATCATAACACCATGATTAGTTCGAAAAACATTAATTAAATAAATACTAACTTGTCATATTAACCTACAAATTTAGTTTAATTCATAAAAATTCTCAAATTATATTTATTTGGGTATTTATAACATCAATTAAGTTAATATTTCATTAATAAGGTTTTTACTGCACCATCATTGTGTCATAAATAAATTAAATTATTTAATGTCTAAAAATTATAAATAAAATAAAATTATGTTGTAAAGCATTTATCTTTCTAATGAATATTTATAGTCGAAATTATCTTATGTATAACCCTATATTAAAAATGATTTAGTTATTAAACATTGATTTTAACTATTTTAACCCTTCTTTAAATAAATTAATAATAAATGTCCTAATCTAATCCAAGTGGACCTAAATGGTCATATTTTATTCTTAAGGTTGTTTCTGGTCGAATTACACTTATCCAATAGAATTAGTACATGTGTTAGGGTAATAATAATATCATTTTTACCCTTAATTAACCTATTTACTTTTAGACGTGGTAAATAAAAGTAAACAGTTACTATTCACCAAGAATTATTTTCATCTTATTGAACCACATTTTAGTCCTTGATATTAACCTTGTCTCTTGGATTTTCAAAATTACACTCACAGAAGCAGTAAAATTATGTTTTATGTGAATTTCCAAATTCTCCTACGAGGTGGGTAAAAGACGGGGAAAGGATCAATAAAATTTTTATATATCTAAAATTATAATAAAATGACACCAATGAATTACATTTAACTTATATAGATATTATGTATCTATTTTATCCTTAAATAAATTTAAAGAAAATAAATAATTATTTAAATAAAAAGTCGGTTTCTAAATAGTATCCTAGTGTTTTCACTATTCATAAAAAATTAAATGTTTTCATAAAAATAAAAAACATTTACTCTAGGATAATTTCTATATTCTGAATCCAAAAATTAAGTCCATTTTGAAAGATAAAATTTATAAAATTTCAAAAATTGGGTATTACTATTCATAATGGCTAGTTCATAATAATATTATAATATTATCTAATTTAGTGAAACTCGGTATTGCGTACTACACACACTATTGAGGAAGGTCTTGATTGTGTGTAATGCAAGCCAAGTCAGGGATGTGTGTAGTGAAATCACCATTTGGTGTTGTGTTTAACATAATCAAAACTTATTTCATTTATACATTAAAAAAATATATATATAATTTTGTATAGACTACTTTCCACAAAACGAACTTTAAATTGTGTGTAACACAAGCCAAGAATAGTGTTGCATATACTGCAAGCTAATACGGTGTTGCGTATAGTACAAGATAAACTTGGTGTAGTGTATAATAGAAGACATCAATGAAATTAAAAGAATATTTTTCATAAAATCTTGGGGTGTTACATTCTACCCCCTTAAAATGAATTTCGCCCTCGAAATTCGTCGAGGTTATAAATGGTTTTCTACTTAAAAGTTTATTTAATAGAGACCCACATCGTAAAAAGGAATACCAAAACTTGTCTTTAAAAACTAAAGAGTGAAATGTAAGGGTTACCCAGATTAACTAATCACTGGGTTTCCACATAGGAGAACATAGGTGAAAATATGGATATGGAATAGAAATATAACCATCAAATTCTGATGAAGAGTGGTAGAGGGAATGGACATGAAAATGACAACAATCAAAAATCCAAAAATTTGTGATGATCTAAGGTACCATCCAAATCATCAGATATGAGAGCACTAGGAAAACATTTTTTGTTTTCAAGATCATTTCTCAAAAGTTGAAGAATTGTTGAATTAAATTAAATACTTACTTTATTTTGGTACAATCTCACCGTTTCTCATGCCTCGAACAATTTCCACTTCATCTCTTAAAGAAATGAAGTTGAATTTGTCTTTTGTGAAGTGTTAGCAGATTATGCGATAGAATGATAGGTCATTCCATCTATTTCTATCGCAAAAAGTTTAGCACAATTTATTAAATATACAAAAGTCCATCTATGCTGAGATTAATCGTATATGGTTGCTAAAATGGGCTTATACTTCATCTTTCATAGTGCATAACAAAATAAAACTTGTATCTACTAACTAGGGACTTCATATAGGCTAGTGGTAGGCGATAAAGGCAGGTTGCACTTTGGTGGTGGGTTCGATTCCCACATCCTTGTCCGACGCGACGGGTTGTCGCCCATTCTGTAGGTTGTCCATTCTCCTAATCTACACTATTATAAAATTCAATCAATAATATCGAAAAAATTTCATGCCTCAACCAATACTAACTGATGTTCAACATAATCCATTCCAATCTTTAGGCATATCCAAAATACTTCTTTCCAAACTAATAGTATAAAGAGAACGATTACAAAAATGGTCATATTACAAGCACTTGAATACCATCAATTATCCCTCATATATCAAAAGATATATCTTGTTTATCGCAATCCAAACATGTGAATACCTTAATCTTGTATTCTCCTAAAAAATGATTACCCATTGGATCTTAGAGAAAACATGAATACTGTCAAAAGTTATCTCTTTCCACATACCAAAATCCAAAAATTCTATATACTCAAACCATGATATAACTTCTTCAATATATCAGTCATGAGCTCATGAATACTTTCAAACATTTCATTTTCTCCTTATCCCTTCATTATGCACATATCATCTTCTTTCCAAAAATATCTCAATCACTTTCCATGGTTACTGGTACCATAAAATTATTGAAAACGATAATAGACCAATACATAAAAATTCCAATATTCCACGATACTATATACAACATTATTTTGTAATCCCATTACATAAAAACATAATCATTCCACCACATCGTTGTCATATTCAACATCGCCAATAGTGATCGCATGTGAATTCCCTTTGTCCTTTTCCTTAAGTGGTTGCTCATTTCGATCATCAATAACCCTTGGATTAGGGCATTGATTATCATAATTCCCCATTTCCTTTCACTTGAATCATTGAAGTGTTGGTGGTGCGTTCTCTATAGTCTTTTCTTTATTCGCACCATTAGCAATGCTTTTTCCATTACTTCGACACTCAGCTGCTCGATGACCTTATTTTCCACACTTAAAACATTTTCTAGTCCCTTTAAGACAATCTCTACAATGCTTCTTTCTACACTTTGAGCATAAAGAAACATTCATCTTCTTTTCACCATTATTCTGAGATTTATCCTTGAACTCCATCTTTCGTTTCTTGTCAAAACCATGAGATGGATACGTTACACCAACTGCTAGTTCTACCCTGATTGCACAATGAAATTTTTTTTCATAGCTACTGAAGTCTCTTATAACTAATTCCCTTCGAAGACTTGGTTTTAAGACACTGAAGGATCAATCAACTTTACTTTTCAGTTAGATGATAAAGCTAGATGCATACCTTGCAAGCCTTGTAAACGTTTCTTTGTATATACCAACAGATTCATCATCCTTTTTATTATGCTCAAGGAAATCCTTTTCCATCTTTGTTCGAAGAATACGAGGTATGTACTTACTGAAAAACAAGTTCATGAACTCGTCCCATTCAATGGATTCAATTTCATCTTGGGGCCTTCTATTTTTAATTAGAGTCCACCACTGTTCTACTTCACCTTCTAAAAGGTAAACAACTAGAATGACTTTATCATGTTCTGAACAATGATGTATGGAAAATATCTTTTCAATGGTACCAATCCATTGATCAGCAATAAGTGGATCAAAATACCCATTGAATGAAGGTGGATGTTGCCTCATGAAGGACTCAATAGAATATTGTTCCCTTCTCTGCTCATTCGGAAGTCCAGAATGATTCAAAGCTTTTGTAAGTATAGAAAAAATATTTTTTCACTCTATCTTCCAAAAAATTGGTTTGTTTAGGAGGACAATCATTGAATTTCTGATTACATTGATCAACACGGTTCATTTGGGTTCTATCCATCATCTAAAACCCAAAAAGAATAGTGTAAGAGGAAAAACTTATTCTAGGAAAACAACATAATAAAAGGGGAGTACATTCGATATCTAACATCTTAGGTTTAATTATAATATCATTTCCTTATTTCTAGGACTATAACCTATACGTATACTTACCCTTAGGGACATCCCTAGACATACCTTAGAAATATCTCTAGAGATCTCACTAAAGTTTTTGCATCCTAGTTTCCAAAGGTTAACTAAACCTCCCTATGATACCAACTGTAGAGACCCAAAGCTTGATGTAATGTATATTACATTACATTTTAAGAATACATAATACATAACAAAAACAGACACCAAAGGACCGTAATAGATTAGTGTCTTTGGAAACTCGGAATGTAAATCTTTTAATCATGGTGAAATATCTTCAACATATCCCATAATGATCTTCCCCTTTTGGCTTTCTTACCAAAAAAATTTCTTTATTTCCTCGTGAAAAGAAAACATAAAAAGGTGAGATCAAATGCTTAGTAAGGTTAAACATAGAGAACATAAAACAATCTATAAACATTTGAATGCAAAAGCTTGAACAAAAAATCTATACATCAAAATCCTGAGCAAATACATAAATCTTGGAAGTACGTAAGGAATATATCTTAAAGGAACATAAATTATGATAAAATATCATGGGAATAAAACATGTGATTGTGGAAACCATTAAGAACATGATATGATTTCCATAGTAGCCAAGGAAATTGCTGTAAAGACCATATTAGTGGACAAAGTCCCTTTCTGGATCGAGTTCACTCCTCGTTCCAGTTTGGAATTACTGAACTGGATTAACATATCATTCCAGCAATGTCAATCTCATGAGATATAAATCTTTAACCATTTCATTAGAGGGGGATATTGGTCCCACTCATCTCATAATGAAATCATTCTTTTGTGTGCCACGAAATAATAAATCATACATCATAGCATGACCCATGTAATAGAATGGGATTCCAAAACATCATGCCATCATAACATAATAAACATAAAAAAATTGATATCATTTAATCATAAGAAAAATCACTCCATGTAAATAATTGAGAAATTATAGTTGAAACATAAACATTTTAAATAATTTCATTTTAGATGGAAAATAGTTTTGATAAAACACTTGAAATGAATTCTTGAGGAAAATATCCTTTCTTCATCAAAATCATTTTATTTTCACATAATTTGGTGCAATTGTAAAAGAAAAAGGTTTTGTTGAAAATAATCTTGAAATCATGTAGTGGACAATTCATGAAAATGAGGCGTTAAGAAACCGTAAAAATCTGTTCACGCCGTATTAGTTAAAAAAATATTATCCTCGTACTTTTGTCGGAAAAGTCAAAAAGTTCCTCGTGTGGTAATCAAAAGTAAGATTCCTTTCATAACATGTGGTAAAGTTAAATAATGGGTAAAAAGGCCATTAAACATACATGAAAACATTTTTAGAAAATAGGGACCTGGATGATAACAAAAACCCCAGTAAATAATTACGAATAAACAATCTCTGATAAGAGCGAGATTGGAATAGTTATCCCTTACCTTATGTCCAATATGCTTTGTATGCATCTGAACCTCATGTATAATGATTTAAATAATTTTATTGACTTATTACATAATCTTAGTCATTTTTATGATATCATATATGGTCATATTCTTAGCTTCTTATTAGTAATATTTCATTGCTACTTGTTATTCAGGTGTTTATTACTTTTTGTTCTTATGTGTGTTTTGTCGAATAAATTCTTATTATTCTTTTTAGGTTTTATATACCTCATTTCCAAAATGGTATTAGTGTAATATAAATCCTATTTATTCATTCAATTAATATATATAATCAATAAGCGTTGAAAATCATGTTGAACGAGTCGCATCACATCGTGGAGACGGTAGGCCGTACGTACGCACGAGCGATGATATCATTCTCATGATCGTGGATTTGTATTTAAGTGTATGTATACTATTTAAAAAACAATATAACATTAAAATAATCATATATAGTAATTATTTACACCATTATACCCATCCAAGTAAGGTGGTGGTTGAAAACATATTGCACTACGGTGTGGAGACGGTATTCCATACGTACGCACGCGCAGTGATTTCGTTTTCCATAGGATGGATAGAAGGTGAAATAGGGTTGTTTTATATTTATAATAACATATAATTATATATTAAATACTGATATTATTACTTTATAATGATACAAATAAATAAGAATAGGTAGAAGAAGAAATAAACATGAGGGAATCGGAAGAAGAAATTACCTCTTCTTCGACGCACCTCCTTTAAGCTTCCTCTTAAAGAAAGTAGAGTTGGTCTTTTGAGAAGACCAGAACCTCTAGAATTATTCTAGGGAATGGGATAAGATAAATTTTCAGGGTTTGGCGGAGCCTCAAGGCTCAAAAGGGTGTGAAGAGAATAGGGAAGGGGTGCCCTTTTTATAAGGGAGGAGAGGGGCACCTTTAGAAAAACATAAAATATTATTTTCCAATAAAGTCATATTCGGTTTTTAATATCTACAAATTGATTTATTTAGAATATAAGGTTGTTATGGGTCTAAATCTTCTCAAAAAATATATTTTATACAGGTTTTGGTCATTATATTAACCTTAACGTTTATTTTTAACTCTTAGTTAATAAGATTGACATTTACCATGTCACTTTTTATTTTTTTATTATATAGTTAATAAACATACCATATACATACAAGAGTCCCCCATGTGGTCTTTTAATGATAAAACTATCATGATATAAGTATCGTGCCCGAACCTTAGATTTTTATGAATAAAATAACAATTAATAATATAATATTTGTTTTAAAAACTATTGTATGTCAATTTTGACACTATTTGGTAATTGATTTTTGTGAAAATCATTACAGCATGATTAGTTCGAAAAACGTTAATTAAATAATTAATAACATTTCATATTAACCTAGAAAATTAGTGTAATTCATTAAATGTCCAAATTACATTTATTTGGGTATTTATAACATCAATTATGTTAATATTTCCTTAATAAGATAATTACCGCATTATCATTGTGTCAAAAATAAATTAAGTTATTTAATGTCTATAAATTATAAATAAAATACCATTATGTATGAAATAGTTTTAGACTTCTAATGAATATTTATAGTCGAATTTATCTTATGTATAACCATATATTAAAAATGATTTAGTAATTAAACTCTGATTTTAACTATTTTAACCCTTCTTTAAAAAAATTAATAATAAATGTCCAAATATTATCCATGTGGACCTAAATGGTCATATTTAATTCCTAAAGTTGTTTTTGGTCGAATTAAACTTATCCAATAGAATTAGGACATGTGTTAGGGAAATAATAATATCATTTTTACACTTAATTACCCTATTTACTTTTAACCGTGGTAAATAAAATTAAAAAGTTACTAGTCACCAAAAATTATTTTTATCTCATTGAACCAAATTTTAGTCCTTGATATTAACCATGTCTCTCATATTTTCAAAATTCCACTCACAAAAGTTGTAAAATTAAGTTTTTTGTGAATTTCCAAATTCTCATAGGAGGTGGGTAAAAGACGGTGAAAAGTTCAATAAATATTTTATATATCTAAAATTATAATAAAATGACTCCAATGAATTAAATTGACCATATATAGGTATTATTTATCATTTTTAACCAAAAATAAATTTAAATAAAATAAATATTTATTTAAATAAAAACTCGGTTTTTAAATAGTAACCAAGTGTTTTCACTATTCATCAAAAATTGAATGTTTTCCAAAAAAATACCAAAAATTCACCCTAGGCTAATTTCAATATTCTGAATCCAAAAATGAAGTCCATTTTTAAAGGTAAAATTGATAAAATTTTAAAAATTGGGTATTACTATTCATAACGGCTAGTTCATAATAATATTATAATAATATCTCGTTTAGTGAAACTCGGTATTGCGTACTACACACACTATCGAGGAAGGATGTGATTGCGTGTAATGCAAGCCTTGTCAGGGCTGCGTGTATTGAAATCACCATTTGGTGTTGCGTATAACATAATCAAAACTTATTTCCTTTATACATTAAACAAAATCTATACTTAATGTTGGATAGAATAATTTCCACAAAACGAACATGAAATTGTGTTTAACACGAGCCAAGAATAGTGTAGCGTACACTGCCTGATAATATAGTGTTGCATATAATACAAGCTAAACATGGTGTAGTGTATAATAGAAGACATCAATGAAATTAAAATAATATTTTTCACAAAATCTCGGGGTGTTAAAAGTTCAGTGGATGATATGAAATCAACGTTAGGAGGTTCTTTCTATTTTGGTGGATTGTGTATTTATAAGGTAAGAAATAATCAATATTTCATTTCAATGATCACTATATAATCTGAGTATATTATTTCCACACAAGCACACACAAAACTACTGTGGATGAAGGAACAATATTGTGATATTGGAGCTGAAATGAAGTCCCTGATCAGAATCTGGTGTGATAACAAATGTGCTATAAGTCATATGAAAAAATATCACCCATCATCTGAGGACCAAGCACATTGAAATAAAATATCATTTTATTGAGGAGAAGGTTGAGAAAGGAGTGGTGAAGTTGGAATGTGTTCCTATAGAGCTATATGTTGCTAATATTCTGATGAAGGCCTTAGATAAAGGATGCATTAAAGAGGCATCAACTAGATCTTGGAGTTCAGTCGACTCCCCACACATGAAAGAGTGTGGATATGTGACACCCCCTCTCCCTAAGGTATGACATGTTTTCGGTAATGTATTGACTTTTGTTATCTACTATTTTGCAGACCACAATGGAGTAACCTTATGTTTTGTTGAAAAAGGGGGAGATTGTGTACTAGTGAAGGGGGAGACAATGTGAGACAATGTCTTTTCAAAAGACACATGGAGAAGCTAGTAGGTAGAGAAACAAGATATGGGGAGTAAATCAAGAATTGAGAATAATATGATAGGGGGAGAAAAATTATGATAATTCTTCGATGTTTTAATAGATCATCCATAGAATTTCTTGTAAAATAGAAGAACCCAATACGTCTATAAAGAGGGGTTCTAAATCTAATGATGCTATAAGTAATCGATCAATGATTTGATATCATGACAGCTAATGATCATGATGAAATAAGAAGATTGGTTTCATGAATTGGTATTAGGAATTAAGTGATTTAGTTATTAATTTTTCATCATACTCTTTTTTCTTATGCCAAGAATTGCTCATGTGGTCTTAGAGTATGTGTTGAGTAAATATTTGAACATTATCTGATTTTCTAGAGTTGAATATTTGAATATGTTTTAATAATATTTAATGTTCTATCAATGTGAGATGATTTGTTATGATAATATTATTCAATAAACTGAATGTGGGAGATTGTTAGGAAAAAACCTCACAAGGTATCATTGACGTATTTTTGTCGTGATTGTGCTTGTTGAATAAGTGATTTTCTTGTTTACAAAGAGTGATTCCATGGTGAGTCGTCAAGAAACAAAAATATTATTGACAACCTATGTTGAAAAAGCGTCATGATAAAGGAATGGTTGATCTGGGGATAGTACAAAAAATAATAGATATAAGGTCACATCGTTTTCTAATGTTTGCCAAATTTTTGGTCCTGAATATTGAGAAATGGGGAAACATGTTTTTGGAAAAGGAATTTGCATGCAAAATTGAAGGTGGTTTGTAAACTTGCGCATGATTCATGTTTCATAATCAAAACATCAAAAAATGGCAATGGAATGAAGTGTGCAAATTCTTTGAAAATTCATGGGAAATATGAGATTTCATAAAAGAAACTTGTTTGCACAATGTGATGTCAAATGGGATTTTTTCCACATAGAGAGGATCTTGTGAAATATGGTGAATCTTCCAAGCAGGGGTCTGTGATGCCTATAAATAAGTGGTGACCCCCTAATTCAAATGGGTCAACACTTTTAGGGAATTTGATCGATGTATAACGTGAGAATTGCGTGATAAGGGAGTTTTGGGTAATGTTTGGTGTTGCACAAAAGCTAAGGAAGTTTCACGTAAGATTTGAGTTGCGCATAATATTGAAGTTGCATGCAAGGGGTGTTTCATGATAAAAGTAAAATCATGAAATCAAGGCATTACAGTTGTGCGCAAGAGTCAATATGGGTTGTTGAAATATTTGGAGTTTATCCGTAGAACTTCGGTAAATTTGTATTTATTAGTCGATGAAAGTGGGACATCAATAGAGAATCTACATACAGTAGATGATGCATTCATTTGTGAGAATTAAAGGACCTACAAGTCTATAAATTTTTGGTGGATCTTCTAAAGAATAAATGACAACACTTTAATAAATATAGCATCGAGCTTTCATATTCTGAATGGAGTAAAACAAGGAGGGACAATGAGTCCACTCCAAACATTGTAAACATCAGTTCCCTTTTAGTGGATTTCGTACATCGGCACATTGACGGTGTATGCTCCTGGGATGTAGCCCAGTGAGTGTGAACCAAGAAAAATTGTAATGTCCTATTAATGCTTTAAGATTTTTTATACATTAAAAAATGTATAAGAGAGAGAATATTGTTTTGTCTAACAATGAAACAAGATTAATTGGGTTGTTGTTTTAATCTGTCATACCCTCATTCACCCTCCCCCCTTTCAGGGTATCTAGTCTAGTGGGCATAACAACTTTGCTTTTAAAATCCTATTTTAAAATCCTATTTTAAAAAATTCGAAATAAAAGTTTTATGCAAATATTCATACGTTGTGATTATGTTCTGGTTATTGGGCATTGTTTATGATGAAGTTTGGGAATTATATCTCCTTCAAATGCATTGGGTATGTGTAAGATGTAGGTCAGTCATATGGTTACACCAAGAGTAACTGTGATTTTACAATATTATGTAATTAATGACAAAATATACCTTTTTGATTCTATTAATGGTAATAATGTTTTTTGGGAATTTTGTGTTTCATAACATAAGTATATATGGTTGACAAGCATGTTTTTTTAAAATGATTCCAAGTGTTTACAAGTATTCATTGACTAATGTCTTATTTTATTATTTTTTATATCCCTTACTGAGCTTTTTGTGATCATCCCAAGTCTTTAAATGATCTTCATAGGTTATAAGGTTGTGTAAGAAAATGGAGGAATAAAAATTAAATGTTATGGTGATATTTCAAGGAAATTATGTTTTATTATAAATGTATTATATTTTCAAAGAAATTGACACTGTTTTTATAGTATCTTCTATATATGAATGTGGAATGTTATTTATGTATTATATCCAAATTATATAGAAATATAAATAGGAAAATATACTCAATATGAAAGGATGTCAGTTGTTGACTATAATTCAAGATTATGTAATGTAAAAAGGTTTGGTACTTATAGTTTGTATCAGAATATGGTTTTGATAACTTTAGGTGGTAGGATGATGTTAATTGAATACCATAAATGATTTTTACTTTATGGTTAATTTGAAATGATATATCATTTCAAAATTACCATGTTTATTCAAATAAGATATGATTTTTCAGAATGGTATTCCATAGAAGAAACAGGGAAGCTAAAGATGAGTGTCACTAACATAATGATATCCTTCCAAATCTGTATCCTAGAAAGGTATGTATTGGAATGAATTTTGTTTTTGATAGTAATGACTTAGCTTATACATGGAATAAATTGTTGTGGAATCCATGAATGAGTACAACTATAGGTACCATAATGAAACATGATAATAGTGGAGCATTTGATGAGATAACACCCTCATGATTTCAATGTATATCCAGACCTAGTAGTGGGTGAAGGATGGATTAAGGCTGAGAAAAATAAATTTTATGTAACGCCCCGACCCCAGTATATGTAAGATACACCACGACGTGGAGACGGTAAGCCGTACGTACGCACGTATGGTGACATGTTATTCAAAGGGTGGATAGAATACTGAATATGGTTGTACCATATTTATAATAACATCACAGTATATGTAAGATACTGGAGTTGTTATTTTAGAATGGTAAGAACAAAGAAAGAGGAAGTGGAAGAAGAAAGGAACTTGGAAAAGGGTGGTGAAATCATTACCTCTTCTTCGTGTTCTTCCTTTTGATTTGATCAAAAGGGCTCCCTAGGTTGGCTTTCTGATCAAACTAAGGCCTCTAGGTTGTATTGAGGGATGTTGGGAGAGTATTTGGGCAGAGTTTGGCCGAACAAAAAGGCTTTGAAGGTGTGAAGAAAGGGGAAGGAGGAGTGCCCTTTTATAAGAGGGGTGAGGGGCACCTTTGGAAAAGCTAGAAATATTAATTTATAATAAATTCATATTCGGTTTCTAATGGATCCAAAGTTGATTATTTAAATTTTAAGGTGGGGATAGGTCGAAAACAACTCAACCAATAGAAGTTAGACAGGTTTGGGTACCTATATTAACCTTATCTTTAAGTATTAACTCTAAGTTAATTAGTTTCACTTTTACAATGTCTCTTTGTAGTTTTATATAATATGGTTAATAAACTTACTATATACATTCAAGAGACCCCCAAGTGGTCCATTAATGATTAACCTATCATGATATAAGTCTCTTGGCCGAACCTTAGATTTTTAGGAATTTAATATCAATTAATAATATAATATTTGTTTTAAGAACTCTTTTATGTCAATTTTGACACTATTCAATAGTTGATTTTTGTGAAACTCATAACAGATTGATTACTTTGAACAAAGTCAATTAAATCAATCCTAATATATCATATTATCCTAGAAAATTAGTTTAATTCATTAAAAGTTTCATATTATATTTTTTTTTGGGTATTTATAATATCAATTATTTTAATTGTTCACTATTATAGTAATTACTGCATCATCATTGTGTCATAAATAAAATAAATTATTTAATGTCTAAAAATTATAAATAAAATATCATTATGTAGGAAATATTTTTAGATTTCTAATGAATATTTATAATCTAAAATCCAACTTATATAACCCTATGTAACAATTGTTTTTCTAAAAGATATATGCTTGTGTCATTTTTGTATTCATTTTGACTTAATTAAAATAAAGTGTCATTATCACTTACAAGTGGATCCATGGGGTCCCGAAATCGACCCAAAGATGCCCATGGTCGACCATGTATCAACCAATAGGGTTAAGACACGTTTTAGGGTAATTAAGTATTATTATAATATTATTTTTTGACCCTTATTTACCGGATTTACCCTTAACCATGGTAAATAAAATATTTACCGCAGTAATTATTCAAAATGTCTAAAAATAAAAGTTATATATTTACACAATTTGAACATCCTGATTCCAAATATGGAATCCATTTTTCTAAATTCAAAACACAGAAGTGGATGAAAGTAATTTAAAATTAATTCCCGCTGTCAAAACAAAAAGCGTGTTTTTAAGAGATAATAACTATCAAAAGATTGACACTTGTTTATGTTCGGTTTAATTGTAAAATTATGTCTAATGCCCAACATTATATTAAATTGTAAAAATATATTCTAAATATACTTTAAAACCACTCAAATTCATAATTTATCACTATTAATTATTTTGATTAAAAAAGTTGTTTTTAATTAAAATTTAGTAATTTTCACTATTCATCAAAATATGAAAGTTATCCGAAAAGTACCAAAATTTCACCTTAGGCTAAATTCGATATTCCGAATCCAAAAATGAAGTCCATTTCAAAATATAAAATATATATAATTTCAAAATTTAGGTATTACTATTCATAACGGCTAGTTTGATCGGTTGTGGTGTGTGTTAAAACTCGACGTTGCGTACAACACACGCTACTATTTTATTCAAAGGAAAGCGTACCGTGGAAGCTTGGGATGTTTCATTCTAAATTTTTTGATGTCTCCATTTAGTCAAAAAGCTTAAAATATTGTATTTAAAAAGGTTTCACTATCATAAGTTGATAAAAGTGCAATACTGAAAATGAATCTGTTCTTGCATTATGACTAAGAAACTCATAATATGGATTCTAAAATTATAAGGATTATATAAAGTTAAAAATGTAGTTAATGCTATTCATGACCTCTTTTAATGGCTTTTTTTTTGGTAAGTCATGGTGCAATTGAACTCGGTGTTGCGTGTAGTGCAAGTTACTGAATTATTTTGAAGAAATAACACACTATGAAATCTTGGGGTGTTACATTCTCCCCTCCTTCAATAAATTGCGTCCTCGCAATTTGAAATTGTTCTTCGAAAATAAAAGGTTTAAAATAGATAATATATTTGTGGGAAAACCCACATCGGAAATTGGGTTACTAAAATTTAGTCTTAATATGAGGAAAAGAGAAATGAAAGGGTCACCACCAAATTATGATCTTGATTAGGAGAACATTGGTGGCAATTAGAGACATATAATCGGAGGAAAAACGTAAATATTTATAGGTAGTGATTGAGGTCATCAATCACAAACAAGTGTATAGTTGAGGTCCTTAAACTCATCAATCTATGATGATTTGAAGTACCATCGGTTCAACAAAATATAGGGTATTGGGATAACACATTTTTGACGTTTCAAAATATCTTAGTTGAAATCCCACATCGAAAAATGAATTAACGAGGCCTCTATTTAAAATAACTAGTCGAAAGTATGAAGATTACCGAAAATAACACATGCTAGGGTTCCATGTAAGAAAATATGGATATGGACGAAAAATCTAACCATCAATTATCTGATGGAGAGTGGTAGAGAACATGGCTATGAAAAGTCCAACAATCCAAAAGCCATAAATTAGTGATGATTTAAGGTACCATCTAGGAAAACATTTTTGTTCTATGTTTGTTTTCTTAATATTGAGGAATTTATTTATGAGATTGGCTAAGATCATAAGGAGATATACTTACTTTATAATCATAGTTTTATCCATTAATAAGTTTCTACCACAAACTCATCTTTCACTCTAAAAGATAATAGAATGTAATTTTTTATTTATTTATACTATTCATACAGGGTTCCAAAATAAATGAATTTATAATTCATATACCAGATCTTTAAAAAAACAACATTATTTAATCCAGGACATCTCATGGGCCAGTGGTAGTTGATACACCCTTGTCGCCCTTCAGTTGCGGGTTCAAGTCTCGCAGCCTTGCCGGACGCGACGGGTTGCCGCCCAACCTCCGGGTTGTCCTTTTATGGCAATCCAAAATAATCCAAACTAGAACTATCCAAAATACTTCTATCCATACTCACAGTCCAACATTTATAAGTAAGGTAAACATAATGTAGAACCTTTTTACCCCGTAATAGCATATGAATACCATCATCATGTATTCTTTTAATACACCGAAACATCCTGAATTACCATATTCCTTATTGATTACATTCATGCTCCCTTATTCCATATAGAAAGTTGGATATACTTCATTAATCCAAAAATGTTTTAAACCCCAACAATGATGGAATATACAAATCATTAATCAGTTCCAGGGTAGTCAAGAATATCCAATATAATTTATCCAAAACAATCACATATTATTCCAAAATCACTACCTCAGTATCAGAACTATATTATGATTTATCATTCTCTCAACAATATATTTTCCAAAAATTTATCCTGCTATTGAGTCACTTTTCTTTGTTCCACACAATCTCAAGTCCTTAATGAAATAGTACTGCAGTACAATCCTTATATACTCCATGATTATTGTAACAAGTACATTGTTGATACAACACTCAATTGACATAATCAACATAAGAACTCTAATCATTCCTCTTCATCTGTGGTAGTATCATAACATGATTATTATCCAATAACATCATTTGCGGCATAGTCTGATGACTGGGACGTAGGTTCGCGTAGTGTCCAAACTCCTTGTAAATGAAGCATTGTACATTTGAAACCATTTTCTTACCCTTGCAGTCACGTACTTTGTGCCCTTTTCCTCCACACTTATAACAAACTCCCATTCCTTTCAGGCAAGTTCCAGGGTGTTTCTTTCCACAGTTACCACATATGGGAAAATTCTTCTTTTCTCTCTTCCCTTTATCCATCTTTCTCTCTTCCATCCTTTTCTTCTATTGCTTCCCTTCAAAGCCATAGGACTCAGTAAACTCTTTACTTATCTTATCAACACATGATATTATTTCTTCATATGATGATAATAAATGGGAGACTATTTCTCTTATAAATTCTAGCTTAAGACCATGAGAGATATGATCCTTCCTTCTCTTTGAATCATGTGCATTTCTGGAGTTATCATTCCTTCTACTGGGCGCCATTTCTAAACAATGGCATAAACTAGATTAGTTTATGAGTCAAAATACATAATCCCATACTTATAAAACACTTAACATAAATTGAACTATTTATGGATATAATCCATAATCATAAAAATGTTTTCTTTGAGGAAGTATATACTCATAAACCCTTCATAATGTTTTGTAAAGAAAATGAGAATTATCCTAAGCATATCCCCCGGGAGTGTCGTAACCAAGAGTGCAGCAAGGCCCGTTGTCGTGCACCAGTTCCCGTTCGAGTCTAGCTCAAAGCGGTGTTTTCGGGTTTTACCCCTAGGTACATCTGTGCCAGAGCCACCTCTACCTGCTCGTATCCAGACATGGATGTATTTCTCGGAAAACTCACAAAATCTCTACAATACCAAAATTCTAGGAAGTTCTTCTACACTAATCCTCAAAGTTCATCTCAGGTCTACGTGCTCTAATCAGAGTTTATCTAAATCTAGCTTCCAAGGTTTGTACTAAACTTCCTCTGATACCAACTGTAACGCCCCGACCCCAGCTACCCAGAGTCGGTGCATTACTTCGTAACATTGGCATGATCACATGAAAGATCAAATCTCGAAAGACCGATTGGTTTAGTAGCCTTGGAAACACTAGATATATTCATAGGTTTTACATTACATCATAAAATGAAAAACTTCTACAACAACATATTGTCTCCATAATCCACACTCATATCCCCACATAATATCCCTGCAGGTCATTCATAACTTACTTCTTCACTTCCTGGGAAAAATAAAACATAGAAAAGGGGTGAGCTCAAATGCCCAGTAAGGATAACAATATAGCGGAAACATTCATAAATAAGAATAATCTTTTAAGGAAATGTATAACTAAAACAAAAACCTTTCAAACATGAACATTCAACATGGTATGGCATAAATAAAATGAAATAATGCCATTTACTTATTCACATGGATATTCTACTAATCGAATAAACACATGCAAAAATCAATAATCACTTTCATAATGTTGGAATGCATAATGCCAGACTATCATAACCACATAGCCAAGGCCTCGTGCCAAGACTACAAATAAGATTTTGTCAAGGCCTTGTGCCAAGACACTAGTTTGTCTCATGAGACCTACCGATGCATCGAGGATCTATAGCAGGCTCCACCCGTCACATATTAAGTCCAATGCATTCCCATATGAAAAGGTTTAAACATAACATAAACATTCGTATTAAAACTAGCATACGAAATGTCAATACTTTCACCATAAACTTTGAATGGTATAAAAATAGCACATCCACAGTCAGACATATCACAAAACCTTCAATACAATATAGAAGTTTTGTATCATAATAAATCAACTTCAAATAATCTTAAAATCCATCAAAGGATGTTGACATAGATGAAATCAAAATTCTTTTAAAAGAAATATCTGCTTTTATTTTGAAATAATTTAAGATCCATATAAAATAAAACATTTTCTTTGAAAATATTCTTATAAGCTTGTAAGGGAAGCTTTGAAGATTTTATAACGGCGGAAAATAGCTGCACCCGCCGTATAAGTTAAAAAAAACATTCTTACCTTAATTCTGTCGAAAAGGTTAAAAAGGAACTTGTTTTGAAAACGATCAAAAGATTCCTTTATAAACCACTTATAAAAGTCAAAAAGGGTATAAATGACTTTAACTCATATTCTAGTAAATAGTAAAAATGTTTTGAAATACATTTTTAAGAAACATGGATGTGGATGATAAAGAGATCCCAGGAGATTATTACGTATAAACAACCTCGGATAATGAAGAGATTGTAAAGTAAACCCTTACCTTGTACTTTTCCTTTGTTGGGGTAGGTTAACCTCCTGTATAATGGTTAAATAATTGTTATTAAATTATACAAGAATCATATATATTAATATGATATCATATATGATCTTTTAACATTGATTTGTTAATAATATCTTAGAATTATCGTCGTTTCGGGTGTTAACTCACTCATTTTATTTATATGTTTTGTTACATAAGCCATGGTTGTTGTATCTTATATTTATCCAGAATGATATCTAGTACTTAAAAATCATTTTTAAATCATCAAATGATAATTATACTTGAATGGATACGATGGAGAATGAATCTCATCGCGTTCGTGGAGACGGTAGTCCGTACTTACGCACGAGCGACAATATCATTCTTTTGATATTAAAATAATATATAAATGAATGGTATATCATATATACAGAATCATTAACATGTTCTATTTATTATTTACATGAGTTACACATCATTATTATACCCATCCAAATAATATTATATTGAATAACAATTACACAACGATGTGGAGACGGTAAGCCGTACGTACGCACGTATGGTGACATGTTATTCAAAGGGTGGATAGAATACTGAATATGGTTGTACCATATTTATAATAACATCACAGTATATTTAAGATACTGGAGTTATTATTTTAGAATGGTAAGAACAAAGAAAGATGAAGTGGAAGAAGAAAGGAACTTGGAAAAGGGTGGTGAAATCATTACCTCTTCTTCGGGTTCTTCCTTTTGATTTGATCAAAAGGGCTCCTTAGGTTGGCTTTCTAATCAAACTAAGGCCTCTAGGTTGTAGTGAGGGATGTTGGGAGAGTATTTGGGCAGATTTTGGCCGAACAAAAAGGCTTTGAAGTTGTGAAGAAATGGGAAGGAGGAGTGCCCTTTTATAAGAGGGGTGTGGGGCACCTTTGGAAAAGCTAGAAATATTAATTTATAATAAATTCATATTAGGTTTCTAATGGCTCCAAAGATTATTATTTAAATGTTAAGGTAGGGATAGGTTGAAAACAACTCAACCAATAGAAGTTAGACAGGTTTGGGTACTTATATTAACCTTATCCTTAAGTACTAACTCTAAGTTAATTAGTTTCACTTTTACAATGTCTCTTTGTTGTTTTATATAATATGGTTAATAAACATACTATATACATCCAAGCGACCCCCAAGTGGTCCATTAATGATTAAACTATCATGATATAAGTCTCTTGGCCGAACCTTAGATTTTTAGGAATTTAATATCAATTAATAATATAATATTTGTTTTAAGAACTCTTTTATGTCAATTTTGACACTATTCAATAGTTGATTTTTGTGAAACTCATAACAGATTGATTACTTCGAACAAAGTCAATTAAATCAATCCTAATATATCATATTATCCTAGAAAATTAGTTTAATTTTTAAAAGTTTCATATTATATTTTTTTGGGTATTTATAATATCAATTATTTTAATTTTTCACTATTATAGTAATTACTGCATCATCATTGTGTCATAAATAAAATAAATTATTTAATGTCTAAAAATTATAAATAAAATATCATTATTTAGGAACTCTTTTTAGATTTCTAATTAATATTTATAATCTAAAATCCAACTTATATAACCCTATGTAACAATTGTTTTTCTAATAGATATATGCTTGTGTCATTTTTGTATTCATTTTGACTTAATTAAAATAAAGTGTCATTATCACTTACAAGTGGATCCATGGGGTCCCGAAATCGACTCAAAGATGCCCATGGTCGACCATGTATCAACCAATAGGGTTAAGACACGTTTTAGGGTAATTTAGTATTATTATAATATTATATTTTAACCCTTATTTACCGGATTTACCCATAACCATGGTAAATAAAATATTTACCGCAGTAATTATTCAAAATGTCTAAAAATAAAAGTTACCTATTTACACAATTTGAACATCCTGATTCCAAATATGGAATCCATTTTTCTAAATTCAAAACACAGAAGTGGCAGAAATTAATTTAAAATTAATTCCCGCTGTCAAAACAAAAAGCGTGTTTTTAAGAGATAATAACTATCAAAAGATTGACACTTGTTTATGTTCGGTTTAATTGTAAAATTATGTCTAATGACCAAAATTATATTAAATTGTAAAAATATATTCTAAATATACTTTAAAACCACTCAAATTCATAATTTATCACTATTAATTATTTTGATTAAAAAAGTTGTTTTTAATTAAAATTTAGTAATTTTCACTATTCATCAAAATATGAAAGTTATCCAAAAAGTGCCAAAATTTCACCTTAGGCTAAATTCGATATTCCGAATCCAAAAATGAAGTCCATTTCAAAATATAAAATATATATAATTTCAAAATTTAGGTATTACTATTCATAACGGCTAGTTTGATCGGTTGTGGTGTGTGTTAAAACTCGACGTTGCGTACAACACACGCTACTGTTTTATTCAAAGGAAAGCGTACCGTGGAAGCTTGGGATGTTTCGTTCTAAATTTTTTGATGTCTCCATTTAGTCAAAAAGCTTAAAATATTGTATTTAAAAAGGATTCACTATCAAAAGTTGATAAAAGTGCAATACTGAAAATGAATCTGTTCTTGCATTATGACTAAGAAATTCATAATATGGATTCTAAAATTATAAGGATTATATAAAGTTAAAAATGTAGTTAATTCTATTCATGACCTCTTTTAATGGCTTTTTTTTGGTATGTCATGGTGCAATTGAACTCGGTGTTGTGTGTAGTGCAAGTTATTGAATTATTTTAAAGAAATAACACACTATGAAATCTTGGGGTGTTACATTCTCCCCTCCTTCAATAAATTGTGTCCTCGCAATTTTAAATTGTTCTTCGAAAATAAATGGTTGAAAATAGATAATATATTTGTGGGAAAACCCACATCGGAAATTGGGTTACTAAAATTTAGTCTTAATATGAGGAAAAGAGAAATGAAAGGGTCACCACCAAAATATGATCTTGATTAGGAGAACATTGGTGGAAATTAGAGACATATAATCGGAGGAAAAACGTAAATATTTATAGGTAGTGATTGAGGTCATCAATCAAAAACAAGTGTATAATTGAGGTCCTTAAACTCATAAATCTATGATGATTTGAAGTACCATCGGTTCAACAAAATATAGGGTATTGGGATAACACATTTTTGACGTTTCAAAATATCTTAGATGAAATCCCACATCGAAAAATGAATTAACGAGGACTCTATTTAAAATAAAGAGTCGAAAGTATGAAGATTACCGAA
This sequence comes from Viscum album, assembly GCA_963277665.1. Taxonomy (NCBI): domain Eukaryota; kingdom Viridiplantae; phylum Streptophyta; class Magnoliopsida; order Santalales; family Viscaceae; genus Viscum; species Viscum album. Next base: position 1,175,420,873 of record OY728166.1, on the reverse strand, counting down.
AATAACACATAATAGGGTTCCATGTAAGAAAATATGGATATGGAAGAAAAATCTAACCATCAATTATCTGATGGAGAGTGGTAGAGAACATGGATATGAAAAGGCCAACAATCCAAAAGCCATAAATTAGTGATGATTTAAGGTACCATCTAGGAAAACATTTTTGTTCTAAGTTGCTTTTCTTAATATTGAGGAATTTATTTATGAGATTGGCTAAGATCATAAGGTGATATACTTACTTTATAATCAGAGTTTTATCCATTTATAAGTTTCTACCACAAACTCATCTTTCACTCTAAAAGATAATAGAATGTAATTTTTTATTTATTTATACTATTAGTACATGGTTCCAAAATAAATGAATTTATAATTCATCTACCAGATCTTTAAAAAAAACAACATTATTTAATCCAGGACATCTCATGGGCCAGTGGTAGGTGATACACCCTTGTCGCCCTTCAGTTGCGGGTTCAAGTCTCGCAGCCTTGCCGGACGCGACGGGTTGCCGCCCAACCTCCGGGTTGTCCTTTTATGGCAATCCAAAATAATCCAAACTAGAACTATCCAAAATACTTCTATCCATACTCACAGTCCAACATTTATAAGTAAGGTAAACATAATGTAGAACCTTTTTACCCCGTAATAGCATATGAATACCTTCATCATGTATTCTTTTAATACACCGAAACATCCTGAATTACCATATTCCTTATTGATTACATTCATGCTCCCTTATTCCATATAGAAAGTTGGATATACTTCATTAATCCAAAAATGTTTTAAACCCCAACAATGATGGAATATACAAATCATTAATCAGTTACAAGGTAGTCAAGAATATCCAATATAATTTATCCAAAACAATCACATATTATTCCAAAATCACTACCTCAGTATCAGAACTATATTATGATTTATCATTCTCTCAACCATATATTTTCCAAAAATTTATCCTGCTATTGAGTCACTTTTCTTTGTTCCACACAATCTCAAGTCCTTAATGAAATATTACTGCAGTACAATCCTTATATACTCCATGATTATTGTAACAAGTACATTGTTGATACAACACTCAATTGACATAATCAACATAAGAACTCTAATCATTCCTATTCATCTGTGGTAGTATCATAACATGATTATTATCCAATAACATCATTTGCGGCATAGTCTGATGACTGGGACATAGGTTCGCGTAGTGTCCAAACTCCTTGCAAATGAAGCATTGTACATTTGAAACCATTTTCTTACCCTTGCAGTCACGTACTTTGTTCCCTTTTCCTCCACACTTATAACAAACTCCCATTCCTTTCAGGCAATTTCCAGGGTGTTTCTTTCCACAGTTACCACATATGGGAAAATTCTTCTTTTCCCTCTTCCCTTTATCCATCTTTCTCTCTTCCATCCTTTCCTTCTCTTGCTTCCCTTCAAAGCCATAGGACTCAGTAAACTCCTTACTTATCTTATCAACACATGATATTATTTCTTCATATGATGATAATACATGGGAGACTATTTCTATTATAAATTCTAGCTTAAGACCATGAGAGATATGATCCTTCCTTCTCTTTGAATCATGTGCATTTCTGGAGTTATCATTCCTTCTACTGGGCGCCATTTCTAAACAATGGCATAAACTAGATTATTTTATGAGTCAAAATACATAATCTCATACTTATAAAACACATAACATAAATTGAACTATTTATGGATATAATCCATAATCATAAAAATGTTTTCTTTGAGGAAGTATATAATCATAAACCCTTCATAATGGTTTGTAAAGAAAATGAGAATTATCCTAAGCATATCCCCCGGGAGTGTCGTAACCAAGAGTGCAGCAAGGCCCGTTGTCGTGCACCAGTTCCCGTTCGAGTCTAGCTCAAAGCGGTGTTTTCGGGTTTTACCCCTAGGTACATCTGTGCAAGAGCCACCTCTACCTGCTCGTATCCAGACAGGGATGTATTGCTCGGAAAACTCACAAAATCTCTACAATACCAAAATTCTAGGAAGTTCTTCTACACTAATCCTCAAAGTTCATCTTAGGTCTACGTGCTCTAATCAGAGTTTATCTAAATATAGCTTCCAAGGTTTGTACTAAACTTCCTCTGATACCAACTGTAACGCCCCGACCCCAGCTACCCAGAGTCGGTGCATTACTTCGTAACATTGGCATGATCACAAGAAAGATCAAATCTCGAAAGACCGATTGGTTTAGTAGCCTTGGAAACACTAGATATATTCATAGGTTTTACATTACATCATAAAATGAAAAACTACTACAACAACATATTGTCTCCATAATCCACACTCATATCCCCACATAATATCCCTGTATGTCATTCATAACTTACTTCTTCACTTCCTGGGAAAAATAAAACATAGAAAAGGGGTGAGCTCAAATACCCAGAAAGGATAACAATATAGCGGAAACTTTCATAAATAAGAATAAACTTTTAAGGTAATGTATAACTAAAACAAAAAACTTTAAAACATGAAATTTCAACATGGTATGGCATAAATAAAATGAAATAATTCCATTTACTTATTCACATGGATATTCTACTAATCGAATAATCACATGCAAAAATCAATAACCACTTTCATAATGTTGGAATGCATAATGCCAGACTATCATAACCACATAGCCAAGGCCTCGTGCCAAGACTACAAATAAGATTTTGTCAAGGCCTTGTGCCAAGACACTAGTTTGTCTCATGAGACCTACCGATGCATCGAGGAGCTATAGCGGGCTCCACCCGTCACATATTAAGTCCAATTCATTCCCATATGAAAAGGTTTAAACATAACATAAACATTCGTATTAAAACTAGCATACGAAATGTCAATACTTTCACCATAAACTATGAATGGTATAAAAATAGCACATCCACAGTCAAACATATCACAAAACCTTCAATACAATATAGAAGTTTTGTATCATAATAAATCAACTTCAAATAATCTTAAAATCCATCAAAGGATGTTGACATAGATGAAATCAAAATTCTTTTAAAAGAAATATCTCCTTTTATTTTTAAATAATTTAAGATCCATATAAAATAAAACATTTTCTTTGAAAATATTCTTATAAGCTTGTAAGGGAAGCTTTGAAGATTTTATAACGGCGGAAAATAGCTGCACCCGCCGTATAAGTTAAAAAAAACATTCTTACCTTAATTCTGTCGAAAAGGTTAAAAAGGACCTTGTTTTGAAAACGATCAAAAGATTCCTTTATAAACCACTTATAAAAGTCAAAAAGGGTATAAATTACTTTAACTCATATTCTAGTAAATAGTAAAAATGTTTTGAAATACATTTTGAAGAAACATGGATGTGGATGATAAAGAGATCCCAGGAGATTATTACGTAAAAACAATCTCGGATAATGAAGAGATTGTAAAGTAAACCCTTACCTTGTACTTTTCCTTTGTTGGGGTAGGTTAACATCCTGTATAATGGTGAAATAATTGTTATTAAATTATACAAGAATCATATATATTAATATGATATCATATATGATCCTTTAACATTGATTTGTTAATAATATCTTAGAATTATCGTCGTTTCGGGTGTTAACTCACTCATTTTATTTATATGTTTTGTTACATAAGACATGGTTGTTGTATCTTATTCTTATACATAATGATATCTAGTCCTTAAAAATCATTTTTAAATCATCAAATGATAATTATACTTGAATGGATACGATGGAGAATGAATCTCATCGCGTTCGTGGAGACGGTAGTCCGTACGTACGCACGAGCGACAATATCATTCTTTTGATATTAAAATAATATATAAATTAATGGTATATCATATATACAGAACCATTAACATGTTATATTTATTATTTACATGAGTTACACATCATTATTATACCCATCCAAATAATATTATATTGAATAACAATTACACCACGACATGGAGACGGTAAGCCGTACGTACGCACGTATGGTGACATGTTATTCAAAGGGTGGATAGAATACTGAATATGGTTGTAACATATTTATAATAACATCACAGTATATGTAAGATACTGGAGTTATTATTTTAGAATGGTAAGAACAAAGATAGAGGAAGTGGAAGAAGAAAGGAACTTGGAAAAGGGTGGTGAAATCATTACCTCTTCTTCGGGTTCTTCCTTTTGATTTGATCAAAAGGGCTCCTTAGGTTGGCTTTCTGATCCAACTAAGGCCTCTAGGTTGTAGTGAGGGATGTTGGGAGAGTATTTGGGCAGAGTTTGGCCGAACAAAAAGGCTTTGAAGGTGTGAAGAAATGGGAAGGAGGAGTGCCCTTTTATAAGAGGGGTGAGGGGCACCTTTGGAAAAGCTAGAAATATTAATTTATAATATATTCATATTCGGTTTATAATGGATCCAAAGTTGATTATTTAAATTTTAAGGTGGGTATAGGTCGAAAAAAACTCAACAAATAGAAGTTAGACAGGTTTGGGTACTTATATTAACCTTATCTTTAAGTATTAACTCTAAGTTAATTAGTTTCACTTTTACAATGTCTCTTTGTAGTTTTATATAATATGGTTAATAAACTTACTATATACATCCAAGCGACCCAAAAGTGGTCCATTAATGATTAACCTATCATGATATAAGTCTCTTGGCCGAACCTTAGATTTTTAAGAATTTAATATCAATTAATAATATAATATTTTCTTTAAGAACTCTTTTATGTCAATTTTGACACTATTCAATAGTTGATTTTTGTGAAACTCATAACAGATTAATTACTTCGAAAAAAGTCACTTAAATCAATCCTAAAATATCATATTATCATAGAAAATTAGTTTAATTCATTAAAAGTTTCATATTATATTTTTTGGGTATTTATAATATCAATTATTTTAATTTTTCACTATTATAGTAATTACTGCATCATCATTGTGTCATAAATAAAATAAATTATTTAATGTCTAAAAATTATAAATAAAATATAATTATGTAGGAAATCTCTTTATCTTTATAATGAATATTTATAATTTAAAATCAAACTTATATAACCCTATGTAACAATTGTTTTTCTAAAAGATATATGCTTGTGTCATTTTTGTATTCATTTTGACTTAAATAAAATAAAGTGTCATTATCACTTACAAGTGGATCCATGGGGTCCCGAAATCGACCCAAAGATGCCCATGGTCGACCATGTATCAACTAATAGGGTTAAGACACGTTTTAGGGTAATTTAGTATTATTATAATATTATTTTTTAACCCTTATTTACGGGATTTACCCTTAACCATGGTAAATAAAATATTTACCGCAGTAATTATTTAAAATGTATAAAAATAAAAATTACCTATTTACACAATTTGAACATCCTGATTCCAAATATGGAATCCATTTTTCTAAATTCAAAACACAGAAGTGGCATAAATTAATTTAAAATTAATTCCCGCTGTCAAAACAAAAAGCGTGTTTTTAAGAGATAATAACTATCAAAAGATTGACACTTGTTTATGTTCGGTTTAATTGTAAAATTATGTCTAATGACCAACATTATATTAAATTGTAAAAATATATTCTAAATATACTTTAAAACCACTCAAATTCATAATTTATCACTATTAATAATTTTGATTAAAAAAGTTGTTTTTAATTAAAATTTAGTAATTTTCACTATTCATCAAAATATGAAAGTTATCCGAAAAGTACCAAAATTTCACCTTAGGCTAAATTCGATATTACTAATCCAAAAATGAAGTCCATTTCAATATATAAAATATATATAATTTCAAAATTTAGGTATTACTATTCATAACGGCTAGTTTGATCGGTTGTGGTGTGTGTTAAAACTTGACGTTGCGTACAACACACGCTACTGTTTTATTCAAAGGAAAGCGTACCGTGGAAGCTTGGGCTGTTTCATTCTAAATTTTTTGATGTCTCCATTTAGTCAAAAAGCTTAAAATATTGTATTTAAAATGGTTTCACTATCAAAAGTTGATAAAAGTGCAATACTGAAAATGAATTTGTTCTTGCATTATGAATAAGAAACTCATAATATGGATTCTAAAATTATAAGGATTATATAAAGTTAAAAATGTAGTTAATGCTATTCATGACCTCTTTTAATGGCTTTTTTTTTGGTAAGTCATGGTGCAATTGAACTCGGTGTTGCGTGTAGTGCAAGTTATTGAATTATTTTGAAAAAATAACACACTATGAAATCTTGGGGTGTTACATTTTATGTCTTTTACTATTCATATAATCAATAGTTAATTCTTTACATTTATTGTTTTTATGGTAAACTGATCAGTATTGGTCAATGTTAAAAAATATGAGGGATCAGGTTGAGATTGATTTCTTATGGTGGGTTGAATTTAAAATAATTTTCTTTGGAAATTTTTTCCATATGTGTTGTGACTTAGAATGGATAATAAATTCCTTCAATTGAAGAAATAGGATGAATATTCAATGGTTGTTTATGAAGAATCTTCACTCGACTAGAGAGGTATGCTCCAAATCTTATTCTAGATCTTTATATCAAAATCAACAACTTTTACTCAAGATTAATTCCAAGGTATAGAAGAGAATTAGCGTCGTGTGAATTCAATAGTTATGAGAAACTTATCTGATGTGTTGAGATTGTAGATATGGTGTTTGTTAATGATCATGTGAACTTTGAAAACAAGGATAAGAAGAGGTCTAGATGGCATGAAATGGGTAATAATCCACCAACGAAATATGATGGTAAGAAATTTCAGTTTCTAGTTTGTGAAAATTGTGAAAAAAGGACCCTAGGGAATGCCTTACACAAAATAAAATGTGTATTTGATGTTTTATGCTTGAAAATATGGCCTGATATTATAATGATAATTATTCTAATACTAATCCTGAAAAAGAGACTGTACAATGTTTTAAATTTGAGGAGGTGGATGATTAAGATAATGCATACTTAAAATTGATTCGAGTTATGCAAAGAATCCAGAATATATTAAGAATGGTTTTGTGAGATCCTTTCTGACTATGTTAGAAGATTATGGGGAATCCCATGAAGTTGTACTATGTACCTCATTTGTTTACACATATTTTTATGTTTTGATTGTTACATGGTCTACAAATTCTTTTATTTCTGAGTAATTTTATTGTAAATTGGATATATAACCTCTACAAATGGGACATTAATGTATTTTTAAAACACAATGGGAAATATTATATAAAATATGAATAATAAGAATCATTCTATTATGGTCTCAAGAATGACTTTACTTGAAAACACTTATTTTTTTTAGTGGAGTTAGGTTTCATTCTGGGAATGGATTGGCTTTCTAGTTATCATTCTAAGAAATACTGCAGAGCTAAAGATGTTTTTAGGTAGTGTTTCACTTTTTATAAAAGAACAAATCTATACCATTGATAAAATACCATAAAGCTGATAAAATGTTGAAATATGGAACTGAATGTTATCTTCCTCATATTATTAAAAACAATGGAACTCTTCATATTATTGATGTGGTAGTGGTAAATGAATACGTTGATGTTTTTTCTTATTAGTTAACTGGTTTCATACCTTATTGGGATGCTAAATTCACAATTGACTTAATTCTTAATGTTAAGACAATTTCAAAAACCCCATATCAAATAGATCAAATAAAACTTCTCGAATTTTGAAATTAGTTGTATTATTTTCTTGATAAAGGATTCATTCATCCGAGAACATCACCATAGGGTTCTACTATTCTGAAAATTAAAAAGAAATATGGTTCCATTTGACTTTGCATTGACTATAGAACTTTGAATAACATCACTATTAAAATAGTATCATTTTACTCATATCGATGAATTTTTTTATCAGCTCTAGGGAGCTTAGTATTTTTCCATCATAGACTTGAGATCTGGATACCATAAGCTTATGTTGAAGAATGATGACATCCCAAAAATAGAATTTCATACGAGATATGGGTATTATGATTTTATTGTTATGTCTTTTGGGATATCTGATGCACCTGATGTATTCAATGATATTATGAATAATATATTTAATGTGTTCTTGGATAATTCTGTAGCTGTGTTTATTGATGACATTATGGTATTTCTTAAGAGTAAATAGGAGAATGAATTATATTTGAGGGTTGATTTATAAATATCAAAGAAAAATTATTTGTATGGAAAATTACGGAAGTGTGATTTTTGTTGGAAATAGATATCATTTCTAGGCCATATTGTAAATTAATTTGGAATCACTTTTTATCCTTACAAAACAAAATTGGGAGATGATTGTACAAGAACTAAAAATGTTACAATGAGTTTTAATTTTATTGGATTAAGAGGTTATTACCGAAAATTAGTTAAAAAAATTGAATGGTTATCCAGACCACTAACTAAGAGAACATGAAAAGGGGTTAAATTTATTTGGACAAAATAATGTGATGTTTTGTTTTTCAGAAACTGAAGAAGATATTGGGGAATCCTCCTGTTTTGGCCATTCCTTCCCGAAACGGTGAGTTTTTCCCAAATAGTGATGCATCATTGAAGGTACATGGTTGTGTTCAAATGCAGTATGATCATGTAATTTCTTATTCATCAAGACAACTAAAACCTCATGATTTAAATTATCCCACACATGATTTTGAATTGTTAGATGTGGGTTTTTTATTTTATAAATTAGTGGAATCATTTATACAAAAATCCAAATGTCCAATATATACTTAGCATAAAAGTCTAAAGTATATATTCAATCATAAGTAACCAAACATGATGAAGAGAAGATGGATTGAATTGATTTATGATTACGATTATACAATCAACTACCATCTGAGAAAATCAGACAAATTGGCTGATGTCTTGAGTTGAAAACAACATGCATAATTAACCATTTTATGTTTGGGACATGATACCTTAATTAATGATTTGTTGAATATTTGAGTAGAAGTTTTTGTTGTTGGAAATAACTCTATTTTGCTTCAGGATTCAGTGTAGTCATCGTTATTCGATAGATTTATTCAAGTGTAGAAGGAATACCATTAGCTAAAGAAAAAGGCAGAATTTGTTAAAATGGTTAATTTTTTATAATTTAACCTCAAAAAATTTTGTTTTTTAAGATTTAGTAATAGGTTGTGGGTTCCTTTAGGTTCATAGTTGAAGAAATATTTGTTTTGTGAGGGTTCCCCGTTTTAGTGCTACCTATTATTACTAATATGTACAGAGACCTATGGGGGTATTATTGGTAGATGGAATGAATAGTGATATTTTATATTTTTCCCTGAAATGTTTAACATGTTAATAGTTTAAATACAATCAGAAGTTACCGTAGGGGATTCGTCAGCCATTTCCTATTCCAGAGTGGAAGTGGGAAAATATAACAATGGACTTGGTGGTGGGACTACCTACGACTTCTCAAGGTAACAATGTGATTTGGGTAGTTATTGATCAGCTGACCAAGTCTTCACATTTTCTATCTATTTGAGAAATAATGTCTTTGGATTAAGTTTCTCTATCGTACATCAATGTGATTGTCAAGATAAATTGATTTCCTCTTTCTATTTTATCTTACTGGGATCCCACGTTCAAATCTAACATTTATAAGGGTCTATAAAAGTCATTGGGAACAAAATTAAAATTTATTAAATCTTTTCATCCTCAATCAGATGGGTAGTTAGAACGAAAAATTCAAACTATGGAGGATATGATTTGAGCTTGTTCAATGGACTACCTAGGAAGTTGGGATCGATATCTTTTTTTTTGAGATTTCATATAATAATTTTTTTTCCAGTATAGACATTGCACTTTTTGAGGCATTGTATGTGAAGGAATGTCTAACTCCATCATTTTGTGATGATGTTTGGGAATAGAAGTTGATGGGACTAGAATTAGATTGGGAAGCTGATGAGAAAGTCAAGATGTCCCCAAGACAAATGATGACAACTCAGATTATATAGAAATGTTATCTAGAAAATATGAGGAAATACTTTTCGTTCTAGGTAGGTGATCATGTTTTTCATACAATGTCACCATGGAAGAGTGTTACATGTTTTGAAAAGAAAGTAAATATAAGTCCATGGTTCATTAGACCTTAATAAATCCTTGAAATGGTTGGACTAGTTGACTTTCAAGTTACTTTTCCTCCGATTTTATCTTAGATACATAATGTTTTCAGGTTTCTATATCGATAAAATTTGTTTTAGATTCATCTAATTTTTTTTGTTGAGAAGTAGTTCAGCTTTAGGAGTACAATTTTTATGAGGAGAAACCAGTTTAGACTCTTGATCTAAGGGAAGATGTATTGCAGAATAAGTCAATCTACCAGGTAAAGGTAATTTGGAGAAACCACATGGTTTAAGAGGCAACATGGGAGTCTAAAAAATGATATTAGAGAAAGGCACCCTCACTTGTTTAATATGTAAATAAAATTCCGAGGATGCAATTTTTAGAAGGTGAGGATAATGTAACACCACATGGTTTTAAAAATAAACTAAAATTCATGAAAATTTGTTCTATTTATATATTTATAACAACCCTTTAAACATAATTTTTCTATTTCTATGTTTTCAATTTCCAAAAATAGTCATCTACGGTTGTGACCAGTAAGTTATTTGGAGTCTGGTAGAACCAAATTGATTTTTTAGTGAATAGTAATAGAGCCTTATGAGTTGTAATATGAAAATTAATATGGCCTTAATGAATGTAAAGTTTTATATTTATTTTATTATGTTTTGGATTTAATATAATGACATATTGATTAATTTTTCAACGTGTTATAAATGCACTTAGAGTTTTGAATTTTTTAATTTTTTAGTAAAATATGATCTTATTTAAATATTAAATTTGTAATATATAAAAAAAATATTTTCAAAAAATGGAGTTCATTTTTGAATTCTACATGTCCTAAAATGGTTAGGTTGAATGTTTTGTATTTTTCTAAAATTCTTGAAATTTTGATGAATAAATGAATATGGTGAAATGCTATATAATCAAATTATTAGTTAAAAACACTATTATTGACATCCTGGCTGATGTAATACAACTTGTTTCAAAGTCACATGATCATATTACAATTTGTTTTCCCATTAATCAAGTCTATTCGAAGTCTTTAGAAAACATATTAATATAATTATTAATATAATTTAAATTTCCTATTCTCCTCCACAATAAATACCACCCTCATTCCCTTCCTTCTCTAACGCCTATCAAACCTTGATCATAGTTTATGTTGAACCAAATACCCTCCACAAGGATTTTCCTCACTTCCCAGTGCTTCTAGTCTTACCATAATTCCAAAACCAAAGGCCTTAAAGACGATCTCAAGGATAAGTGACCCAGAGGTAAGCATTGTATTCTTTTTCCATGTGTTTTATTTCCAATTCCAATCAATTATTATACTATCTTTCCTTTAACTTATCCAGGAGGTGTGAAATTTACCAAATCATATATATTCTATATGTTACAATGTTCATGTAAAATATTCATCATCTCTCTTTCACTCTTCACCATCTTGTTCTAAAAATAAAAAATCAGCCCACGATGTTTCGATTTACCAAAATCTTGGATGATGTGTTTGCAATATCCATTACATCCATCAAAGCTGATTGTAAAACCCTTTTAATGGTTGAAACATAATTTAAATTTTATGTTGTAACCTATTTTATGTTCTTAAATGAGCTTCTATTCATGACATTAAATTAGATAGTGAAACAAATTCATGATTATCAAGGAACCGCCAAAAATGATATATACAAATGTCATTAATGTTTTATCTAATGAACCATCATCATATATGATAAAAAATTATTTCTGGTATCATTATATATTCTGAAAAAAAAACAAATACCGCTTCATTCCACTTTTATAATTTCATTTCCATGTGAAAAGAAAATCAAATTCACACTGGCTGTCATGACCCATCCTACAGGGACCAAATGTGAAAACCCCAAGCCTACCTTTCATAGGCTAGGGGATGGTAACAAGCACCTGACAACTTTTCCTGAATAGGGATGGCATTTCCTTCAAGATCTAAACACACTCAAAAAGAGAAACTGAAGTAAACAACCATCAAAAGTATGGTATAACCTTGATATTAAATTACAACCACAAGTACAACTATAAACTGAAAACATTGGGCTGAAATACAGTCCCTAGAAGCAAAATAGAAAATGTAAAAAATTGTCGCATCTTCCCGAGAGCTCTACCTGGAGGGTAGTAGCTATAAGTTTCAAGTAGAAGAAGAGGATCTCGACCTATCCAATCACACCAAGCTCCACCAAGTCCCTAACCACAAAAGTCTACCTTAGAGCATCATTAGTCTGCACTAGACACACACATGATGGAAGAGCCCACGCATGGATGAGTATAACAACTCAGTTGGGGACCCAGAGACCCCCAATGGTCTTTCAGTAATCCAAAAAGGAAAACATCACTAGAAATATAACAAAGGTAATATCACAAGCATGATCTAAATCATGAACCACAAATCCAAAGAGAATGTTCACTCTAATGGTATAACATCATGTTTACTAGGATATGGATGACTAGTCGTAGATCTAGATGATCCTATCCATAGTAACTCTGTTGTAGACCCATATATTTCCCTGTATGTTGACCCATATTAGTGGCTAGATGCTGACCTGTATTGGACACTGGTGCGAACCCATATTGGTCACTGGTGCTGACCCTTTTTGGGCGCCGGTGCCAACATGTATTGGTTGCTAGTACAGAGGTTGGGATGATTATTCATACTACTAGATCATCCCATAATAGAGTTTCTGATACAGACCTGTATTGGTCACTATTCTTTTTCATGTCACAGCCAGCCATTGGATTCCCGCAAAAAATAAGTATGATCTCCAAAATACACTTCTCCACAAGACAACGATAATTTTTTAAGAAATACTAAGTCCCAAAAAAATCATACCAAAGTGACAGACCCATCATAACGGTCCCAATGTGATAGACGGTGTGTCGATCGAACACCCAGTCTATGAGATATGAGAATTTTTTTTGGAAAAGAATCTTATTTGATTCAAAACTGAACCAACCCTAGTCGCATTTCAATATCCTTCAAAACTCATATAGAGTATCTCCAAAGGACCGCCTTGTCCCAAGTGTCCTTATTCCCCATACGTCGCATCAATTAGACACACGGTCTGTTAGTTAAACCCCTTTTCATGAAATAGTGGTGATCGCACCTTGGTGTGACTAGGCTAAGTTGGGCCTGCTAGAATATTCCAAAGGGAACGCTTCATAAAAGTGGTCCCAAAACCACTGACGTGGTGTCAAACAGACACTCAGTTCGTCAGTTACAGGTGTTCATTTGGTTGTGGGCCATTTGGGTATAGGCCCGGTCCGACTCGGTCAGGTCGGCCCGACGCAACGGGTCCCAGGGTCTACCTGACCCCGCCTGGGTCAAGACTGTTAAGGTTTGGCCTAGTTCCCTTGTTCCGATCTGTCAGGGTTGGACCGACTGGTTTGTAGGCCCGAGCAGCGGTTGGCCTGGACATCTGAGTGGGGCTCGGCCTATTTGCACCGGCCCACTCGGCTATGGGTCCGGCTCGTGTCCGCCTGATTGTAGACCATTTTCCCAGCAGTCCTGGTAGACATAGGGATGCTCTGTTAGGCTGGTGGAGTGCTACCCCACCGCATGCAACGGTCAGCCAGATGGTCGACCAGTCCCTAGCTGATGCGGCATGACACTGCGGTGCGGCGATGCACCGAGTTTCCCCTCCTTCTTCAGCCCACTGGCAACATCTGTTGCCACTAGTGGCGCCTGCAGGTGCCACCCTACTTCAGTGTGGCCGTCTGAGGCCAACCATCTCTGGCCGCTACGATGCGTGATCACATGCCACCTTCCAACCACATGCGGCTGGTTTCTGCGGGCCTCCTCAGGCCACCACCGACATGGCGCACCGATGGTTCATTCCATGGGCCACCATACGTGAACTGATGGTCCGTTCCTGGGGCCATCTATGCCTATGAGTCTCCCAGACTACCAATATCCTAGCTTGAACATCTATCATGTTTTTCTGTAAAAATTGAACAAATCCATCATCAAAGAACACAACATTAACGAAACGGTGGTGGGTTCAATATTTTTTCATTGAGCTCACGCCCACTACGTTAACATGATAACAGGGGGAGAATATTTATCTAAAATTAAATATTAAATGAGATAATTTCAATATGGTTAAACCAAATCCAAACATAAACCCCCTATATCAAGATTCGTTGGAGGTTTCGCTGTTACGGTGGGTGGAGCGTCCACGTTGGATGGAGTCGTTGACATTAATTTATCTCGGGTCATTTCTGCATGAGCGTTCATCCCCCATCAGTGGACGTTGGTGCAAAACTCGTCCATAGTTTTCTTAGTTGAATAAGTCATTCCAAAACCCGACCCCAAGCTAAATTTAAATAGTAGGGGGATATGTGAGTTACGTGTCGGAGAATTAATCTGATTCATTAGATAAATTACTGAACCACATTTAATTCACAATGGTGGAGTTACACAGTTCATGAATCAAAGCATTAAATGGATTGGAAAGTCTCTAGTCTCTCCACCACTACTAATCCATTGTATAAAATGAAAAGAAAATAACAATTATAGGTTTATTTATTATTCTATAAAAAAATCAAAAACAGTCTTTTTCTCCAAACCAACTGCAGTCAAAGAGAAGCTTCACTTATGAGAATCATGGTGGTGTAGATTCAATTGTTCTCTCATACATCAATTTCGAGCATCGGTTGAAATGATAGAAAACTCCACCCACATGTTTACTTAACATACCTAAAAACAATTCAGAAATTCATTCTGGGCACACCGGCCCTTGGAATCACATGCCACCAAAATTCACAGACCCGTAATAATCTAAAATAATTAAAAAATTACCTAGAATATTCTGGGTCTTTACATTCTCACATCCTTGGGGTTTTAAGTCCTTGAAATCCAAACAAGGCTACACAAACAATGAGGGGTATTTGGCATGCATGTGAGCCTCTTGCTTCCATATATTCTCTTGGATATTCCCTTACTGCCACAGAATGTGCACCAGATGTATCAACCACCCATGAAGGATACTCTCCTATTGATCATCTATCTACACTAGGTGCTGCGTAAAAGTCTTCCCGTCATCAATTTCCAACATTCCATGGTCGATGAAGTGAGATGGTTCTTGAAATTATCTCTACAGAAAGGATTCATGGAATATATCATGCACCATATCCAATTGTGATAGCAGTGCCAAGAGGTATGCCACCTTTCCAAACCTCTGACGTACCAGGAATGGTCTGACAAACCTCTGTGATATTTTTCCTCCTCGGCCAAATCTCTATAGTCCCCATCAAGGGTGGGACTCACATGAAAACGAGGTCCCCCTCCTAGAACTCATGTGGTCTCTATCACCTATCAGCATTGGAATATTGTCAGCTCTGTGGAGTCTTCATCCAGTCTCGGATGACCTGCTCCTTCTCAGTGGTAGCATGTACCATCTCTGGGCCCACGAGTGCTGGCTCTCATAGATCCATCCAGCACAAGGGCGATCTGCATGGTCTTTCGTACAATGCCTCAAAATGGGCCATAACAATGGTGGAGTGATTGTTGTGGTTGTTTGTCAACTCCACAAAAGGAAGGTGATCCTCTCATCTGTGAACAAAATATCGGACACATGCACAAAGCCTATCCTTCATGGTTTGGAGGGTCCGCTCAGTCTGACTATCTGTCTGCTGGTGAAAAGTATTTTTCAAGCAATGTTGATTCATGAAATCCTCCTTCAATCATTTCCACTACCGAGATGTGAAGTGTGTGTCATGGTTTGAGACTATTGTCGAAGGCACCCCATGAAGATGCACAATCTTCCGAATGTAGAGATGTCCCAAGCACTCTACCAAACCCTTCTCTCAAATAACAAGGAAGTGGGCCAACATTGTCAGTCATTCAATGATAACTGAGATGGTATTGTGACCTCTGGACGTACATGGTAACCCCATAACTAATTCTACTAAAATCCCTTCCTACATCCACTCTGGTATCTTGAGGGGTTGGGTCAATATTTCTGGTACCTAGTGCTCATCCTTCACCTGCGATCAAGTGAGGCATCTAGAAACAAACTCTTCCAAAGCTTTCATTATCCCAGGCCACCACTAATGATGTTGTAGGTCCTGATACATCTTCATCACACCTGTATATACTACCATGGGGGATGTATGGAAATCCCTCATAACCTCTTCTCATAGCACAACTGGTACAAATTTATGCCCTATGAAAAGGATATTGTGCTCCCCACCTTCAGAATATATGTCAGGTGCATGGCCTGAGGATATATGAAAATTTGTAGACTCACATTTTCTATCGCTGAGTTGCACCTCTCTGACTCGTTGAAGGAGTGTAGGGGAAAATACCATCGACTGGAAGTAGAATATCTCATCTCTACCCATGTAGGATATCAGAAGTGATACTAACTGCTATGATTCCTCATTCTATAGTTGTAAACTCGATATCCAGCTAGGTGAATCTGCCACTATATTCCCCTTCCCAAGAGTATAGACTATCTCCAAGTCATAGTCCTGTATGAACTATATCCTTCTTCAATGTATCATATTTAGATCTTTCTTTGTGAAGATATATCAAAGACTCTTATTTTTTGAGTAAATAATGAACCACTCTCCCATCAAGTAGTGTCACCACATCTTCAGCGTGAAGAATATTGCATCCAACTCCATGTCATGAGTCACATAAGTCTTCCCATGATGCCTCATCTACCGTGAGACATACACAATCATTGCATAATCCAGCATTAATATGAAACCATATCTAGTCCATGATGCATACTAGTAAACCATGTAGTTAATTACCTTCTCCAGCAACCTCTGGATGGGAGCACTAGTCAAGCTCTGCCTCAGCTGTTGAAAGATCTGCTGGAATGTCTCTGACCGTAGGTGGGGTTCCCCTTTCTCTTCAAAGTAGTTATAGTTGCTAATACTCTGGAGAAATTTGGTACGAACCTCCGATAGTATTCTGATAATACAAGGAAGCACCACACCTCTGTAACACTCCTGGGTGGCTCCCATGCATGTACTACCTCGATCATCACTGGATCCATTATAACTCCTACCTCTATGATGTCGTTTCCCATGAAGTGATCTTTCCATATCCATAACTCACACTTGATGAGCTTCCCATATAACTGGGGCTCCCGAAGTGTGTCCAAAACTATCTTCATGTGTATAACCTTCTATTCCTCAGACAATTAGTACACCAAGATGTCATCAATGAAGACCACCACAATGAAATTGTGGTGTGGCTAAGAGATCCTATTCATGAGACCCATAAACACTGCTGGAGCATTGGGCATGATGAAAGGGATCACCAAGAACTCATAATGGTCATACCAACATCTGAAGGCTCTCGTAGGTACGTCCTCATCCATTACACTGAGCTGATGATATCCTGATAATATCTCTATCTTCAAGAACCACTTCACTCCTTTCCACTGATCAACCAGATCATGAATCCAAGGTAGAGGATACTTGTTTTTCATGGTCACCTGGTTTCAGAACTAGATGTCCATGCATAGACCCAAACATCTGTCTGTTTTCATGGAAAATAACACCGGGGGTATCCATGGAGAAGCACTGGTCCTTACTAATACATTCCACTTCAAGTCCTATATTTGTACTTAATGGTCCCAGAGCTTCACTGGGGCTATCCGATATACTGTTGTAGATATCGATGATGTTCCTATCTAAAGTTCAATACAGAAGGCTACCTCTCTACGAGGAGGTTTTCCAGATACATCTTCTTAAAAAACAACCTCATATCCATCGACTGCCTCTGGGAAATATGGAAAAACCTAATACACCATGTCTAAGGTCATGTAAACCAGCAGATATGTAATCAGATGCACCCTCTTGAGCACAATTCCATCTCGTGCTGCTCGGTTTTCCTTCTCACCAACAAAGTAAAATTGTCCTCCATCTCTGCACATACATCACACTGCACGTCTCAAGTAGTCAATTTGTGCATGGACTGCTGATAGCCATTCCATGCCTATAATGATGTCACAGGGTTTAAACACTGCTACTAGAAGATACCATTTGAAACTCTCTCTTCTGATACTAAGATCACAATATAAGCATCAATGTCTGACTGTGGAATCTCCTCCCGAAAGAGTATCCAAATTCAAAGGTTGAGATAAAAGCTCAGTTAGAATCTCAGTGTCTCGAACTATGTCTGTAGTAAAAAAATAATTTCCAGCACCTGTGTCGATAAGCACTACTTCAAAATTATAGAAGATGCATATCATACATCATATCATCTTAGAGACATCAGGATAGTTACCCAAAACTACGTGTAGTTGGTCATGTATCTATCCACCTACTCCCAAAGATCATGTAGACCGCCTGTGGGTGGTGGTGGTAGTGCTTGATCACCCCGACCACCTCCCTTTGCACGTCCTACTCCCTTGCCGCATCTTCCGCCTGGCTGACGCTCATGATCCTGTCGTTTCCCCTACCTCGGTGTCCCTCCACCATCTGTCGATCATCTTCATGGTGATTTGGAATGTAACTATCTCTATGACATTATCCCCCATATATTAAATAGATCATGCCTCGATGGTGGCTCCCGTGGCCTCTCGAGCATCACACCACTGACCATGCATCCCCGGGTCTCCAGCTAAAAGGTCTAGCCTGCTTGGGATTCATCATTATCTATCTACTACAAGATAAAGATGACTCTCCTACTTGTCATCTGACAGGGGTCTCACTGTTAGTGTTTACTCAGCAGGGAGACTCTCAATCGAAAAAGCTTTCTCTAGCACCCCATCCTATGTTGGGATGGTGAGAGAAACCATCATAGCTCTGATATCTCATTGGAGCCCCTGATCAATGATCTAGGTATTGTAGTAAGGGTCCAATACCATGTTGGTGGAATATCATAGGAGTCCAATAAATCTCATCGAGTACCGAGCCACAGTCTTGCTGCCTTAGTGCAGATGCTGCAGCTCTAGAATATACAAAGAGCACCGTGTCGCTATCATGAACACAACCCTAAAAATGATCTCAATGTCTATCTAGGTAAGGGTAATCTCCTCGTGAACCTGGAGAGTCGAGATCCACCATCATCCTACTGATCCCTGATGAAGGCTAGCTGCCAAGATCGCCATATGCCTGGTGGGTGACTATACTAAGAAAAATACCCGTGAAACCACCTCAATCCATTCCTTTCTTTCCTTGGGGTCTATCTCACCTAGAGACCCCATAGGACTCTGTCTCTAGAACTCATGTAACATGCTCAGATATCGTTCATGATTCACTAGTAGAATCTGCTGATCAATGGGAGGTGGTGTTGCCAGCACATCACATGAAGTTTCCATCACTGTGAGTGGTCCATGTACTAATGTCTCGTTGCTCGGTCGGCCACTCTCACGACCTCTTACCAGAATCCTGGAAGGTTGTATTTATGGAGGCATCTTGTAAGAAATAGATATTCCAATGTCAATAAGTTTTACCAGGTGAGATGACTCACGAAAGATCAACAAACCAGTTCCAAACACTAGCAACTAGTGTTTTCATGTACCAAGTCGGAAAACAGAATTCAGGGTCCTGGTGTATGGATACGTTAGCCACTGAACCAACACTAGAGTCCCTATACTGAAAATTTAACTCGAAGCACATTACACCACTGCCTCATTAGTAGTATACTCTCAGTTATTTAGGTAGAACCAACCTCTCTTTGATACCACATTTTCACGACCCATCCTATGAGGCCCGGACATGATTACCCCAAGCCCGCCTTCTATAGGCCAGGGATTGGTGACTAGAACCTAATGGATTTTCCCAAATAGGGAAGGCATTGCCTTAGATATCTATACACAATCAAATGTGAAAATGAAGAGAAAAACCAAAACAATTAAGGTATAACTATGAGAGTAAATTACAACCACAAGTACAAATGTAAACTAAAAACAGTGTGCTAGAATATAATCAATATAAATTAAAAAATAAAGTATATAGTTGTCGCAACTGCCCAGAGCTCTACCTGGAGTGCATTAGCTGTTAGTCTGATGTGGAAGAAGAGGATATTGACTCCTCTCGTCGCACCCAACTCCAGCAAGTCCCGAACCTCCAAATTCTACCTCGGAGAACCAGTATTCAGCACCAGACACACACATGTGGGTGGAAACCTTTCAGGGGTTGAGAATAACAACTCAGTAGGGGACCCCGAGACCCCCAAATGACTCTCAACAAGTCAAAAAGGAAAATAGCCTATGAAATACCACAAATGTAATATGACAATAATGGTCAAAATCATGATTCACAAATTAAAAGAGACATCTCACTCTATTGGTATAACATCAAAGCTATTGGGATAGGGATTACTAGTTGTAAAGCCATATCATCCTGTTCGTAGTAACTCTACTACTAACCCGTTTAGGTCACTTTATGCTGACCCATATTGGTTTCTATAAGCTAACCTATATTAGTTACTAGTGATGACCTGTATTGGTCGCTGGTGGTGACCTGTATTGGTTGCTGGTGTTGAAAAATATTGGTCGCTCGTGCCGACCCATATTGGTCACTAGTATAGAGGTGGGGATGATTATTCATATAGCTAGATCATCCCTCTCTGTAGTTTTTGTTGCTGACCCGTATTGGTCGCTCTTCTTCATCAAGTCACATCCAGCCACTGGATTCCCACATAAAGCACCCCTGGTCTATGGAAGACTATTCTCCTCAATCCATTGTTCACATATCAACATGTACTAAACCCCGAAAAATTAATACCCAATGGACCCCCTCACCACATGGGTTCCAACGTGACAGACGACATGTCGATCGTACACTCGGTCTGTGAGATATGGGCACTTATTGAGAAAGTCCCTAGTGGGATTGAATTCTGATCCGACCTAGGTCACACGTTAAACTCCATCAATACTCACTTAGAGTACCTCAAAATGACCTATTTTTTACAGGGGTCCATTTTCCACAAATGGCGCATCGATCAGACGCCCAGTCTGTTAGTTACACCCCTTTCAATGAAACATGAGTGATCACACCTTGGTCCGGCCCGGCTTGATCGGGCCCGCTGGAATATTCCAAAGGGAATGATTCCCAAAATGGGTACCAATGCCTCTGATAGCATGTCAAACAGACACCTGGATTGTCAATTACAGGCGTTTCATTATTCAGGGGGCCGATTGGGTTTGGACCTGGTCTGACTCTGTCATGCTAGATTGATGCAACGGGTCTCGAAGTCTTCCTAACCCCACCCAGGTCCAGCACGCTAAGGGTCAACCCAATTCATAGGGTCCATCCCATCAGGGTTGGCTTGGATGGTTTGTGGGCCTCGTTCATGGTTGGATCAGCCAGCTGGGTAGGGCTCGACCCACCCGTGTCGGCCCACTGGGCCACAAGTCCGGCATGGTCTACCTAAAGGCGGACAGTTTTTCCCAGCTGGCCATATGGATGTGGGGATGCTTTTTCTGAATTGTGGGGTGCTACCCCACTGCATGAAACTATCATCGATATGGCTAGATGGTATCCAACTGAAGTGACATGGTGTAGCACCGCGCCTCTCCATTTTTTTCGTGGACCGCTGGCCATGGCTGCTATTGCCGGTGGGGCCTGTATGTGATGCCCATATCCGGCACGTTCAGCTTTGGTCGACCACCTCTGGCCACCGCAACGTGCGGTAGCACACCACCTACCCACCGCTTGTGACTGGTTTCCACATACCATCGCAGGCTGCCGCTAGACAACGCTGGCATGGTGCGCCAGTGGTTCTTTCTGCGGGCCACCAGACATGCTCTGGTTTTTGGTTCCTGGTATTGTCGATGCCTACGAGTCTCCTAGACTGCCACCATCGTAGAATGACCCTCTGTCTCATGCATCCATGAAAAATTGTAAAATCCATTCCCTATGAACACAACATTAACAAAGCGACAGAGGTTGTGGGCCTTGATTGTTTGGCCCATGCCCTCCGTGTTAACATTAGAACAAGCGGGAGAATATTTAGCTAACATTAAAGGTCAAATAAAATCTTAACAATAATGTAAAACAAAGACCAAACATATACCCCCACCTCGATATCCATTGGAGGTGTCACAATTACGGTGTGAGGAGCATCAACATTGGATGGAGTCGTCAGTGTTTGTCGATCACGGGTCGTTGCAGCCCGAGCTTTCGTCCCCCATCGGTGGAAATTGCTGCAGAACTCCGCCAGAGTTTCCTCACCTGAAGAAGCAATTCCAAAACCCCACCCGATCTCCATTTAAATAGGAGGGAAAAGGTGAGTAAAACATTTAGGAATTAATGAGGTTCATTAAACAAATTAACGAACCACTTTTAATTCACAACGGTGGAATAATGTAGTTTATGGGTGAATCCATTATGTGGCTTGACAAGTCATCTATCCTACCACCGCCACTCATCCTTTGGGAGAAATAAAATAAAATAACAATTATATGTTATTTTATAATTATTAATAAATTCACAAAAATTATCTTTTTTCCACAACCTACAGTGGTCGAAGTGATGCCACTCTTAAGCGAGTCTCAGCCCTACAGATTCAATGGTGCTCTTCGATTACATTTTTGATCCGTATTTCAAAATATAGAAAATTAAGCCCACAATATTTTTGAACATATCTTAAAAAAATTCAGAAATTCATTCTTGGCACTCGGGTATCTAAATCATGCACTGTCAATTTTTTCAGACTCGTAATAATCCTAGATAATTAAAAACAATTACATGGAATTTTCGGAGTCATTAATGCGGCCATGGAAATCATGTAATGAAATCACCCAAAACAATGGCAAGAAAAAAATACTAACAATTTAAGTGTGGAATGATGTTATAAAATGTTAATATAAGATGTTATAAACATTAATATGTTACTTTAATATATTAATAACACAATTTGAACCATTATAAAGGATTATTGAACTATTTTAATGTAATACAATCCCAAGTAAAGGGATTTCATAACCAGGATTTCATTCTTTGGGTTATCCTTCAACATAATTATTTATGTGGTAGTAAAATTATTTTTGTGATGAATTTTAATTATATTATGTTTAATTATGTGTATTTATAGAGTATATACATATTTCATCCACTCAATTATGTTTCAATTCAGTTATATGATATTTTTAAGGGGATTTTATTTTTAAATCCTCTTTCAAAATCCTATTTTACAATACTCAAAATCAATGTTTTTAAAAATTATTCATGTTGTATTATTATGTTCTGGTTCTTGTAAATTATTTATGATAAATGGCGGGACCAATATCTTCATATAATTCCTTAGGTATGGGTATTTTGTAGGATGACCATATGGTTACTCTACGTGTAACTATGACAGTTACACAAATTGTAAGGTTTCCATAAAGGTTACAAATTATAAGGTAGACGAGAGGGTTATGAGATTATGTAGGAAATGGCCCATGATAAATTTATGTTTATATTTTTGTTCATTATGATATGTGGGAATCATTTTCTTATTGTGTAAGTATATATGGGTGAAAATTATGTTTTTTAAATGGTTTAATGCATTTATAATTATTCAGACACTAACATTCACATTTCTTTTTTTATATCTCTTACAGTCCTTTTAGTGAAGATCCATTGTTTTTAAATGATTTTCAATGGTTGTAATGTTTTTAAGGAAAATAATAAATCCATATTATATTTTATGCTTATTTTTCAAGTAAATCATGTTTTATTTGAAATGTATTATATTTTGGAAGAAATTGAAATTGTTTATGCGGTATCCACTCTATATGCAAGTGAAATATATGTATGTAATATATCCCAAATATCAAAAACCCTAAACGTTAGAATAACCTCAATATGAAAGGATTATTGTTCATGAATTAAATTCAAGTTTATGTAATGTAATAAGGTGGGGTCCTTACACACATGACAGATTCACCTTCTATTTTCTTCATATATAAAATTATCTCTCCATATTCTTATCAATAGTTGGGGGAAAATAAATGGTAAGAAATATTTTATTATATTCTTCCTACTTTATATCAGGATAGAAGAGAAAAAAATATCTTCTCTACTGGGTTAATCCAATGTTCTGCAACAATTGGATCATAGGATCCACTAAATTTGAATGGTAATTTCCAAATAATGTACTCAATTGATAATTTCTACTTTTTGAGTGATGGTGGATATTTAGCATATTTCATATTATTATTCATATAATGAGATAATAACATATTTATTTCCATGGAGATTCGAACTCCACATCGAAAGACATTGGTGATGTCGTTCGAGAAATCATTTCATTTTTTATTACATGGGTTTTCGGTCTTGTTTCACATGGTTCCCACTATTTTATAAAGTATAAATAGTCTTAACATAACATAATTCAACAAATCATTTATAAATAAGTTAATATTTTTTCAAATATACAGTAAATGATTTTTTTGGATCCCTTTGTTTATAATTTCACTAAAGTATTTATTCATGGATGTATACATATACATAGTCTAATATTGAAGTTTTTCACTAACACTCTCAAATACTAATTCCAAAATTAAATACACTATGATTTGATAAAAATAATATTTATCCTAATTTTTCTTATTTGACTTTTACTTAAGGGTTACAATAATCAACATAAAATAATTACAACCTGTGATCCAAATGTTTAGTATCATGGGTAAATAAGGGCTATCAATTCCTTATATACAATAAAAAATAAATACATATTTATGATCTTCATATTGGTCCTCATAAATACCAAGTTCTCCTTAAAACATATAGTAACACGAGGATATAATTTAATAAAAGGGGTAAGCTAAAAGTCAATTAAGTGGTCGAATTAAGTATTTGAATCAATATAAAATGAGTGAGTATAATCATCGACATCATATCATAAACATATTATAAGGATAGTATAATAATCCACATCATGAGGTAAGATAATGGGTATATTTAAGGAATGTGGTAGTTCCTAAAAATGAAACATCAAGTATTAGTACTCAAATACCATACACATTTTTGAATAAAGATAATATCATGTTCATTCAGAAAAATCTTCATAATAATAACATAATCATTGTGAAAAAGTAACGAATAAATTTGACAAATATTACACATTATAAAATGACATATATCACACTACCCAACACACTGGAGGGCTATGCAATTTTGGACCAATCCATCAGGTCATAGATTTTACATAATCATGTACGCCACATAAAACATACAAAAAACATTATTATGATGGGACCCATAGAAAAAATGTCTTTCATTATTATTTTATAAATAATAAGTGTCTAAATAGTAATTTGGCATGGAAATTGGAAATTTGAAAAACATATTTTATATAAAAATCACCATTTTTGAGCAATGAAGAAACAACTCAAGAGGAGTAATATATGTGCTTTAAAAAGATGTGATCTTCTGAAAAATCATTAAAATTTTCATAAAATCACGTTTGGAAACATATATACCTAGGAAAATAATAGTTAAGAGTAATTAAATAATATTTAAGGAAAAATAGAGTATTCTTCAGGCCAATGATGTTGTGAAAGTGGAATAACCTAAAGAAAATGAGTTAGGTTTGAGGGTCCCCTTACCTTTTGACGGAATACCTGAATGGCATGAAGGCCTTAATTTTTTATTAATTTCTCATAACCCCCTTTAAAGGGATGAGGGGGACCCCTTACAAGTCCCGTACACTCAGAGATTACATGGCCCGTAGGCTTAGAAGATTACATGACCCGACGGTCTTATGGAATTCAACCAGACTATCTACAAGGAACTGACCCTCCCCTGCATCTGCATCCTGATAGTAGATCTCCACCTTTTCATGACCATTTGGATAGTCTTCCCTTGGAATCAATTTCTGGTACTGATGTCATAGCAATACCCTCTCATTCTGACAATCCATTTGGCTCTGCTCTGGTGAGTTCACCTACTCTGAATCCTCTTCTGGGGATGCTCTCTTTTGACTGAATGAGTTCTTCACATGTTCAAGATATCTAATATAAAAATATTATAATAATTAATTAGTATATTTGAACCTATTAAAAAAATATTTTATAAATAATTGGTTTTTTATGTTTTTATGGTCATTTTTATTAGTTTTTGTGTCCAATACCATCGTTTTAGGAGCCTTCGTTTTAAGGGTTTTTTAAGATCAGTTCACCTCAATATTATTATGGAAGTACATGTAAAATGGGAATATTTATACATAAGTGAAATAACGTTTTATTAATGAAATTATACTATTATAACTATTCCCACATATCATTTTTTGGGTTTGAGGATGAATCATTTGATAAAATGTTAATGATAAATGTATTGTTTTTTTTGTTGTTTTCCGACCATCATAGTGTAGTTTCATTTTATTTAATATCATGTCTATAAATTAGTTATAAATAATGAAACAAGTTATAATATACCTATTAAATTATCATTTAATAATAATAATGGTTTTATGAACAGTATTGATGGTTGTAATGGAAAATGAATACTCATCGTCCACGAAGGCAGTGAGGTGACATATCACGAATGATGTTTTCTTCTTTAGAGTAAAAGTAGAAGAGAAGAATTTATATGATGTATATACAACTAACACAACAATAATCTATTTTATATATCATACATAATTCTCCATGCAACTTTGAATCCGGGATTTGAGTAGATTATATTAATATAAAACATAATAAAAGATAAAGATAAAGGATTTTACCTATTTAATGTTGACTCCTTGAGAACAACCATTTGGAACTTGGGTTTGGTAATTGGGTGAGACCAGACCATCTTGGATATGTATAAGAGACATGGTAAGGTATTTGGAAAGAATAATGATATGATACAAGTCTTAGTAGGTGTGAAAATAATTGGTGGTGATAGTGTTCTTTATAGGGTGAGTAGAGGGGTTTCTTTATGGTTATATTTGTCAGTTTATTATTTTTTCTCAAAACAATCAATAGGTTTGATTCACATGACTAAATAAAAAAGGTTTTGTGGAATTATAACCAATATGTTCTTACATTATAATTAATTCATCAATGACGGTAAAATTATTATAATGTTAAATACCGAAAATTGCCTTATTTCACTATTCACCAAAAAATCAACAATTACTGAACCCCCCCCCCCCCAAATTCACCATAAATACTTTCCAACATGTATATTTCAAATATGGTCTCATAAAATATAAATTTATGTATTAATATTATTATAGATTTTATAACCCTTTAAAAATTAATTATGGTCTCATAAAATTACCTTATAATTATAATAAATAGAAATATTAATTTATGAATTGATTTATTGAAAATAATTTTTTTATTAAATCCTATTATTATTATGTTTTTCTAATAGAATTTACCTCTCATAAAAATACCCATGATAAATTTATCATTTTTGAAAAATGTGTTTACTAACACCAGGAAATAAGAATATCATATTTTAATCTATAAGTTAAAAAACATTATTTATACTTTCATGTGATAGGTTTCTTTTCTAATGTCAATATTATAATTTCTAATGGTTTTATTACTATTCTAATGGTTTAGTTACTATTCCAATAGTATAGGATCTATAATTTAAAAAAATACAACTTATTTCATTTATTCATAACTAATTTATATATTCTCTCAGGGTTATTTATACATTTATCTTCAAAATATATATTTTATTACAAACGTTTTTTATCTCAATAGATGTCTTCCTGATTGAGGTCATTCTAGTTGATCCACTATATTCCATTTTTATAATTCTTATTATATACTTTTCAATTTGTGATCCCACTATAATATTATGCATTATTATTGTTTTATTTGCAGAATAATGTATCATTTATAAGAATAATATTGTTTTGGTTTCAATTTGTTATATATGTGTTTTATGAAATAATCATGAGAAGGGAAATTGAAATTTTAAAATTATGGTTGTTTATATATGTTGAGAAATATTTATAAGTTTTTGAATCGTGTTAACCTAAGAAATCCTTTATTTTAACAATTTTTGCATATAATTGTTTTTCAGCAAATTCGTCCCAAAATCTAAAGTATGAAAATAATTTCTATATAATGTCAAAAAATGTTCCATCTGTATTTTATAATGTTATATATTATTGTAATAAAATTTAGAAAAATGAAATATTCTAAGCCAAAATTCCTTAGTAATCTATTTAACAAAATCAAATAAGGTTTTCAAATCTCTAAATCATTCAATCGAATGGTCTATCAAATTGAGGATGAAAAGATATATAAAAATTTAATTCAGTTCCTAGAGAATTATGAAGGACATTCCAAAAATGAGATGTAAAATTTGGATCATATTTAAATAAAATAGAGAGTGGAACTCTATATATCATGAATATCTACATGAGGGATAGTCGGAAATGTTGATAAAAAGACACTGTATCTAAAATATGAAGTAAACTAATATAATTATTTATTCAATTAAAAATAGCACAAATAAAATTATTAACTCAAGAATTATTTTTTATATCCCACTATTAAATACATTGATATATTTTTTTATTCCGATTATTAAAATGTAAAAAGATTATGTATCACATTCGGTATCTTTTATTTTAAATTACCCTTTTGGAAAGTCTATAATTCATGGGAAATTCAATAATATGACTTTTTATTAAATTACACCAATAATATACATGATGATCTCTATAAATCATATTTTTTCTATAATGAATAGAAAAGAGGGAACTATGAGAATTTGTGAATAATTATGTCTTCAACTATTAATCTCAAGGAGCACATAATCTCTTAATAAATATGATAAAAAAAATTTAATCAATAACAAATTATGAAAACATAACCTTCATATTAGATAAATTTTCCTATAAAAAAATATCAACCGTATATTATTGATTAATTCATTATGATAGAGAGGATTTTACTAACACCTAACATGCAATAAAGGTACCTCCATAAAATTATATTTCCAGGAAAAAACACATCAAATAAATAACCAAAAGAAAATAAATAAAACCTATCATGGTTAATGAAGAATAATATTTCTTAATCAACCCTTATTGTTATTTTTTCCCTTTTACTTTATAGTAATGAATTATTAAGTCATAATATTTAATCATATCCATCCATATTCACAGCCTAAAATTTTTCTCTTTTTAAATGAATATATACATACAATTTTTATTACTAGTATATATTACACACTTTACAATATATAAATTATAGCTCATAATTATTAAATTATAATCCACGTGAGTTAAATCTAGATCATGATATGGATAATTTAACTTGTGAGGTTCCAGTTGACTTGAGGAAAAAGAAATTACCTGATCATTTTCCATCTTAATGCAACCATGTCACTTCAATGAATAATAACTGTAGATGAACAATTACACATTTATTATGGGAAGTGATAACAATCATAATTCACAAATATTATTTAGAGTTTAAAAAAAATTGTCAGACTATTTTTTTGTAGAATAATTTAACTACTTTTTAAATTTTGTTAGTCACAATGCTCCATCAATGGGTAGAATATTAAAGAGTCATAAATAACCAATTAATAGAAGAAAACTATGAAAACTTGTCAATTGGATCAGTTTTATCCTTTCACAATCATCTTTTTTTAATAGATACAAAAGTTATTCCACGTATTGAGAAACTATTCTATGGAAAGAAATAAATTGATACAAAAAATAACACTTAATATTTTTTTCCTTTAACATCTTTCCTTTAATGATTTTAAAAACAATATATAGGTGTATTTAATGATCATCCTATGATTTATAATCTGACAAAATTTCTTTAATAAATGAATATAAAAAATTATATAGATAGTTATGGGAATTAATTCATAAGATCCCTGAATATAGCTGGTGCATAGAAAACACAAAGGGAATAACTAAAAAATCAAAATGAATGTATCTATTCTGAAAAACTATCGTCAGAATATATTTCTTCTTATCATTAAATTGATGCTTTCCTGAACTATGATCAATATTCAAAAATTATTACAACCTTGGATTTGATCAAATAATTCATCAAAATGTGTAAAAGGATACGTTTCTCATAATAGTGATTTCATTATAGGAACAACAATTAATGAAAATTATTATTGAATCATATTTATTTTTAGAATATTAAATAGGATCACCCCAGGGTGATGGGATAGGTAAAATGAAAACATTAATTAGAAACTCTTATAATTGATTTTTCAATTCAAAAAATTCGACTTAATCCATTCGATATTTAGGTCTTGAAATTGGATAAGAATGTTGAACTAAGTCCAAAATAAAGTGAACAATATATTCATGTAGAATGCTAATAAACTCATTAGTAAATAATTCACATCTTTACTCACTATAGGGACATCAATTATATGAATACTCTCTCTATTCCCTACAATATTTTTAATATAACATTCATTTCCCTCATTTATATGTTTCACATCTTCTTATTACATTATCGAAATACTAAATTAATATTTGTAAAAATATAAAACTCATTATAAAATAAAACATCACAATATTGGAAATATCTATAGGAATTGAATATAAAAATCCAATCCATACCTAGAATTAGATAAATTTTGTAAGTGTATAGATAAAAAGGCTTAAAATTAATTCCTCTCCACATAAAACAATTGGATGTTTATTATAAATTAATCTTAATCAAAATACATAAAAATGTGTCATTAACAAAAAATTTTGGTTTATTTTACATGAGGATATTTACAATTAATAATACAATTTTTCACAAATTAAATAGTGTGTAGACCCTAAATAAAATAATATATTTCAATATTTGAATAAAAAAGTAATATAGATGACTACAAATCATTGGATTTTCCAATATCTATCATAAGAAATCTTAATGGTATTATCCATGCCGTTTTGTTTTTGATCTTTAATATTTTCAACCTAAATTCCAATATTATATGAAGTATTAACATAACAACCCATATCATTACAATAAGAGTATATTACTATAATATTATGATAATTTGTATGATCATTTGATTTAATATCAGGATCCACCCGTCCAAACATTTCTCATCAAAAAATATTTATAGATTTTATAAAACAATATCCAAGGTCCTTTTACCACAATTATCACAGGATTAATACATTAGTTTCTTACTATGATATTTATTTGAGGGATTCAAACCCATTACCTTCCATCGAAATTTTTTTCCTATACTTGTTGTCCTGGAATGTATGTCACTTGAACAATTTCATTTCAACATTCTCATCACATTAAAAACTATTCTCATTACATTCTATTTTATGGGAATATGATTCCATTTAATATCTTATCCATAATCTTGAGTAAAATTGATTACTTTTTCTATCAAGATAAAAGATGAATTTTGCTTCTTACTATACCAATTATGTGAAGTTATCTTTATACACAACCAATAAATCTTCAACCATCTACATCAATTCCATGAATTTATTTTCCAGCCCATTTTTAAGAACCTTAGTAAAATATTTCTCATGGAATACATGATTAAAATTTTCTCAATCCATGGAGTCAATATCTTCCATTTCCCTATTATTCTTAATCATTAACAACTGTTTATCAATTTTAACATCTAAATGGAAAATAAATATAATAAACATTGGATGATTTAAAAAGATCATAAATATATTATCCATGAATTTACCGCATTTATCATGTTATATATTGTCAGATGATCTACTAAATAATAGAGGGGGTTATTTCATGAAATACACCACTGTAGATATAATCCTTAGTAGGAAATGTTGTTTCTCTCCCACATGGATACCACTACCATTTATAGAATCTTCCAAAACATCAATTATAGAAACAAACTAAAATACTCTAATTATAATTAAACTAGGCTACTATATTGGAAGGATATTTTCCTCTTACTGTCTTCCTAATACAACTTCTCTATTTCCTCAATTAAAAACCATTATTATGTAACATATGATAGATGAAACAATATATTAATCATAAAATGCTATATCCTAGTAACAATATATTATATTCTTTTAGGGTTATTAACTTCCAATAACTTATTTGATAAAATTTTAGACTCCTTTTATCTGATACTAACTTGATGAAATTGGCCCTTATTCTATACATAATTTTATTTTAAAACAAGAATTTATTTTCCTTCATTTTTGAAGATCTTTTTTGGTTAAAAATTTTAGATATTGTATAAATAAATATTATTTAACAGACCCAAACATTAAATGTTTGATTACATCTCTTAGTATCCATTTTCCTTACAATACAAGACATTTAAATAAATTTTTTTCGCTTTCCAAGAATAAACTTTTTGATTTCAACTTAGATTATTCATTATTCTTACTCATCGTTAAAACATATGAAAAACATTTTGAATGGGAAGAAAACTGATTGTAAGTAAAATAAACAAAAATAAAATATTTAATTTTTATTCCCTTATAAAACCATGAGTTTATAAAATTGAGTTTTCATTTATCATTATAAACCATATGTTAAAATATTCATTTACATACATATGAAATTATCAATTCTGTGAATTTTTTTCTCAAGACACTTTATAAGAATATATGTAGTCACAATCATAATCATGAGGGTTTCATATAAAACATGAGAACCCATGTAAATAATTTTCTTAAAACCATACTATCTTATCGAA
The DNA here is from genome assembly GCA_963277665.1 of Viscum album. Classification (NCBI taxonomy): domain Eukaryota; kingdom Viridiplantae; phylum Streptophyta; class Magnoliopsida; order Santalales; family Viscaceae; genus Viscum; species Viscum album. The sequence continues at coordinate 1,175,388,300 of OY728166.1, read as the reverse complement.
AAGGACATAATCCATCATTTCAAACAAAATATCATCAGGTTATCTTTTTTTAAATCCAATGATTTCAATGAATACTCATTAACAAGAATAAAAACGGCTTATATGTGTCCTCATACATCAACATTATAGAATCCCGATAAGAACCATTAAAAGTGTAATAAAAAACACTCTCAACATCTTACATAATCTTATAGAGAACATATTCATTACCCAATTCATTGGATATCTATATCCGGCTCACCCATAATCATGAACTATATTGGGCTCAACAATCACGATGACCTATATCCAGCTTACCAATCATCATTAAAAATTAATCGAACCAGTAAATTCCCTAAACACATATAATCTTTTATTTTTATTATCAGAATAAAAATTTATATACTTTTAAATGAAAAAAATTCTCATATGTTGATGAATCCATTTCCATTAAAACTCATTTTTCAAAAATACATAGAACAAAATAAAGGACAATATTTTATTGAAGATGAAATTTAATATTATAAATTAATCCAATCCAAACATCTGTTTTTTGGCAGTATTAAATATATGTGACTCTACATATAATAAAATAGAACATTCTTTTTTTTCCTTTCATAAATAATGTCAAAATTTTCCATATAAAATAAGAATATAGGTTACATTTCAAATCCATTTAAAATAAATTAAGAAAAATTTAAAAATTTAATTTTCTAAATCTTTTATGTTCATACAAGTATTTATGAACATGAAATTTAAATTTTCTTACATTAAATAAATTGATTTACAATATATGTCTTTAAAATATTAAAAATGTTATTTTTAATATAAACAATCCCTTACCTCATGTCTGATTCATCATAGTTTTTCTTTATCTTCTAGAATAGAAAAATTACATTAATTATTTAATTTGTTTTAAAAAAAATTCATTTTCATTAATCCCTTTATTTTATTATTAATTATGTATATTTAATTACTTTATTAATTATTTTCTTGATGAAAATTTTGATGATATTCGGCTCATAAATGTGTAATGAATTTGTTAGGTTTGTTATGGCCCTTGTGGTCATTATTTGATCACATCAGTAATAATAGATATAATTATATAATTATTATTTTTATATGTTAATTTCAATTTTAAAACAATTCATTAATGATTGTTATGAAAAATGAAGTATTTTACAATCATGGAGAGGGTAGACCAAATTTATGAACTAGTAACATTTCCATATTTAAAATAAAATTATGTAAAGATGGTAAGTATTATTTAATATTTCAATAATTAGGATTATAGATCACCCATGTGATGTGCTTATGAAAGGAATTCTCACATCGCTTCATGTAGGTGGAAATCCACATGTGCACACAAATGACGTTATGATTCTTCAATGCATGTAAATGAAATAAAGTAGATGATATATTTTCATTATATAATGTTAAAAATCATTAAGGAATATATTATATATAAATTGAATTCATCATTATATATATTAATAATTGGTTGTGATGGGAAAAAAATTACGTCAATTTATGAGCAGTCGTTCACCATACAGACAAGAAATGGATTAATTACTCATTTTATTGAATAATGGAAATGGTATAAGTCATTAAATTGATATTAAAATAACTAACTATTTTTAAAAAACAATTTATATTATTTTATCATTCTTCAAGCATATTTTAAGGATTCAAACGATGAAATAGAAAAGCATTCGGTTAAAAGATACACCACTTCTTAGAACAACAACCTTTTCATTACACTTTAATCCCTATAATGTTTGTATTATTACAAAATGTTGACCTAAAAATGTGGGTACTAATTCTAGAATTTTTTTGATTAGGAAATGCTGATATAGACTGAAAAGTTTTTGGGAGGAATAGAGAAGAGTAGGTTCCAATTTAAAAGTTATGGGAGGATAATTCATAAAATTTATTGAATTATTTTATTAATATAAATTAATATTCATGTTCTTGTATAAAAAATTAATATAAATAGAATATAGTTTAATGATGGGTATAAATAATATCATCCAATAAAATTATGAAAATTTAGACTTTGGTTTTCACCATTATCTATTTATATTAAACCAATTTTCCCTTTGGACAATTAAGACAATATCAACGTTTCTTATTGTTTATGAGTTAATAAGTTTATTATTAAAATAAAAAACACCAATACAAGTACATGGTTGATATTTTATACCATATACCAAAAAAATTGAATATAACATTTGTATAATTTTTTATCATTTAACAAAATATTTTTAATATAAAATATCAATAATATAATTTTTAATTACATAATTACATTCATATTAATGTAATGAAGATAAAAATTAAATTCTAATATAAACAGTTAAAAAAATATAATGTGTTATATATATATATAATGAATTCATTGGAACTTTAACTCACCCATATGATATTACTTTTAGAATTTCTAAAATCATTTACTTTATATTTCTAACTCTTTCACAAGCATTGTGTGAGTGTTGAATAATATTTTGAGTAAATAAAAATTCACAAAAACTATAATTTAAACACCATAAAAAATTTATTTTTTCATAAAATAACTTATAATATTTTTTCATAAGTTATCTTTCTGGAAATGTAAAAAATAATATGAATTTTAAATTAAGATAGTGACGATTTGTATCATTCATTGCATAATATAATATATTGTTCTAAACAATATATAAAAATAAAAATGTCATATTTTAAAATTTTGAATGATTATGGACGAAATTTACTGATCCAACAAATTGATGTAAAATTGTGGAGGTAATTTTAAACACTATCAAATTAGTTCGGACAAAAATTAAATCATTTTACCTTTAATATGATAATGATAATTTATTATGAATAATATTCGAACTCAAAGCCAAGAAAGGGGAAATGTATACTAAATTTTTACCTACCAATTCAAAATATGGAATCAAATTTCCATTATTTAATATCTGTAAGTCAAAAAAGATAATTTAAATTAATCTCGTATAACATCATGAAAAATAGTTTTTTCATAGAAGTGACTCTATGTAAAAAACTATTTTTACCAAATTAAAGTATAAAATTCATTAATAAGACCATACATGATTTTTTAATAATAATTATGTAATGAAATATTAAAAATAAACCAAAATATAATTGCAATTTTTAATTACATGAAAATAAAAAATAATTCCCAACAATACAATGTTTCTCACAATTCTTTGAAAAATAAAATATTTAAAAAATTCTCCAATATTCATCATAATTATATTTTGTATCCAAAAATTTTGATCAATTTTTCTAAAACAAATTTTTATTATTTTAAAATAAATCATTCAATTAAACCTATATATTTCATGAAATACCTATTTTTATAAATTAATTCTTTTTTCTCTTTTAAATAAAAAATACTTAATATTTTTATAATGATTATAACTTCACAAAATATTGTAAATGGATATCGGTATGTCATTAAATTTATTTATATTGTCCTTATTTAGGTTTTTACACATAGAGTAATTAGGCTATGTTTATTCAACATTGATCCCAGATGTTGATCTTTTGTAAAATTTCTAGTAAACATATATTTTTTCTATGGTTTAATTGTAAAGACACGAAAAATTTAAGGAAATGTTTTTTCTTAATTTTCTTGGGAATTTTACAAGAACATAGTTTCTGACGGCACCTAATTCCGAGGCCCTGTGTACTCAGAATCTTTTTCGAAGTTTAGCATGGGTACGTTCAGCGAACGAACGAGTGAGTTTTTCTAACTTTTGAACCGGTGCTCAGAATCGGATTCCGAGGGCACCGTTGGAATCGCATCGCCGGTAATAACTGAGAAACACCTTTTCCAGAGGTGTATTTTCTCGGGTGTGGTTTCTAAATTTTTGGGTTATGTAAATGAATAAAATAAATTGGTCGCACCACTTATTTTATTTTAAGTCGCTTGACCTATGTTAAGTGGATGATGTGGGACCCACAATATCCTATCCACCTGGTAGGATATTTGTGAGGTGGGGACCACATGAGCCCCACTATTTCTTTTCTTCTTAAGTAACACACCCGCACCCTCCTTTTTAATGATGTCAACTCTTATGTTTAATATAGATATTAAACACCTCATTAATTGGGCGGTTTTAAACTCCTCAATTAATTGATCGTTTATTTTCTTTTTGAATTTCAAATAGTTGGTTTGAGTGTTAACAATATAAGACAACACTTATTTCATTTGGGTTGGAAGTTGTTGCATGGAGTGGATTGGGAGAAAAGCCTTCTTCTTCGACGAAGAACGCGAAGAACGAGAAGAATGTGAAGAACGCACCGATCTCCGACGAAGAATGCCAAATCCTCGGAGATCGACTACACGACGCCATATACCGCAACACAAATGACGCTTCTTCTGTGACGTTTCTTCCGTGACGTTCCTTCTCCACGGCGCGACGATCCTCCTTCCGTGACGCCTTCTTCCATGACGGTTAATTCCGCAACGAATCCTCTCTCATCGAATTCGATGAGGTAGGGATTTATTCTAATTGTTGTTCGTGAATTCTTCCGTTGCCTTTCTTCATTTCTATTGAAGTTGTCTAATACCACAATAACGGTAGGGGGTCGATCTGCATGAACAAGGCTGACCCTCCTCTCCACATTGGTTTTTTGATGTTGTTTGCGGCACGAACAAGGCAACGCGGTGCCGAAGCACTGCGCAGAAATATTAGAGAAAGGCGGAGAAGCGGCGCCGTCGCGCCAAGCTGTTGAAGACGAACCAGAGACGAGGCACGATAGCGCCACGCCGGAGAAATATGAAAGCGCCATGGCAGAACGGGAAGACCGACGGCCAGTTCCGGGCCGCCGACGTCGGAGTAGGGGGACCGGCTAGCGCCGGTCCCGTGGCAGTAGTAGCCGGCCGACCAGAGCGGCTCGGCCGGTCAGGGGAAAAACTGAGGGTTCGTAACCCCCGGTCGGCCAGCAGGTTCGTCCCCCCCCACATTGGGGTCGCGGGTTCTCAACGCGGGGGGCAGCGCCCCCCCCCCATCACCACTCGACAGTTACGGCGGAGCTGCCGGGCCGCGCCCAAGTGGACCGGACCCTGACCCGGTTAGGCTTGACCCAGTTCGGGCCGACCTTGGGGGTATCGGGTCGGGTCGGACTGTGCCCGAACCCCCTAATATCGAACCTCTTTCGGTCTTCTGCCCATAACATGGGATGCAGACCTCTGATCGATGAACAATCATTTGCGATGCGATCCTTGGATCGAGAGGGTCATTTAGGTATATTACACTCATGTTTTCGGAGTACTTTGTGTTCGGCTGGGTCAGTTTGTACACGAAACCAATCGGGCCCTCGGAGCGGAAACACTAATAACTTGAGCTCCGGACGTCCGATTGACGTGTCGTCGACCTTGTTGGATTACTCTTAGTGAGACGGACCTTTTGGCTTACTATTCTCAAGGTTTGGACGTAGTTAGAGTACGGTCGGGTTGGTTTTGACTTAAAAACCAACCGGGCCCCTGGGACGAAAAAGCCAATAACTCTTAGACCGGGCGTCCGAATGACGCGCCGTCTATGACGTTGAGTTCCTGTTAACGATACAGAACTTTTGGATACATCACCTCCGGACTATGTGTTAGTTGATGTATCATCCCATCGGCTCGTGGAGCGAACCCTCCCAAACGAGCTTGCTCTGTGCGGGAACCCTAGAGCTGGCTGCGACTGCGACGACGATGACGACTGTGCAGAAATCCTCCGTGGATTTGACGGTGACGACTACAACACATAGAGATCCTACGTGGATCAGTGCTACCGATCCTGTGTGGGTCAGGTCCTGTGTGGGTCAGCGCTCAGCGGTCCTTTGTAGGCCAGCGCCTACAGATCCTGTGTGGGTCTGATCCTGTGTGGTTCATTAGGGGGTTAGTTACTTATCGATCCTGTGTGGGTCAGATCCTTTGTGGGTCATTGCTGGGGTTAGTAAATATCGATCCTTTGTGGGTCCGATGACATAGATGAATCATTGGCTATATCTTATCATCTCTATCGTCATACGAAGATGTATACCTATGTGAGCTATATCATGACCTTCAATCCTTATTTTCAATATGGTTGACTTGATATCCCGTGTGGATTACGCTATGATTTACTGTGTGGATTGGGTTGTGGTGTCCTGTGTGGGATGGGTTGTACTTGAGCTTGGATGTTGGAGCCGAACGAGAATAGATGACATAGGTATATGTATGGGAATATACCTAAGTAGTACCGGATGTTACTTCGTGTTTGTATCTTTCCATTGTGGATTATCCTTGTGGATTCTGGGAGACCTTCAGGGGTCTCGATGTCCCAACTGAGTAGCTTATACTCACCCCCCTCACGGGTTATGCCCGCACTACGTTGTGTTGGTTGCAGACGACAGACAGCACTGATCGTGGTTGAGGCACGAAGAGCAGGTCGGTACCCGGAGGTGGATCACTGGGTGGGGCGTACTCAGAGTGGACGGCTGGACCCGAGGAGCTGTGGAGGCTATCTATACCCACCCTTCAGGTGGGACTTCCAGTGGATGGATCGAGACTGCGACTTTAATTTCAGCTATTGTTTTCCCTTTCTAGTTGTACTTTACTTTATGTTTGGGTTTGTATTCTGGCCCACTTACTTTTTCTGCACTAACTGTTGTACCCAGTTTTTACTTAGTGTTTACTTCTGCTTGCTTGTTCTGTGGTGTTTGTTTACTTTACAATGTCAATGCCTTCCCTTTTTATCGGTAATTACACCTTGGTGCTAGTCTCCAGCCCCTGGCCTATGGAAGACGGGCTTGGGGTAGTCACTGCACGGTCCCCGAGGACGGGTCGTGACAAATTGGTCTCAGAGGAGTTCGGTTCTACTGTAGAACTCAGGACTCTGATCTTTTTCTATGTGAAGCAATAATGTTAAGAGTATTGTGTGTGGTTATCAGTCCAAGGATTCTACTGTTGGTGCGGCGGCCGACGTATCCATACACCAGGACCATGACTTCTGATTTCCAACTTAATGCACGAAAACATTGATTGTATGTGTGTTACAAGTTTTCTTTGTGATCACTTTGTGTCAACTCACCAGGTATACTGTTTGACCGTGGCACACCTGTTTCCTTTTCAGGATGGCTCCATGATGGCATCCAGCTAGGGTTCTGAGGGTTGTACATGACGACAGCCCACTGAGCGACGAGGCCTCGGTACTGGGCCCTTTGACAGCAGAGGCGCTAGCAGTACCTCTACCCGCCAAGCCACCGATGCTACCAGCCCGAGCCGCTGACGATGCATGTCGCCTTAGTGCACTACACGATTATCAGCACCAGCGACCGCCCAGGTTCCGCGGGGAGACGGACCCTCAGGCAGCCGAGGATTGTCTGGAGGCAGTTTTACGGGTTTTCAGGTTAGTGAGGACACCAGTAGACCTCATGGTGATCCTCACAACGAGTCTCCTGCACGCGGCAGCATGCAGATGGTGAAGCTTGATACTCCAGGTGTGCGATGATACATCTCTCCTTTGGATGGACTTTGAGAGACTCTTCCACTCAGAGTTCATCCCAGTCACCCTCCGTGTGGTGAGCATTCAGGAGCTTCTACAGTTGCGACAGGGCATCTTGACGGTCACCCAGTACTCGGTGAGATTTATCGACCTCTCGCGCTACACGATAGAAATGGTACGAGACCCATTCTTCCAGGCCCAGAACTTTGAAAAGGGATTGAGGCATGAGATCAGGGCATCGCTGATCTCCCTCAGCATTCCGACACAGGATAGAGTACTGGAGCGATCCCTTCTCATCGAGAGATTCCTCGCTGAGCCTACTTCAGTAGCGAGACCTACCGCAGGGCGACACGTAGCAGAGTCTTCTGCAGTAGGTAGTCGACGGATGACTCATGGGTCTAGGCAGACCAGACCCTCAGGAAGATGACCTCAGGACACTGGCTCAGCAGTACGGGGCACACAGTGTGGATCTAGTATTTCAAGAGGCAGACAGTGCTACGCATGCGGCGGGCAGGGCCACATGGATCGTGACTTCCCGACCCGTCGTGCCGAGGAGCAGCAGACGGTTGAGGGGCCACCCAGGCAGAGGAAGAGGGTCGATCGTGGTGGTCCGTAGGGGACAGGCAGACGAGGCAGAGGAGCTGGCTGAGTAGCAGGTGGTGGGTGACGCTTTGAGGCTCTACCACCACCACCACCAGGAGGTCCACCCGACCACAGTGAGCTGGCGGGTAGAGACAGGCACAACTTCAGGCAGTGGAGGGATACGACCACGGAGCGCCTGAGATGATTCGAGGAACTATTTGTGTCTATTCCACCCTTGCTGCAGTTCTTATAGACATAGGAGTGAGTCATTATTTCATATCTGCTGCCCTTGTTCGGAGCTCGGCGATTCTGACGGAGCCGTTGGCTCGATCCTTATGTCTAGAGACTCCAACGGGAGCAGACTCGACAATTACGCACGGGTGCTGGTAGTGTGAACTTACTCTAGGAGGCGAGATCTTTGGCTGGTATCTTCTTGTAGCGGCGTTGAGGCCTTACGACGTCATCTTGGGCATGGATTGGTTATCTACAGTCCATGCTCATATTGACTGTCTTAGTCGCAAGGTGCGGTGTGTACGCACCGACGGGAGCAGGTTCACCTTCACCGGTGAGAATGGAGCCTTCGCAGCACAGGATGGACTCTCGCAGAGGAGAGGACAACCCATCACTTATCAGTTGGCCATCCTCATCCTAGGAGCAGTTGACATGCGGAGTCCTAGTTTTCCTGCAATGGTGGATCAGTATGCGGACGTTTTCCCCGACGATGTTCTAGGACTACCTCCTCGCAGAGTGGTAGACTTTTATATTGATCGGTACCCCGTGACAACCCTGATATCCACTCTAGCATATTGGGTAGGGTACGTAGTATACTGCGATGCATCAGGGACTCGAATCAGATGTGTCCTGATGCAGGAGCGGGTAGTGATCGCCTATGGATCACGTCAGTTGAGGCCGCATGAGCAGAACTACACTAACCATGACCTAGAGTTAGAATCAGTGGTCTTCGCTCTAAAGATGTGGCAACACTATCTGATGGGCGAGCGCTTTATAGTCTATTCTGACCATCAGAGTCTCAGTTACATCTTCTCTCAGAAGGACCTGAACCTGAGACATCAAATATGGCTCAATTTCCTCCAAGACTATGACATTGAGATAGTCTATACTCCTGGAAAGGGGAACGTGGTAGCCGATTCTCTCAGCAGGAGGACGGGCATTCCGCTACTTGGGGAGGCGACAGAACAGCTAGCCGCTTTGCAGATATCCTTCGTGGATAGAGATGGAGCAGCCTTTCTTCAGTCACTCACAGTCACTCCTCCACTACTATAGCGGGTTAGAGAGGCACAACGTGGGGACGCCGACTGTGAGACGCGGCGTGCGCAGATATCCTCAGGACAGGCACCTGATGGTTTCTCTTTAGGAGGAGAGCATGTCTTCCTTTTTAGAGGACGTACCTTGGTACCAGTTTCTTTACGAGAGGACACTACAACATAAACAGTGTTTAGCGGCGGTTTTGTGCCGGCGGTTCACAAAACCACCGCTAAACGTTATCCGTGAAATATTTCGCGGCGATTTTTAACAAACCGCCGCGAAACCCAACCTATTTTGAAAAGCCGCGACGCTTTCCCCTCCCCTATCGCATACCCGTCTTCCCCGATCCCCCTCACAAACCCTCCCCTCTTCCCCGATCCCCGTCCCGCTACCTCCGGCGACACCCGCGCCCTCCGGCGACACCCGCGCCCTCCGACGACACCCGCGCCCTCCGGCGGCCGCCGCGGCCCCCGAGCCCCCCGGCGAACCCTGCACCCCCCCCCCTCGACCGCCGGTGACCCCCGCGCCCCCGCGCCCCTCGCGCCCCACATGCCCTCCGGCGACCGCCACACCCCCCGCGGCCTCCGGCAACCCCCGCACCATAATTTCAGTCCTCCCACCATAATTTTCAGGTTTATTTATATATAATTTTTATTTTTTCCACATTTTAATTAGGGATATTCTGATTTTTATATTCCAAATATCGTTGTAGTGTGTTTTGGTCTTTATTTTGGCAGGTTTGAGCTGTCATCATCAAAGGATTACATGTGTATTCATAATTAAGAATCTATATATAAGTTCTCCATTTATATATATTCAACCTTGAAAGTATTAATATATATCATGGGGCTATATGTGCTTATATGTGTATATGAAAATGAATATGTGTATCATTGAAAAGGGGTATATGAAAGTATAGTCAAATATGTATAGATCCCTTATACATATTTGTACACCTTAATATGTATATATGGACTAGGTATCATTACATATGAGTTAAGGTGAATATGTGTGCGTTTGAAAATATTAAAATTTGAGATTCCATCATCTATTTTAGCATGGCTTGAGTTTTAGGTAGTTTCCATATTCATGTTACCATTATTTGAATTCCATGATAGCATGGATGTTTTTTAATCTGTTATTCCTTATTTTATCAATTGAATATTGTATATCTTTTTATATATATTATTGGTTTTATTTCTCGGAATGTATCTCCCAATGTGGTTGATATAAATTATCCTAAACATTTAAAATGTGTTTTAAGGTGTAAAGCGTGATTTCAAAGTGAGTTTTCTATCGTGTGATTTTCTATTTAGAGATAATGTTTTGAAAAAATGGTAAGATGGTGTCAAGCGTTTTGAGTAATGTGTTGTGAAGAGGATCGGGCCGATGGGGAATATATTGGATATTCCATGATGGTATGACTTTATGTGAATTATTTCTTTATGTTTCATTTTAGGTGATGTTTCATATACTTCTCTATAGAGTCCATGTGGATGAATTTTGTTGGAGGCCGAATCATCCTTTAAGAGAATCTAGTTCATTTTATGGATCACAATGGGATGGTTTTGCAAGGTAGTATTGTACCTTTTGTTCTAGTTTTATTACTACATAGTACCATTAAAGAAGAGACATGGGAGGGGAGATGAATATGTAGGCATAGTGGTCCAATCTCTTTTTTAACAAAGCTTTTATTACTATATAGTACCATTAAAGAAGAGACATGGGAGGGGAGATGAATATGTAGGCATAGTGGTTCAATCTCTTTTCTGACAAAGCTTAGTGATACTTTGAAATGTGGCTCAAAGCTAAGACATTTCATGTTAGGGAGGGTATGATATTCTATGATTTTTTCAGGTACTTTCTCATTTCAATTTTACTTTAAATAGATAATTTTGGGATATCAAAATGTTTACTGGATGTATGAACAGTTTTTGGGGTGTCCAGGGTTTTTAGGACACAAAAGGTTGAAAAAGTGCCTATCCAGCTCAAGTAATACGATCAGAGCCCAGTTAGTAGTTATTGTGTTCCCTAACCATGATTTACAAGAGGTGGGGTAAATTCAATGAAAAAATAAGGAAAGGGGGAGAATAAACCAAGTGGAAATGGATAACCCATTCCTCATGGATATAGCATGACTTAACAAACCATACAGGCTTTATCGAAGATCATGTGACTAGCCCGCATTTCTATCCAACAGTCCAGCATTTCTAAAATATTACTTTTGAATAGCATGAATTGTCTTTAAAGTTTCCACATGATGAACTTTTTCCCAGCAATACTCATACACTGATCCTTTCTTTTCAGCTTCATTCCATCTCTCATAAATCAGATGAAGTGCCAAACAATAACTGTAATCCTTTGCAGAAAATCTAGATTTTACCATTACAGCTAAAGCGCTTTTTATCTTGAGGAAGAACTAAAGTATCCATGATGCTACGTCCGACCACAGTGGTAAGCACAGGATCGTAGCAATGAAAAATGGCACCCATAATTAGTACTTTCCGCAGTTTAGGATCCACCAGAAGGATTGACTGGGCACACCGGCTGGCCGGTGGTGTCTCACCAGCTGGCCGGTGGTCATCCACCGGCTGGCCGGTGACACCAGGCAATGGGAAGGCCTACTGCCTGGCTCCTCCGGCTGGCCGGTGGGTAGGAACCGGCTGGCCGGTGCCCATACCGGCTGGCCGGTGGAAAGCCACCGGTTGGCCGGTAGACTTAGTCAATCCATTTTCAGCTTTCTTGGGCGAGCTCCTAGGAAATCTTTTTCCTAACATCAAAAACACTTGAAAACAAGTTAGAACACAAATAGAGTGATTGTGATCATTAAAATCCAAGAGAGATGGGCACAACAACTATTGTTTGTTTTATATTCATGGACTAGATTATGCATTAGAAACCATTAGTGGTGGACTACTTAATTTACCTCACACACCATATCGAAGTTCCACCTGGCCTTCCCTATGAACCCCCAAACATGTCCCTTATAGGTTTCTATTTGGAACCTTGATTCCTCCACATCCACTCTACAGTTTTCTCCACATTTCCATGACTAACATAATTCTCTCCACCTTAGGAGGGTCATTATCACTAATTTATTCAAGAAATTCAAACACCATGTCTCATGCTTCCATCACAAGATGAACCCCAAAACTTAAATGTGGCCATTTAGATTTCCCTAGAACAATAAAAAAAACATTACCATTGTGAAAATGGTTTCAGTGAATGTAGTTAACTTGATTTAAAATGCATTATGATCAGTTTCGATCACACATCAAAGGGGTGTTGTTTGAGGCAACATAAATGTGTGATCGATGGTGTTATGAAAAGTGTGTATCCCGATATTCTTATTGCTCCTAAATGAGGTGTTGACGCTGTCTCCTATGGACCAGACTTGTTCAGTTGGTCTGAAATGGTAAATGTGGTCAATGAATCATCTTTATTATATTATGCATACTTTATGGCCAATGGTTCATCTTTATTATATTATGTTTCTGTAATCTTACACTATCGTATATTTTGTGTAGGCACATTGTGACATACATGGATAAAATCTGGATCACATTACCGAGGAACACATCTCAATATGTTAAGGGTTTGAATGGGTTTTTAGATTTTGCAATTTCTAATCGATCCGTTGAAGGGAGAATAAGATGTCCATGTCCTAAATGTAAATTTAGAACATGGTTGAAGAGAGATGAAGTTTATGAACATTTAATACTGAAGCAATTCCCTGAGCAATATTTGTGTTGGATTTGGCATGGAGAATCAAACAATACAGAAAGATTGAGGACTGATGTTAATCCACAGAATGAGGTCCCAAGTTCTTCGACAATGGAAAATGAAATGCAAAACCTCATAAATGATGCATTCGGCACTGCAAGACACCACTATGAGCATCAAAACATATCAGAACAACCAGAAGAGGGTGCTACAAATTGCAACGTGAAAAGTGATGTTTCTGAGACTGTAACACAAGCAGATCAAGATTGTAACATATCATTGGATCCTCTTGATTCTGTGGAGCCAAATGTAAGGGAAAACTTTAGTGAGGAAAATGCATTTCATGATTTAGTTGACGATGGAAATCAAGAGTTGTATAGTGGGTGTTTAAAATATTCAAAGCATTCATTTCTACTGAAGTTGTACCATATCAAATGTCTATGTGGAATTACAAATAAGGCAATGTCCATGTTATTGGAATTGATTCGTGATGCATTTCCTGAAGCAAAAATCCCAGAAACGTTTTATGATATGAAAAAAGTTGTTAACAAGCTTGGTCTGAATTATACAAAAATACATGCGTGTCCCAATGATTGTATGCTTTACTGGGGAGAGGATTCAAGTAGACAGAATTGTAAGAAATGTTCTTCTTCTAGATGGCAGTCAAAGGGTGATGTTGGAAGTATGACTGAACATAATTTCACGGAGAAGAAGAAAAGGAACACACCTGCAAAAGTTTTGCGTTACTTTCCTTTGAAGCCTCGATTGCAAAGATTATTCATGTCATCAAAAACCGCCGAACACATGAAGTGGCATGCTGTAGATAATAACAATGATGGGTTAATGAGACATCCACGGGATTCCCAATCGTGGAAGACATTTGATTCATTACATCCAGATTTCTCAGCTGATCCTAGGAATGTTCGATTGGGATTGGCTGCCGATGGATTCAACCCATTTGGGACTTTGAGTACGAGTTATAGCATTTGGCCAGTTGTTTTGATCCCTTATAATCTGCCTCCGTGGATGTGTATGCAACAAACATCTTTTATCATTTCGATGATTATTCCTGGAAAACAAATTCCTGGAAATGATATTGATGTATACCTGCAGCCTTTGATTGAAGAATTGCAGGAGTTATGGAGCAACGGTGTTGAGACATTTGATGTTTCTTCTAAAACAATGTTTAAAATGCATGCTGCTTTAATGTGGACCATTAGTGACTTCCCTGGGCTTGGGAATTTATCTGGTTGGAACACTTATACGGGTTTGGCTTGTCCCGTTTGTAACTTTGATTTCGAGCCCAAACGGCTACCTCACAGTAGAAAATGGTGCTTCTTGTGCCATCAAAGATTTCTTGATGCATCTCATAGAGTTCGGCTGAACAAATCAAAATTTAATGGTTGCATTGATCGTAGACCACCTCCAAAGTTGTTAACCGGTTCTGAAATATTGACACGACTTGAAAATGTTAAAACAGAATTTGGGAAGGTTCATCATTTGAATGATAGCGGAAAACGAGTGCGAAGTGCATCGTCAAGTGAAATCAGAACGCAACAATGGAAGGAAAAAAGTATATTCTTCAAACTTTCGTATTGGGAATTTAATTCTTTGCGCCACAATCTTGATGTGATGCATATTGAGAAGAATGTATGTGATAATTTGATTTTCACATTACTTAATGAGCATGGAAAGTCGAAGGATCATCTCAATGCTCGCAAAGACTTACAAGTAATGAACATAAAACGTGATCTCTGGCCAGATGAGAATGAAAAGTATGCTCTGGCCATTTTTTCATTGAAAAATAGGGATAAAGATACGTTCCTTCAAATTTTAAAGAATGTGAAGGTATCTGATGGGTATTCGAGTAACATCTCGAGGTGTGTTGACTTGAAGAATCGTAAGTTATATGGATTGAAAAGTCACGATTCACATGTTTTGTTACAACAGTTACTACCATTGGCATTGCGTACATTATTACCTGAAAAAGTTACTGCTGTTGTACTCCATTTCTGCACATTTTTCAGACAGTTATGTGAGAAAGCTCTACATCCATTTCAGCTGGACAACCTACAGGAGAGGTTTGTATTGACCCTTTGTGCAATGGAGATGATCTTCCCTCCATCGTTTTTTACTGTCATGATGCATTTAACTGTGCATTTGGTTGACGAAGCTAAATTAGGAGGCCCCGTTCATTATCGATGGATGTATGCAATTGAGAGGTATTTTATTTATATGTTTCCAGTTAAGTAAACATTTTTTGGCATTTAAATAAATTCATAATATTATTATTATTTTTTCACAGATATCTTGGGCATTTGAAAGCATACGTGAGAAATAAAGCTCAACCAGAAGGCTCTATTGTTGAAGGCTATTTGGCCGAGGAGTGTCTCACCTTTTGTTCCAGATATTTGGATGATATTGAGACAAGATTTACTCGAGTTGGACGTGTTGACGACACATCAACTCAATCTCAAATGCATCAGAAATCAAAAATATTTCCTACTATTGGCCGATCAGTTGGGAGGACCTCATACGCGACACTAACAGAATTGGAATTATTACAGGCACATAGATATGTGCTGCTGAATAGTGAAATTGCAGATCCATTTATTGAAGAGTTGAGGATACAAACAAAGAGACGAATGAGAAGCCGAACACGAAATGAAAAAGATATAACGAAAGCTGTGAATAAAGAGCTGGTAGAATGGTTTTCACGACGTGTAAGTTTATAAATATTGCAATAAATACGAATATTACTTTGACACATACAATTTGCAAATCTATTAAATTATATTTTTTTTTTCAGATCATGAATACTGATACTCGAGCTGACTTTTCAGAAGATTTGAAGTTTCTTGCTAGAGGTCCTATAAAACAAGTTAGAAAGTTCAACGCTTATAATGTGAATGGTTTTAGATTTCGTACAGTCGATCGACAAGTGGGTTTGAAAACACAGAATAGTGGTATTTTTACATTTGCTGAAGTGGAATACTATGGAAAGCTGCATGATATTATTGAATTAAACTACCACGGGCATTTTTCTGTTGTTTTATTCAAATGCAAATGGGTCGATTTTATCAGAGGTGTTAAAAGAGATTCATTGCAATTTACTTCTGTAAACTTCTCTCGCTTGATGGATGTTGGTGATCGTGAACTGCATGATCCATATATCTTAGCATCGCAGGCAAAAATGGTATATTATGTGAATGATGTTGTGGATGAATGGTGGAGTGTAGTTACTCACGTAATACAAAGAGATTTGTATGATATGGGTGATGAAGTGGAAGATTTGACCTCTGCAATTGAATTTCATCAACAACAGGAAGAAGAATTATTTGTCCATCATGATATTGAAAATATTGGTCTAGCAAGGATGAATGAAGTGGATGAAGCAATGGAGCAGGAAACCGACATGATTGAAGGGGAAAATGATTGTATGTACAATTATTTATTCATTCAGCAACTACTTGTTTCATTTCTGTAGTCATTCATTATCATTGTTATATATATATTGTTTGTTAATACTGGGCATCTATTATCATTTTTAATTTTTTTTTTTCATGAATTTTTTGAAATATATATTCTGAACTTAATTTTATTTGATTAAATGACAGAAATGCCAAGGAAGAAGCGGTACACTATTCCTTCTTCTTCTGCGACAGATGACGATCCGTCTGTCCCCACAGCATCATCTCCCCCTGCACCATCTCTGACACCATCAGTGGATGCCTCATTAGAGGATGAGTCATCGCCTCCCCCTACAGGAGCTTCAGCAGTGGGGCAGCGACACGCCCACTCCAGTTCATCACGGACATTCTGGAGGGTCGCAGTCATAGGTACAAATTTTAATTAAATAAATTTATTGCATTTTGTTTATAGTAATTGTTTGCTCATTGCAGATGAAGACAATGAAACCGTGGAAAGAGACATAAAAAGTTCTGATGTTTGGAACATGCATGGCAAGAAGATAGTGGTGCCATTTGATTCTTATGGGGTCCCGACGGATGACGCCGCAGGTTTACTTGGTCAAATTATAGGTCAGCTGGCAGCGGAGCCCGTTTCCCTGCCTATTTCGTATGATGATTGGAGGAATATGCCTCCAAACTGGAAAAATGAAGTTTATGATTCTCAGATAAAGGTAATTTTATTACATTATGGTTTAATTGAATGACATTTTACTAATATATTCAAAATGAATTTCTGTATACAGATGTTCTTCCACTTTACCGTTGCTGATGTGATAGCACGGAAGTGGACATTGAAAAATCTTGGAAAAAAATGGAAAGATTTCAAATGGAGGTTGTGGTGTGATGTCAACGATTCTTCGTTGACCGTGCAGCAGATGTATGAGAAGATACCCAGTGGGGTACCGAAAGAACAGTGGAAGGTTTTTGTCGATAGACATCGTGATGAGAAGCGGATGGTATTGAAATATATATTATTATATTATCCTCATTTTACATTTATAAATGTACATGAAGAGGAGATAGACATTGAATACAATACTATTAAATTGAATTTTATTTATTTCAGGATCTCTCAAGAAAGAATGCTTCAAACCGGGCGAAGCAGGTAATCCCGCACACTGCGGGTTCAAAAAGCTTTTCAAGAAGCCGAATGTCATTGGTAATCTTTTAATTAGTTTAAATATTTATAAGATAATATTATCTATTTAACATATTTGATTGATGATTTATCTTTGTTTAATGCAGTCACAAAGTTTAGGGCATGAAGCATCCCGAACAGAACTGTGGCTGGATGTTCATAAAAAAACAGATGGAAGTTTTGTTAATGAACCTGCCAGAGAAGTTGGGGTATGAAGTCAATTATTTATTATAATAACTTAATATCAGTTTTTACTGTGTTAATATATATTGATATTTGATTTATAGGTAAAAATTAAAGAAAAATGGGATGCCAATCCTGGGCAATCCTACTCAGTCTCCCAGGATGACCCGGTTGGTCAAGTCCTTGGGAAGGAGCATCCTGGTAGAGTGCGCGGGATGGGTTTGGGACCCGTACCATCTGAGGTCTTTCGCATGCCATCAGGGATTTCGGCCTCATCTACTCCTGGTTATAGTCATTTCATACCTGAAGATGCTCAGAGGGAGATGTCTGCTCTACGAAACACAGTTCACCAGCAGGGGAATCAGATATCTGATTTGCAGAAAGAGTTGCTTGAAATACGTCAGCATATGAGCAGATATGCCCCCGGTGGTAGTGCATCGGGTAGTGGTGAGCAGGTAAATCACAAAAAAATCAAAATCATTTAGTTTGCAAACTTTTATTGGTTTTAATTTTTATTATAAATATGCAACAATATTTAATTTTCAATATAATGTTCTTACAGGTGGCAGCAGGTGGTAGAGATGAAGGTGGAGAGGGTGACGATGCAGCATCAGATGATGAGTAGTAGTATTGTTGATGTGTTGAACAAGTATGATAACAGTTGGTTTGTAGTAAAAGCATTTCATTTGCTGAAAATTATTTCTTTTTAGCACTCTAGTGTTGTTCTCTATGTATTAAGATGGTATTCTGAGACTATGTTTGGAGTAATTAATGTTTAATTATCATAAAATCAAGAATTATTACCCATTTTAATTGTAGATGATATATTACACCATTTAAAGGAATCTGATAGGTTTTTTATGATTGATATATGGTCTAAAAATCACCCGAGGTGGTTGAATGATGAGGTTATCTTGAATACATCCTTCCCTCATAGGTTTGAATACATCTGGTTTGTGGTTATATCATTCAGTGTTATAATAGAAGAAGATATATAAATGGGGCTCAAAATATATATGATCTATGAATTCATATACTAGTTCTTAGATGCGTACATTCATGAAATCATTATATACCAATTGGAAGTGGGTGGAAGTCAAAATTGTGATGGTCACAATGTATCCCCAATATTAGGGAGGATATGTGATCATATATTGAATAATGATTTCATAACATTATATAAAAATCAAGGAGTCCAGTTAAATACATTATTAAGAATGATTGTACATGGATGAGGTTTTAGGACTCCCCATGATACCATAATTAATTGTTTAGAATGTAATTCCTATTTCATATCATCATTATTGGGAGGAATATGGAATCCCTCCATTACCTAAACTCTCTTTAAAATGACTTTCAATCCCCTAATCGATGGAAATCTGGAATTGAATTTCAATAAGTTGTGGGATTTTTTGGGAACATTAATTTTGACCTAGTTGCATTATGGGTGAATAAAACACCAATTTTTTGTTGTTTTCCGATAAAAATATACATCATTCATCTGTTTTTGTGTATATATTCTATGAGTTGTGTTGGATGTTGTATACTTTTACATTGTGATGTGTTTATGTTTTGTTTTGATTCTCAAGGATGATAATTGTTTAATAGATTTTTGTTTTGAGGGTCCAGAATTCAAAAGTCACTCCCTTTACATTTTTCCATGTCTTGTTTCTACTAAAAGGAATTTTAGAGGTGTTTTAGAGTCTTGGTGAGAGTTATGTGCATTCAAAGGGTCACCATTCCATGTTGTTGGTTGTGGTGATGGTTGTTTTGGCCATTGGTTCTTGTAGGTTGTCTGTGGAGATGGTTGTGTGATGTTAGGATACACCACAAAGAGTGAAATGGTATGGTTGGTTATGTTGTTGGGAATGGTGAATGGATGTCCACCCTGTGTAACATGGGAAATAGAATATGCACGGTGAAGGGAATTATATTGTTCATTTCACTTTTGGGTACCACCTGTGTAGCACGGGGAGCTAGGTTTAACCATGTCGTGGTCTTGGGTGTGGTGAGGAGAAAACAACCAATCTTTTTATGTTATGTCATAGTGGATGTTCATGGAGGGAATCGAGGGATCCAGCACACCTTGGTCCATTCCATGTTCTAGGATATGGTGGTGGTCAATTTTTTTTAAAAACACATGAAAGGAAGGAAAGAGATATGGGTGACTTAGATCTCCTTTAACCAAGGGAGACCACAGTATATTGGGATGTCTCCACACTATGGAGAACCCATTTAGGATTTCCTCTATAAATAGAAGGCACATATGGACTTATTTTGATTTTCTTTCTTCTAATTTGATATTTGGATAACACCAAATCCCATTGATTACCTTTTACCATCTCTCTTAATGTTTTTATCCTCTTGGATTGTGGATAATTGAGTTCCATTTATTCAAGTTTCCTTCTTCTTTCCTTTCTACCTTTTATTATTCCCAATATTTTGGGTGTTTATTGTTGAGAACCCCTATATTTTTGGTTGAGTTATGAGTGTGTTTGGGTGATGGGATTCTGAGGATAGGTTTTGGTGGGTTTCTCTTATATCCTAGTGAAACTTGATCCTTTGTTTCTTCTGTTGCGATTATGGTTCTCCTTAAATCTCTAATTAAGGTAGGATATTTGAGTTCCCTCATTACTATTTTAAATATGTGATATTATAATACTACTATTTCATCTTGGGTGGAAGTTAAGATATTTCCTAATGAAAATAATTAATTGGATATATTAAAATTAATGGGAAGGGGTGATATCAAATGTGCTTTAGGTTTTTCATGATATTGCTTTTCTATGAATGTGTGTTGGTTGTTGTTTATTATGAATTGTTTTTACTTCTATGAAATTATTATTGTTTCTAAAATTTAATTTGATAAATCACCTCACATTAAAATGATAATGTCTTTACTTATGGTAATTGAATTTCCTATCTGTAAACAAGGAATCATTGTCTTTTCCCTTTTCTTGTGAGGTTGATTTAATTTGATAGTTTGCATAATAGATGGAATTATGGTTATGGTTACTTTATGAGTTTGGATTATGGATAAGGTGATGATTTGTGATGCAAAAATTGTGGGTTGGATGTGTTTGAATTTTATAACATTGTGTCTTGTCTTGTTAGTTACTCAGTAGTTATGGAATTCTTGAAATGGTAAATCCTAGTAAATGAATGATGATGGATAAATTGGATAATTTTGCTTAAATTAGGTTGAAAAAAAATGTAGGTCTTGAATATATAATGGATTGTAATTAAATATATAAATATGGTAAATGATTATGTAGGTGGTTGGTAATTGATGTAGTTAAATTGGAACTATGAAACTGGTGTATGGTTGTGTGCTTGGTAAGTGGGACTGGAAGGGTGGTAAGTGTTATAGTAGAAATTTTGATGTGCAATATTAGTGACGCATAGGTTGTGGTAGTTTATTGGCTTTAGTTGTGTGAACCTATAGGTTGGGATTGTGTGTAACTAATATACAATTTATTTTCCTTATTATTTGTATATACACACATTATGGGTTGTGTGTTTACAATGATTCCCAAAGGATCTAGTTTTCAGGTGTCTACCCCAAATATCCAGGTTAGTGATGGTGGATGGTTAGATATCCCATATACCACACTTTCTCTTCCAGGTGATGTTTTTATGCATGGGTTGTGATGGATTGTGGATATAGCGCACTTAAGGTGATGATTGATTAGATGATGAGGTGTTTTATAGTGGGGGGGTTTCCATGGTAGGAGGATGGAATGATGTTAATATCCTTCATGTTCATGATACCCTCTATCCTATTTATTGAAGTGGTTATAGGATGATGTGTAATTAATGGTTAAGTCACATGGTATGATGATGATGCACCTATAATGCAGTGATTTTCATGGGTTGAGATCTAGGGATTGACTGCTATGATGAGGCTTTTGAGGTATGATTTTGAAGGATATGGAAGGGATATGATCCCTAGGATATATTATGTTGGGATATGAGAGCATAAAATTAGTGGGGCAGTGGTGTAGCAGATGCAACATATTTTTTTTCCAGTTCAACGTTTAGCGGCGGTTTTAACCGCCGCTAAATGCCATACCTGTGAGCATTTAGCAGCGGTTTTAACTGCCGCTAAATAACCGGGAATCCGTTAGCGGCGGTTTTAACCGCCGCTAAATGATGAACTGGGCAGAATTTAGCGGCGGTTTTAACCGCCGCTAAATATATTATGTTGATATTTAGCGGCGGTTTTCCCCGCCGCAGAATAGGCGCATCAAACGACTGAATTTAGCGGCGGTTAAAACCGCCGCTAAATAAGATACCCATATAACCGCCGCTAAATGAAGAAAAACCGCCGCTAAATGACGGACATACGACACATTTCTAAAACCGCCGCAGAATCGAAAAAACCGCCGCTAATAGATTGCCGACGCCAAACTTAGCGGCGGTTTTTGTAAACCGCCGCCACACAATATAGCGGCGGTTTAAACCGCCGCTAAACCGGAAAAAAACCGCCGCTAGGATCGGCATTTGTTGTAGTGGGAGGTGCTGAGAGAGTTTCACACTTCCCCTTTGGCGGTACATCCTGGAGTGGAGAAGATGTACCATGATCTCAGACGACAGCACTGGTGGCCGGGCATGAAGAAGGCTATGGCAGAGTTCGTTTCTCGATGCCTCA
This sequence comes from Viscum album, assembly GCA_963277665.1. Classification (NCBI taxonomy): domain Eukaryota; kingdom Viridiplantae; phylum Streptophyta; class Magnoliopsida; order Santalales; family Viscaceae; genus Viscum; species Viscum album. The sequence goes on along the minus strand of OY728166.1, from coordinate 1,175,365,827 downwards.
ACTGCCAGCAGGTGAAGGCATATCACCAGGTACTAGCAGGCTTGGTACAACCCTTGCAGGTCCCAGAGTGGTAGTGGGACAGGATATCTATGGACTTCATGACTGGACTTCCACGCACTTCCAGAGGTCACGACTCTATTTGGGTGATTGTCGACCGAGTCACCAAGACGACTCACTTTATACCCATCAGAGAGAAAGGCTCAGTGGTGAGATTGGGACATCTTTACGTTCAGGAGGTTGTACGACTTCATGGTGTTACATCATCTATCATCTCTGATCGAGATTCTCCCTTTACTTCCCGGCTTTGGAAGGGGTTGTAGGAAGCATTCGGGACGCAGGTATGTCTGAGTACCGCTTTTCACCCTTAAGCAGATGGTCAGACAGAGAGGACCATTCAGACTCTTGAGGACATTCTCCGTGCATGTTTCCTCGACTTTGGTCGCAGCTTGGAGGACCACCTACCCTTGCTGGAGTTCGCGTACAACAACAGCAACCACTCCACCATCGGGATGGCACCATACGAGGTGTTGTACGGATGACCAAATAGGTCTCCTATGTGCTGGATAGACCCTTGGGAGTCAACACTTGTGGGACCAGATATGGTCCAGGCCACGATAGAGAAGGTCCAGGTCATCCAGGAGCAGATGATGACAGCTCAGAGCCGGCAGAAGTCTTATGATGGCAAGAGGTGGTGGCCACTTGAGATCGAGGATGGAGACCACGTCTTCTTGCGGGTCTCACCTCGACGTGGATTACAGAGATTTGGCCGAGGCGGCAAGTTGTCTCAATGCTTCATTGGACCATTCCAGGTCCTCAGTAGGATTGATGAGGTGGCATATCACCTAGCTCTACCACCTCAGTTGCACCGGGTGCACGACGTCTTCCACGTATCTCAGCTGAGGAGATACGTGCACGACCCGACACATATCATTGACCATGGGGAGCTGGACGTTGATGATGGGGAGACTTTTGCGGAGGTCCCGGTGGAGATTGAGGATCGACAGGAGCGTGTCCTACATGGATGGTCGATTCCTCTAGTGTGCATCAAATGGCAGCATGGGAACCTCCAGGAAAGCACTTGGGAGAGGGAGGCTTAGATGCGTGATCAATACCCACTTTTGTTTCCTTAGTTTTTGATGTATCTTTATGGGGACGTAAATCCCTAAGGTTGGAGTGATGTAAAGACCCGAAAAATTCAAGGAAATATTTTTCTTAATTTTCTTGGGAATTTTACAAGAACTTAGTTTCGGACAGAACTTAATTCTGAGGCCTGGTGTGCCCAAAATCTTTTTCCGAAGATTAGCTCGGGTACGTTTAGTGAACGGACGAGCGGGTTTTTCTAAATTTTGAACCGGTGCTCGGAATCGGATTCCAAGGGCACCGTTTGAATCACAGTGCCAATAATTACATAGAAACACATTTTTCGGAGTTGCATTTTCTTAGGAGTGGTTTTTAGATTTTCGGGTTAAGTAAATGAATAAAATAAATAGGTCGCACCACTTATTTTATTTTATGTCACTTAACCTATGTTAAGTGGATGATGTGGGACCCACGGTATCCTATCCTCTTTGTAGGATATTTGTGAGGTGGGGCCCACACGAGCCCCACCGTTTCTTTTCTTCTTAAGTAACGCACCTGAACTCCCTTTTTAATGAAGTCAACTCATGCGTTTAATCTAGATATTAAATGCCTCATTAATTGGGCAGTTTTAAACTCCTCATTTAATTGATCGTTTCTATTCTTTTTGAATTTCAATGATTTGGTTTGAGTGTTAATAAAATAAGACAAAACTTATTTTATTTGGGTTGGAACTTTTTGCATGGAGAGGATTGGGAGAAAAGCCTTCTTCTTCGACGAAGAACGCGAAGAACGCACCGATCTCCGACGAAGAACGCCAAATCCTCAGAGATCAACTACGTGACGCTGTGTACCGCGACGCCAACGACGATTCTTCCACAACGCTTCTTCCATGACTTTACTTCTCTGCGATGCGACGACCTCCTTCCGCAATGCCTTCTTCTGCGACGGTTAATTCCGCGACGAATCCTCGCTCATCGAATTCGAAGAGGAAGGGATTTATTCTAATTGTTGTTCATGAATTCGTCCATTGCCTTTCTTCATTTCTATTGAAGCCGTCTGATACCCCAATAACGAGAGGGGGTTAGACTGCATGAACACAGCCGACCCTCCTCTCCCCTTTGGATGTTTGTTGTTGTTTGCGGCACGAACAAGGCAACGCGGTGCCGAAGTACCGCACGGAAATATTAAAGAAATGGGGAGAAGTGGCGTCGTCTCGCCGCGCCATTGAAGACGAACCAAAGACGCGATATGGTAGCACCAAGCTGGAGAACTAAGAAAGCGCCGCAGTCGGAGCAGGGCCACGGCGGAGGGGCGCGGCGCCGTCGCGCCGCGCTGGACGGACCAAGGTTTCGGCTTAGGCTGCGGCGGAGCGGGAAGACCGGCGGCCGGTTCCGGGCCACCGGCGTCGGATCCGGTGGACCGGCCAACACCAGTCCCGTGGCGGCAGCATCTGGCCGACCGGTCAGGGAAAAAACCGGCGGTTCGTAACCCCCGGTCGGCCAGCAGGTGCGGCCCCCCACATGGGGGCCGCGGGTTCTCAATGTGGGGGGCTGTGACCCCCCCCCCCTTCACCGCTCGGCCGTTACGGCCGAGCCGCCGGGCCGCTAGTCGTGCCAGCGCGCCGGGCCGGGCTGCCCATGTCGGGTCGGGCCATGCCCAAGTGGGACGGACCTGGACCCGGTTCGGGCCGACCCTGGGGGTATCGGGCCGGGTTGGACCGGGCCCGAAACCCCTAATACCGAACCTCTTTCGGTCTTATGCCCATAACATGGGATTTAGACCTCTTCTTGACGCACCGTCAGCTTCTATGTGATCCTTGGATCGATAAAATCATTTTTGGTATATTACACTCAAGGATTCGGAGTACTTTGGGTTCGGCCGGGTTGGATCGTACACAAAACCAATCGGGCCCTTGGAGTGGAAACACTTATAACTTGAGATCCAGACGTCTGATTGACATGTCGTCAACCTTGATGGAATTCTCTTAGTGAGACAGACCTTTTGGCTTACTCCTCTTGAGGTTTGGATGCAGTTGGAGCACGGTTGGGTTGGTCTTGACTTAAAAACCAACCGGGCCCCTAGGACGAAAAAGACAATAACTCTCAGACCGGGCGTCTGATTGACGCGCCCTCTGTGAAGTTGAGTTTCTATTGATGATACAGAACTTTTGGATACATCAACTCCGGACTATGTGTCAGTTGATTTATCATCCCCTCGGATCGTGGAGCAGACCATCCCGAATGAGATTGTTGTGTGCGGGAACCCTAGAGCTAGCTGCGACAGCGATTACGATGACGACTGTGCAGAAAACCTTCATTGATTTGATGGCGACAACTACGACACTCAGCGATCTTACGTGGATCATTGATACCGATCGTGTGTGGGTCAACGCTCAGTGGTCTTGTGTGCGCCAGCGCCTACAGATCATGTGTGGGTCCGATCATGTGTGGGTCATTGCGGGGGTTAGTTACCTATCGATCATGTGTGGGTCAGATCCTTTGTGGGTCAATTCGGGGGATAATACCTATTGATCCTTTGTGGGTCCGACAACTTAGATGAATCAATGGATACATTTGATCATCTCTATCGTCATACGAAGAAGTATACATGTGTGAGCTGTATCTTGAATTTCAATCCTTATCTTCAATATGATTGACTTGATATCCCGTGTGGATTACGTTATGCTTTCATGTGTGGATTGGGTTGTGGTTTCCTGTGTGGACTGGGTTGTACTTGAGCTCGGATGTTGGAGTTGAACGATAATTGATGACATAGGTATATGTATGGGCATATACCTAAGTAGTGTCGGATGTTACTTCATGTTTGTATCTTTCCTTTGTGGATTATCATTGTGGATTCTGGGAGACCTTTGGGGGTATCGGGGTCCCAACTATGTAGCTTATACTCACCCCTGCATGGGCTATGCCAGAACTACGTTGTGTTGGTTGCAGACGACAGACATCACTAATCATAATTGAGGCATGAGGAGCAGGTCGGTACCCAAAGGTGGATCACTGGGCGAGGCGTACTTGGAACGGATGGCTGGACCCGAGGAGCTGTGGAGGCTATCTGTACCCACCTTTCAGGTGGGAATTCCATTGGACAGCTTGAGGCTGCAGCTTTACATTTAGTTTCTGTTTTCCCATTCCAGTTGTACTTTACTTTCAGTTTGGGTTTGTATTCTGCCCCACTTACTTTTTCCGCACTTACTGTTGTACCCAGTTTTTACTTAGTGTTTACTTCTGCTTGCTTGATCTGTGGTGTTTGTTTACTTTTCAACGACAATGCCTTCCCTTTTTATCAGGAATTACGCCTTGGTGCTAGTCTCCAGCCCATGGCCTATGGAAGGTGGTCTTGGGGTAGTCACGACACGGGCCCCGAGGATGGGTCGTGACATTAATGTCAATGATGTTTTTGACAAAATCATATTAATCTTGAACGTTTTCACCAGAATCATGCTCAAGATCATTTTTGTGGTCAATCCTTAGGAAATTTTACTATTAATATCATGATTTTAGAACCATTTACTCATCATAAGGGTTTTGATATTTTTCTAGTCTTGAATATCTATCAAGAGTTATGTCACAATAAAATACGGTGTTTCCTATAATAGAAAAAATATTCATATTAAAAACTATAGGATGTTTTTCCTTCTATTTAAAATTATCCATTAGAAAAAATTTATGAATTTTGAAATAAAAGGAGTTTTAATTAACCCCTATCGAGTAGCTCCTCATATAGAGATATGATTTATATAATGGGATAAATTTTTAAGGTCTTTCTACTGAAATTTATTCCATCCTAGAGATGACCGATTTTCATATGGTGGGTTTTTTTTGTTATAAATGCTCAAAATCATACAAGTTAGTATTTTCATTGTTCCACTACTATTAATTCATAGACCCATTAAGATTTTATGGTTCATGGGGCAGAGGTGGTAGAAAAAAAGTCTCCCGACACTTTTGGTTGGATTTTCTCATGTGTTTTCATAGTGGAGGATAATATTAATTACCTCTTAATTTCACATGTATTACTAAAAGTATCGATTGGATTAAATGTACATTAGGATTATAAACTAGTATTTATAGAGTTTATACCTTTATCATAGGATTTGGATATTCTCATACAATAATCCTACTCAACATTTCTTCTAAATTGATAAGGGATATATGCAATGGATCACTCCTATTGAGATCACTATTTATGAGATTTTAATATAACAAGGAATTTCAGACATGTTGGATATCATGTTCCATGATCGAGCATGGGACCTAGCCTAAAGAAATTTTTTTCCATGACTCCATTCTGTATATACTATTATCATTAGGTGGTGGGGTGAAGTGTAGCCCTTTTTTCACCTTAGCCTCTTATTCTTACATGTAATGGAGTTTGGGTGAAAAGCGAGAATAGAATCCTCAAATTATTATGGATTTTACAGTGGTGGTCTCAACACCACTGTCCCTTATTAGGGTGTTGTGCCACTAATTGTTAATACAAGTTGATATAATGATGGAGTTATCCAAAAACCTATATTTTGTTATCATATAACACATATGGTAGATATTTCCCCTTTAGAAGTTGTTGTGTTATTTAATTATTTTGATGATGTTATTGTATAAATTGCGCCATCAATGTCCCTAACATTTCGTTACAAGATATTTTAATATTCATGATCATGAAAGCTATATTATCTCCATCTATATCAGTACTTATAATCATACTTCTCTCCTCATATCTGTTGATACATTCCTTTATATGATTCAAAATGAGAGGTCATATTATGGATTCTATATTAATTTGTCTAGGATTGGTTGAAATAATATCTTCTATATTAAATGATGATTTATTTTGGTGTGGTAAAGGTAATTATTCATTACATGACCTATAATCTAGTTGAGAAATTATATCATTCAATGTATATAATGTTTTAAATGTTTATATCCTAAATACCTTTAATTCCTCTCTATATAATGTCCTTATCAATGTTTTATTAAAAAAGGAAATTATTACTAAAATTGTATTTCACTATTTTGGGGTACTTTAAAAATTCCGTTATAGGGAGCACATACACTATAACTCATATCATGGATACATGGATGGTTTTGATAACATTTTACGATTTGAAAACTTTAGGGAGGATAATTATTGACACATGGGAAAGGTGAGGACCTTGATACCATTTCAATCTTCCAGCAATAAGGATAACATTCCTATACTCACCCTAATAACCTTTTACCTAATTGATCTTGATATTTCCATGTGTAAAAACATTGGGGATGATACTTTGGGGAAGGCCTCAATATTTATTGGTAGAATCATTATAGGTATACCCATAGAAGCTACAAATACTTCCTAATTTAGGTTATGTGTTATTATTTTATTAGGGTACTATAGAACAACATCTTAAGGCATCACGAAACACGAACATTGAGAAGGTGTTAGATATTCTCATTCTCCCATGAAATGGGTTGCCAATAGGGAAAAATATTAATAAATTCACTCTATTTGGATGATAGGGACAATTGTTATATTCAATGAACTTTACATATAAGGCCTTCCCATGTGACTCTTTTCTAGATTTTGGAATATAATAAATAGAATTTTTGGGGTTAGTTGGAATATGTGATTTCCCTACTGTGGTCATTGAAATAGGTCGATGAGGTCATGTTGGAATGGGGATATGAGAATGATCATATTTTTAATTAATAAATGGAATGTATTTATTATACCTATAAATTATAGAAGGAATATGTTTATATTTCTGAATGGATTCTATTTTACACTAAAGAGCTAAATTGATGGGAGGTGTAAGAATATAATTTTCCCTTGTTAACTATAGGGATATATAGACATCAGGCTTTTTCTGCTGCTTCTAGAATGTGGAATAGTCTTGAAAGACAAGGGTAAGGATGTAATATGTCCCTTTAATAACCTATAAGATTTTCTAATGTCATTTTTTTATTATAATGAGTATTGGGGCTCATTATTTAATGGGGTTAGGGATTTAATCCTACTCATGTCCTCTAATTTTCATTGGGATATTCTAGTTATATTCATGCATAGGGGTGGGAATATGTAACATAGCCCTAGTTTTTCTTATGATATGGTTGAATTATTATACTGTTGAATCTATAGTATTGTAATATGATTTTAGGTGGGATCTTATATATAGGCTTCCTCATTCTCAAAAATATGTTGACATGTCTACTCATATAAAAAAGAAATATGTCCATGTCTCTATTGTAACTATTTTTATTGTGGAATAAACATAGTAGTGTATAGTTTATTAATATTATTCTCAATAAACAACAATTATATCTTGATTTTCCCTATCCACTCAATATAATATGGTGACACTTCTTCAATAATAATTCTATAACCAATATCGTTACGATGAAGGAAAAAATTAAAAATGCTTTATGAAGTTTAGTGATTATAAGATTAAATTATATTGAATATTAAGAGAATATGTTTAATTTTTTTTCATTATCCTTATATACAATACATGATAACATTCCAATAGGTTAAGAAACATAAATAATTGAGTTGAATGTTCATATGGATAAATATCCAAACCTCTAGATGCTAAATCACAACATCCAAAAAGGATTTTTAATCAAGGATAACCTCATGTAAATGGTTGAATCTTGGAAGGTCATGTTGTTAACTGAAAATAATTGGGGATCAATGTTTCTAAAACTGAATACAATGAATATGTGGAAATGTAAGAACCCATAAACTAGAATTCATATAAATTCAATGATTAGATTACTAAATAATCGGCCACATAGGATAAGACTATTACCAAGAATAAATTAAATTTCATAGTTGGGAAACACATATTATTTATGATTATTAGGAAGAAATATTATTCATAATTTTTTTTCAAGAGTCAAAAGAATAATAATAAATGGAATAATGCACCGTAATAAGATCCCTTTATGGAATAAATGTCAGTATATACTCGTAATGATTTCATTCCCCTTTCACTGGGGAAACATGCACCACCAAACTAAATGTGAATATCCTAAATTGTGGATTCACAATATAGATATTTTAATTTCATTCACTTGATAGGACCATTCAATGATGATGATGATTCATATTAACCTTATTTCCCCATACATAATTTGGGAAGATTCCATAGTTCTCATGGAAGATGCGGTTGACACAATACTTCAAAATCAATTACTATCTCAGATAAAGTCATATATAGATGGAATATGTAGATATATACAAAAAATATAACACCACAAACATATATTTAATCAAATATTATATTGAGAATATTTATAAATTGTCATACTAATAGAAGAATATAGTATATGTTGTTTTCCTATCAATATATATATTTTGGTAAGTTGGTTTTTAATAGAAAGTAATGATATCCCCATATTCTGCAAATGTGAGTCTCTAGTAACAAAAAAATCATTGACTCCATATTATGAGGCTTTTGATAAACATCACAACAGGATTCATCATTCAGTTTTCCAAAACAATTAGGTCTTATAACATATAATTATCAACCTATATAAGCTGTCAATATTGATTTCCAATCAGTATTCAAAAAAAAACATAGGGGTTATATCATTGAGACTCTTTTAATCCATTAGGAGTTTGAGACAAATGTTTCTGAAGATAATAAATATTAAAAAAACTGAATATGCCAAATTCCACAATATTATTTCATTAAAGAAGAATGAAAAGTTGTCTCTAATACATAAGAAAATTAGAGCTTTATTAATATATAAAAATCCTAATGATATTGAAATCCATCAACCCCAAATTGATAATGGGTTTTCATGAAAGATACTCTTATCAAGACACCTCAATGTATCGGATGCAATGGAGAATAATTCTCTCTTTTTTACTCTATCAATTCAATGATACAACATTAGTGACCAATGGTCCCTCAAAAAATTAATGGCAATAACACCATTTTTTAAATAAATATTTTGATCCAAATTCATTTTGTTTTATCAAAATGAAAAATTTAAAATATTTATGGGAAGGTTTTGGTCCACAAGAACACAATAGTAACATTTTTCATATCTTCAATACCTAAATTAATTTACTAATATGAAATTTGGGGTGGTGTATAATGATATTTCCCCTATAAGTATTGAAATTATCATTTTGTAGAATCATGGTTCTTCAAAATCTATGAGAAGAATAAAATTTTTAATAGATAGATGTATTTTGATAATATAAATGACATATAAATTGCTCAAATTTGTACATAGATTAATCTTAGTGAAGAATACCTGCTAACTATCAAAAAAATATTTCAAAATTCTCAATATGGGAATTCATCATGTCATTTTCATTATATTAGAAAAAAACTGAAAAATTTAATGACATTACTCTCAGTTGATAGTCTAAAGGTCATTTCTATTGGATAAGCTTACTGAAAAATGACAGGTATAGTTTTCAATCTATTCAAATCAATCATTACATCAATCATATTTGTATAAGGATTTTCTTGAATAATATTAATATGACATATCATGGATACTTGATTAACTAAACATGAATTTTAAAAATGTAATGAATATGTTTAATTCACATTTGATAACATACTCATCGTATTTACTGCATCAGAAATGCAAAACCATTTAAAATAATTCTATATACTTTATGGGAATAATAATGTGTCTATATTATATCAAATCTCTCAATATGATAGTTTATCCTCTTCTCGTATGTATGATGAATATGTGGAGGAATTTATTAGGGGTTCTCCTCTTGTATTCAAGGTATGGTTTTGGAGAACTATCAATGAACACAGATACAATAATATAGGTCTTGGGGAAGATACATAGCCAACATTAATTGGTTCCAAAACTTCCTTATAAGAATAGGTAATGTTAATATTTTTCATGAAGAAACAATGAGATATATTTTCATTGAATTATATGTAAATTAACTAATTTAATTACGGGGTTGATAAAAATATTTAGGGTCTACCAAACGGATAAGAAGGCCTTAAATAAGTGGCATGGAGAATGCATCAAACCCACGATACAAAATTGAACGTTTTAAATATTTAGCTAATTCAGGACAACTACATTCAAGAAGTTAATATCCATAGTTACGAACGAACATCTTCTCCTTCAAAAAAAACCTCAGAAAATGTGGGTCGTTGTTTAATTTGGGGATCTAAACTAGCACCATACAAAATTTGTTTCCCTATACTCAATCACATAGCTATTGATTGATGAAATACCTATATTCCAATTCCCATTATATAATTTATATAGTTATTTTGGATATAATCATATTCAAATTGTCAACAAATATTTTTTGATGAATTGATCATAATGTCACCAACAAAAGGAATGATTTTCATCCTCTATGTAGAAACCCTAGACCGATCGACTAGTTCCACCCTAGCTCAAAATAATTATGTGGAAAATTATATCATTTTATACTATCATTGAATGATAATTTTGATACTTATACATGATATTTAGATGTCAATAAGCGTTGTGTTGCATTAATATCCATAGTTCTTAATATAATATTTTATTTGCATCACCCCAATCTCAATGCAATATCCATGATTATTAAATCATATGTATCCTTATAATTTCAATATAAATTTGATCCTATTTTTCACAATGGTCATTCAATATGTGTTTGAAGTCTTATTCATGTCTCTTAAGGTTGTTACATGGAATGGATTACAATATTTTTTTATGTCACCTCTTATTGAAGGGATGTCATAGGTAAAATTATAAATCCCTAGGGAAATGGGGTTTTCTATACCTAAATGCCATCAAATGAGGGTGATATATCTTTATGGTGCCCCTATAAGAACAATATGATGTAATATGGAATCAAAAAATCTTAGTGGTGTCATCTTAGGGATTTTTATTATGTCATATGAAATGAATATAATAGATTACTCGTGGTTGTTAAAAGGAATCATGAACAATAATGTATAATATGAGGATATCATTATAATATCGAAGTTAGAATAGTAAATTTAGATGTCCTAGTAAAATGTATGTGATGATTTACAATTAGTAATCATGAAAATCAATGGAAACTACTCAGTCATGGAAGAAAATTTTATTCCATCACATAGTTATGATGAAGGTATTTACCCAAGTTCACCATAGATACAACATTATCACAAATTCCATATTCATATAAATATCTATATTGGGCACCAGAAAATTAGAATATATACATAGATATTTTGGAATATAATAATATAGTCCATCTCATCACACATCATAGGGTCAGATCACTATCTATCAAGAATTATCTGGAACATTTCAATGAGATTAACAGTACCCCTACTCCTGTTGAAAAAAAACCATTTTATATTGATTAAATATATGATTGATGTCTTCTATAATTTTAAACCTCCAAAAAATAATTCTCCCACAAAATCAAGATGAAATATAAATTTTAGTGGTACACAATAAATTTCATCATCTACAATTGACCTATTTCCCAGATGGTCGTTCAAAAGTATGGGTATAATGGGATCCTACATGGATGTGTCCAAGGAAAAGAGATTAAAAATATTATGAAGGAAGAAAAAGATTAAATATATAGTAACATAATTTAGAAACTAAACAATTAAATCATACTAAGATGCTGTATTTTTTTAATCAGTGATGTGGGACAACATTGAGTTCATAATGAAATGTGTTTCCTCCAAGATTCATGCCTACATAATTAATCAACCCCCAAGAAATTTCCATACTTATAAATACAATTTCCAATTTTTATAAAGGGGATAAAATTCATGGTTCAATAACATCAATTCATATCTAGGAGATTATAGTACATCCTCACTACTATTTATATTCTCTAAAAAGTCAACTTATTTCTACTCATATAATTCAAAAAATATCCTCAATATTTTGTAATTTTATATTAAAATTGTATTTGATTCCCCAAACATAATTTTGATAAATAATGATACCAATTAATGTGTTTCTAAATTACATATTCTATAGCGTAAAATAAAATCCACTCCAATTAGTTTCTAATTATGAAGTGGAAATCAGATTGAATGAGGCCTTTAAAAAAATTATCTAATATACCACATTAGGTTATTGAAAAAAAACAAGATATATTATTAATAAGAATAATTATATTCTTATTTGGAATTATAACACTTCAACTTATATAAAATAACAATGAATCCACACTTTGTTCAATATGGGATATAGGTATTCTTTTTATTAATGTCCAATTGACTTCGCATTTTATTCCATATGCAATCAATTTTTTTAGATGGAAAATGTGTTGTGACAAAGATGTATGGAGTTGTTTTTAAAGAGGTTTTATGTCTCTATGAATTTTGTTAAGATATTTTATTATTATTTATTTACAAATATAAAAAAATAATGTTTTTAAGACATTCAATTATTAGTGAACCAAATAACTATTCTAGATAATTTCAATTTGACATACTGTTCTATATGATATTTCATTGTAATTTAAAATTGTCTAAATGTTTATCTATTTCATAAAAAAATCATTAGAAATTTTTTTCCCTTGAATATTGAATATGGCTGTGTTTTTTTATCCATTGGAATGTTATCTTTATCATGGGTTATAAAAATATATTGGACGATTGATTTAGTATAATTGGTGTAAAAATTGGATTGTACAAAACTCCTTCTATTATGATATATATATGTTCCCCAGAAAGAATTTTGGATGAGATTCATTTGGGTTTGTAATTTTTGAAGCATTGTGAAAGCTATTCATATAATTTTGACAAAATGGATAATATTACATATCCTTGCAATAATTTTTTAATACTGAAATTTAAAAATAGTATATGTAGTTTATGTTATATGTTTTAATGGAAAATAAAATGAAGGTTATAGAGTAGAATAAAATTGTTAATGAAACAAGGGAAGTTACTGAGGAATGACGAATGCTTAAAAAAATAGAAAAGTCTTTGAATGAAATGCATTAAACTAATTTATAAGATGAATTCCATTTAACAGTGATTTTATATAATGTCTATTGGATTAACATTAATGATGTTTTTATGGTGATGAAGGTTTATACTGACTAGGCTAATGTTATTTTGGAATATTATTGTAAAATTATTTGAAATTGAATTCAAAGAAAATAATGTTCTGATTAAATTCATCAAGGAGAAGAAATGTTTTAAAGATTTTTTCCAAGAAGCATGTATTAAGGATAGACTTGTACAACCGAATCGACATTGTCATCATATGGAAGAAAAGTTACAATGTTTTTATTGAAATAATTAGAGGTTTTATACTCACAAAGATTTAATATTATAAAGGATATTATTATAAATAGTTCATATCTGATGAGGTTTCATTGCCCGTTCAAATTTTAATGTATCACAGATTTATAATATGCAATTATTATTAAGTCTAAATGATGTATATTAAAAGAAAAAGTGGATCAAGTCTTTGAGAAGATTTATGAATTCTCTATAATCATTAACTTGTGTCCATGAAAATTATAATTAGAATGTTATTTTAATATAATGTTTTCTTTATGAGTGAATATAAAATTGAAATACCACTGTTACAATTCTCTATAATATATATATATAATTTGAAATAATAGTATGTAGAAAGATTTTTTTATTCACATATTAAAATCTATAATTCTGTAGAATTTTTTAGATAGGGTAATTATATGAAGAAACGATGGACATGTTTTGAGTAGGGATGTTTCTAATTGAGGAATCTCATATTTTATGTAGAATATTTGCTTAACGATCATATGATTTTTTATCAGGAAAAATTCATAGAATTCACTAAAAAAATATAAAGTTTATATAACATAACAATTGTTCAAGGAAGTTATTTTTTTTCAGAATTCACTATATAAATATATCCCAAATTAAAATTAAGATTAATAAATCAATAAAACAATAAACAAACATCGCTTTCCACAGGGTGGAAGTTCTTTACTACTATTGGGAATAAATCTGATGACGCTTGTTTTTTCAAAAACATTAAAATTGAATTAGTACAAATAGATCAGTAAAGAAGACATATCAAATTGGTAAACGTTTCAATGGTTGTTATGACATATTTTTTGTAACTTTATATGTATAGAAATAATATGCACTTTTTTATTTATCATGGTGAACTGCTAATGTATGGATGTTCCCTACTTTTTTTAACCACATAAATAGGATTTCATTCTAGTTGATCATGTTGAATTTGATTATTTTAAAACTATTCTATGGACTAGATACTCTTTCAATGAAATTAACATTATAAATTTTTATGTTCCCATGGAATGTTCTTGTGAGATTTTCGTTTCTATAAGTAAAATCTTTTTCACAGGAGGTAACTTTTTTTAATAATTAATAATATAAGTATATATGATCATCGATTCCCTTATCCCCCAATATGTGATTTCATGGATCTTGTTAATTTTATTTTTATCGTATTAGAGGTAGGATTCCTTCATTCAAATGTTTTTACACATTGAATAAATGATAAGTTTCAATGGATGTTCATAATTGTTTGAATAGTATTAGGATTCATGATTTATATGTAATGTTGTATCTTATTTTGAAGGAAATAATTTTACATGATTATATATCCCTTTGTTATTAAATATCAATGATTCTACTGATGGCTTCATCCTCATACAAAAAATGTTCCACTGATAGCTATTGATAAGAAAAATTTTGGAACATATGGGAAATATATATAGGCTATACCAATACCACTATATAAAAGTGAATTTTAAAGTGTTAAGGGAGATTAAATGTATTTGTAAATATATTAAAATATGAATAATATCTCTGATATATTTATAAATGTATTAAAATAATGGTTATAAATATTAATATTGATTAATGAAGATCATCAAATTGGTGATTATGAAACATTTAATGACTTATTTATAAGGATTACTAAGATTACGAAAACCATAATATGATAGGTTGAAAATTTATAAGATTAATCTATTTGGGATATGATATTATGAGTTCTTTTTAACAAATTTAGGGATCAAGTTTCATTGTTAGAACATAGAGATCCTGAAACTCTATCTCTATATAATATACATAACAGTCTAATAAGAATTCAAATAAGGATAGGTAAATTTTATATGATTAATGGAAATTTAGATCATGAAATTTTCATCAATTATAGTAATAAAAGAAAAATATATTAATTTTCTCGAATATAATAAATATTGTAACTCATAAAAAAATATTATGATAATGGAGAAGATAATAAAAATAATAATAGTGAGTGTATTGAAATTTTTTTTATTAAAAAATATAATAATGAAAAATTCACTAATGATCAAATAAGTACATTTTATGAATAAGAAAATATGATTATTTTTTACAAAAGGGGGTGATGAAATAATATTTTAAAAATATTAATCCATGATAGAAAGAAAAAGAAGTTGAAAATAGAAATATTTCAGAAAAACAACGATGAATGTTAACTTAGTAAAAAATACAACTAAATAATATATATTGATAATGTTGAATAGTTCTAATATGAAATGAATAATGTAAACATAATTCTTGAACCAAATATAAAGGTGAACAAGGAAGAGTTAGAACATGGTCAATAAAAACCGGTTAGAGCTGAGAAAGGATTTATAAGCTTCCCAAACTCAAATATAGTAGTTGTTGATAGTTAAGATAAGTGTAAACTATATAAGGATACACCAAATATATCCTCAATGTTTGATAAGAATAATATACATTCATAGAAGCAAAAGGATGTTTAGATAAAAATGCATGTTTCCTTTTCATGACGAGATAAAAAAACATATGATTCTATGGTTATAACGTATGGACATACAATTACTAATACATGTTATTTTGTTGAAGAAGAGAATAAATATAATATGAAGATGCAAATTTTAGGTAATATCCAAAACATTGGTGTGTAAAACAAATTACAAAGTGGAAGGTAATATGGTTTGTGAAAACCAAATAAAATAACTCTGAAAAATACAAAATATATATAGGGAAATATGATTTCTATAATTTCTCTTGGAATTGTTTTGGATTTTGAAATACATCTTGTATTTGTTGGTTAAATCACCAATATTATAGTGAATCTAGAAGATGGGATATGTAACTGTTTATGTTATATAAACCCACTAAAAAGAAACAACCCAAAAAATATATTTTCGATACGGGAAATAGAGTCCAACCTTTAGAATATACCATTGAAATATTTTATTGACCCTGATATAATGAAAATTGATATATTTTAAGGATACTGGAACAAAAATGTTACTACAAAAAAATCAAAAGTTTTCATACAATAAAAAATGAAAAAAATCCATAGTGTTGAAACTACTCTAAAATCTAAAAATAGAGAACAACCATAGATTTTGGAAAGTGGGTATTATTCACATAAAATATAATAATTGAGTATGTTTAAGGAATTGATATATTTAAATGATTGAATAATTAATTTTGAAAATGATGAGTCACATGTAATCAAATGCAATGGATCTCCTATCACTATAGAATAATTGTGAAAATAAAAATGATCCATTATTGTTGAAGGGAGAAAACAAAATATTTTAGTGTTTTGTAATTCTATGAATTAGGTAAAAAATTACAAAAAATGTGGCTTTTTGTAATTGAATTGAATTAGGGAATGTTTTTATGAGAGGTATATAAACAAAGAGAATCATATTTCATGTTGGTGATTAACAATTCTCATGATATCTGAAAATAATTAAAGAAAATTAGTTGTGGTATAAAATACTAAGAAATATTTGTTATAGGAACAAGAAGATGATAAAAAATAGAGAATTAATTCATGATATTCTTGATATTATTTGATAAAGATATCAACAATTTTCTATTTTTCATAATGGAAATACCACAAAATCTATTTATATGATTGTTGGGATACATTTAACATGTCCCATGGAGTTGATACTTTCGGAATATTATTGTCCCATTATTAAGCTGTAAACACATGGAGATAAGTAAATTATTTCATTAATTCATATATTTAACTACATTATATGTATTATTTTTCTAAAACATATATCAGAGGTTCAAAATTTGTATCATATTTTTAGGATATGTATAGAAAAAAAATTATATTCTGTGAAAACAATTTGAATAGATAATCGTCATATATATACAAGTGGATATTTCTATGGTTATCATAAAAAAATAGAATTAATCATGATATTAGTGCACTGTAAACACCATATCAAAATGGGTTTTCTAAAAGTGGAAATTTAATTTTCGTGGGGATAGAAGGATTAATATTGATCGAACATAATACATCTCATGATTTTTTGGAAAATTTGATAGAGTAGCATATCATATTTATTAATGATGTCTTTATATTCTAAACTATGTTATGAATCATTACATTATCTATTACAAAGATACTCATATTTGAATCATCTATTGGTGTTACATGGTCCCTCCATTAGAAAATTATTGGGTTAAATTATTGTGAAATCTGATCTAAGACTTGTTGAAGAAATATTTATTATGTAACCAGATAATAGAAGAGGATGATGATGTTATTTTAAATAATCTAGAAAAATTATTAAATTTGAATATATTAAATTGATTGAACTATATTTTAATAACTTATCTCAAACTGTAGAATATATTGTAGAAAAGGAAGATGAGGTGGTTCTAGCTAACCTGTGTGAAAATGATCCTAATGATATTATCAATGTTGATGAATATCAATATGATGATTCTGAATCATATATCTCAAGTGATGAGGTAAAATTACATTAATCTAATACATGGTTAAAGAAACAATTATAAGTTAATAACAACCTTATATATAAATAAAAACTGTCTCAAACATGATGAACATCTGTAAGATCACATAATTCCGTATATTGATTGGATGATCCAAAAGTTGTTGAAAAATCTATAGTACCAAATGATTAGATTGATTTCATGAATGAAGTGACATTTTAGACTAATAATAATGATAATTTGGAACTTATAACCAATCCTAAAGAACAAAAACATTTTTGGTAAAAAGTGGGTGTTTCAAGACAAGTTTAATGAAAAAGGTGAAATTATAATAAACAAGACATGAATAGTTTGTGATGGTTACTCTCAAATAGAAATAAATTATTTTTATGTAAAATATTTTTTATATGAATGATTAGAAACTTTAAAAATCTTTCTTCAAATTTATACACAATAAATATATAAAATATTCTTGATGAATGTTAAGTCATATTATCTTAATAGATTACTCAATGAATAAGTTTATTTTGAACAACTTTGTGGAATCATGATTGGTAAAGAGGAATGTTTCAGGTGAATATTAAAAAAGGATTTATATTGACTCAAGTAAATACAAAGATATTGGTATCCAAAATTTGATATATATTTAAGGAATTTTATCTTTATCAATGTATGATTCAATAGAAAGAAAAATATAAAATAAAATCAAGAGGCATACATCATTGTGATTATATATGTTAATGATATCATATTCATGAGGAATTATGAATAAACTCATGAAAATTGTGTTCATGTCATGATGATGATTTTTTGAAATTTCCAGATTGGGGGAAATGAAATAATTTATTGGATTAAAAATCTCACAAAAACATAATTTTTTAAAGGTGGAGATGTATGTTAAAGAACATATACGAAAAACATTAGTGTATGACTCACAAAAAAAATTCCACTCCAATTTTAGTGGGAATTTTTCATTAAATGATATAGGAAAAATGACATATATCCTAAAGAGTTTTAAATATTTTTAGAAGTTCATTATATCTAACGATCTCTAAGAAAGAAATATTTTATTCTACTGCACATTTAGGAAGCTATCAAAGTCCACCAAAAAATATCACCACATGGATGGAAAACATGTTATTATAAATATCAATTGAACAATTGATGTGGTGTTAAAATATGAAATAATAGTAAGTATTGGTTTATTTTGGTTATTCAGATACAGATTGGGAATAACGTGTTGACCATAGAATATCCACCTATGACATATTATTTTTCTTTTTAGAATGATGTTTTATTTGGAATAAAATTATGAAAAATTCAGTAATACTCAATATAGTGAAAACTAAATATGTTTTTTCAATCAAGCAATGAAAAAACTTACATAGATGAAGAAAAAATTAAAAAAAAATTCATCAAATAAGGTGTCCCCTATTCTTGGTTTGGTATAATTATAGTGCTATAAATCTCATAATAAATCTAATAAAACATACATATTCTAAGAAAATTGATTTTTAATACCACTTCATTAGTGTCCATGTGGATAATAATTAACTAAAGATTTATTTTGTTCTGTCAATGGATAAACTTACTAATATATTCTTAAAAAAAAATTCATGGGATAAATCTCACAAGATGAGGTTAATAGTTTGTATTCAACCTCCCTCTCTTCATGGATATAGATTTAGATTTTCTTCCCCTATCAATTTATTCATATCATAGTGTCATCAAAGAGGAGGAATAAATTGTAGGATTAAAATATCCTCTATTATCTACATAATAAATTATGTAAATATGTTATTTAGATTGTGTTTTTAAAAGGGATATAGTGGGAGGTCAACAAGTGGGAGTTGATTTAACAATATAATTATGTGGTTATAGGGAACATTATCATGTTGTAAAAATCAGTTTTGTGATGATTGTTTCAAGTGGAATATGTGGTGTATGAAAAAGGTTTATTAATACACTATTTATGGATAGTATGGTTTTATTAATCATTAATTCTTATTTCTGAAACAAATTCCACTCATGTGGGATTTGAATTATTAAATATATAATCCTTTGCGGGAGTAACAATGATTCAAAAATAAAAGTTGAATGGTAGAAAAAAAATAAAAGTGGGAGACAATTAAAACCATGAATTTTTTGGGTATTTTGAAGATTATGGATGTCTCTATGAAATAAATTTATATTGTTTTTCTTTGATTATACAAACATAAATTATCAATGTCTATAGATATTTTCTAAAAATTGTGAATATACAAAACATTTTGGATAAATTTCATTATGTAAACTATCCCAAATGAATGTTTCCAATATATTTAAATGTAAATGATATTTATATTTAACTTTCAAAATTATCAAATATGTTTTAAATGATAAATAAATCTATGTATTCCTTCATATTTTGAAATTTTATAACATCATGAGTTAAACAAATCACTTGATCCTTGAATTTAGTAGAAAATGAGGGGAAATATTTTCAGGTATACTAATATCCATCTACAATGATCTATATAAGTTCACAAAAAAAGAGTTTTGGATAAGAATAGTCTACATTTAAAATTATTAAAGCACCGTAAAAGTATTTAATATCATTTTTCTTAAAGGAAAAAAATATTTATCTTTGGAATGGTTTATTTTATTAAATATTTAAGGAGATTGGATGTAGTTTTAGTATGATGTTTTTAATAAAAATATATATTTTTAAGGTTCATGAATAAACGAGTGTTTCTAAAGAAAAAAGGGTTGTTGTAGAAGAATGTCATCTAATGAAATCCAATTGGAAAAAATCATCAGCCAAAATCTATCATACATATTATTCATCATATGTCCATCATAAACAATTTTCAATATAATTTATATCTAATTATTATTTTCTATGTTTTAATGATGAGGTTTGTTTATAATGATCAAAAAAACGTTTTATATAATGATAATCTAATTGATCATAGAAATTGAATGAAATGAAAATAGTGTTACGATACAACAATTTTGATAGATGAAAATTCTGTTGTAATTTTTCCAAAAATTATAAAACATAATAATTTAAAAATAATAATGTTGGATTTGATATCATATGTGACTCAATACACTGAACTTAATAACCCAAAATGTATATTTCTTTAAACTTAATTTCTTCGATAACTTGTGGAATATGTAAGACTAAGCCTAAATGAATATTAATATTGCATGGAATTATAAAATAGTTGTAAATTGGAGGATATGAGTATTAATAGAAAAATTATTAAAACTATGGTAATCTATTTATTTTAAATAATGAAAAACTATCATTTAGAATAAAAAGAAATGGATTTTGAAAAACTGCATTTTCTCTAAATATCAATTTAGTCGCACATTTTGCACATTATTTTGAATTAATATTTCCCCCAATTAAAATGTTATTTTAAAATTTTCATTAGTTTTTAAAATAATTATATAAAAACTATCTTATAGTGAATTGTTTTTATTTTTCTAAAAAATTTCATTCTTTATGGATACTGATAAATACATATTTTGACATAAAATAACATTTTTTTAAAATTAACACAAGGGAATTATATTTTAATTAGTTTTAATGTAAAATTGTGTACTCTATATTGAAATTAAACTAATTTATGTCATTGGAGTAAATTTAATATATAGTCATGACATTAAAACAATATATTCATTTGGGAATTTTATCATTGGAAATCAATTTTTTTCTCACATCTATGGGTATAATATTAAATTGCATTATGAAACTTTTATGAAATGAATTTTGAAAAATTAGTCAATATTTTGTCGTGTAATAATTTATATTATATTAAAAAATCATTATAATTTTTTAATACTTTTAACAATAAATGTTTAAAAAGTTATTTACTATTGTTAAGGTAAAAAATGAGTTTGGGAGGGGATAAAATAAAATGATCTAGGTAAACTGACCTACCAAAATTGAAAAAAACTTTTTATATTTACATATCTCAACTCTATCACCTATAATGGTTGATAATAACTCATTTTTGTATTTTTCTCATTTCAAAAAATTGGGGCTCAATATTTATTTTCCTAAGTTGTATGTTTATCCTCTCCACCAATTATAAAAGTCACCCCACGCATACCCTCTCCAAACATAAAAACCCCTCTTATTCATTTAATATAAACCAGAATATATTTTTTAATCCACTCCAAAATTCATAGAACCTTTTTATCATACATCCTTCCTAGAAAAGATTTTTGTGAATATATAAAGTGGTCATTCAATGAAGAGGAAATGTTTTTAAACGACTAGTTTTTATTTTTTTACCACTAATGTATCCTTAAAACATTATTAATCCATGTTCATTAAATAACCTATTTAATTAAATTTAATGAAAATTTATCATGTGAAGTTAGTTAACTATATATGTCTCCACTTCCATGAAATATAAAATGAAACTGTCGATCATGTGTACGACAGACAACAACCTCGTGAAACAATTAATTTGTTTTCTATCACCACCTTTCAAGAATGAATATAATGATATATCTAACAGCTTTATATTATATTAATGTAATTATTATAATTATTTTATTATAATATCATATATAGCTTCAAAATTTCTATCCCATTTAAAATATGATAACATCGCTCGTGTGTATAGTGGACCACCACCCTATGAAGTGATGTAATATTTTTTAATTACAATTTACATGGAGTGTTACAATGAGAAATTTAGAAAATGTATTTTACATATATTATATTATATTGATTTTGGATAATTAATATATCCCACACTTTTTGTGCCATTCATCGATTAAGGAAATGACAATGTAGCTCATGTGTATGTACAATATATCATATACAAGAAGCTATGTGATCTATTCTCCATAATAAAATATCAATAACGATTATACTAAATTATGTAATGAGAAAATTATATTTAAAAAACTATTATAACTCTTTATATTAAATATATATTCTATACAGAAGAATATGAACATTCATAACAAAACACACATTAAGAAAAAGGCAATTAACACCCGAAATAATGAAAATATTGAAAGATCGTTGAAAAACGGGTTATAAGATGTTATAAGAGGGTCAAATATGATATTATGAATATTAATTTTTTTATTTTGAAAATTAATGATATTTTCATAACCATTATACATGATGTTAAATAACATTCAACTAATGGAAATTTTGATGTAAGGGACTTCATGTCAATCTCCATTCATTGGGGCATATGTCATATTATGAACATTATTTGTACTAAATGTTGTATATTCTACCTCTTTGACATGTAACATCATGATTCATTCATACATAATTGTATTTTATGTTTAAATTTTAAATATTTCATCTGATGGTAATTGAATGGAAATTTACCAAGTTGAAAATAATTTCATAACTCAGTTTCTTCTCACTGGGTTATATTACATATTCAACATCACTGACATTCTAAAATTATGTGAATAAATACTATAGAACATGTCAATTTATATTGGAACTTGTTTTATGTGTATTTATAGTTGATAAATATAATTTATTCATTGAATAATTATATCTTCAATGTAATGATATTTGTTAATTTTTTTCCACAATCGCTTTTTAATTGGGATAGTTTATTCTTGAATTTTCATTGAAGGAATCTATTGGATCTTTGGATAACAAAAACAACTAATTTTTTTAAATATGGTGTTTTCATAATATTTTCATCTAATAGTTCAATTGTCTTCCATTATTTTAATAGAAAATGATTATCAATTTTATTTGTAAAAGTTGGCATCATTTCTCCCTTCGATTGAAAATCCTTTTTCTTCCAAAACCATGTTTTCAGAAAAAATGTTCACAAAACGATTTCATTGTTTTCAAAATGACATATTAATTAATATATTAACAATGATTGAAAATTTGGAAAATATTTTCAGGGGACTCTTCTCATCAATTTCCAAACAGGCCCCTTTTTTATTTTATTGAAAATATAAAAGAGGATTTGTTTTGACGGGTATGTCATGTACGAAAATTCATAAAGTCATGAATATTTAATGTTTTAAAACATGTATTATATTATTGAATGAATATTTTTAATGAAAGGTATTTTTGAAATAATTTTTCAAGGTTTTTTAATGAAATTGTATTTTAAATAGTACCATGATATTTTACTAAACAATGTTTTTAAATATATGTTTATTGTATTTCAATTAATCAAAGAAAACGACACTTTATTTTACTTATACTCTATTGGGGATATATTTTATTAATATTAACCATATTCTTCATATTTATGTTTTTGACCATATTTACCAAGTATTGTAATTCACTTTACTCATTGATTTTTTAGACATTAAATTTTCCATCAAATCATTTCTTTCCTAAGATCATTGGAAATTAAATTTCCCCTTGATATCCACACAATTTTTCATGGATATATTTATTTCTTAATACATAAAAATATTCTTTATAAAATATTCTAAAATGAAATTTATTAATTTATCCAGGTAAATATTGATAAATCTATACTCTTTACTCAATATGGAAATTTTATGATATGTCACATTATTAATAAATTAAGTCAATTATTTGATATATATGGAATGCAATGGTCACATAGAGACTGGTGGGTCTGGAATTAAAAATCACATTTTTTCCATTAGTATTCTCATGAGTTGAATTAGTATGTTAGAATAAAATTTGTTTCTACTGATTGTTTTACATAGTATTGAAAAGGGAATAGATTGTACATGTATCACGGTTCATGAGATCATTACATACAATAATTAATAATTTTTATTATTAAGCTATACTTTTTTACCACCAATGTTATTTTCAGAATGATATTATTTCTAGATGAATTTAATTATCATTTAATATTTAAATGGAATATGATTTCAGTTATTTACCATACCAAATTGATTATACTATATTTATTACTTATAGTCATGTTATTCAAATTTAATATATGTGTAGTTATTTACCATTCCATATAGATTGTTAATTATCTATTCCTGATAGTCTAGTTATTTAAATTGGATGTATGTTTAGTTATTTACCTTTCTATATTGATTAATCCTCGTCTATTCATCATAGACATGATATATAAATTTTATGTGTGTTCAATTATTTATATTTCTATATTCATTCATCAACATATAATCATGCTATCAAGTTAATGATTAAAAAATTCCATATATTTACAATTCCATATTTATTATTTTGTAATTATTATTCATAACTTAACCATCATAGTGTCTACTTTCCATAACACTTAAGGAGAATTTTAGATCATGCTTATTATGTTTCCTTTCATTGGAATACTAAAATTGTAATATGAATTATATGTATAGATATTATTGTGGTCAGAATGATAATAATGAAACTAACATTATGTTATAATTTGTGTATTCAAATGTAATTCAAGACTCAAGTATGTATCCAATTTACACAAACTACTATACTATTCGCCCTTCTGGATGGGATTTGTTATATCTTATGCCAATGTATTGAACTAAGCACCATGTCACTATATTTGGGGTCATTAATGTTGACATTAGAGAATGTTTTGTAGAAAACATAATAACTAGAATTAAAAAAACATATATCAGATAAGATAACAATATAATATACATTGATTATATGTTTAGAATAACATTATAATGTTTTGGTAAGATTGGGATTAGGTAGTTTCTCCTAGAAATAAATCCTTGTATAGTTGCTATAAATGGATGGATTTTTGGTACAGATGTCCCGTGGGGTAATAAAAATTAAATAGATACGTTAGGATTGAACTATGGATTACATGGTACAAGAAAATTGTCCTCACTATGCACCTATTTTAAAGGTCCTATAGGATACGCTTTTTGCAAGTCACATTTTCATTACAGACCACTATGATGGATTTGAATAGACGATTATAACAAATGTAAAAGTTTAAACATGTGGTTTATTATTTTGAAAATAATATTTCCTGATTAATGCATCCTATAAATGTTTATATGGTTCTCTCATAGAGATTATTGTTTCTTACACTGTGTGTTTTTGTATTAGTCAATGGACAAAAACTAAAGGAAATATGTAAACATTGAATATGAATAAAAATAAGGTGATTATGAGAAACAAAATGTGATTGGTGAGTGAATGATATAATTATTTTGACCAATAATTTATCTAAAAATATGATAACCAACCAATTCCATAACCAACTCTACAACTTTCCAGAGAAGAGAATAATGATGTTATCTAAGATCTCGACTGGTGGAGACCACAGTGGAAGGAAGACTCAATTTTATACATATGAGAAATATGGAAAAATAAACATTGTAAATTGTATTGATGGAATGAGAAAATGTTTTATGTTTTTAAAATATCATTAATTGATGAATTTTTTCACAAAACTAATAGAATGATAGAAGAGAATCAATTTCATCCAAGGGAACCATTTATAGTAATGTGTCTTAATTCAGTAGAACATTGTAATTAGCTGAGGCTATGTCAACTTTTAAATGATGACACCAAGAACAAGGAAGAACATTTTTGAAATAAAACTATTTAATTATTTATTGTGGTTCAATAATTATATTGTATAATTTTTTTACTAATGTAATTTTGGATAAAATAATCTTCAGACATAAAATGATTTTATAAATTTTGGAATCTAATATGTCATTATTAACATTAGAAATATGGATACCATAATCTATTTACATTTTAATGATTGATTGTAAATTGAAATTATTAAACACCAATTTTGATGTTTTAGGATATGATATTATACTATGAATAAGGTAGTTTTTGAAAAACATTTATAGGGATGTAACAAATTATTTTAGTATAGGAAAATCTTATTTGAGAAAGAATGAATTTAATTTTGGTCAAAAAAAATTTATGGTATCGGTAACCTTTTGTTTTTATCTTATATTTTTTGTTCATGTAATTATGTTTTATTAAAAATTGGGAATGATATAGGAATTAAATTAATATAGATTTGGAAAAAGGACAGCTCACATAACCAGTGAAAACTCATTGCATCTATCAAGTCATAGGACATGATCCCATATCAAAGGGTGAAAAGGCTTTAACTCCTTCCACTATCCTTTTTGATCTAATTATTAATATTTCATTTTTTTCATTAATTTATTTGATAAATAAATATTAATTGTAACATCCCATTCACAGATTTTAGGTATTTCACATCTCCTTAATTTTTTCCCCATTAATTGGGACCATCGTGGGACTCCTAAGGATATTGTGATTTTTTTTAAAATATGACCTAATGTTCAAGGAATAATCCTTACATGAATTAATGGAGTTTAAATATAAACATTTTATTTTTTAATAGGGTTCCCTTTGGGATCAATTAACTCCCATGGTGGTTTTGGATTTCATGTAAGAATCTATTATTTTTTAGGTCTTCTAAAAATTTACCCATTGTGTAATGTGAGTAAATGATATCTAATTTTTTCCAAATTCATTCATGAGTTGAGTACCTAAGCTAAAATATTACATGTAGCTTAATGATTAGAAAATGTTTAATAATAAAAAATATGTTTTTGATAAAAATATGATCGGTTTTTTGGTGTATATGGGCTTAATGGATTACATAATGTGTAATAGCATTACACGTCATGTAAAAGTTGTGGACATGGATTTTAGGGAACCATATGAGTGATACGTCTTCTAATTCGTAAATGGGCCTCCTTAACCTCATCATAAATCTATCCTCTAGGAATTCTGGGCACTTTTCTCCGTCCAAATATTTTCATTTTGTGATTAATCTCTGATATGATAAGTTGCATATCTCTAGGTGAGTAATACTTTCTAGTAAACTGTTCCCTTTGAACATGGAGAAACTATTGTGTTGTGTTATAAAATCCACTGATATATGATGGTAATTCATTTGAATCTTGTATTGATCAATTGTGCGATCCTATTCTGAGGTAGGATTCCTTGACTTTTTGGGTGAAGTTGGTGTTCATTCATGAGGTCCTATATTTTCATCATCCACTATTACTAACTGTTTTTTCCTTTGTGGGGATGTGTGACCTGAGTTTTGATGTTAGTAGTTCTGTCTCTTGTTTAATTTTGTGAAATGTATTTCTCCTTTTTTTGATAAATTGTTTTACAAATAAAATTTATTGATTTATTGATCTTATTGTTTTTGTTTGGGAATGGGGTTTTGATAAAAAATGATTTCCCCCTAGTTGTTGTACATGAAACATTTTCGAAAATCATTATAATTTTTTAAGGTTTTTGAAATCATGGTTTTGATGAAATGGTTAAATGAATTGGTTTGAAAAATAGAGCACTTGAGAAGACTTGGGTACATTGGTGGAAGGTGTAATAATGGGTCACATCCATAGTTGATGGGTTTTCTCATGGGGATTTCCCATACTATATAGGCCTATTGTTCATGGGATATGTTATACTTTTTGGGGGTTAATTTTTATAGGTTTTACTTTTCTATATTAACATGATACATGTATCAAGAGGCTTGCTATGTGTGAGGTTGTTTATGTTAGGTACATTTTTTTAACTGTTATGCCATACTGTGACTTTTAGTGTGTTATTACTAGTTCTTTAATTTGCCTTGTACTATTTTGTTGTACTAACATACATTTTATATGATATATGATGCCTTATTAGGTTTTATTATATATATTCAATGAAATATTAATATGAAATTCCTCAAAATGGGTTTACCTATATTATTTTGAAATTATGCATAAGGGAATATTAAATTGTTTTTCAATGCTTTTAGTATAAAAACATCTAATCTATATATCATTCATTGTTTTCATTGAATTTTTTATTTAATGGATTATTATACAATTACTTGTTATGGAACACATATTTTAGAAACTACTGAGCATGTTTTCTCACACAAGGTTCACCCCTTTAGCGGTGCATAGAACATACAATGTCTTTTGGATCAGACCAAAGAATGGTGCTATAGTGAGTCAAAATGTATATATTTTTACTAGTTTTGGGTTTTATATGGTGACATGGTGGGAATTTTCCCATGATATGACATAGAGATTATTGGTGTAACTTCTTTTTTTTTACCATTGCACTTTGACTTATTTCATAGTGATTTTTTCTACCCTTTTAAAAGTAAATTTTTTATTGTTTTCTATCTTTTTGGAATATATTTATCTACAATGTTTTTCTCAATAAAATTTGTATATATTACATGTTGTTTCTTCATGTTGGGAGAAATAATTCCCTCTAATTGTAGTTCGATTCATAGTTTCTATTCGACAGACTGTGTGGATCTTGAATGCCCTTTGGGTATGTGGGAAATCGGGTTCAGTTCCAGTTTTGAGAGGGTATCCATGTCGGGTTGTTACAAAAAGTTATCATAGGGGGGGTATCTCATAGGAGTTATTTTCTTTGAAAATTTGAAAGTTTTCATAGGGGATTGTCAGGACTTGGTAGGTAAGTTGTGAGTTTCTATGTAGATTCTTTCGGGATGAGACTCCTATTACCATGTGATATTGGTATTTATGTCACTAGTTTTGATTTTTAATGTTAATATATATTTTTACTACTGGGATATCTAGTTTGAACTGAGAGTATTACTTTTTATTATCATTTTCATTGGTTCAACATCGAGTTGTGTTTGTCCGATACATATTTCTCAGTTTTTATAGGAGGGCATAGTTGATTCTCCTCAAGGGAATCTTCCCCTTGTTATAATTTTTTGATGTCTATCATGCAAGAAGTTCATTTTGTCTACTAGAGTTTACTATAAGTTTATAATGAAATCATTGAGTAATTTTCAAGATCTATTGGCAGTAAAGATCGATCAAAAGAGTTATCACATTGGGAGCCACCACCAATTATGTGTATTAATGAATCACCAAAGGCACATGATTATCTATATTGGATTGATCATATATTCAACTTCCCAGATATATCAAAGAATACAAATATTAAGTTTGTGGTGTTCATACTTTAGGGTTCAGGAAATAAATGGTGGGATTCCTTGGTAGATGTTCATAGATTTTTGCGATTAAATTATAATGGTCTCTAGACTCTATCCATCCATCAGTTATTTGAAGAGTTTTGATGATAGAATATTATATTGAGTTACTCTCTTTATAGAATAGAGATATTTCTCATTCGGTGTAAAATAATTTGTTTTCTATGTGGGTTTGTTTTTTTCCATAGGTTGTAATGAAAATATAAATGAATTCACAGAAGTGCCTAGGGGATTTGTGACCAGAAATTAGATCGCTGGTGGTTATACTAAATATTTTTAACTATTAGGAGATGATAGACATTGATATGATGGATTAAATGAATATGGAACGAATGGTTGGAAATTAAGACTCTTATATTACACAAATTGTTAGCTTCAATGGTGCACTAGGGAATATGAGGACATGGGAATATCATCATAGGATTCATGGCGGTGGTTCATAGTAGTAGGCCTCTTTTCCAAATCTTGATTCTTCTTATAAAAAACCTCTATATTTTTATTAGTGTTTCGTGGTCATAAACACACATTAAAATTATCCATCGCCTAAGAATATGTACAATAGTTATAGATGTTATGGTCATCAACAATATTTTTATCAGGTATTGTCTTCTTCTTGTTATAGTCAGGGATCTTCATCTCTCAATGCTTCTAAGTTATAGTCAGATTCTTCAAATACTACATGGATATATCTACATGCCTCAGTAGTGAAGCACATTCACATAGTATATGATTTTCCATTGGAGTTATATTCCATTCCTGTAATAGTGATTGGTACTTTCCTTATTTCATATTCCATAGTGATATATTTGTTTGTTATTAGTTCTTCCCACTCATTTACATTTGACCAATTTATTGATATTATTAAACTAATAATTGATCTCATGTTTTCTTTATGATCCTAAAGACACCTCTTGTGAATAGGATAGAGTAGGGTTTGTAGTTTCCTTTTTGTGAACAATCAATATCTGATGTGGGTTTAGATTGTGATTTTCTAATTCTCAATATGGAATTTTTTGAAATCATCATCAGGATGGATTGTCTTGTTTATCACCAAGTTAAGGTTCATTGTTATCATATTCTGGTTTTGTTTTTTTAGATGATGTGATATCTCATGTGTTTCAGGGATAATGGGATTTTTGGTCCTGTCATGTTGTGTCTACTCACCCAGTGCTCATGATTTTGTTGTCATCTATTTTAGTTGTTCCCGGTTAATTTTATTCTATTGTTTATCTTTCCACTTTTTCCTAGGATTTTCCTAACATATTCCATGATAATAAATCTAGGAATCCTCTATATAGAGATATATAAATTATGATTTACATAGTTATAAGTATTGAACTGCTATTGATACATTTTTATTGTGTAGAACAAGTAAAGCTGAAAGATTTTATATTTCAGTTAGATGATCTTACTATAAAGGGTTTTTTTCACATAATGTTTCTCCTTGGACATCCCTTGCGCACATTTCAAATAAGGTAGATAGTTTACTAGGAATATTTTGTGATTATAGAAATATGAAGTGAGTGACTGTTAAGAACAAGTATTATTTTCCTCTGGTTGGTGATTTGTTTGATCAGTAAAATTGGGAAATTATTGTTTGAATATTGTTCTTCATTCAGGTTATCACGAGCTTCATGTTTCTATAAATACCACTACTTTTCGTAAAATATTATTAGAACATTTTAAAAATAAATAAAATATTGCTACAAAAAGTGAATAAATAGTTTAGTGGCTTTGGAAAATTTGGACCATTCATAAATTGTAAATAATAAAACATTAACTTTTGTTTAATTCATTCTTCTCTTTCTTCTTATAATCCCTCATGTTCTCCTTGGTACGAGTATTCACCTGAGAATATACATAAAAATAAGGTGTGAGCTAAAATAATAATAATAGGATAAATAAGAGACCTGAAACAAGGGTGATAATAATCATCGTTATAATCTTCAGTGGTACAATATGATAAATTCATGGAATGTGTCAATGATTAAAAACAAAACATCATGTATTAGGTTTCAAATACCACACATAGTTGTGAATGAAGGTAATATCCTATTAGTGGATAATTCACCTTAACTCATAAGACACATCCCAATAACCAGAAAATTTTAGTTCTATATAAATATGGATGCAACCCTCACATATTATCATTTATTGGTAGAATATATTTTCATTTCTACACGTCACATCATAAAATTTACACTATCATGCATGCCACATAAAACGTATATAAATCATAGACATAAAAAAATTTGGATAGTATTACATTTCATTTCTTAAAACATAATTTCAGGAATAAACATTGGGGCTCCCAAAACAATAGGTAATAACATACTTGTTATAATAATCATCAATGTTGGGTGAAGCTGAAATATTAACAATAGAATTAAGTCTTGTTTTTTTATAAGGAGGTGTTCATTTGGAAAACTATTGTCACTCTACAGAAAACCATATTGGAGACATGTATAAACATGAAAAAATGGAAAGGGAATATAAATGAAATTTAATTAACATTAATGAAAAACACATACTGAAAGTAGAGTGAATGTGGGAAAACCCCTGTAATGAGAGTAGAGTTTGAGAATCATGTTACCTTATGTATGAAGTTTTTCTCCACATTAATATCTTGGGTAATAATGTTAAATTCATTAATTATCAAATAAATAACCATTCATACATGAATTTCATTTAATATATATTAATCTAGTCAATTTAGGGGATTTTATGAGTTTTAATGATTAATTTCATTATTTGGGAGTGCTTGTTTTCTTTATTTTCATGACCAGTTTTCTTGTATATGTATAGGGACGTTCATGTAAACCTTGAATAGTTATCTAGAATTGAAATTATATGTTGTAAACTAATTTTCAAAATATTAAATAGTCTCATATATATTTTTTACATTATTTTTAGATGAATACTTAGAAAAATAGTTATTGAAAATGATTTAAATAGTTATGGTAGTTATAAGACCATTAAGAGTTTATATCATTTTATATAACCTCATGTTTATATGTTTTTTTTAAATAATATATATATATATATAATACAATCTTATTTAACCATAATGATGGTTTTATGAATAGGCTTGAAGGCGGTAGTGAAAAATTAGAATGCATCATCCATGGTGGTGGTAAATCGACACACAACATATGACATTTTCATCCGTAGAAAGAAATAAAAAATGGAACATATATTAAGATAAATTAATCAATTAATAATATAAAAACTTAGAATATAATGATACTAGATTTTTCATTCATCGTTGGTAGGTGTAGGTGAGGATATAATAATAAATGATTGAAATTGAAAAAAATGAAAATGAATGATGATTTTACCTCTCGAATTTCCCCTCTTTCAGAACCCCCCATAAAGAAAAGGATTTGGTATTATAATGATACCAACAGATCATGTATGTGGGATAGGGGATTGGAAAGATGATTGTTTAGAATTTGAAAAATTCTCAAATATTGGAATGTAATATTAGAAGAGGTTGTGAGGGGTGGTTTTAATAGGGGAGGAGTGGGTGTTTTCAAATTATTTTATTCATTTGTTTTTTCTGGATCAATAATACAAATAGTTTGAGCATTATCACAAAAAAATCAAATAATTAAATAGATTCTATTAATTTGGGCATACAACAGCCATAAATCATCTATGAATAATTAATTCTTATATGTAGCTTTTATCATAAATTATCTACTTTTCTATTAAAAAATAATTTATCAATTTTATGAAAAACATAAAAACTTACCATAAATGTTTTTGACATATATATTTAATAAATTAATTACATTTTTTGAAATTAATTTTGTAAATTATAGATATTTTGTATTAATTTCCTTCATTATTTACATGGAAATTATCATTTGAAAATTATAACTGCTTTTATAAAACATTGAAAAATTATTTAATGTATCATAAAATTACCATATAGTCATAATACAACAAGATATTAGTTTATGAATCTATTTTAGAAAATAAACATTCTTTTAAATCATTTTATTAATAATAAAATTGAATATAAAAATTTTTGTTCTGAAAAATACGAAAACTTAATGAAATTTGTTTAAAAAATATTTATTTACTTATATTATGATATAATAATATCATCTTATCATTTATAGGGAGCCTAGATTGTATTTATACATTCATATATGAGGTTACTTTTCAATTGTATAATTTTATATTCCTAATTGGCACATTATTATTCTAAATTCCATTTTTTAATTCCATATGTAAAGGTTTCATCAATTCTATAAATACCTTTTATATCATTCATTATTTATTTATAATGTTTGTATTATTATCTCAAAATGAATTTATCTTATTTATACTGTATGAAATAAATATATGAAGGTAATTTTGATTAATTAAAATTTTAGGTCATTACATTCTTCCCACTTGTGAAATTCTTCCTAGGAAATTTCATTTTAGATGCTATGGTGAAAAAAATTGAGGGTGCATATCTATAATCACTACCTCTAGTTCCAATGTTTCATTATCGTACATATGGTTCGGTCATAGTAATTCTACAAGTTTAATAGTCTTGTTTGATAGAACAATATCTCTATAGTCCAAGATCTTCACTGGCTTCTCCTCATAATTGAGATTATTTTCCAACATTACCACATATAGATTCAGTACATGAGAGGCAATTTTTATGTACTTCCTGAAGATGGATACATGGAATACATCATTTAATTGATATATGGTACATGGTGGTTCTAATAGATAGACCATAGCTCTGACTGGATCAATAACTGTGAAGTGGTTAGTATACCTTGTACTCAACTTTCTTTTCTTCCCAAATCTCATTATCCTCTTCCATAGAGATATACAGTGGAATACTAGGTCTCCAACTCTAAACTCAAGGTCTCATTGATGATTATCTGCATAGAACTTCTGTCGACTTTGGTCTTCTGTTATGAACTACTAAATTTTTTCCTCTTTACACAATTTCTTCAACATTTTAGGTCCTCATGTGTGTTTGTTCATTGAATTCATCCAAGGAGACCAATGTTCTGCATATTTTAACATACATCGATTCATATGAATCCATTTTGATACTCGAGTGGAAATTGTTATCATTAGATAACTCAAAATGAGTTAGATCATGGTCTTATTATCATATGAAATACATAGAATATTCCCTCAAATTTTCTTCTAGTGTCATAATAGTCCTATCTTATTGGCCTTTGTTTTTGTGGGTGATAATCTATAATGAGGTCCCGCTCAGTATTTAGATGTTGTTGGATACTTTTATAGAACAAAGAGATGAATATAAAATATCAATCAAATACACTCAATAGTGTCACGTCATGTACACTTAATGCTTTTTTAATTTAGTTCTATGCATGTTGATTGAATGAGAAGTCCTCCAAAATTTTGTTAAATAGATATTTCATTGTAAGATGATCCACAACAAACCATGTATAATAAATTCAAGTGGATGTATTTGGATGTCCGATGAAAATGTACATGTGGTTAATTTCCCAATTTTTTGTTGGTATCTGAAATGAATGAATCATCCCCTTATAATTTTTTCTTTCATCCTTAACTTGTTGAAATACGAGGAAATTTAATGTAAATCTAGTAAGCCCATTCTTTATATTATCCCACCAAAATTTCACTTAGATATCTCAATATATATTTTCCCCCAAGGTGAATGAAGGATATTAAGTTATGTGTTTCATTAAAAATAACCTTTTTATATTTCTATTATATAGTATACATAGTTACAGTCCAGATCATTTAATTCATTCCTTGCCAATTTTACACTCTGAAGATTTCCCTTTTCACATAGCTTCCACCTTCTTCTGAATTTCAACATAATTTTTTAAGTCATCCTTTGTTTTATCCATGAAGGATTATTGATAATTCATTTGAGAATGAATTTTTGATGATAATTATTTAATAATTCATATGTAAATACTTTGAAAATTTAATAATAAAATATCCTTATCAATTTCCATCATTGATAATGTTGCAGGACCATTTATACTAACAATATCAACCATCTAATTCACTTTTCTAGGATGATTGCGGATTGAGTAGTCATAATACATGATGATAAAAAAATATCTTTACTAGAACTTATTAAGCTCATTAGGTTTAATATATATTTGAGGGTCTTATGATAAGTATATATTCCACACTTCTACACATAGAGATAATGACCCCATATTTTCAACATAAAGATCAAAATTACCAACTCCAGTTCATGTGTTGGATAGTTTTTCTTAAGAATTTTACACTTCCAAGAGGTTTGGGCTATCAAATTATCATTTTTGATTAGTAAAAATCCTAATATATTTTTGGATTCATCGTTGTATACCACAGAGTTTCCCACTTAATAGATGATTGAGTATAAGAGCAGTGATAAACCACTTCTTTAACTCTTTGAAGAAAACATTACATTCACCAGTATAGAAACAATTGTCTCCCATATAAGTCACCTAGGTTAGTGTATTTTAAAATAATTATAATTTATCTAAAAAATCCATTAATACTATTGTAGACTAAAGAATCTACACATATCTGTTACATATGTTGTCCTTGGCCACTCTTTAATTTCGGTTGTCTTATTACGGTCCATAGATTTCATTATTTGGTGGTGACATTCCCTAAGAATTATACTTCTTCCATAAATAACACAAATTTATTGTACTTTACTAATGTTTCTCCCTTTGAAATTCATTTATCATAGTACTAAAATGATCCACATGTTTCCCCTTACTATTGGAGTATATCATAATATCATCAATAAAGACTACCACAACTTTTTCAGAGAAATATATAAAGACTATATTCGTTATTTCCATCAATAATATTAGATAATTAGTGAGTCTAAAGGGAATCAATCTGACATAAAAGTTTCTACACCATATTATAAATGTATCCTTGGGAATATCTGTCTTGATCACCATTAATAGGTGATATCATAACTGAAGGTCCACACTTAGAGAAATACCTTGTCCGACAGAGTTGATCAAACAAGTAATATATCATTAGATATGGATAATTATACTTTATAATTATTTTGATGAGATCAAAATAATTAATACAAAGCTTAATTGATCCATACTTATTCATGACAAATAGGACTGGTGCACCCCATGTTGAAATACATAGTCATATGAAAACCATGACAAAATTCTACTTCAACTGATTCTTTATTTCCTCCAACTCAGTGTCTTCCATTACGTATGAATTATTTGATATAAAAAATCATCCAAGAGTAAGTTCAGTTGAGATCTAAAATTCTCATCCAGGATTGTGATGAAGCTATTCCTTAGAAAACATATCAGTTATGTCCCATCACAATCGTCATGTCCACAATAATGATTCTCACCTTTAACTGAATCTTTTGAGATATACATTCATATTCATAATGCAATAATATCCTCACTTGAGGAAATGACTCTATTGGATATGCATCCTCCTTAATACAGTATTAATGAATTGGGATTTTCCTTGGGATTTGAAGAGTTATCTCCCATTCTCAACAATTGATCTGGGCTTGGTATAAAGATATCCAATATATGCCCAAAATTTCTTCAAACCCCGCCAAATGATGTATGAAAAGAATTTATAGGATTTATTTCCACATCAAATAACTGTGGAGGACATATATACATTGGATACAGTAATTTACCCATTTTTTGTTCTCACATATAACTCACCCTCAATAATTTTAGGTGGTGTTCGAATAGTTCTACTAAACATGCATGATATATAATAATGTGTATTTATAGAATAATGTTTTATGTTTGTTATTATTGAATTAATAACCAATATAATTGTTTCCTTATCATTTTTTGTCTCCACCTCTATATTAGTGTTTGAAGAACCCTTCCATTTTTTATTTGTATTCTGTGGTCGATGATGCTGATTAACATAATAGACTTTAGGTTTACGTCACTAGCTTGCATATTCCCCTTTCTCCCTATAGTTCAATAATTAAAACATGGGTGGTGCTCTCCATTCCTCCATCATATCAATTAGATTCATTATATCTAATAAACGTTCTTGATCATGATAACCTTCTCTCCCACACATATACCATTTTCCTAACCCTATGAGCTAGTTCCCATGATGATTAATCCCACATTCTTAACATGTTGGTTATTTTTTTTCAACATTTCTAATCACATCCCATATCTTAAAACTCCATCATACATTTCTTATCACCATAGCCATGGGACCATTATCAGAAATCCATTTCCACATTGATAGCATGTATAGAAACTTCTTCGTAACTCCAAAAGTCTCAAAGTTTTTGATCCTTTTGAAGGTGTGGTTTTATAACACTAAATAATTAATCTATTTCTATATCATTATTGATAAAATAACCAGTATCATACCTTCAAATCCTTGTGGAATTTTCATTATAGGTCCTGATATATTCACCTACCTTTTTCTTTAGTTGTATAAATTAGTTCATCATATTCATATGATGATTTTTAGGGAAACACTTGTTAAGAAACATTAACATAATGTCTTCCCACTCTATATCATCAATTTAAACCCTCGACTAAGTGTTTTAATCAACTACCACTATTTATCAACCACTATATATAGACAATAAACTGTTCGATTCACCTTATCATTCTCATAATAGTGGAGTATAGAAAATATCTTCTACACCATGTTGACACACTATTCCATGACTACTAGATCATAAGGTAATAAAAATTT
Organism: Viscum album; assembly: GCA_963277665.1. Taxonomy (NCBI): domain Eukaryota; kingdom Viridiplantae; phylum Streptophyta; class Magnoliopsida; order Santalales; family Viscaceae; genus Viscum; species Viscum album. Next base: position 1,175,327,403 of record OY728166.1, on the reverse strand, counting down.
AATTATTTATTTCAACATAAAAGCTTTAATAGCCAGTTTCCCTCTTTTAGGTGAAGAAGTGTGTTACATATTACTCATGTAATTGCTCATAATCTTAGATTGATGGGTAAACTTAACCATGACATTTTGAACTCCTCCTCCCAAAGCACTAGGTATGTCATAAAGGAAATCACTAAATTATACATTGTATAATTAGTTGTCTTGGGTTCTCCAAGATCCCACCATTTTATATAATTGAAAAAGTTATAACAAAACAAAAGTAAAAAATTCATGAATAAATATATTTTTTATTTTGAAATTATTATTAAAGTAATATCTTGTTGTATCCCAATGCTTATCATTTTTCGTACAAAAATATTATATTGTGATTGAATATACAGAGTCACATACAAAGCATTTCCAATATTGTTCTCTAATCATAACTCCCAAATTTAACTAAACAATTTTCTAATAACAATAATTGTGACCACTACATTTCATACATGATTATTACATCATTTTATAGGTAAAGAAAACAGTAATTCTTTAAATCTATGCTCCAATGGTTTTGTGTCATTGGAATATTAGGTACATACACAACATTTACATAATAAAAAATAATATTTTATTTAATTCTTTCTTCTCTATATTATTATGTTCCCTCATTTTCCCCAGAGTACAAGTATTCACTTGAGGATATACATCAAAATAATGGTTGTTCTAAAAGACCAAAAAGATGATGAATAAATGACCTAAAAAATTGGCGACTGTAAGCATTTTCAGAATATAATAATCATAATACTGATTTTAGGCATATGATAATTTCATGCAATGTGCCCAAACATTAAATTAAACAACATGTCTTAGTGGTCAAATACCACACATAGTTGTGGATAAATATAGGATCATGTTCAGGAATGATTCAAGCAAACTCATGATAAACATCAGATTACCTAAATCATTGGTTAAATATTAAAATCTTGGAATATTTATAAGATCATACCATTAAAATATAATATAAAATTCCATGTACACTTATCACCTCATTGAATTTACATAATCAAACATGCCACATAAAATTTTCACTAATATTGGGAATAAAATAATCCATGGATAAGAATGGGTATCATTTCATAAAGAATAAATTCATGAATAATATTTGGGGTTCCCAAAATAAATAGTGAATAACAAAACATGGTACAAGAATCATCAATCTTAGGTGAATAGGAAACAATATCTATATAAGTGAAACATGTGTTTTCTGAAGGAATAGTTCTTTCAAAAAATCTATTTTATTTATAAAAAATATAGATTGGAAACATTTATATCCCATAAAAGAAAAGTTATGTGAAAACAAATGATATTTTAGGAACATTAAAGGAACATCCATTCTGAAAATGGAGTGAAATTAGGAATACATAAAGAAATAGATTAGGGTTTGAGAATACCCTTACCTTATATATAAATGATTTTTTAACATTAATAACATGGCTAATGAAACTAAATAAATTAGTTATGAAATAAAAAACCCTTAATACATTAATTTGATACATTATTGGTTTATTATTTTTATTTATGTGATTTTAAACGAGTTATAAAGATTAATATAATATTTTAGGATTTTTTGTTTTTTTTTGTTTTCATGATCAGTTTGCCTGTATATGAGTATAGAAGTTCATATAAAATTAAAATACTTATCCAGAATTAAAATAATATGAAATTAATGCACTTATATAATGTTAAAATTTATTATATATTTGTTGGTTATATTTTTTGTGGATGAATCATTAGATAAATAGCTAATGAAAATAATATAAATAGAAATTGTGATTTTACGTCCATTATGAGGTTATATAATTTTTTTAACATCATTTTTATATTTTTAGACTATAATATTATATATATTGAATAAATTATTATTTTTCCATAATAATGATTTTATGAAATACATGAAGGTTGTTTTAATAAATTAAAACACATCATCGACAGTGGTTGTAAATTTGCACATTATAGACGAAATTTTCATCTGTACAGAAAAGGAAATTTTTATGAGAATTGAAGATGAATTATTCTATATCCAATTTAAAATTAAATTATAAAAAATATAATAGATTTATTAATCATCTTGGATTGGTGGAGGTGAGGGGATGATAATGAATAATGAAATTGAAAATAAAATAAAATAAAAATAAAGATGGTTTTTCCTCTTGAATTTATCCTCCAAGAGAACCTCCGGAATGAAAATGATTTTCACTATTGATGAGACCAGGGGCTACTTTATATGGGGGAGGTGATTAGGAATATTAATGGGCAGAGTATTTTCATGTCTTCATGCTTGGACGATTTTTGGATAAGAGGTTGTCAGGGGTGTTTTATAGGGGGCGTGAGGCGTGTTTTCTCATTGTTTTTTTCGTTAGTTAATTATATTGGTTCATGATTGTGAATAGTTTTAGAATTATCAAAAAAATATATCTTAATGAACTATATTTATAGATTCTATTCTTACATTATCCATAAATCATATATGACTTAATAATTTATGTATCTGGCTTTTATCGTAAATTATCAAATTTTAATATTCTCCAAAAAATCAAGTATTTTAGAAAAATACACAAAAATAACCCTAACCATTTTTTTATGTTTAAAATAAAAAATGAACACAATTTTAGGAATATAATTGTATAAATATTAGACATTTATTTTTAAATTAAGATTATAAATAACATGGAAAATATTTTTTTAGAAATTAAAACCTGTTTTATAAAACATTGGAAAATTAATTAAGACATCATAAAATCATCTTATATTTATAAGACAACAAAATATAACATTGTAAATCTATTTTATGAAAATAAATTATCATTATGTTTTAATATTAATAATGATATTTTATATAAAAATTTATGTTTATGAAAAATACAAACTCTCAATTAATATTTGTTAGAAATATTTTTTACCTATAATATGATATATTCATATCATATTATCTTTTTCAAGATGCATATATTTTATTAATAATTTCATATATTAGGTTTCTAGTCTATCGACAAATTTACTATTCTTAATTGTCATATTACCATTCTAGAGGCCTTGTGAATTTTCTACTTGTAATGGTTTCTTATCATCTGGTAATACCTTTTATTTAATTCAATCTTCATTTATATTGTTTTAATGGTTTTATCAAAGTGAAATTATATGGGTTATACTATGTGAAATAGTTATACAAATTATTTTTCCATTAATAAAAAATTTGGGTTGTTCCTATTTCAGATATTGATATATAAAAGACAGATTTTAGGAGTATGAATGGCCATTTTGAATATCTTATGAGGTCCTTTGGTTGGAATAATGTTAGAGGGAAATTTGTTATGGATTTAATTAATCAAATATTCTTTTAGTAACTTGAGAATTTGTTGAAGTTTTCATATATGATATTTTTGTTTATTCTAGATTTGAGCATGACCATGAGAATTTTTTGTGTTTGCTCTTTGAAATCCTATGAAGTCATTATTTGTATGGAAGGATTCCAAAATAAAATTTTTGGATTCAATAAGAGATGTTCATGGGGAATAATATATATTATAATCTCTTATTTGCTGATCCTGAGATAGTAAAGGTTTTTTTTCATAGGAAGAACCATTTGTTTACTTTAAGATTCATAACATCCATTGAATATTAAGATACTATCGACAATTCATTAAGGATTTATCAATGATTGTTTCATATATGTCTACTATTACTAGGAAATGGGTGAAATTGACATGGATGGAAAAGTGGTCATGTTCATTCAAGGAGTTAAAAATACTTTTAACATCAACTCATATTATTATCCTACCATAGATCAGTATGGGGAATGTGTTTTTTAATGCTTCATTCACAATTTTAGGTTGTGTACCCATACTAGATCATAATGTGTTTTCTTGCATATCTCATCATATTTGACCGCCTGAGACGAATTACCCTACTAATTATTTTGATAATATCATATTTATTCTTGTTCTTAAGTGTTGGTGGAATAATATTTTTCGGGAATGATTCATGGTATAATCTGATAGTAAGACTTTTAGCTACACCCATTTTAAAAAATACTTGAATTTTAGATATATTAAATGTGTGGAATACCATTAGATGTTTGAATTTTTCATCTCTAAAACTGCGATGAAGGTGAATTTCATTGTAGACACTCTTATCAAGAATGTTCCAATTAAATATGTTCAGGAATCGAAGGAAGTGTTCTACATTATGGGGATTTCTTCACAGTTTCTTCTAGATTCGTAGGAGGACTTTTTAGGTATAATTTAGACAAGTACATAGTTACTATGATCTCTCTATGAGTCTATTATAAATAGTTAGTAGTAAGAGGACGATCTCGGAATAATACAAGAAACCCTATATAGTAGAGACTGAGCTTTTGGTTGGTCAATATCTTTAAATCTTAGTCACAGTTATAGGAATAATTTAGATATCCAATCATAAGGGGTTTTCATATATGGAAACTAAAAAAAATTAATAACATGAGATTACGAATTTGGAGGCATGGTATAAAGCACATAAATTTTTATTGTGGGTACCATTGTTACATCAGACAAAAGATATTGGAAGAGCGTCTAAAACCTTATGATTGTCCCCATATTATGTCATTGATAGTTGGGAAATGGGATGAGGTATCCATGTATTTTTTGGTTATATTAACATGAACTCCTCAAGGGAATAATTTTATCTTAGTGGTCATTGATCAGTTAAAAATTCAGATCATTTCATTCCCATCAAGAACACCATTACTATTACTAATCCTGTTTAGTTGTATGGGAATGAGATTTTGAGGTCACATGGGGTTCCATATGTTATTATTTCAAATAGGGATCCATGGTTACATAATGTTTCTTGAGGAATCTCTAGGATGAGATGGAGATCAATTTTATGTTTAGTATACCTTATCATCCATAGATAGATGGTCCGAAAATGTGTATTTTTCAAATCCGAGAGGATATTCATCATGACAATACATTGGATTTTGGTGGATCATGGGAAAGCCATGTGGGACCGGTTGGGTTTACTTAAATAATAGTTATTAGTAATTAATGATAATTTATCCTTTTAGGTCATTATATGGTCACCCATGAAGATCACCTATTTGTTGGGAAGGGGTGGGTGAAGCTTCTTTGGTGTTGATGAGTTTGGTTCAGGTCACATTATGGTTAATTCATGGTATAAATTGGAATCTAGTTACTACTCATACTGGATATAAATATTATTCAGATCAACAGGAGAATAAATTGGTGTTTTCTATAGGTCATTGGGATTCGTTGAAGGTTTCTCCTTGGTTGCTTCACTATATTACTTGAAAAAATGTAGTTTATCTCTAAGATATATTTGACTATTTGAGGTCACATGTTGGCTTGGTAAGGTATATTATTGTCCAAAATTATCAGTTAAATTGATAGAAAGTCACAACTTTTTACAAATCTCATTGCTCAGGAAATTATATCATGATCCATACAATATTATGACATGGGATTAGATTACGTTAGAAAAGGATGATTCAATTTTTAGCTTCAAAAATATATTATTGACACTAAGGTGAAGGCTTGGAATGAGAACTCAATTATGTTAGTTATAATTTTATGGTGAAATATATAATATTCTCATGTGGAATTAGAGCATGTGAAATTGATGGTAGTTAAATGACCTCACCTCTTTAATAGACTTCATTCTTCCAAATGATTTCTCATGGTTGAAAAGTCTTATGGTGTGTAGTTTCTAACATCATGTAACCCAATATCAAGAACTTATCATATCCTTACATGTTTTACTCCTTAATTTGATTCATCGTGGTTCTTTAGATCATTGAGAATATTTTTTTGTGAAAATGACCTAAAGTTTAATTATTTATGTTTAATCGAATTAGGGGAGTCCATGTAAAAATCGATATGACTTAACGGGGTTGTACTTGAGCTAAGAGAACTCTTGAGGTGGTTTTGGTTTTCATTTTATAATATATTATTTTCTCCATGTCTTGAATGTTTTCATTTCATGTAATTTTAGTATACAACATGTAATACTCTCCAGGCTCCTGTCATGAGTTGGGTACAAAATATGAAATATTACATATTGTGTAATTATTACGTGCCTATTAATTATGAGATAATGTTTCAATAAAAATACCTATGATTTATAGGGAATGTGGGATTCATGGATCATGTGACGGTAAATGGGTTATACTCAATATTAACGTCTAAGAAATGGCATTTAAGGTGACATATGATTGATATTTTTTCTCATTCGTTTCATGTACTCTTTTCACTCAATATAAAACTCCTCTTCGGGGATTTTGGGGACCTCCACATCATTCTATTTTCTTATTTAACTGATTTATCATCAATGTGTTTGAGTTTCTTATCAATGGGTTAGTAATCCTATGGTCGTAATTATTTTCACTGATCAAAGAAACATTATTGTGATTCGTTATTGAATATAGTGATCTGTGTTGTCAATTCCTTCGATAATTTTTTAGATAACTTCTGTAATATTGTTCTGGAGGCCAATGCCTTATTTTATGTGGTGTGGTGAGTGTTCATTCTTGAAGGCCTCTATTATTTTTTTTTATTCCCATTAGTGTATTATGTTGCAGGCATGACCAAACATTGTTTTGAGGGACTCAGTTCTATCTCTAACTAGATTTTGTGAATTGTAGTTCTCTTGCTTGTTGAATTTTTATACAAAAAATGGAATGATTGATTAATATTTTTTTCCTCTATGGAAATGATATTTTTATAAAAGATGTTTTCCACATGTTTTTTGGTAAATGAAAAGAGGCTTGAATGGAATTTGAAAATTTATTCTAAAAGAGTTCTCCAATCATGGTTTTGATTAAATGTTTTAATAAATTGGATTGGATAATTGAACACAATGGATGCCTTTTCGGCAGAAGGGGCAGGAATTGGACTCATCCACTTTTGGGGGGGTTTATAATTGGGAATTACTATTCTCTCTATATCTATTTTTCTAGGCACATATTAAAAATTCGTGGGGGTTAAATCTATGGTGTTTCTATACTTACTAGAATCAAGTCAACTTTCTAGAGTGAGGAGGTACACACTATTTTCTATGTTAGGAATATGTTTCTAATCTATCTTGACTATGTATGATCCTTGGTGGGATATTACATATGATTTTATTTTGGATTGTACTATTTTGGTTGTATTACCATGGATTTGATATGTTATGTGATACCATATTTGCTTTGATTCGATATATCTGTTGTGATATATGTACATGAAATTCTTGGAAAATAATTTACCTACCTTATTTTGAAATGTATAAAAAGGGGAATTATATTTTTTATTATTTTAATATAAAAACATATAAAATATATATCATGACTTGTTTTCGTTACATTTATGTATGCTTTGACTAATGTTCAAAGACCTATTATGGAACACTTGGGTGAGACCCTACTAACACATCTTTTTACACCCTACACAGTGTGTATACCATGTTATGTTTAATAATATAGAAAAATGCTTGGTTCAATAGTGAGTTGGAAAGGTTTTATATTATATGGGTTTTGGGTACTATGTGGTTGATATGGTTGGAGTTTTAACATGCTGTCATATAGATAATGTGGGAGTATCTGATTAGTTTTATTTCTACTTTCAGTTGGAATTATCTCTTGTATATTTTTTCCAGCTTTTAAAATTTTAATGTTTCCATTGTTTTCCATCTATTATGAAATATATTTATCTCTTCTGTGTTTTCTCTCAACTATGTTTGTATAATTAATTATTTTTCTTTAGGTTGGGATGGATCATTCCATCTGGTTGTTGGGTCTTTCTAGGGTTCTAGTTTGCATCCCATAGAGATCAGGAATGCTGTCCGGACCTGTCCCCTGGGGCCCGTGCCATGACTTCACCAATCCCACCTTCCGTAAGCCAGGGTTTGGTGACTAGCATCTTAAATGTGAAACCCAAATATGGATTTCATTTCATTTAATCATGTACACATAGACGTGGAACATTGCATTCAAGTAAAACACGACGGAACATAAGTAGAACAACTTCCACTAAAAACTACCAAAGGGAATAAAAGTATGTGCTGAACGTAAAGGGTCCAATATACAAGCCCTACTGAATGATTTACATAGTAAATAGTTAAAATAATATCTAGTTATTGTCTTCTATTAATCCTACCTGAGGGGTAGGTTCAGCTTGTCACTACGATCACAACGTCAATCGGTCACCTCAGTGTACCGTCTATCCCTGGCTCCCCAAAGACTCAGTCATGTTGTCTGTCATCTGCACAAGATACAGCAAGGTCTGGGAGAAGCCTGTGTTGGTATGAGTATAACAATACTCATAAGGGAACCTAAAACACTCAAAGGTCTCTCAGTAATTCATCAAGGAAAACACCACAAAAAATATCCCAAAGGTAAAACCACCAAGAAAGTCCTCAAGCACATAAAAAAATGTAAAACACACAGCTCACACATGGTATACGACATAAAGAATAGAAATAAAGATGATTAGTCTTATGATAGATCATTTTATTCTATTCTGTGGCTCATCCACTGTACCTAGAAGGGTTGCACTACTGCCGATCCACAAAGGCTCTCTAAACTGCTGATGTATAGAGGGTCGCACTACTACGATATATAGAGGGTCGCACTGTTGCCGATCCACAGAGGGTCTCACTCATGATGATCAATGGAGGTTCACACTTTTTTCTGATCCATGGAGGGTCTCACTTCTTCTGATCAACGGAGGTTCGCTCTCATGCTGAACAATGAATGTTCGCTCTTATCCCGATCCATGGAGGGTCACTCTTCACTTGACACTCAGCCATAGGATTCCCGCACTTAGAAACCTTAAGCTCCGTAGAGTCTGCCTCTCAAGATATCGGTCATATATCAACCTCCATGATGTCCCATTAAGAATTAAGAAAATGGACCATCAACTTGTAAGGGTCCCAATATGACAGACGACACGTCAACCAGATGCTCGATCTGTATGTTATATGAAGAAGGTAAATAGGGCACTCTCGGATTTGAGACTGATCCAACCTGGCCATACTTCAACATCCACTAAACCCTGAGTGGACTATCCAAAAAGTTCGACCTCGTCGCAAGGGTCCATATTCCATAGACGACGCATCAATCAGACCACCAATTTTTGAGTTACGTTAGTTTTAGTGAAACCTGGTCGGTTGAGTCTGGGTCCAGTAGGGGTCAGAACCTTCACGACCGGCTACTGGGACCGGCCAACCTAGTAGATCTGGCCAGGTTGGCAGACCCAGCCTACCTGGGGGGTCTAGTCACCCAGGATTACCCAGCCTGCATGAATGCAGGCTGATTTTGCTGGACCAGACGTTGTGGGTCCGGTTCACCTAGTTCGGAGCACCAACGGGGCGCCACCCAACCTACCCAAACAACCTGTTGGAGCCAGCCATTACACCAGCCGAGCATCGCGACTACGCATCTCCTGCCCACCTGGACCACTTCTTCCATGTCTCCACCTATTGGGACCATCCCACCTGGCAGATTCGGCCAGGCTGGTAAACCCAGCCTAGCTAGGGGGTCCAGACTGCCTGGAGAACTCGTCCTGCATGGATGCAGGCAGATTGTATTGGACCAGACATTATTTTTACATTTCACCCACCTGGGAGCACCAGCGGGGCGTCTTCCCTCTTCCCAAAATGGCTAGTTAGAGCCAGCCATTGCACCAGCCGAGCGACCCGACCAGGAAGCTCCGTGCCCGTCACAGTTAAGCTTTACCTAAGCGAATATTGACGTTGTCCCACTTGTGAGGGTGTGTTCACCCACGACCTACACCGATCTAGGTTAGGCTCTACCCAAGGGGAACACACCCTCACGAGTTCAACATTACTCTCCTATTTCCAATCCAAGTTATCATTTTGGATATTTAATGATTTTACAATAAAATAATTGTTACTTAATTAATTTGTTTACAACCAAAAACTAACTTACACTATTTTCCCACAACGATAAATTTTGGGATCTGTCTAAGGAATGCATACCATCAAAATCTCAACAGTGGTCTCAAATTATTATTTCGAGTCACCATTCGTGAGTTATAAGCATATGAAAAATAAAATAAAATAAAATAATTATTTAATTTACCGTAATTAAATTTTCCGTTTTTCTCATTGGAGGCCTGTGATGACTAATCACAAGTCGCACCTCAGGTTACCCACCATCCAGAATGCAAGGGTTCACTTAGATTTAAATGTGGAGACCAGTTTATGATTTATTCCACTTTCTGAGGAAACCTGCTCATGTCCACTATTGAAATCATAACATTTTTCGACAGATCATTTCTGGAACTCTAGCCTATGGAATCATGTGCCGTAAAATTATACGGATTCAAAATAATTCCATATATTTTAAAAAAAAATATACAGAAATTCAAGGTCATTAAAAATTCCCATCATGTATGTCATAGATCGGGTGAGGTGATATATAAGGACCCATCCTTAAAATATTACATAATCTTGTATTAAATTAATAATTCACATTGAGGATCTTTTTCGGATTAGTGATTTAGAGAATTAGGCCATAACTATTACAATACAATATAATAAAAATTATACACTTTTACTTAGTTTCAATTTTTTCATCAAATAAAAACTCTTGAAATAAAGAGCCATATCTAGTTCCGTGTTTTAGATAGCATGACTTTTCCATGATCCCATCTTTGACCGAATTTTTCTTTATGTCCTATGAAAAACATTTCAAAACATGGGATGATCCCAAAAAGCACAATAAGGGTTATAAAATAAATAAATAAAACATTAATTCATCAATAGAACATAACATAATCTCTTTAACATACCTTACAAAATCATAGAGAAATCAGAAATCCTAAAGGTTACATGTGGAATCCCTGTCATACATACATTGTAGATATCACAGTTATGTATGGAGTTACATTTGGAATATCCCTCATAGTATATTCCCAAAATCTCATATGAAAAAAATTCATGTTTACCTCCATCGCATCTCCCAATGAATTAGAGAGCTATCTTGGTCTCACATGCCGTAGGATTATCACATAACCACCCATATATTTAAACAATTCCCAAGAACCATAACTTATTCATAACACATAAAACAATCATAAATGAAAGATAACATTTTCAAATTTAAATCACAATATATCATTTAAATATATTGACATAAAAAATCTATTTTCAAAACCATTTTAAATACCAAAATACTTAAAATAGTATATGGTATTTATTTTCCTTTTAAAAACATTTTGGCTTGTTATGGAAGCTAAAGATCAAATAATACTCATGGCTGCATAAAATGTTGTAGTCACCGCTTACGTAAAAAAACATTCATTTTTTGTCATTTAGTAAAAAACCTCATAGAAAATTATTCCCTTTTAATTAAATGAAAATTAAGATGTTTTTATACACCAAATAAAATAATGTCATGTATAATACAATATAAGCCTCAATGAAAGGAGATTGAGACGAAGACCCTTACCTTGTGTCTGAATTGACCCGTTCATTCTTTAATCTCATGAATAATAAAATAAAGTTAATTTCTTCTTGTTTAAGAACCATTTTCAACTTTATTATTCCTTCTATATCACTTATTACCATGATATAAACATTATGTAATCATTTATGTTAACAACAGTCATTTTTCCGATATTTGGTACTTGAGTCCAAAATGAACTTCTTCTATTTACAAGTTGTCTATGTGGTCAAAAGTAAATTATCTACAGAATACTATTAATGATTTCGATATCATATATATATTATATATCTAGTAAATATATATATATGTATTTATAACAGCACAAAATATTTGGAGATAAGAAATGAAATGCACCGTTCATGGAGACGGTAAGCCATACGTACGAATGAACACTACTTTCATTTCTATTTTGTATTTTAATATAATTAAAATGTAATGATACAGAGTTATATTATAATTACAGTATTCTATCATATATAATATCATTATCTCTATCCTTTATATTTCCTACATATGGCATTAACGAGTCATATCACTTTATGGGGGCGGTAGTCCGCACTTCCTAAAATAAAAATATCATGTTTTACCCATTATGGGAAGTATAATGGTATGATATAAATTAAAAATACATAATAAAAACAAAAATAAAAACATAATATATATCATATATAAATATAGTGCCATCCTAGTGGCCACCATGAGTGGTGGTAGGAGATAATTGAACAATCGTCGTTTCGTGAGGCGTTAGTTTTCCATCCACATAAATAGTGTGTTCTTTACCCATCAGATCGAGGTGTGTGTAAGTGTAGTTCGAATAAATCTCATAAAAACATCCTAGTATATTGAGGATACTATTTTTGTTATAAAAGATAGGAATAAAACTATTTTATGTGTTAGAGAAGTAAAATAAAAGAAAATAAATTAAGTGAAATTGTTACATTTTATTCGGATAACTCCCTTTGGTTTGAACCAAAAGGACCTCTAGAAGTTCCTTCTACCTAAGATAAGGCTTCTAGAAGGAGTATAGGGATGTAGGTAGATTAATTTGGTATTGGATGGATGATCCAAGGGGCTTGAGATGTGTGAGTAAATATTTAGAAGGTGGGGATTTTTATAAGGGGGAGGAGGGGCTCTTTAGGAAAGTGTGAAAATATTATTTTATTATATAATGATTTTCAGTTTCTAAAGGTCCAAAACTAATTAAAGTCAATGATAAGATGACTCATGGTTGAAATCAAATCATCCAATTAAAATTGGATAGTTTTTGAGTATATTTGTAATCAATATAATAGTATTTGTTGAAATCAATTATTAATGAGGTAAACAATCCATTATTATTGTCTAATAAATAATTTAATTTATTTGATGTTTAGAAATTATTAAAAAATACGACGAAGTAGGTAATAGTTTTTGATTTCAAATGAATATTTATATTCGAATAGATCACTTATATTACATTATGTAAAAAATTAATTTACTAAAATATATTTTTATGTCATTTTTTCTTTTACATTAAGTTAATTGAAATAAAGTGTCATTATCACTTTTATGTGGCTCCATAGAGCCCCAAAATCGACCCAATAATGCCCATGGTCTACCATGACTCTTTAAATAAGGTTAGAACAAGTTTTAAGGTATGTTTCTATTATTACAGTATTTTTTTACCTTGCATTACAGTATTTACATTTAATCACGGTGAATAAACGTTAAAATTTACTATTCAACAAAAATGATTTTCTTCTTTATGAACCACATTTTATATAATAAAAACAACCATTTATTTCATATTTTCAAAATTCAATTCACATAACTGGAAAAAGTTTATTTAAATGAAAAAGTCATATTTTTAACTACTACTTAGTTGTATCACTATTCATCAAAAATTGATGTTTTTAGAAAAATACCAAAAATTCAGCCTAAGATATATTAGATATTCTGAATTCAAAATGATTTCTATTTTACTAAATTCAAAACATAAATGTTGTATTGATTCATTTAAAATTAATTCCCGTAGTCAAAACAAAAAACTTATTCTTAAGAAATATTAACTATCAAAAGATTGACACTTGTTTAAGGCCAATTTCAAAGTTAAATTAATTTCAATGACCAAAATTGGATTAAATGGTAAAAATATATTCAAATTACACATTAAAAACAATTAAAAAGATAATCTGACCATATAAATATATTATATTAAAAGTCATTTTTGAATTAAAATACAATATTTTTCACTATTCATTTGAAAAATAAATGTTATCAGAAAAAACAAAAAAAATTCCAAATGTAAATTTTGTAGACCTGATTCTAAAAAAGAGTTTTATTTTGTCAAATATAACATTTAAAAGTGACAAAAACTATATTTAAAAATGTTTCTCCATCAAAAGGCAGTAAATCGACCCTTTAAAGAATATTAGAGAATTTTGTGCTTAAAATTGCATTAATTCTTATTTTAAGCCTCTTTATTTTATTGGATAAATTTAAAAACATTGGACAAACATGTATAATCATATTCTAGTTTGTTTTATTCACTCCATCCAATACAACATGTTGGTGTTTACTACCATTTAAAATAAAAATATTATATTATTAGTGTTCAATGTATGATTTCAGAGAAACTCGTTGTTGCATATCGGGCACACCATCGAACATAGTAACCCTTTTAAAGTAAAATTAATATTTACTCAAAATTTAATAAATATAAAAAAGTCATATTTCTTTATCTAACTAGGATGTTACGTCCTTTCCCCTTTTGGGAATTGTGTCCTCACAATTTTACTCACTTATTAAATAAATGGGGTTACTTATCCCTTATAGAAATTTCAGAATCCCACATTTAATCTTCGACAATAATTTTTTCCACAAAACCTTTACTTGGTGAATTCCCTTAATCTGCAATACTTCCTCTCTATGGTCAAGAATTTGGACCGGGTGTTCCTCCTAATAGAGATTCTCTTCCAACTGAACTACCTATAGTCTTAAAACATGACATGGATCTAGAATATACATTCTCAACATTGAACCATGAAAAAAATTGTGAAAATGTGATAAACATAGAGGTTACTCTATTCTATAAGCATCAGATCAAACTTTTTCCAGGATTTTACATGGTCCAATGAACCTCGAACTCAACTTTCCCTTTACCAAAACACATCAAATTTTTTCCATGGAGAATCTTTGAGAAGGACATGATCACCTACATCGAAATAGAGATCCTTCCTTAGGTTATCACATAACTTTTCTACCTGCTCATAGTTGTTCTCAGGTGCTTCTAAATAAACTGAATGTTCTCTGACATCTCTTCTACTAATTCTGGTCCCATCAGCTTCCTTTCACCTACTTCTTCCTAAAAAGATGGAGTTCGACACCGCTTCCCAAATAATTCCACAAATGGAGCCATCTATATACTAGAAGGAACAATATTATTATATGAAAATTCAACCTATGAAATATGTAGGAGCAAAATTCCCTAGTAATCCAGTGAAAAAGCACATAGAATATCCCCCATGGTCTGAATTTTTCATTCTGACTGCCAATCTGATTAAGAAAAAAAAGCTGAACTAAAATTTAATTTAGTATCTAATGACTTCTGAAGACCATTACGAAATTTAGAAGTAAACTTGGGATCATGATTATATACAATGGATAGGGGAACACCATGAAACATTACTATATCTTTAACATAAATCCGATAAAGTTGATCTAGAGACAACATATCTCCAAAATGAAGGAAATGAGTAGATTTAGTCAACTAATCAACAATAACCTAGATTGCATTATTACCTAGAGATGTCTTTGGTAATCCGAAAATTGAGTCTCTAGATATATTTTCCCATTTCCTCTATGGCACCGGTAATGAATGTCACATCACATTCAGTAACTACCGCTCTGCTTTAAACTACTGACAAGTCAAACACATCACAGTAAAATCAACAATATCTCTTTTCATTCAATCCCACATATAATACTCTCGAAGATTTCTGTAAATCTTAGTACTGCCATGATGAACTAAAAATGAAGAACTATGAGATTCACATAACAACTCATTCTTCAACCGTGAATCACAATTCACATATAATCTATTTCTAAATCTCAAAACAAAATCATTATCAATGTTAAAATGAGGCAACATACCCTTCTCAACCAACTCTACATTTTTATGAAACTCATTGTCTTCCTTATGTTCTTGCTAAATTCTCTCTGATAGAGATTATTTCATTGACACATGAAACAAAACAGAGGAATTTCCAGCACCAACAACTTTTATGGAAAAGTTAATCAAATAAAAAACCAAAGGATCTCATTCCAAACGTACCATGGTTAATGAATCATTAAATTTTAGACTCAAAGAAAGTTCCACATTGTTTTCTTTTCCCAAATGGAAATGGATCATTTAATTATAATCCTTGATTAATTCCAGCCATCTCCGCTCACCCATTTTCAATTCATTCTGAGTGAATATATAGTGTAAAATTTTGTTGTCAATATATATATTTAACATTTTACTCCATCCAGATAATGCCTCCAATTTTTTAAAACAAAAACAACAAAATATAATTCCAAATCATGTGTAAGGTAATTTTACTCATGAGGTTTCAACTAATGTGAATCATAAGCAATTACCTAATCATTTTGTATAAGGACACAACCAAGTCCATTCAATGAAGCATCATTGTAGATAAAAAATTCTCCATCACTGGAAGTTAGTTCCAAAACAGGAAGATTCACTAATCTCCTTTTCAATTCCTAAAAACAATCATCACATTATTTTGTTCAGATGAACTTCACATCTTTTCAAGTTAACTTAGTCAGTGTGAAAGAGAACTGGGAAAAATTATCATCAAACCTCTGGTAATAATCTGCCAATCAACGAAAAATACGGATCTTGGTTATGTTTGTGGGTCTTGGCCATTCTTCAAAAACTATTGTTTTAGCAGTATCAAAAGTTATTCAATTTTTTGAAACAATGTTACCAAGGAATGAAATTTTTTGTAACCAAAACTCAAACTTTCTGAATTTCCCATACTGTTTCTTTTCTTTTATGGTTTTTATGACAAAATTTAAATGACTTTCATGTTTCATTTCATTTTTATAATAAAACAAATTATCATCAATGAACACAACCAAAAACTTATCCAAAAATACACGGAAAATACTATTTATAAGATCCATGAATACAACGAGAGCATTGGTTTACCCAAAAGGCATAACTTCAAATTCATAATGGCCATATATAGTACGAAATGCGGTCTCTGGAATGTTTGTTTCCTTTACATTCAACTAATTGTACCTCAACCTCACGTCAATCTTCGAAAAATATTGATCTCCCTTGATCTGATAAAAAAGAATCTAAATGAGGCAAATGATACATGTTCTTAATAGTGATGTTATTCAATGCTCTATAATCAATGAAAAGTCTCATTGAACCATATTTATTTTTAACAAACAAGATAGGAGCACCCCATGGTGATGTGGTAGGTCAAATGAAACTCTTACCTAATAACTCTTGAAATTGCTTCTTTAACTATAAAAGTTCAATTTGAGCATTTTGATACGGGTATTATAAAATTGGATTATAATAAGAAACTACGTCAATAATAAATTCGACATCCCGATAAGGTATTATACCAGGAAAATCATCAAGATACTCATTTACCAATGGCACATCAATAATATGAATAGTACCATTGTTTTCAACAATATGTTCAATGTAACATTCATTTCCATCATTTACTAGTTTTCAGCTTCCTGATATGTTATTAGAAATAAGGGTTAATTCTTGTTCACATGATGAAAATATTTCAGAAAATAAACCTATTTAGCTCTACAGTCAATCTTAGTATAATAGACAGAAAGCCAATCCAAACCCAAAATACCATCAATCTCTACTAGAGTAAAAACAATAATGTTTGCAGTAAGATTCATTCTGCACACATGGATATGAAGGTTCTTATAATTTCGTTTGTCTCAACATTTCTTCTAGGTGTTTTTACCATAAGTTTAGGATTCATATATTGAGGTGGAATTCCCAATTTACTAGAAAACTTCTCAGAAATGAAAGAGTGTGTAGACCCTGAATCACAAAACACATTGGCATAAACTGAACAAACAAATAGTGTACATGATACTAATTCATTTGAGGGACCAACATCTGTTAAAGTAGTTTCAATGGATTTCACCACCCCCTTTTTCTTGTAGTCTGGTTTCTTTCCATCATTTGAGTTCTTCGTTGGACAGAAATTTTCATAATGACCCATTTCCTTGCACTTAAATTTTTTACTGATTGTAAATCAGATTTTGTCATACCATTACCCAGACCTTTTTTATGAAATTATGATCCTTGTGTCCCATTTTACAATATCAGTATCACTTACCAAAATTCCAAAGATATTCCGCAGCTTGATTTTTACCACAATTTTCACAAACTATAAACTTATTGTTCTTACCATCAGTCTTTTTTGAAGAGTTCTTCCCTTTCGCCTACCACATTGAACTCTTCTTCTGTTGTTTGTCAAAGAACATCTGATCAACAGTGAACTCCATTTCTACCTTCTCTGCATAATGAGCATGTTTTTCATAACATATGAACTCATTAAAAGCCAATTCCCTTGGATAAATTGGATTTAATCCCAAGTAAAAATGGTTGACTTTACTATCAAGATATCGTATGAAATTTGGAGCATACCTTAACGGTTGATTGAATGTTTCTTCATAATCGTCCATTGATTCATTCTATGGCCTTAATTCTTGGAAAAATTTTCCCATCATAAGACAAACCACTATAGGAAATTATTTCTCAAGAAACAAAACATTTAATTTATCCCAATCAAGAGCATCAATCTCCTCACTATCCCTAATATTCCTAAACATCAACCACCACTAATCGGTTTTACCTTCAAAACGATGATCATCAAGACTAACATTTTAATGTTCTGAACACCCCAAAACATCGAAAATATTTTCCAGTGCTTTAATCCACCCTTATTCTAGAACATAGTCTGATGATCCTCTGAATGATGGGGGATGGTGCCTCAAGAAATGCTCCACATCCTACATGTTCCTTTGTGGTTAATCTAGCTAATATCATGCATGAATACAACCATCATTTATAGTCTGGTTCAACTATGCCATCCCTACAACAAACTATTTAGTTTCTAATCCGACCATCTTATGTTTCTGATTTGGAAGATTGTCTTCCTCTTGATGTTTCCCCAACATAGCGACGTTGTTTCCTCTACAGAAAACCATTCTGAGAACAGAAATATCTAAGTCAAATCAACATGGTAATATATAAATGCTATATCATTTCAATATTAACATAAATTAATTTATGAATATTAATTTATAAATACCCTAACTCCTAAAGTAATCTAAACCAACCTTTAATACCAACTATAAGGTCAAATCATTAAAACATTACATAATCTTGGATTAAATGAATAATTCACATTGAAGATCATTTTATGTTTAGAGTTTTATAGAATTATTCCATACCGATTACATTTCGAAATATTATAAAGTACTAATTACTACTCTTTTCCCATTTTTTGCATAAAATAAAAACTCTTAAAAGAATAAAGCCATGTATAGTTCTATGTTTTCGACAGCATGAATTTGACCCTATTCCACTTTATGTCCTGTGAAAAAAATTTCAAAACATGGGATGAGCAAAAAAATATCAGTAAGGTTTATAAAAAAATGAAAGAAAACATTATATCATCAAAATATACATAACAAAATATCATTAACATACCTCATGAAATCACAAAGAAATCACAAATCATAAAGGTAACTTGTGACATCCATATCAAACTTACGTTGTAGCTATCACAGCTACGTATGTAGTTACGTTTGGAATACCCATCACAATATATTTCCTAAATCTCTTAGGAGAAACATTCACATTTACCCTTTTCACGTTACCCAATGCATTAGAGAGCTATCTTGGGCTCACCCGCCCTAGGTTGACCACAGAACCACCCGTATACATAAACAATGCCCATGAACCATAACATATTCATAACACATAAAACAAACATAACGAAAAGATAAAATTTCCACATTTAAATCACAATATATTATTTAAATATTCTAACATAACAAATAAAAAATCAAAAACATTTTCAATACCAAAATACTTAAATGAGTTGATTACATTTTATTTCCTTTTAAAAGCATTTCGGATTGTTAAGGAAGCCAAAGATCAAATAACACTCACAGCAGCGGAAAATGTCGTTGTCACCGCTTACTTTAAAAGAAACATTTTTTGTCATCTAGTAAAATGCCTCATAGAATAATATTCCCTTTTAATTAAATTAAAATTCAAATATGGGTTTACAATATATAAAATAATTTCTTGTATAAAACAATATGCCTCAATGAATGGAGAATGAGATGAAGTCCCTTACATCGTGTCTGACTTGACCAGTTCTTTCATTAATCTCCTAAATAATAAAATAAAGTTAATTTATACTTTCCTAGGAACCATTTTCGTGTTTATTATTCATTTTATATCACTTATTACCATGTTATAAACATAATGTGATCATTTAAGTTAATAACAGTCGTGTTTTCGATATTTGGTACTTGAGTCAAAAATGAACATCTTATATTTACAAGTTCTCTTGGTGGACAAAAGTACATTATCTCCATAATTTTATTTACGATTTAGAGATAATATATATCTTATATATCCATTATATATATGTATTTATAACATCACATAACATTTTGCGGTAATAAATAAAATGCATCGTTCATGAAGACGGTAATCTGTACGTACGCATGAACGCTACTTTCATTCCTATTTCGTATTTTAATAGAATTAAATCATAATGATACATAGGTATATTATAATTCCTGTATAATATCTTATATTATTTCATTAACTCCATCCTTCATACTTCCCACATATGGCATTATCATGTCAAATCACTTTGAGGGGGCAGCAGTCCACACTTCGGAAAATGAAATTATCGTGTTTTACCCATTATGGAAACCATAAAGGTATGATATAAATGAATACTACAGAAGAATAAAGAAAACATAAACATAATATATATCATATATAATTATAGTTCCATCATAATGGCCACCATGAGAGGTGGTAGGAGATAATTGAAAAATCATTGTTTCGTGAGGCGTTAGTTTCCCATCCACAGAAATTGTATTTTCTTTACCCAGTAGATGGAGGTGTGTGCAAGTGTAGTTTATATAAATCTCATAAAAACGACCTATTATATTCAGGATATTGGTTTTTTATTAACTTTATGTATAAAAAGAGTTTAGTGGTTGTAGAAGTAAAATAAAAAAAAGAATTTAAGAGAAATAGTTTCCTTTAATTCGGGTAACTCCCTTTGGTTTGAACCAAAATGACCTATTGAAGTTACTTATGAATAAGGTAAGGCTTCTAGGAAGAGGAAAAGGATGTAGGTAGATTAATTGGGCAGAGTCTGGGCGAGCTAAGGTGCTAGATGGTTGTGAGGAATTGGATTGAAGTTAAGGCTTTTTATAAGGGGGAGGATGTGCTCTTTTGGAAAGTGTGAAAATATTATTTTATTATATAATGATTTTTTGTTTCTAAAGGTCAAAAACAAATTAATGTCGAAGATAAGATGAATAATGGTTGAAATAAAATCATCCAATAAAAATTTTATAGGGTTTGGATGTAGTTTTAATCATTATAATATTATTTATTTAAATTAATATTTAATTATATAAACACCACATCATTGTTGTGTCATAAATATTTTTATTTATTTGATTTCTAAAAAATATAAAGAAATAACATTATGTAGGAAATATTATTATCTTTTATATTAATATTTATAAAAGAAGATATATCTTATATAACCTTATGTATAAATTAATTTATTAAAAGATATTTGTTTCAGTCGTTTTGGCCTTTAATTTATGTTAATTAAAATAATGTGTCATTATCACAGTTAACTGGATACATTGTAACGACTCAATGTTTTTCAATGGAAATTAAATTCTTATAAACATGTCACAAAATAACATTAACACACAACATAATGAACTAATAAGTGCTAAGTGACCTCTAAACATAAGTTTGTCACTTCTGTATTGGGAATTTTGTGATTCTGACATACACAGTTGTGGTCTAGATGATTTTTGGAGTCAAATAAAACAAAAATAATTTTTGGTGAATTGTAACCTACCCTTATGAATATTAAAAATCCCATTATTAATAGTAATATGACACTTATTAATAGTAAATCATCCAACATAAGAGTATACTTACCCATGAAGAATTAAATAAAATTTAGACATCTTGGAAAGTGACAATTTGACCATAGTAAACGTTTTTGTATTTTGTAAGTCATAAATAATTAATTATAAATAATAAAATAATTTAAAAGAAAAATTATTATCTTAATATGTGTTCATTAATTATCAAATTAATGCCTTATAGTTTTTAGATAATTATATATGACCCTAGGTAATTTTTTGAAAGCACTATAAAATGAGTTTTAATTTTAAAAACATTTTTTTAAGTAAATTATGAAATTAAATAAGAATTAAATTAATAATATTTAGAAATTTATTTAAGTAAAAATGTACTTCATTTTTGTATTCTACATGTCATAAAATGGTAGGGGTAAATTTTTTGGATTTTTCTAAGATACTTGAATTTCTTATAAATAGTGAAACACCATAATTTACAAAATAAGCTAAATAAGATAATTATAGAGTCATGTGTGATGGTCTGCTGATGTAAGCCCACATGGTTCGGTATCACATGATACAATTACTATTCTTTGTCATTGAATACTCACTATTAGTTGTTTAGGAGAAATTAAAAAACTAATGAATTTTATATTAAGGAAACCCATCTCCCCTCCACTATAAAAACCACCCTTCACACCCTCATTTCCTCAAGCCTCTCAAGCTCCAAGCCTTCTCTAAACCCTGCCCAAGAATCCTACCTAGCCCCTCTATCACGTTTAAGAGATTCTGGTCTCATAAAATTTCGAAAACTAGCTTTCTTATGGAGGATCTTTTGAGGAAGATTTATGAGGTAATTTCTCTCCCTCTTCTTCTTTAATTTCCTTTCAAGTTCAAGTTCATTTCTTGATCACCCTCAATCTGTTATCATACAATTATTATTGTAACTCTAGTATTATAAATTTAAAGGAATTATATGATGAAAATGGAATATTATATCATCCAACCCCTTTTCCCTCTTCCATTTATTTTATTAAGGCGAACATGGTTCGTGAGGTGTTAATTTATTACCTTGAAGAACGACAAGTTTTCTTCTTCCATTTATAACTTCAGATCTGGTCATGAAACAATTTTTATGGTTTAAACAGAACATTTTATATGTATTATCTTTTATTTAATGTTTTTTAACTAACTTATGACCATAATTCTAGTGATAAAATAAAATAAGTTCATTATGATCGAAAAATCGCTCAAATTTTCCCAAGAAATCATCATTTAAATATTATCTAATGATACATCCTCATGGAACTAATATAATTCATTATAAGATCATTAAAACTCCTGTATTATCATTAATAACATGAAATACTAGTTTTTTATGTTTACCCATGTTCTACCCAAACTTCAATTTAAGAATACATGTGAACCACTCAAGAAAACCATAAAAACAAACATTCCCGAAAAAAGTTTTTTAAACACTATAACTCATACAAAGGAACATAAAATCACTTAATAAAACCATAATGAACCATATTAATTTAAAAAAGGTTCTTTATTTCAAATTAATTAATATAATGTCATTATACATTTCATTAAAGAGAAGGAAGAATTTAGATTCAAGGTAAGGGGAAATTCTCGAACCCAACTTTCATCATTCTGGTTCTCCCTCTTTCACTCCATTTTTTTGATATGGTTACTCCTTAAATATTATTTTTTCATCATTTCCTTTCCTTTTCTATGATATAAATTTTTTTCATTGGATTTTATGTAAAAAAAATATGTTTTCCAAAAGAACTCTTCATTTAAGAACACACCTTTTACTTCTCTCCAATGTGGACGGTTCTTGTAAAATGTATGTTATTCCCTCTTTATTTTTGGAACCCAATGTTTATGAATGTGTTCATATAATATGTAAAACATTCCTTTACAAGGGTTATTTTTGTTTAATTTTGATATATGTTCCATGTGGGAATCATTATAATGATAATGTAATGATGTGACGGGTGCGCCCAGAATTATATAGCGCAATATGAATGTTTGAATGTGATGGGTGCACCTAGAATTATAAACCAGTCCAATGCATTGGGTAAAGTGATGAATCTCATGATTAAATGTGTAATGATGTGTGAACAAGATTCTAGCTTGTTTCACAAGCATGTGTGGTAGTTAACCACTACGACATGATGTTTCATATTTATGCATTTACACATTTCAAGTCTTTTATTTATGCTCCTCTCATGTTCACGATATTTTTCCCATGTTATGATTATGCTCACGCCATGTTATATTGTTCTTATCTATACTCTTACTGGGTTTCTAGATAAACTCTTTTTATGTATATCCTCATGTGGCTACATGTACTATGGATAGGACAAGTTCCAATAAGAAGCTAGAGAAGAAGAAATTAAATAAATGTTTATGCTTAATGTTGTAATTGTTATGTATGGTCCTAGTTTCACCAAGGAACTAATCCGTTGGATCCTATATGTGTAATAATATTATTTTTTTTATCTTTAAAAATATGTAATAGTAATTTAAGAAAATTTAGGGTCTCTATAGTTGGTATCAGAGGCAAGGTTTAGTTAATTTGGGAATTATGATTAGTGAACCCTAGAGAAAACCTCTAGAATGAGACTAAGTACAAATATTCAAACAAGAATATATAAATAGGGATCGATTATATTATTCTTTTAGTATAAATTATGAAAATAAATAAGTTATTTATTCATGAATTGTTGAATAATGTTTTGTTCTAACCTTTTTTATTTTAGATAATTGTGGGAACTAGGAGAAATCTGGCCCACAACTCTTGCGAGGGCCAATGCAAAGAATGACCGAACAACCTCCCCAATGATTTGGGAGGTGGAGTTCAAAACTTCATGGAAATTATTCCCCAATAATATCAGTTTATAAACAATAACAATATTAATGGGGAACTTCCTCCTTCACCAAAGAGGGAGAAACCAGCTATCAAATGTTTTATGCGGCAACAACCACCGACGTTTAATGGATCTTTCGGTTCACTAGCTGTGGAACGGTGGGTCAACTCCATAGAGAGGATATTTTCTATTCTTCATAGTTTTGAGATGGATAAGGTGACATTAACTGTTTATCTTCAAGATGGAGAAGATGATCAATGGTGGTCTTTGATTGAGGACACCAATCCAAGGGAGGAAATTGATGAGAAGGAATGTGAATACTTTTAGATAATGTTTCTTATCATGTATTTCCTAAGAACTCTTCACATAATGGTGGATAGAGGATTCATAGAGCTCAAGAAAAAAGAAGAATAATCTATCACAACCTATGAAGCAAATTTCAAAAGGATTTCAATTTATTATTCGGGTTTTGTTATCAACAATGATAGAAAAATTAATAGATTCTTTATTGGATTAAAACCACAAATTCAAAAGGCTCTTGCAATTATTGATTTTTGGGGTTAGGAATAAGTTGTTTGGTGTGATATCAAAGTGGAGATGGAATTTGTAGAATGGTCCCATGACTATGGTGATATGAAACGAAATATGGAGTTTAAAGATGGTGGATCTAAGGATAATGGTGGGGAGAAAACTCAATCACCCACATGCCAAAAATGTGGACAGCTACACCATGATAACTTCCTCAAAGGGATGGGGAAATGCATCAAGTGTGGGAAAGAATGACATCATTCTCACGAGTGTCGAAAATACATGAAAAGGAAGGTGAATGTAGATGCTGAAAGGAGAGAATGACTCATGGTTCAATGCTACGACTGTAGGGAGCTAGGGCACTATGAAAACCAGGGCACTAAAATTTGAGTTCTTGAGGGTAATCAGCGTCATCAGCCACCAAATCAAAAGGAAAAATGGAAGGCTTATTCCATCACTACTATATAAGTGGAGCAAGATAATTAAGTCGTACAAAGTACACATCCTATTCACTCAAGAATGGAAAAAACCTTATTTGATTCTAGTTCTACGCATTCCTTTATATCTTACAAGATAGCTAGAAATATAGAATCGAATCCCTGAAACCTTGAAGTTGAGATATCTGTAAAAACACCAAGTGGTGCAATCATTGTAACCCAAGTGTTTGACTCTTCTCCTATTAGAATATGTGGGAAGATTCTTCTGGAAAATCTTGTAATACTTCCCTTAGTGGAATTTGAAGCTATAATGGGAATGGATTGGCTCTTGTTATTTAGAAAACATATCAAATTTCAGGAAAAAGAAATTTCTTTTCGAATTCCAAACCATCCCATTCTCCTCTACCAATGCATGGAAGATCATGAATCTCCTTTGAAAAGTCTTTCAATGTTTTGGGTGTTTATTCCCTATGAAGAGGCATACATCTCCCAAATAGTTGTGTCGAAGGAAATTTCCAACCGTGAGGAAATTACCATTGTGAGGGAATACATCGATGTATTTCCGGAAGAGTTACACCGAATTACCCCGGATAGTGAGGTAGAGTTCTCAATTGAACTCATACCTTAAGATACTCCTATCTTGAAGTGTCCCTATAGGATGGATTCTATCGAACTAGAAGAGTTAAAGAAGCAGTTTCAAGAGCATCTGGACAAAGGGTTCATATACCCTAGTGCATCACCTATTGGTTCGCTAGTGCTCTTTGTGAAGAACAAGGATGGAACAATGCAGTTGTGTATCGATTATAGGGAACTCAACAAGATCACCATAAAGAACAAGTATCCTCTTCCTAGGATTGATGATTTTTTTGATCAGTTAATAGGATCTTAATAAATCTCAAAGGTGGATCTTCGTTCTAGATATCATCAGGTAAAGGTGAAGAAGGAAGATATTCATAAGACTAACTTCCGTATAAGGTATGGGCACTATGAGTTTTGGGTGATTCCCTTTGAACTTACTAATTCCCCTTTAATCTTAATGGATTTTATGAATAGAGTCTTTAGACATTACCTCGACCAATTGTTGTTAGTGTTTATTGATGAAATTTACATTTACTCCAAGATCAAGGAAGAACATGAAGAACATATAAGACTTATTTTGGGGACATTAAGAATGTATATGTTGTACGCCAAGTTTAGAAAGTGTGAATTTTTGATAAATCAAGTCACATTCTTGGGACATGTGATCACAATTGAGGTAATTTCCTATGGATCCTTCAATGAAAAAGGCTATTAAGGAATGGCCCAGGACCTCTAGTGTCACATAAATCTATAGTTTTCTTTGATTAGCTGGGTACTATCGACGTTTTGTGAGAAACTTCTCCTAATTGTCAGGCCCTCTAACTATGTTAACAATGAAAGGGGTAAAGTATGTCTGGATGGAAGAATGAGAGGGAATCTTAAAGGAGATAAAGAGAAGGTTGACCACTACAGCTGTACTTACACTACTGAAAAGTGGAGAAAGTTTTGTGATATACACTGATGATCCAAAGAAATCCTTGGGTTGCATACTATAGGAAAATGAAAATGTGATAGACTACGCCTCATGACAGTTGAAGATCTATAAGCAGAACTACCCAAAACATGATCTAGAGATGGAAGTTGTGATTTTTTCCATGAAAATCTGGTGGCACTACCTTTATGGAGAGAAGTGTGACATATACACCGACCATAAGAGCCTAAAGTATATATTCACACAAAAGGAGCTCAACATGATTCAAATATATGGTTATAGTTAATAAATGATTACAATTTCTCTATTCACTATCATACTAGAAGGGAGAACAAGGTAGCTGATGCTCAAAGAAGAAAATAACAATCTACTCTATCCATGTTGCGGATTGAGAAAGACCCTATCTTATTGGATATGCAAAGAATGGATTTGGAAATCATAAGGGAAAGTGATACATCCTACCTTTCCCAAATTATTGTGCAACCATCCATAAAAGAAAAGATTAAAGAAGCCCAAAGGGATAATGTGGAAATACAAAAAAGGGTGAATGCAGTAAAGGAAGAGAAGATGTAGGAGTTCCAAATCTATCATGATGGTGTGATTCAGTTTGGAACATGACTTTATGTGCCTTCATCAGCAGGGATAAAGATGAATCTATTGGACAATGCACATAGCTCAAAACTCTATATCCATTCTGGGATTACCAAGATGTACCATGATCTCAGAGAACACTTCTGGTGGGACAACATGAAGAAGGAGATTGCGGAATAGATATCAATGTGCTTGGTATGTAAGCATGTTAAAGCTGAGTAAAAAAAGACCAAAGGTATGATCCACTCATGGCCTATACACATGTGGAAATGGGAAGATGTTAGTATGGAATTTATCATAGGTCTCCCAAAGACGTCAAAGGGAAATAATGTGATATGGGTTGTGGTTGACCGACTCACCAAAACTACCCATTTTATCGCTATTCAAGAAGATATATTACTTCAAAAACTTGAAAAGATATATGTGAAGGATGTTAGAAGACTGCATAGTGTTCCACTCTCAATTGTCTCTGACCATGATCCAATGTTCACCTACATATTTTAGAGGATCCATCAACATTCTTTGAGTGCATAATTAAATTTCGTCATGACCTATCACCCCCAAACTGATTTCTAATAAAAAGAAATATTCAGACACTTGGAGATATGTTATGAGCCTTCTCTCTAAGATTCAATGGTGGATGGGATCAACATCTCCCACTGGTTGAGTTCTCATAAAATAATAGCTTCGACTCAAGTATTCATATGGCTCTGTATGAAGCTCTGTATGAAAAGCGATGTAGAACTCGAACAAGTTGGGATGAATTTGGAGAAATAAATCAACTTGGACTTGATCTTGTGAAAGGTATGAAAGAGAAGGTTCAAGTCATCCAGAAACACATCAAAGCTACTCAGAGTCAGCAAAAGAGCTATACTAGCTACTGCCAAAGGGACTAGGAGTTCGATGTCAGAGAGAATGTCTTCCTTTAAATATCTCCATGGAAGAGAGTCATGTGATTTGGGACAAAATGGAAGCTAAGCCCAAGGAACATTGGACACTTTGAGATCCATCACTGCATAGGACTCGTGGCCTATCGACTTGCACATCAACCGAATATGGCTCAATTTAATGACGTGTTTCACATATCATTCTTGAGGAAGTACATATTGGACCCCTCACATGTACTAAACTCAGAGGTGGTATAGCTGGAAGATGATCTCTCTTTTGAGGAATGTCCAGTATAGATTCTGGATCGGAGAGATAAGGTACTACGCAACAAGATAACCCTCCTTGTCAAAGTGTTGTGGAGGAACCATAAGTTTTAGGAAGCTACTTGGGAACCTGAAGAGGCATTGAAGGACAATTACCCTCTCCTGTTTGTGTAAATTGAAATTTCGAGGGAAAAATTTCATAAGGGGTGAAGAATGTAACGACCCATAGTTTCTCAATGAAAATTCAATTCTTATAAATATGTCATAAAATCACATGAAAACACAACATAGTGAGCTATTAAGTGCTAAGTGTCCTCTAAACATAATTTTGACACTTCTGTGTTGGGAATTTTGAGAATCTAACATACACGGTTGTGCTCAAGATGACTTTTGGAGTCAAATAAAACAAAAAGAATTTTTGGTGAATAGTAAACTACCGTTATGAATAGTAACATACCCTTATGAATATTCATATGACCCTTATGAATAGTAAATCATCCAACATAAGAGTAACCTTACCCATAAATAATTAAATAAAATTTAGACATCTTAGAAAGTGACAATTTGACCTTAGTAAACGTTTTGGTATTTCGAAAGTCATAAATAATTAATTATAATTAATTAATTAATTTAAAAGAAAAATTATTTTCTTAAAATGTGTTCATTAATAATCAAATCAATATCTTATAGTTTTTAGATAATTTTATAAGACCCTACGTAACTTTTGAAAGAACTATAAAATCAGTTTTAATTTTAAAAACTGTTTTTTAAGTAAAATATGATATTAAATAAATATTAAATTAATATTATTTAGAAAATTGTTTTTGAAAAATGGACTTTATTTTCGGATTCTACAAGTCGAAAAATGTTTGGGTAAATGTTTGAGATTTTTTTGAGATAATTGAATTTTTTATAAATAGTGAAACACCATAATTTACAAAATTAGCTAAATAACCTAATTATAGAGTCATGTGTGATGTTTTGCTGATGTAAGACCAATTGGTTCAGGATCACATGATAACATTACTCTTATTGGTCATTGAAGACTGACTATTACTTGTCTTAGGATAAATTAATAAACTAATGAATCTTATACTAAGGAAACCCCTCTCCCCTCCACTATAAAAACCACCATTCACACCCTCATTTCCTCACACCTATCAAGCTCCAAGCCATCTCTAAACTCTTCCCAAACATCCTTCCAAGCCCCTATCTCATGTTCAAGAGATTCTGATCTCATCAAAAGTCCAAGCCGAGATTTCCTAAGGAGGATCTCAAGAGGACAATTTAAGAAGTAATTTCTCTCTCGCTTCTTCTTTAATTTCCTTTCAAGTTCAAGTTCAATTATTGTTCTCTCCCCATCTATCTTCATCGAAATGGTATTTTAACTCCAGTATTATACATGTAATGGAATATTATGATTAAAATGGAATATTATATCATCCAACCCATTTTCCCTCTTCCTTTTATTTTATTAAGGAGAACGTGGTTCATTAGGTGTTAATTTATCACCTTCAAGAACGAGAAGTTTAATTCTTCAATTTATACCTTCATATCTGGTCATGAAACCATTTTTACTTTTGAACAAGAACATTATATATGTATTATATTCTATTTAAAGTCCTGGAACTAACTTATGACCATATTTCTATTGATAAAATAAAACATGTTCATTGTGATCGAAAAATCGCTCAAATTAAACCAAACAATCATCATTTAATTCTTATATAATGATACATCCACTTAGATCTAATATAATTCATTATAAGATAATTAAAACTCCTGAATTATCAATAATAACATGAAATACCAGTTCTATATGTTTACACATTTTCAACCCGAACTTCAATTTAAGAATACAAGTGAACCACTCAAGAAAACCATAAAAACAAACATTCCTGAACAGTGGTTTTAAACAATATAACTCATCAAAAGGAACATAAAATCCCTTAATAAAACTATAATGAACCTTATTAATGTACACAAGGTTCTGTATTTCTAATTAATGAATATAATGTCATTATAAAGGACGTTAAAGAGAAGGAAGCATTGAGATACAAGGTAAGTGGAAATTCTCAAACCCAACTTTCATCCTTCGGGTTCTCCCTCTGTCACTCCATTTTTTTGATATGGTTACTCCATAATGATTATTTTTTAATAATTTTATTTCCTTTTCTTGTATATACATGTTTGACTCTGGTTTTTATGTCAATTTTTTTTTCCAAAATAACTCTTCTTTTAGGAACACACCTTTTACTTCTCTCTCAAAGTGGACGGTTCTTGTGACATGTATGTTATTCCCTCATTATTTTTGGAACCTAAAGTTTATGAATGTGTTCTTATGAGATGTAACCCATTCCATTACATGGGTTAGTTAGGTTTACTTTTAATATATTTTCCATGTGGCATGCATGATAATGATAATGTTATGATGTGATGGGTGCCCCTGGAATTATATACTGCAATATGAGTGTTTGAATGTAACGGGTGTGCCTGGAATTATACAGCGCTCTAATACATTAGGTAAAGTGATGAATCTCATGAGTAAATTTGAAATGATGTATGAACAAGATTCTAGCTTCTTTCACAAGTATGTGCGGTAGTTTTCCTCTAAGACATGATGTTTCATTTTTATGGTTTGCCACATTTGAAGTATTTTATTTATGCTCCTATCATGTTCATGATTTTTTCACAAGTTATGATTATGCTCACCCCATGATATATTGTTATTATCTATACTATTATTGGGATTATAGATCCCCCCTTTTGATGAATATCCTCAGGTGGCTACATGTACTAAGGAGAGGACAAGTTCCAATAAGAAGCTAGAGAAGAAGAATTTAAATAAATGTTTATGCTTGATGTTGTAATTGTTATGTATGGTCCGAGTTTTCCCAAGACACTAAACCTTTGGATCCTATATATGTAATATTATTATTTTGTTTATCATTAAATTGATATAATAGTAATGTAATAAAATGCAGAGTCTCTATATTTGGTATCGGAGGAATGGTTTAGTTAATTTGGGAATTAGGATTAGTGAACCCTAGAGAAAACCTCTAGCATGAGACTATGTAAAAATATGCACAAAATAATATATACATAGGGATCCCATATATTATGATTTTAGTATAAATTGTGTAAATAAATAAGTTATTTATTCATGAATTGTTGGCATCTATTTTGTTCTAACCTTTTCTTTTTTAGAAAATGGTGGGAACCATGATAAATTAGTCCAACAACTCTTGCGATGGCCAATGCAACGATTCCCGAACACCCTACACAATGATTTGGGAGGTGGGGTTCAAAAAATCCTAGCGATGATTACCCAATTATCTCAGGTTATGATCAATAGTCATAATAATGGGGAAGATCCTCCTTTAACAAAGAGGGAGAAACTGGATATCTAATGGTTTATACGGCAAAGACCACTGACGTTTAATATATCTTCTAATCCACTAGCTGCGAAAGAGTGGGTCAACTCCATTGAGAAGATCTTTTCTATTCTTCACTATTATGAGACAGAGAAGGTGACCATAGCCATTTATCATCCTGATGGAGAAGCTGATCAATGGTGGGCTTTGATTAAGAACACTAAGACCTGGGAGGAAATTGAATAGATGGAATGGTAAGACTTTAGGATAATTTTTCTTAACAAGTATTTCCCAAGAACTCTTCACACGATGATGGAGAGGGAATTCATAGGGCTCGAGAAAAAAGAATAAGAATCTATCACAACCTACAAATCGAATTTCACAAGACTTTCAATGTATGCTTTCGGTTTTGTTATCAACAATGATAGAAAAATTGATATAATCTTTTGTTGATTAAAAGCACACCTTCAAAAGGATATTGTAGTTCGAGTCATTGGGAGTTATGGAGAAGATTTTCGGTGTGCTCTCAAAGTGGATATGGAGTTTGGATAATGGTACCACGACTATGGTGATAAGAAACGAATGATGGAGTTTCAAGCTGGTGGATCTAATGATAAAGGTGGGAAGAAAACTCGACCACCCACATGCCAAAAATGTTGAAGGTTGCACCATGGGAACTGCCTAAATGGGACGGGAAATGATTCAAGTGTGGTAAAGAAGGAAATAATGATCAAGAGTGTCGAAAAGA
Source organism: Viscum album (assembly GCA_963277665.1). Classification (NCBI taxonomy): domain Eukaryota; kingdom Viridiplantae; phylum Streptophyta; class Magnoliopsida; order Santalales; family Viscaceae; genus Viscum; species Viscum album. Next base: position 1,175,294,518 of record OY728166.1, on the reverse strand, counting down.
AAAAAAATGAAGGATAATGTAGCAGATGAATGGAGATGACAACTCATGGTTCAATGCTACAACTATAGGGAGCTAGGGCACACTGCAAACCATTGCACTAAACCTCGAGTTCTCGAGGGTAATCAGTGTCAGCAGATAACAAATCCAAAGGAACAAAGGAAGGTTTATGAAATCACTACTACAGAACTGGAGCCGGATAATGATGTTGTTCAAGGTACACTAACTATTCACTCAAGAGTGGAAAGAGTCTTATTTGATTCTGATTCTACGCATTCCTTTATATCTTTCATGTTTTCTAGAACTATAGAATTGACGTCCTGAAACCTTGAAGTAGATATATCTGTAATAACATCATGTGGTGAAATCATTGCAACCCAAATTTTTTACTCTTCTCCTATTGGCGTATGGAGGAAGATTCTTCCAGAAAGTGTCATAATACTTCCCTTGGTGGAATTTGACGCTATGATGGGAACGGATTGGATCTCTTTATATATAGCACATATCAACTGTCTGGAAAAGGAAATATATTTCTATATTCTGAACCATCCCAAGCTCTTATTCAAATTCAAGGAAGATCACGAATCTCCTTTGAAAAATCCTTTAATGGTATGGGTGTTGATTCCCTATGAAGAAGCATACCTCTCCCAAATGGTTGAGTCGAAGGAAAGTTCCAACCTTGAGGAAATTCCCATCGTGAGGGAATACGATTATGTATTTCCCAAAGAGTTACCCAGAATTCCCCTGGATTGTGAGTTAGAGTTCTCAATTGAACTCATACCCGGAGCAACTGCTATCTTGATGTGTCCCTATAGGAAGGCTCCGATCGAACTGGAGGAGTTAAAGAAGCAGCTGCAAGAGAATCTGGACAAAGGGTTCATATGCCCTAGTGTATCACCTTGGGGTGTGCCAGTGCTCTTTGTGAAGAAGAAGTATGGAACAATATGGTTGTGTATCGATTATCAGGAACTCAACAAGATCACCATAATGAAAAGGTATCCTCTCCCTTGGATTGATGACTTGATCGATCAGTTAGGAGGTGGTCAATTCTTCTCAATGGTAGATCTTCATTCTAGTTATCATCAGGTAAAGGTGAAGAAGGAATATATTCAGAAGGCTTCCTTCCATACAAGGTATGGGCACTACGAGTTTTTGTTGATGCCCTTCGAATTTACTAATTCCCCTGCAACATTCATAGATCTGATGAATAGAGTCTTTAGAAATTACCTTGAAAAATTTGTGGAAGTGTTTATTGATGATATTATCATCTACACCAAGAGAAAGGAGGAACATGAAGAACATCTATGTTTTGTTTTGGTGACAATAAGAAAGGAGAATTTGTACGCCGTGTTCAAAAAGTGTGACTTTTGGATGAAGCAAGTCACATTCTTGGGACATGTGATCACAAGTGAATAATTTCTTTAGATCCTTCAAAGAAAAAGGAGATTGTGGACTGGCCCAGGCCATATAGTGTCACAGAAATCCATAGTTTTATTAGATTACCTAGGTACTACTGAAATTTTGTGAGAAAAAAATCATGATTGTCAAGCCCACTAACTATGTTAACAATGAAGGGGTAAAGTATGTCTACACAGAAGAATGTGAGGGAAGCTTCAAGGAGCTAAAGAGAAGGCTGATCACTGCACCTGTACCCACACTACCGAAAAGTGGAGAATGTATTGTGATATTCAATGATTCTTAAAGGAACTTCATGGGTTGGGAACTCCTGAAAAATGACAATGTGATAGCCTACACCTCATGACAGTTGAATATCCATGAGCAGAACTACCTGTCACATGATTCAGAGCTGGCAGCCGTGATTTATGCCTTGAAAATCTGGCGGCACTACCTTTATGGTGAGAAGTGTGACATATACACCGACCATAAGAGCCTATTTTATATATTCACACAAAAGGAGATCAACATGAATCAAAGGACATGGTTAGAGCTAATAAAGGATTATGATTTCTCTTTTCACTATCATCCTGGAAAGGCGAACAAGGTAGCTGATGCTCTAAGTAGAAAAGAACCTACTACTCTATCCATGATGCGGATTGAGAAAGATCCTATCTTATTGGATATTAAATGAATGGATCTAGAAATCAGAAGGTCAGGTGATATATCCTACATTTCCCAAATTATTGTGAAAACATCCATTAAGGAGAATATTAAGGAACCACAAAGGGATGATGTGGAGATACAAAATAGGGTGAATGCAGTAATGGAAGGGAAGCTGTAGGAGTTCCATATCGATTATGTTAGTGTGATTCAGTTTTGAATGTGTCTTTTTGTGACTTCATCACTTAGGATAAAGAAGAGCTATTGGAAAATGCACATAGCTCGACATTCTCTATCCATCCTGGGAGTACCAACATGTATCGTGATCTCCAAGAACACTTCTGGTGGGATAACATGAAGAAGGGGATTTAAAAATATATATCAAGGTTTGTGGTATGTCATCAAGTTAATGTTGAGCAACAAATGTCCAAAGTTATGATGCTCCCATTTCCTATACCCATGTTGAAATTAGAAAATGTTATTATGGACATTGTCGCGGGTCTCCCAAAGAGGTCAAAGGGAAATAATGTGATATGGGTTGTGGTTGACTGACTCACCAAGACATCCCATTTTATCACTATTCGAGAAGATATCTCGCATGAAAAACTTACAACAATATATGTGAAGGAAGTGGTGAGACTGCATGGCGTTCCACTCTCAATTGTCTATGACAGTGATCTAAGGTTCACATCTAAATTCTAGAGGAGCCTTCCACATGCTTGGAGTACTGAATTAAATTTCAGAATGACCTATCACCCCATTACTGATGTCCAATCTGAAAGGACTATTTAGACACATTAAGATATGATAAGAGCCTGCTCTCTAGAATTAAAAGGTGGATGGGATCAGCAGCTCCCATCAGTTGAGTTTCACACAACAATCGCTTCCCCTCGAGTATTCAGATGGCTCTATATGAAGATCTATATGGAATACGATGTAGATCTCTAACCTGTTGGGATGAAGTTGGGAAAATAAAGCTACATGGACTTGATCTTTTTGAAGAGATGAAAGAGAGGGTTCAAGTCATCCAGAAACACATAAAAGCTACTTAGAGTTAGTAAAAGAACTATGTTGACAACCGTCGAAGGGACTTGGAGTTTGACATTGAAGATAATATCTTCCTTTGAATATCTCCATGGAAGTGAGTCATGCGATTTGGGAAGAAATGGAAGATAAGCCCAAGGTACATTGGCTCCTTTGAGATCCTTGACTACATAGGAGTCATGGCCTATCGACTTGCACGCCCACTAAATATGGCTCAAGATCATGATGTGTTTCATGTATCACTCTTGAGGAAGTACATACTAGACCCCTCACATGTACTAAACTTAGAGGTGGTACACCTAGAAGATGATCTCTCTTATAAGGAACAACAAATTGAGATTTTTTATCAGAGAGATAAGGTAATATGAAACAAGACATCCCGCCTTGTTAATGTTTTGTGGAGGAACTATAAGTTTGAGGAAGCAACTTGGGAACTGGAAGAGGCAATGAAGGAGAAGTACCCTCACCAATTTGTGTAAATTGAAATTTCAAGGGCGAAATTTCATAATGGGGGAAGAATGTAATGACCCAATGTTTTTCAATGGAAATTAACTTCTTATAAATAATTCATAAAATTACATGAAAACACAGCATAATCAAATACTATGTGTGAAGTGTCCTCTAAACATAATTTTTTCACTTGTGTATTGGGAATTTGGAGAATCTGACATACACAGTTGTGTTCAAGATGATTTTTGGAGTCTAATAAAACATAAATAATTTTTTTGAATAGTGACCTACCAGTATGAATAGTAACATACCCTTATGAATAGTAATATGACCCTTATGAATAGTAAATATTCCAAAATAAGAGTAGCCATACCCATGAATAATTAAATAAAATTTGGACATCTTAGAAGGTGACAATTTGACCTTAGTAAACGTTTTGGTATTTTTTAAGTCATAATTAATTAATTTAGAAGAAAAATCATTTTCTTAAAAAAATTTCATTAGTTATAAAATCAATGTCTTATAGTTTTTATATAATTTCATATGAACATATGTAATTTTTGAAAGCACTATAAAATAAGTTTTAATTTTAAAAACTGTTTTTAAAGTAAATTATGATTTTAATTAAATATTAAATTAATAATATTTAGAAAATTATTTTTAAAAAATTGTCTTTAGTTTTGGATTGTATACGTCGAACAATGGTAGAGGTAAATTTTTGGGATTTTTCCGAGATACTTGAATCTTTTATGAATAATGAAATACCATAATTTACAAAATAAGCTAAATAAGCTAATTATAGAGTCATGTGTGATGTTCTACTGATGTAAGCCCACTTGGTTCGGGATCACATGATAAAATTACTATTCATCATCATTAAAGACTCACTATTCCTTGTCTTAGGGGAAATTAATAAACCAATGAATTTTATATTATGGAAACCCCTCTCCCCTCCACTATAAAAACCACCCTTCACACCTTTATTTCCTCACACCTATCAATCTATAAAACTTCTCTAAAAGCTTCCCAAAATCCTCCCTAGCCTCTATCCCACGTTCAAGAGCTACTGGTCTCATCAAAAGTTTAAGCCTAGCTTCCTTAAGGAGGATCTCAAGAGGAAGATTTAAGAGGTAATTTCTCTCCCTCTTCTTTAATTTCCATTCTAGTTCAAGTTCATTTCTTGACCTCTCCCCATCAATATTCATCCAAATTGTATTGTAACTCCAATATTATACATTTAATGGGATGTTATTATGAAAATGGAATATTATATCTTCCAACCCGTTTTCCCTCTTCCTTTTATTTTTTTAAGGAGAACGTGGTTTGTGAGGTGTTAATTTATCACCTTCAAGAATGACAAGTTTTCTTCTTCAATTTCTACCTTCTGATCTGGTCATGAAACCATTTATATGGTCGAACCAGAATAGGTTATATTTATTATATCCTATTTAATGTTAAGTAACAAACTTATAACCATATTTCTAGTGATAAAATAAAACAATTTCATTATGATCGAAAATACTCTCAAATTAACCCAAACAATCATCATTTAATTATTATCTAATGATACATCCACAAGGATCTAATATAATTTATTACAAGATCATTAAAACTCTTGAATTATCATTAATAACCTGAAATATCAGATCAGGATGTTTACCCATGTTCTACCTTAACTTCAGTTTACGAATACAGGTGAACCACTCAAGAAAACCATAAAAACAAACATTCCCGAACAATGTTTTTTAAACACTATAACTGATCCAAAGGCACATAAAATCACTTAATAAAACAATAATAAACCATATTAATGTTAAAAAGTTCATGTATTTATAATTAATGAATATGATGTCATTATACAACACAATAATGAGAAGTAATCATTCAGATACTTGGTAAGGGGAAATTCTCGAACCCAATATTCATCATTCAGTTTCTCCCTGTTTCACACCATTTTTTGGATATGGTTACTCATTAATGATTTTTTTTTCATAATAGTATTTCAATTTCTAGGATATACATGTTTTTCACTGGTTTTTATGTCAATACAAAATGTTTTCCCAATGAACTCTTCTTTTAAGAACACACCTTTTACTTCTCTCTCAATGTGGACAGTTCTTGTAACTTGTATGTTATTACCTCATTCTTTTGGGAACCCAAAGTTTATGAATTTGTTCTTATGAGATGTAACCCATTCCTTTACATGAGTTAGTTATGTTTACTTTTAATATATTTTCCATGTGGAAAGCATGATAATGATAATGTTATGATGTGACGGGTACACCCGGAATTATATAGCGCAATATGAATGTTTGAATATGACGGGTGCGCCCGGAATTATTAAGCACTCCATTGCATTGGGTAAAGTGATGAATCTCAGGAGTAAATGTGAAATGATGTGTGAACAAGATTCTAGCTTGGTTAAAAAGTATGTGCGGTAGTTAACCACTAAGACATGATGTTTCATTATTATGTATTGCCACAATTCAATTCTTTTATTTATTCTCCTCTCAAGTTCATAATCATTTTCCCATGTTTTGATTATTCTCACCCCATGCTATATTGTTATTATATATCCTCTTCCTGGGATTCTAGATCACCCCTTTTGATGTATATACTCAGGTGGCTATATTTACTAAGGATAGGACAAGTGCTAGTAAGAAGCTAGAGAAGAAGAAATTAAATAAATGTTTATACTTGATGTTATAATAGTTATTTATGGTCCTAGTTTTCCCAAGACACTAAACCTTTGGATCCTCTATGTGTAATACTATTATTTTGTTTATATTTAAAATGATGTAAGAAAAGGCTAGGTCGATATATCCACGGTGTACCAAAATCGACCCAAGGAAGCCCATGGTTGGCCATGACTCATCCAATAAGGATAGAACAAGTGTTACGGTAATTTTATATTATTGTAATACTCTTTGTTCCTTGAATTACCCTATTTACCCTTAACTACGGTATTTAAAAGTCAAAATTTACAACTCACCAAAAATTATTTTCATCTTATTGAACCTAATTTTACATAATATTTACAATCATGTATGTCGGGTTTTCAAAATTCAAATCACCAATGCGGTAAAATTTCATTTAAACAAAAAAGTCATATTTTTAAATACAACTTAGTGGTTTCACTATTCATAAAAAAATTGATGTTTTTCAAAAAAATACAAAAAATTCAGCCTAATATATATTTGATATTCAGATTTCAAAATTTATGTCTATTTTACAAAATTCAAAACATTGATGTTTGATTATTTCATTTAACATTGATTCTCGTTGTCAAAACAAAATGTGTGTTTTTAAAAAATATTAACTATCAAAAGATGACACTTGATTATGTCCAATTTCAACGTGAAATTAATTCTAATAACCAGCATTTAATTAAATAGTAAAAATATAATATAATTATACATTAAATCCAATTAAAAAGGTAATCTAGCCATATAAATATATTAGATTAAATGGCAGTTTTGATTTAAAATATATTATTTTCACTATTCATTAAGAAATGAAATTTATCAAAAAAATACCAAAAATTTACCCAAAGTAAGTTTTGATGTCTCTATTATAAAAATTAATTTTATTTTGTCAAATAGAATATTTAAAAGTGAAAAAATCAGATTTAAAAAGGGTTCACCATCAAAAGGTGGTAAATCTACCTTTTAAAGAATATTAGAGTATTTTGTGCTTAAAATTTGATTCATTTATATTTTAAGACTCTTACTTTTATTGGATAAATGTAAAAACAGTTAACAAACATGTATAATCATATTTTAGTTAGTTATATTCATTCCCACTAATACAACACCTATGCATTAACTACCCTTTAAAATAATAATATTATATTATTATTGTCCAACGTATGATTTCAAAGAAACCCATTGTTGCGTATTGGGTACGCCATCAGACATAGATTCCTTTTAAAATAAAATTAATATTTAACTCACAAATAAATAAATATTAAAATTTCATATTTATTTATTTAACTAGGATGTTACATGCTAATTTTGAAATAATATCTTAGTGAGTTCAATACATCAATGAAGAAGTAGTTGTGTTTATATTGATGTTTATATATTAATGTATTACATTGGAAATGATTCTATATCCATATTGTTTTGAAAATAGTTATAGTAAAATTGACATACTTCGCACTCATTTATAGGCCCTGTCATTCATTGCAAGTGAATTTTAGATATTTGGGAGTAAAAAATTTATTTTTTTACAATACTTTCATGGAGTAAGTGAGGATTTGTAAATTTAAAGAGGAATAACAAAAGGATTAAATATTTATTATGAATTAAAAAAATAAAATGTATATATATTTTGTTATATTATTTCTTAGTAGAAGAATTCAGGCAGTTTAGGAAAATGTTATGGAAATAAGAAAATTATTTGTTTACATAAATTTTTTATGAAAGAAATGGTCTTTTAAACTATCAAATAATTATGGAGATATTGTTATTTACATTCTATTAATTATCCAATTTCATGTGACTAATGACCTCTATATTTCTATATAATAATTTACTATCTATTTTAGCTACCATATCTTCAATTGACACCAATATTCTCATACTTGGAAACTGAGTTATGTTTCATTCAAAATGAATTTTGTATTTTATACTCTATATATATAATATGGATTCTTATTACCCATTTTATGTAGTGGTTTTATCAATATTAAAATCTAAAAATTTCACCACTTGATTACCAAGATCATATTATAATTATGAAGATGAAATTTATTAATGTTTGGGATGACGTAACACCTTGAGTTTTTTAATTAATAATACTACATTCAATAGTGCATGACACATGTAACACGGATATTAATAACCCATTTGATATATATCATTAAATTTAATTTCATCGATTGCATGAAGAACATGAAACCCCAAACCTAAATGAACCATAATATAAAATTCCATTATAACGACGTCATAAAATTGGATGGTAGTAATTTTATTAACTAAATTATGAAAATTATAGTCATATATTGATGAGACATAAAATCATTCTCATTTAAAAGAACAAAATTAAATTTTGTCTAAAAATCCACATTTTTATAAAAAAAAATTTAGTCATGCTTTGGGAACATAATTTAATGTTACATGTTTACAATTTTCGCAAATTTATTTTAAAAATGATCTTCATATTTGAAATGTAAACATCAAAATTTTATTAGAGGGTACTTTTTTCAATTTTTCAAAAAAAACATTAATTTTTAAAAAATAGCTAAATATAATGTTTTAAAATATTTTTAATGTAAATTTTTCTATTATGTATCGATTAAACTAATTTAGTTCATTTTAATCAAAATTTTAAATAATTTTGACATTAATGTTTTTATATGTATAAAATATTTCTCTTTGGAAACCCATTTTTGCATGACGTCTATGGGAATAATTTTAATTGTGATTTGACTAATTATGTGAATTGAATTTTTAAAAATGGAATCTATATTTAAAATAAGAATTATTTTTATTTTCTAATAATTTCAACCAAATGTTTTTCCAGTATAAAAAAAATAAATTTTAATTTGTTCTGCAGTAAAGGTAAAAAACATATTATGCGGTTAAACTAAAATGATAAAGATTAAAATAACCATCCAATCCACCCATCTCTCATTGGATGAATATATTTAGACCTTTTTATAATTATTGGTTTATAAATACCATTTTTTAGTCATTTTGACTATATAAATGTGTGGATAATTGATTATATGAAAAAAAAATCCATGTGTGTCCTCTCTCACACATATAACAGTCTATCCCCTATCCTAATCTCTTCACACATAGTATTCATTTTAGAAAATAAAATAAATTGAAAAATCACTTCATTACTCCACTACCAACATCTAAGAGACATTTTTAATAATAAATCCATCAAAGTATTGTTTTTGGTGAAATTTTAAAATTTCCTTTCGAAGAAGAGGTTCCATTCTTAAACGAATATTTTTCAATTTATTTTTCATCAAAAATATTAAAATATTATTAAAAAAATTGATCATATAATTTCAAAATTATCTTAAATATTATTATATGATATTATGTTAAGTTAGTGTTATATATACATCCCATCTTCCATCAAATGGGATATGAAACCATCAATCATGTGTATGGTGGACTACTACTTCATGAACGAATGCAATTGTTTTTCCATCCCCACATTTAAAGGATATATATAATGATGGATTTAAATAATTTATAAGATATTTATAATATTGTTATACTTATGAAATTATTATATTATATGTTCCATTTTACATTCCATGATGTTTATAATATAATAACTTCACTCCTCTACAAGTCTGACTATCTTTTAACAGAGTGATGTGATTCATTTTTCCGATTTGATTTCCATGGTATGTAATGAAGATAAATAAATTGAATATATGTGATATATATGAAATTATATTTATTATTTAAAATCAAATTTTTAAACACTTTCTTACCCTTTTACTTACTAAGTAAATGTTACCATCTCTCATTTGTATTTATGTCCCATTGTCTTATTGAAAAGATGTGATCCATTATCCATTTTCAAGTTAAAATAATTATTATAAAGATGTATGTAATAAAAAACTTAAATTATAACACGAAAATAATTATGATTATTTTTAATATATATGCATTCTATATTTACTATAAAATTAATGACAAAACATGCATGAGAAGAGAAGGCAATTACCACACGAAACAATGAATTATAATAAAGCCACTAATAAAATTGTGATAAGATGTAATAAGTGCATCATATATTATTATATAAATATGATTTAGGTTCTAGTATAAATTAATGACATGCCCAAAACCATTATATTTTAGATTCACATATTTTCAATGAAATGTCATTTCGAGAAAATGGACTTCGTCTCAACTTCAATTCATTGCGGAATATCGTAATGTTATGTAGCTTGTTTCATTTATTAGGTGTATATACTACCCATTTGACATGTAATATCACGATTCATTTATATTTAATGTTATTTTATGTTTAATGTTGAATTATTTCATACAAGTTTTATATATTTTAAAATTACCAAGTGGTAAATAATTTTATAACTCAATATCTTTTTAGAGGGTAATATTATTTCTTCATTACAATTTATATTATAAGATTATGTGTGTTAATAATTTTCGATATATTATGTTCTATTTATTATTATCTTATGTGAATTCAAATTTTAAGGATATATTTTATTCATTTTTTTATACTTCAATGATATGCTCTTTTTAAGGTTTTACTTGACAATTATAATTTATTCATGATTACTTAGTCTTGAATTTCTATTAGTAAAATTGTTTTGATAAATGGATGATAAAATAATTTATTTTTATTATCATATAGTTAATTACTATGTTTTTTAATCAATGAACCAATTTTAAACTCTTTTGTTCTTAAAATTATTGAGAAAATGTATTTCATAAAATTTGACATCATTTATCTTTTGATCAAAATTCATTTTTATTCAAAAATCATGTCTTAATCAAAATTTCTCCAAAAGATTTAATAAAGAAAATTTTAATAGTGTATTAATATTTACAAAATAAATTCAACAAAATATTCATTTTATTTTCCAAAAAATTCACTTTTCATTTTACTAAAAATGTGAATGGAATATTCATTTTAACATTTATGTCGATTGTAGAATTTACTACCATCATGATCCCTCAATTTACTAAGGTTTTGTTATATCTATCAAAGTTTATATTCAATGAAATGTGATTTTAAAATATTTTGTGAAATTTTAGTTTCAAAATTTTATTTTTCAAAGGGAGAAAAATATTTTCCTCATGATTTCTTTAAAGTTTATTTTTATTTATTTATATCCATCAATGAATACAAACTTTTAATACATGAAAACACCCTGAGAGGGGAGGGGTGATTCAGGGTGCCAAATTTATATTTGAATGTGTTGGATCATTTCCCCACGATGTTAAGAAATTAAAAACCTATCTGATGGAATTATGAATCTATCAAACACCCATTTTTAGAGACAAAATCAAAACACAACAGTTTTACATAGTTCACCAATTAGGGATATTCTAATGAGAAAACATAAAAGGTGTATTAGTCATAACTAAATCTACAATGATTCTTTAGATATTATGGATTATAATGGATAGTACATGATATATCCATGATATTCACACTTTCTTTCCAATAATTTAAAATGACACACTACCTCAATCAGATCACTTTTGTTGACTCTGAAAAGCTCACTACTGTAGTTCAAGTCATTCCCAATTAATCAAATTGATGTTAATGCCTATATTAGATCAAATGAAGGTAATTACATGAATCATGTAAGTATAATTATGATTCATAAATACCTTACAAAATAGTTCTCTAGTTTATGTATTTTTGTGTAAGTATCTTTCAAGATACTACATTTTCAAAAAAACATCCCTTTTGTTACAAAGAACTGTTATCTTTTTCCAAAATAAACACATTTGTGAAACCACAAAAATTAATGAAACTCTAATATTTCCTAAAATTTATAACTATCCGGAAACTTATAACTATTTTGAAAATATCAACATTAGTGAAACTCCTTAAATAAAATTACTTACCATCAATTATTTCTCAACCATTATTTTCATGATACATATATTGGCGTAAATATCCTCATCCATGTAAAAATTAAATTTGCTTAAAATAATTGAGATATCAGAGTGATATGACATTAAAAATAAAAATTTAAATCATCATATAATTAGTGTAATCATATTGATAAACCATACACCCCTTTTTTGAAAATTTTACTGTCACCACCTCAATTTCATGAAACTCTTCATTCCTGTTTTCAAAACTCCTCTAGTTTCTGAAACATCATCAAAATTCCCTATTCAATAAACTTTTCATAATAATAAACATAATATAATTCCTTTTTTTACTCATGAATAATTGATGAAACATTCATCTTGAATTTTCAAACATTCTTAATAGAAATATTTTCAATTTTCATGCCATTTCTATGTTTTCACGTGGAGGTCATACAAATACAAATTTTTTGGAACCATAACCTTCCCCTTAATTTTGTACCCTAAACATTGGATATGTAATAGAAAATGATGAATCCATAAACACTAAATCTATATGGATGAAAACAAAATTTTTCCTTAAAGATCCTTTATCAACCGAATGTGGATTGAAAGAAAAAAACAGATCCACAAATCCATTTCTATTTATGAAAACTTAGGGTTCCAATAATCTCCCACTTTTTCTTTTTTGAAAATCATATAATGAAATAAATAAACTACCAAACTTGGAAAAAAATATTATATTTGGGAAATGACTCCTAAAAAAAATTATCTATGTGATCAAATCATGGTTTAGGAAAAACTATTATTAAGATATAATCTGATGCCTCAAGAGACCACTGGTATATCCTTAAAATATGTCATGTTATCAAAAAATACAAATAATTTGACCCATTCCACCACTTTAGAAATGAAAATGAAAATGTATATTTGTACCTTAGTTTTACAAATTACCTCATGGATAATATATCCCCCGTATAACATCATATAGTCCAAAAAATGATTATGGTACTTAAAAAATGGTGTGTTTGGTTAAATTGTAAACTCCTGATGCAATGAGTGGCGGTTGAACACAGAGGTTCCAATGATGTTTATAAATCATTGTTTATTCAAAAGGATTAGTATATATGTCATCCACATGATCATTAGTTCCAATATCCTCCATTTTAGTTACACTTTGTTCAAATATTTATTTTATGATTTGATATATAATCTCAATATGTTTGGTATGAGAGTGTCGAAGATGATTTTTCATGAGCTTGATCATGATAGTTTTATCATGTTTTATCACCATAGAATATATCCCCTCCTCACCAATATTATTAGGTAATTTCTTCATCCAAAAAAGATTATTGAATTCTCTTTTCAAGGAGATATAATCTACTTCATCAATAATAAGAGAAGTATATTTTTTCCAAACTAGCCCATACATTATTACTAATGAATAATGTACCCAATCTTGTCAACATAATATCTACCACTTCATTATCCCCATAATAATCCAAAAATTTCAATAATTCAGTATCACTTCCTATTATAAATTACAATCAAAATGTGAGAGTACATTGAATATAACTTATTATTTTCATAACTACTACAAAATTACCATTCATTAGATTAAATTGGATGAGAGCTACTAAAAATGTTCTAAAAATGATATTTCATCAACCTTCTATCAAATATTATATGGTTATAACGATCATACTATGCATGGTGGTATCTACATATTTATTTTCTTGACCATAATCAAATTCTACATTGGTTTCATGTCATGCATACTGAATTTCGTTAGAATATTTCATGTATACTTTTCCTAAGAAATAATGCTCTGGATTATCTTTTGAATCACATGTAGCCCCAAATTTTTTGTGTGTGTACAAATCATGTAAAATTAAAACTATTATCTCATGTGATTGCAAAATTATTAAACATATCATTGCCTACTTTCTGTAAATATATTGTGATCCACATACCTAAGCATATTAAACTGATCTCCGTGATAATTATTCAGATAGAGATTATAATCAAAACCTCTTATTTTAAATTGTAGATACTTTAAATATTCATCTACATGATAATACTAAGCTCATGATTCCCTCTTCACACTATACAGACCATTATTTAATCTAAAAACCATTATTTCAACATTTACACTGAGAAATAAAAATCATTGTTCAATGAGAGATTCTTCTTCAAGAACCTCATTTATTAATTTTGTTTTGACATAAATTTGATATGATTTGTACCCTCATTGAATCACCATGGCTACAAAGAGACTAATAGACTCCAATAGAGTCACTACAGTGAACGATTCTTCAACATCAATATCTTTTGTATATGCATAGCCTTTACATGATAAGACACATTTTCACTGATCATATTTCCTAGATCATTGATTTTTTAAGAACCACATTGTTTAAATCACATTGTGGTTTTATATTCAACTAAGAAAATCCCAAGTCTAGATTTATCAATAATATCTCGTTCATCATTTGTGGACATAACCAATAATTCAACCTTATGTATTTCTCCAACTAATTATGTTTCCACACATGATAGGATACAAAATTTTTCTTTATTTCTCATTATCCATGTCTCTGTATATATTTTCATATCTATAATGATGTTAGATTGATCAGATTCTACTCTTCTATTTATATAGTGGGGTTTTAGTAGAATTACATCATCAATGGATTCATCTTTTGATTTTATTTATGAATCATCATCATTTTTAGATACCTAAATTTTGGGAAATACTTCTATAATTTAATTAATTTAATCTTCTCCTTTTCAACATTATTCTTCTTCATGAATAATAGAAAATTATGATCACCTAGAGTTATTCATTGTTTTATCATCAATTTTATGGAAAACAATACTCTGCAATATGTTTATAATTTTATTATTCTTGTATTTATAGTCATTAATCATCATTAATTATCCAAGTAATATTCCCTCATCATTCAAAACAGAATACTTTCCTTGATTTACTTATATTTTTGGACGGAACATTTACATCCAAAAACAGGAAAATGATTTTTAAGGGATTAATTCAATTATATATCTCATATGGTGAAATTTCCTCTCCTATACTCATAATTTTTATATTTTTAGTATACATCAAAACCTGAAAAGTCACTTTTATGTAATAAAAAGAAACAACACTCTCAATCTATATTGTCCTGTCCATATTTCAGACATATCGATTTTTGTGTCCAGCAACCCCATTTTTTGTGGTATTCTCACTGAAGAAACCTAATTCATGATCCCATGATTTCATGGTAATTTTCAAATTCAATAGATGTTTATGTTTTTTCATTTTGATCTCCTAATATCTTGAGTCTACATCTAGTTTCATTCTCAACTCTTTGGAAATACCTCTCCATGGAGTAAATATCTTCTTGTTTATGATACATAAACGTCACACGTTCCATTAGACAATAATCATAAATAAAATTAATGAATTATCCATCTCCATATGATCCATCTACATTCATTAGACTACAGACATATTTATGAACTAGACCAAGTAGATTTCATTCCCTTCTTACCTCTTCTGATTGGAATTATAGTCCATCATTCATCATAATAATTCTTCATATGTATTTTCACGATCACAAATCATATTGGAAATTTCTTTAAAATACATAAAATGGGATGTGTATTATATTCTCTATTTATTAATGTGACTAGTCCTCTAGTTCCACATGTTGTTTTCATCTCAATTGATAAGAAACATGTTTTTTATTTACTGACTACATGCTCCAAATTAACATTTTAACTCAATCCATTTATGAGATAATTATATATCTTCCTTTTTATATTGTACCATTTATGATTAAATGTAACTACAAGTCGTGAGTCACAAAATTGGGTCACACTACTATGATTGTGATGCAATATTTCCAGATATAACTTTTCTTTTTTCATTACCTCATCATTTTGTAATTCTATATTTATACAACCTCTGATATTTAAGGACCAATCATTTCCAAATTGCAATGTCTCATAAATCCTTTCCAAACCAATATATAATAAAATATTTGTTTCTATTTATGTGGGATGATCATCTTCTTTCAAGAATCTAGCTGATATTGTTCTTTTTATATTTGAGAACACTTTCTACCATGACTTCCTTTATAAATCTAATTAATTCCCTACAATGAGAAATCATATTTAGTGGAGGAATAAGATAGCCTCTCCAATATTTATTTAACATGAATAGATGAATTATACTCATATTCTTATTCCAGAAGAGAATACTTATTTTTAATAGAATTTATTCTGGGTAGACTAATATGGAATTGGATAAGAGTTATGTAGTTATGGTTTTCACCATTCCTCTTAATCTAAATAATTGAATTATAGCCATAGATAGAATTGTGAAAAAATATCCATAGAAATTATTTCTTTTATATGATAAAGGATATGGACTCATTCTACCTTTTTGACTTGTTGGTGAAACCACCTTCATATATCTCCATACATCTCCATAGTAAGACATAGTATGGCCTAGAAAGCTATATAATTTCCATTTCAATATAGGAAATATCTTACCACATTCATTCCTGCACATGTCCCGTGTTTTCTATTAGTATCGTAATCGTGATAATCATGTCATAATTGAGGATAATTTTTATCACTCATCTATTTTTTTATGAATTCCTTATTAGGATATAGGGCCCCTTTGTGATATGACCAAATTTCTGCTCCCATTTTTTTGGATCATCTAATTTACATATTTTTTTTTTGTTTTTTGTATCATATCCAATTACTCTACTTCAAATAAATTTATAATGTTAAAAATTCAAAAACTTATCTAATCATTTAGAACCACCTATAACTCTTTCTAAAACCCCTTCATCTGAAACCCATCCAATATTTAATTTCTATTTTTCTTCATTCATTTTAATCAATTTTCAATTTTCTCATTAATGAAATGACTTTGTCATCATGACCCTAAAATATAATTTCATTTTCCTCCCATTTTTATTCATTTTAAATGAAACATTTTTCAACCTCTTCAATAATCCCTTCCTAGATTTGATTAGTTTTTAAATGTTCTCCTAACACACCATAATGTAGATGAATCTATCATTCATGATGATCCCCATAATCTGACGACTTCATTAAAAAAACACCAATCTTTTTTATTATATTTATTAGTTGTCAAGATTATCAAGAGAACCATATTGTTTAACTTTTGGATCAAAAATAACATCAGAATGATTAAATTAATCCATCATAGTGTATAAAATTTCAACTGAAGCCATCATGAATTCATCAACATCATATTTAAACTCAAGTTCAACATCATACAAAAAAACTTTATCATCTTTTTTTTAAATGAAGACCTTACAATTTAATTAATTTATTTATATTAATTCATTATTTTTAGGAACCTCCTCTAAGTACTCTACATGATTGATGCTTCACTTTCAACATCATCAAATTTTCTTAAGCATCGAGAAATGATCTTCCTTTATTTACCAGACTAAAAATAAGACAATAAAATCATTCCTTCAAATATCTCGTTTATTTTCTTCAATTTTCTTAATGAAGTGGAATAATTTCATAATCCAAATAATCTCTATCTTCACTATATTTTACAATGTAATGTTTTAACGTGGATTTTAATTTCCTTCCCTTTATTACTCAATTTTTTGTGTCTTCTGGTTTGAATCTGATTTAATAAAACACCAGCCTATATATATGATCATCAAGATAACATATAGATAGATCAATTTCTTCAATGTATTACACTTTTTTAATAAACCAATGTGTAATCCTTCCCATTATTTTCTTGAGGATATAAATATACCAAATTTCATCACCTTGTCCAAGAATTATGGAATAGATTTAAAAATATGATTAAAGAAACTATTTGCACTTTCATCTCGATACATTTTTAGATCACTGAAATTATTGTGAAAATCATGATTTTTAGAATCCATCACATTATAATATCACTCATATATATATATATATATATTCAATTTTCTCCCATAAAATAATGGGTACAATGAAAATTATTTCCGAAAAATAGATTTTATCTGATAGTGCTCATGTTAGAGAAATAATGGATTTTGGAATCTTCATCATGGCTTCTCCAATCCATATAAGTGATAGAAATACTTTTCATATAAATAAACTAAATCCCTTTAATTTTTAAAAGAAAACTACCGAACTAAGAGATTGAAGTTGAGATCTAATTCTATTCATCTGAATATAGTTGTCTCCTCCATCAAAAAGAGCGAATCCGCTAACAATCATTGAAATATTGATACAATCCCAAAATATGATATATTAAACACCTACAACTAATATGATCTAATACCAATTATAATGCCCTATATTACCCTAAGATGGTAGGGGTGAGTCAAGGTGTCTAATATATCTTAAATGATTTGGATCTTCAACTCCCTTGGTATAAACTATTCAAACCTATCAGATTGAATCATGTAATTATTATACACCCATATGTATAAATATAAACAATATATTATACTTTTACATACATTCCAAGTAGCATACATCAACATTGTGTCGGTCAAACAAGAATCCAGTAAGCTTCCCTAGATAACATGGATTACAATTGATTATATATGATCAATTCAGGCCAAGAACAATGCCTTTAAAAAATATGAGAGACACACTTATCCCTATCTATCACTTTTGTTGAACCCACCTTTTATCACAACATTGGTTGACGACTTTCTCAATTTATCGACTTGAAGGTTTATTCCATGGTATATCACATGATGGTGATGTTTTACATCATGTTTTTCTCCACCTATGATGATTAAATAATTTCCAAAATAAATACCATGTTTTTATATTATTGTATAAGTATCTTTAATGAAACACACATTTTTTAAAACCCACGTTTTGTTTTAAATAAATGTCATCCTTCACAAAACTACACACTTTCTTAAAATAATTGACTTTCATGAAACACTAAAATTTCACAAAACTCCTAAACTTAGTTAAAATCATTAATATCACAAAACTCTAAAAACTAATGAAACTCATTCTCTTAAATTACAAATTTTCATTTTTTTGTCAACCATTTTTTTCTAGAGATATGTGTTATAAAAATGTTACTGATTCATAAAAAAATTTATCATTTAAAATATTCAAAAAATTATAATGATCATCCTTTATCCAAAACAGTTTTAATCCTTAAATGGTGTGTAGATATTTATTATATAAATATCCTCCTCTGTAAAAAACATTCATGATCACAACTAAATTTTCATAAAACTCTTAATTCTTGTTCATGAAACTCCATTTCTTTATTAAACTATCAAGGAAAGTTTCCATTCCTGAAATATCTTATAATATCCTAACATACCATATTCCCATCACACCTTATCTATATTTTTTGAAATATTCTTTCACAAATCTCCAAACCATCATGACCCCAATATTTCAAATATTTATATGAATATTTCATATTTTTATGAGTTCTTCCTAGGAACACACCTCTATTGAAAATTTCCCCTTCCTCGTTATTTTAGACACTAAAAACTTTTCCAATCACTGAGAAATGAGGCCACGTTCAACAATAAATCTGTCTACCATAAAATATCATTATTCCATTAATATACATGATAAACCCATTATTGAATAAAAAAATCCATTCACAGTTATAAAAACCCTTGGTTCCAACAAACCATTTATTTTACTTATACTCGGTTGGGTTATATTGTATTGATGTTGTCTGTATTCTTTATAGGGATTGTTTAGAGACATCATGACTATAGAGTGTATTTAAATTCAATTTCATGATTTATTATTGTAGTAATTAACGTTCCCATGAAATATTTTCTTTTTTATGATCTTTGGACATTAGTTCCACCTAAATATCCACATCATTTATTAGAGATATTCTTATTTCATGAAGCATATATCATTTCATCATAATGTATTCTATATTGAAATTTTTTTAATTGGGGAAATATTGATACATCCATATTTTTACTCAAAATAAATATTTGATGATATTGACCATTATTCATGAATTAAATCAATTATTTGATATATGTGTAATTAATTGGACATACAGTGATGAGTGGGGTCCAGAATTATATAACCCGTTTGTTAATTTGTATTCTAAAAAGCAAAACCAGAAAGCTAGAATTACATATGTTTATAACTACAATTTAATACAACATTTTTAATGTTTTTAATAGTGGATGTATCGTTATTCCTGGGATAATAATTTCCAATAATTAATAATTTAATTTATTAAGAATTGAGTTATTATTATCCATGATACTTTTGAAATTATATTATCTGTAGCTATATTTAATTATCAGTTATTCATTAAATGGAACGTGTTTTTATTTTTTAACACTACTTGTTGATTATCAATTTTCTATTCATGTTATCCAATAATATTAAATGGCATGTGTATTCATATATTTACCTTTCTAGATGTATTATTACTTATCTATTCATGATTTTCATGTAATCTTAATGGATTTTGTGTTCTTTAATTTATCTTTTATATTGATTATTCATTTTCTATTCATGATTGTCGTGTGAATAAAATCAAATGTGTGTTCAGTGATTTTCTTTTAAGTAGAGATTAATCATAATTTAATCATTACATTCATGTTACAGATTAAATGGAAGATGTGTTTATAAATGCACCTTTCCATATTAATTATGCTATATTGATTGTTCTTAATTTAATCATGATAGCTTCTTCTATATATAAATATTATTGAGAATTTTATCACACCCTTAATATGTTTTCATTACAATTAATCCAAGAAGTTTTCTATGATTGATATTTGACAATATATTATAGGTAATAATGGTATTCTTTAAATGAAAACTTTATTTCGCAGTTTTTCTATTCCAATTTGTTGAATGAATCATGTTTCAATATATTTTCCACTGACTAATAAACTATATATTCATTCAAGATGTGATTTATTGAATGTTATTATAATATATTAATATAGGCACTAGTTTGGGGTTATTGTATTTGGGGTCATTACATGATTTCCCTACAAATCATGCATTAGAATAATAGGACATAGAATCCCATTACATGGAAGATTAGTTAGTTTTTTTAAAAAAAATAATTACATGGTTTCATATTATGTATAGTTTAATATTTTGTATTATTTTTATGTAATTATATCAAATTTTATGATGATGTGATTGTCGTTACAATTTTATAATATCATGAATGGATAATTCTTAATCCTCTCTATGTTTGAAAGGGTTATGTAAAAGAAAGTTATTGGTAAAGATTATAAGAATCGTCAAGAATACACTCGATGTATTAATAAGTATCCAAGAGAATTACACTTGGTAGGAGAAATATATTTCTATTTTTGATTAATTGGGAATATAATATTTAAATTATACCTTCTCGAACAATCCAACATCTATAAATAGGGTGATGTTATAGTATATATAATGATATTCTATTCATGTATGAATGCGATGAAGTTCTGCATGATTTATTTTAGACATAGTTACCAGACACAGATGAAATCCAATGTTTTTGAAGGGAGGTTTCTAAATGAGTAATCTCCTGGTTGAATAATGATTATTTCATATAAAATAGATAGGTTTTTATCTGGTTAAATCGAAATAAGAAACCATAAAACAATTATAAATGGTGTAATCAGAGAAATAAACTCAAAGGAAGCCTCTATATTTTAACAAAGGAATTTTATGTACATTTATAGATGGTAAAATTCGACAATGAAATTAGCAAAGTAGTGAATGTATGGAAATTTTAAAAATATTCTAATTTGGAAGTTATTTCATTTAACAATGTAATAAACTGAAGAAGATGATTTGTTGAAAAGGAAATAAGTTAATAAGTACAATAAGCATAATGTAATCATACTGAACCTATTAGAGAAGTTCTCTAAAGTAATTATAAATTCATTTTATACCATTATATGTTTACTAATGAGATTAACTATTTTATTGATCTTAGTAAAAACGATGTGTATGTATACTCCCTTCTTTCAAAAACAACATTAAGAGTATTTTTTATTGTTCATTTTTTGGGTATTTTATTTTTTCAAAACCATTCCAAAGACAAGTTACTCTTACTGAGTAGTAAGCATTGTAAGTATATTTGTTCCTATAGAATTTTCAAATGTGCTTAGTTTTTAGAAATTTTATAACATTTAACATGTGGAAATTTTTGTTTCAAATGAATTAAAATGAGAAGATCATATCACTGATTCCCCACCACACTTCTTAGTGATCACACAAATCCCATTAGGTATATTCACAATTCAAGATAAAACTTCATAAATTGGTTCAACATGATTAGAAAAGGTTTCATACACTACACAACCAAGAGTTTTATTATAATTGAGTTATGGGATCATTATAAAAGAGGGCTCACCACCACTCATTCATTCAAAGGAAGTTGTTGTTTTCCTTGGGAAATTACATGATTATTTGAATGAACCATCAAAAAGTATATCCAAAATGATAAAGGACTTATGACATAAGTGAGTTCTACTCCAATGGTGATTATTAATTGATTACCACTAATGGAGTGTATATTTATCCTTCCACTAATGGAATTTTTCAGAAAAACTAAATTTCTTACTTTCAGGATGGGTACATAAAGGTTCTTATCATATGACCATTATGATCATTTATCCAAGTCATAGCTTCATGATTAAAAAACAAATAACACATATTCTTTATCACGAGAGAATAACATTAGAATATACAGTCCATCCAATGGGGCTTTACGTTATTAAGATCAGTCCATCCCATTTGAATTAAACTATTCATATTTTTTAGTCCCATATAAACATAAAATTCATTAAGGGGTTTATTGAATTCCCCCTAAATATATAAATCCCCATATTTCAGAGACCCATCAGTTTGATGGTTCACGTTTCCTAATGATTTGAGGGCTATAGATACAATAAGAAAATAAAATTTCTGGGTTCTCTAAATATTTTATAATAAATTTCCCTTATAGGACAAAGATTGACCTTGATTCTAGGTACCTCAGGATATATAGGGATGCCATGATCTCATGTCCCAAGCCCAATTATATCTCTCATTTCCATGATTATTTCAACCCTATTGATGAGGCCTATAATTAAATATATTTTATTAATCATTATCTATCACTATAGATTCAATACATTTCACACATTCTCGTATATACATGTCAGAGATTTATATAAAGTGATAATATATCCAGAACTACATGTGCATTGATTCATATAACAACATGACATGTATTGACGCCTAAATATAATATCTATAGCCCAGTCATGGAATATATATTAATATAAATCCATATTGAGGATATGAGACATATGTCGTCTCACATCATGATTTCTCACGAACATTCATTATGAATATTCCATTTTAGATTTTTTAGGGTTGGGACTCCATTCATGTTAGGTTTCCTCTTTTGTAGTACTAACATAATCATCCATATCATTACCATTTCCCTTTCACATGATTCATATCCACACAGAGACTATATAAGAATTACATTTTTGTAGATTCATATTATATCATGATACATTGTGATTCTTAGAGGTTTGGACTTGGGTCTATCAAACAGTTATAATTAACTTTAATATCATATCCATCCTAGTTTTTATTCACTATAATTCATGTTGGATTTCATTATAAATATATATTGGGACAAAGTGGTATTCATATTTCCATAGAACATGATTCTAATCTGAGTAGAGGATACCATATATGAACTATGTGTGGCTTGATTCTGATAATGACAAGATATGTAGTGAAACTCGATTTTTCCACATCAAATATAAATAATAATAATGCCTATATTAATCATAGTACAAATAATCTTAATTATTTATGATAGGTATTCTATATTGGTTTATCACTATGACAAATCCATTTCATTTTTTACATGAGCTATAACTAAACAAATTACCCTTCTAAAGGTCCCTTTTTTTGAACTAAAACTAAAAGGAATTTTAATCCTTTTCACCTGATGTAAACCTAAATTAAATCTTGAAAACCCTATAATACCCTATCCTACTAAGAGATTTATATTCTATATAAACTGATTATCCCATTAAGAGAGCCATATCCATGTAAGGGAGACTACTATTTTTTTATCCATAAGCTTATGAAAGGATATAATGTCTCCTTGCTTGATTATTAAGTCCAAGTGTTTGGGGTGGCCATATTTTCATCCATATTCGTACCTCATCCATACACTCTAAGTGAATTTCAATAAATAAGGATCTCTCAATATGGGTATATTAATAGTGCCTCTTCTTATTCCAATTCTTCTCCAGAATAATAAAAATCCCTATATATAAAATAATTATAGCTCCATTCATGTTACCTCATGATATGTAGTGACATATGAACCATATTTCCCATATGAAGACATTGATCATCATTATCCTACATTCTCTATAAATATTATATAATAGATTAATCACATTTTATAATGAATTTTAGTGTCCTAAACACCATTTCAATATCTTCTTCCAATATTACATGAATCATTCCCCATGTTTTCGAATCACCAAAATAACTTTTTATTAGTAATGAGGTAATTTGACTAAAAAAGGACACCACTGCATAATAATGTTTTTTGTGTCACCATATTGGTCATAATACATAGATTATTATTCATTATTGATAAAAAGTTCATCTCGTGTAATTAAAAAATATTTTAGAATTACTTTGTCTTTGGATAAAAACTATGTTTAATATCTTACTCCATGAAAAAAACTACACTAAAAAATAATATACATATTAGATAAAATTTATTAGAATAACTATATCAATAACAGAAACAATCGTAAATAAAAATATAGTGATCAATTAAAAATTCTAAATTTTAGAGGATATATAAATAATATATCTTAAAATTACACATTATTTCATTTATAAAAGATATTTTTTTAAGTTTTTTTATTTTATCCTAAAAATTAAAATGATCAATTATAAAAATTGATTTAAATTATATGTAATATTTCAATGTATGAAAAATATATAAATATTTACTAGTGATTTATATGAAATAATATTAAGAACACTAAATATTTAAAAGAATTTTTTATATAATAATAGTTTTTTTTATATTTTTTATTTTCTATTAAAATAAAAATTAAATACTGTTATAAATTCAATTTATCAAATACAATAACCATGCCTGTAAAATTTTTATTACGGTTAATTTTTTGGATTCTTCTAAGAATATATATAATGAGTTGAAAATTTAGAAATGCAGCTTTTCTAATATTATAGCATTCATAACTATACGAGGAGTTACTAATGAAATAAAAATTCTGAAAAATCACCATGAATTAAAATAAATTTTATGTGTAAAATTAATAATTTAAAAAATATATTTCAAACATTGAAAACTCATGTCTAACATTCTGAATACCTATGAAAACATTTACCATAATAAAAACTATTCTTCATTTTTCTCTAAGAATTATTTTTTCTAAAAGTGGTATTTGAATTGATCTTGATTTGAATTTCAAATAACTCTTATTTAGGTAATAATGAACTGATATATTTCATAAAAATGAAAACAAATAATAATATTATCTAATATAATATATTTTATTCTTTAATATGTTATTATTTCTAAACATAATTTTTACATGAAATGTGAATTGATATTAAAAATTAATTTTCTCACACGCAGAATATTACATGATATAATGGTTTCAATAATTCAAATTAGAATGTCCAAATTGTGTAATAATTTTCTTTTCATTTTTTCTTATAATTTTTTTTATCAAGGATAATAATGTATTTATCATTGATAAGGTATATTATGACACAAATAGTTTAACCATTTGTAATAGATATAATACTTATAAAACAATTATCCAAATTAGTGTTTGAGGTTTGGATCAAAAAATCATATCTCAAATTTTTCCTTATACTATTTCAAGCCAAAATTTCACATATCGTTTTATATTATGAATTTAATTTATGAAAAAGGAATTCCCTTAACCTAGAAAAGGGGCCATCCACCACCTCTTCAAAGCCACACCGGAATTTGAATTCATCTTAAATCTATATCTGTTTATATTTTTTTAGATTTCTATTTCACATTACTAAGATTCTTCAACATAGTAGACATCCTATGTCATGTATTTAAATAAAAATATCCAAGGGAAAACTCAATATCTCAACAAAGATAAACCACCTTCGTGGAATCTGACTGTTGAGGTAAGGGATTTTAATGTCTCTACATTATGTCATCAATACGTATGAAATATTCACTTTTTTCTCTATGTGTGGAATATTTACTAGTTAATGGATGACTCTTATCACACTTTTTAGCAAACTAAAAGTATTTATGAAAAAATATGTTGATCAATTTTCAAGGAGTATCTATTCAGAAGCTTCCAAATCAATAAGTGATATTGATATCTTAAAACCCCATTCACTTCTTATTATGTTCATTTCTTACATATTTATTACATGAATGGATTTATAAACCCAAAAATTTATTATATGACATTTTCTATACCTATTTTGGAAAAAGATAATTTTTAATTAAAATATCATTCCATGACGAATTTTTATATGTTAAACGTATATCATTGTTTAGAATAATAGTCATCCTTACAATGCAATCCTGTTATATTCCAAATCGATTTATTATGTTCCAAAAAATGTTTTCCATTCAAATTTTAAAACTCAAATACATTATATTCCATATGTAACACATATATAACATTATATCCTTTCATAAAGATGTTTAGCACAATTTTAATTATGTAGTCTCAAAAAAATTAATAAAAAAATAAAAACAATCATTAATTAATCTTTTGATTTATCATTAGAAACAAATTTGTTTCCGAAAACTATTAGTTCATTCCCAAGGATCCAATATTTAATATTCTATTTAGAAAATAATAATTATATTCATAAAAAATTACATTAAATTTCAAACATAATTTTTGCAAGTGACTAGTAATATCATATGTTTACAATAACGATAAAAGTGTTTTCTAAAGTGTCATTTATACATTTTTTGAAATGATCACAATATTCTCTATTATGACCATTCTTCTAAATGAAGAATCATTTCCTTGTTTTTACTTGATTTTTAAAAATAAAAATAATACTAAATGAATTTAAAAACACATGGATGTATTCCCTTTATTTTTTATTATGACTTGTCTAAATAAATTTAATGTGCAATTTTGATTTATTTCAATATCCCAAATGATACTTATGTTTCAAAAGGGAAATTAAGATATGTCACCCTCCACCGTCATCCTCTATTTGGTTTATGGAATTTTCTATGTATGTTTTCATAAAAACAATATATCTTCCACTCGTTAATATTTGATCATAGAAATAAGTATTAATTCCATATTCCCTAAGAAAACATTTTTCTTTATAGATATTATATTTTGAATGGGGTCTTATATCTCCCTAAAATTAAATTTTTTAGGAATTATACACCATGATAATATGAGGTAACATTGGTTGTTTTCCCACAATCAATAGATTACATAGGTTGTTATCCTAAGACCACTATTTTATAGGAATCAGGTATAATTTCATTATCCATGATATAAAAATCTCAAATTTTGTATCTTTTGAAAAAAAATATGTTATATTATTATTTTATGCTTGTATGGATCTATTTACTTTTCTCATGTTTTTACTCTTATTCCATGGTATATGGTTGGTTAATTGAGACTACAAATCATTCTAATTTTTCTGTTAGATAATACTTATTATTACATGTTTTATTTTAAAATATATATCTTTTATGATCAGGGTTTCTAAATTTCATAAGTTCTTACTATGGATTATATATTAACAATTTTCTCATAACTATGAATATGAGAACAATCGTTTATTATGTTCAAAATCCCCATCTTATTATTGGGAGTCAATAAGGTGGGATACTATTGTTCAATTATAAATAAAGGTTCACACATATTATAAAATAAGATTCCTATATAGTTGATCCTCAAAAACATTAAACCATACATTCTTGGGAATCTGTATTTATTTTTTAGGATTAATGTTTAAATAATGGAAATTTTGTAAACTAATTTAATTATTATCATTCCTAATCTCACATAGTGTGAAATCTAATGTGTAAATTATTTCTTACCAAATTAATGTGTGTGGGTTTAGAGAAACTGCGTGGGTATAAATGTCGGGTTTAGTTATTTTTGTATTAGTAAATTTATATTTTTTCAATATGATAAGAAAAATTTAGTAAAAACCCTAATGATAATTCTATGTAATGGATGACATCTTAATCAAATGAAACATTATACATCATGTAGTTTTCGACCCAATGAAATCCTTACACATATACGAACTGGGTACTAGATTGTTTCATATGGAACTATGGTTAATTAACTTTAAAATAATGGGTTAATATTAAGTCGATCATTACATGGTACATGTAAAATAGGCCTAACTACATATCTGTTTTGACACTCCCATGGTATTTTCTTTTGTATCTCTCGTAATCATTAAGAATAATTATATAGTATTTGGATATATTTGGGTTAGAAAAAAATGAGAAAAGGAGTACATATAACCAAGATTGAAATATTTATATTCATAAGTTAGTTTATACATATAATTTAGGAGGTATTTATTCTAAGTGTATTGTTTACCAATTAATATTTTCTAATATAATTATTTTCATACAATAAACTGAACTTGTCTAAAGTAATGGTTAGAGATCACGGTAACCAAGATAACATTTGTGTCAATGTAGAATTGGGTTATTCTCCTAATGTGAAACCATATGGATAGGATCTAGTGTTTAAAATACTATATTCATGTCTAACCATATATTATAAGTTATTATTAATATGATAAACCATAAAAAACCTCAAACTCACCAAAAAAGACAATGATGAATTTTCATTTATTTTCAGGGGAAAAGGAACAACTTGGAATGAATACAAAACATCATACATTAAAAGAATTTGTGGAGAATCACCTAGTGTAATGTTTCAAAGAAAGAATGAAATGATTCAAGTGTAGAAGGAATAGACATTGAGCACATGATTTTCAAAGATACATATAGATGTTATATAATAAAATGAAAGATATAATGGTTTTAATTAATTCTCCACCCACACATTAATTCTTCAACTTCAAGGATATTGGACATTATGAAAAGTAATCCCCAAATCTATGGATTAACAAGGATAATAGGAATAAAAAACCATCAAACCCCTAGGGAAAAGGAAAAACCTAACCAATCACCATAGTTGATGTATGTTGTGATAATGAATTGAATATTAAAACCTAAGGTACACCTACCCTATAATCCAGAGGTATACATGTCTTGATGGAGTTTGATTCTAGTCAATCTAGTATATCTAATATGTTTTCTAAAATTAATAAATCACCACCCAAATGATTTGATTTTTGACTAAAACATATAGTTATAGGACTTTTAAAAAATAATTTAACATTTGGGGGAACTTTCTTTGTGAAAATTGTATAATTATTCCATTAAGTGAATTTATTGTGATTTTGAAAAATGATTTTCAAGATTTACCTGGACTTCATATTAGTTTCTAAAATATCAAAATTTCACTCCCTATTTCAAACAAACCAACGGTCATATATTAGTATAAAAATTACAATAAATTATAAAGGAAAACTAGTTCAATTGTAGGAATCATTATATCAAATAATGAGAGATGTTTATATGAAATTAATGGATACAAACTCAATATTTGGGATAATATTATTTTCGGTAAAAAATATTAGTTTCTTTATTTTTGTATGGATGATATATCTTATGAAATTATTTCATGATTTTGTTCTATATTTTTGATACTGTTATATATTTTCTTTAGTAAGTGAAAATTAAAATATTTATCACAAAATATAATTAAATGGGGGGAAATTTAACTCCTTGATATTTTATACTTAAATTCAAATAAAAATAATTTTTAAAAATATTTCTCCACATGAAAAATCTAATTAAAAAAACCATAACATATTATATGTACATTATTAAGGGAAAATTAATTTTTTATCAATTACTCTCTTTATCTTATAAAGATAAACACATTCTATAAGGAAAAAATTATTTATATTATTAAAATTTTAAATATTATTTTTTTAAGTAAATTTTTTTAAATTTCTAATATCAAATTTATATAAGGGTGATATTTTTATTTTTTTCTATATTTATTTATTTGTTAATGACTAGTTAAAAATGAAGTTTTTACTAATATTAATGTTCTTATTACTATATAATGTGGTAAATATGAATTGAAAATTGAAAAACATTCATAAATACTATAAAAATATTTTAGGAGTTAAATTATTCATTTAAAAATAATATTTTGATCTTAAAAATGCATGTTTTTATATTAATAAAAAGTTGTATTCCATTTTAATAAAAAAACTTCATTTCTGAATTTTAATTATGAGTTCTTATTATGGAATTCATTTTTGGATTTCATTAAAAGCCACATAAATATAATTATTTCAATATTTAACTAATTGCTTCCAATAAAAATATAAACATTGATAATTTTATCAAAGACATTATTTTTAAGCATAAAATGTTATTTTTTTAAAAATTAAATTTATATTTAATTTGTGGTAATATCTAAGTTAGTTAATCCCACCCTATTAAATATAATTTGATATGAATTATTCTATATTTTAAATAGAAATTTACAAATTAGATAATGACATAATTTTCATTTTTAGTCACAATACATAGTCATTGTGGTTAAAAATATTGTAACAATGATAAAGGTAAATTAAGGTAAAAATATTTGAACCATTTGTAGAGGAGATAAAATATGAAAAAAGAATTCTCAAAATTAGTGGTTAAGGATTGGATTTGTAACATCCCGGACCCCGGTGCCACTTTAATGTGCCCGAAACCTGGTTTATCCCATGAACTCATGTGCATTTCCCCAAATTCCCAAATTTGATGACTAGTTTTGAGGTCCACGATATGTTAATGGGGAAACCACACCCTCATTGGAAGTGTATAATTTGATTAAAACAATAGTAAACAGTATCGAAAGTAGTAATGGTATATAATAGAACTAAACAACGGATGTCTGATAGTCATAAAAAACGGAGCATATATAAATGTTGCATGTCACAAGTGTCTAGGAAATCATCCAAACAAGTCACAATGCTGGAAATACAACACTAAAAATATATATTGAAAAATATAAACTCCAATAGTATCTAAACCCTCATCTTGATCCCATTATCTCCACATCCAACAACAATCATGTACCTGATGAAGAAGGATGGTTTCCCTTATCTATACCTGCAACCAATAATCTATTTGGGTCAAAATGTAAGATCTAAATAGGATGTGAGACGAATCCCTATAGTAAACCACCTAAAGATCTATGCGTAACTGTCAATGAATATATATAATCAAAAAAAAAATAAAGAAATAAACTAAGAGGTTCTAAAAAGTACACAACACTACACTTTTCAATTACATTTATTTTCATTTATTATTTATTCAAAACATTGAATAATGAATCCCAAGATCTAGCCTATACTTTGTATCCCTCTGTGTAATGGTGATAATAGAATCCTTAGAAAACCATATAAAAAATCTTGTAAGACCGAGTCCTGGCTTGTTCGTTGGCTTGGTAGATTGTCACAATCATCCAATTGTTCACAATAAACCTCTAGGAAAACTATCACAGTTTAATCCCTTTGGTTTATCATAACACCAATCAATTAGAAATGACCACCTGGGTATCTCTAATGGAAAATACCCCG
Source organism: Viscum album (assembly GCA_963277665.1). Classification (NCBI taxonomy): domain Eukaryota; kingdom Viridiplantae; phylum Streptophyta; class Magnoliopsida; order Santalales; family Viscaceae; genus Viscum; species Viscum album. The sequence continues at coordinate 1,175,262,659 of OY728166.1, read as the reverse complement.
GGGTCAACCGGGAAACAATAAATTATAATCGTCTTCTGAGTAGCAATAACGGGCAATACCCCCTGGGTATACATAGCCTAAACAATCATAAATGACCTAATCGGTAACTCTCATGGTCAATACCCCTGGGTCAATGTCTATTCCAAGGATCTCATGGTCCTTTATAAATAAACAAGGAAACCCCCACAATTCTCTTTGTCAAATGTTCTCACGGTCCATTAATAAAGTAGGGTGCATAACATTACACTACAACACATGAAATATATAACTAACACATGACTAAAATTCTCAATCATAACACCTGATAGTCATAGAATCAATCAACTTCATCTGAAATAATTCAAGGCATGAAAAAAATGTATTGCTAATAGAAAACTGAGGCCAAACTTCAATAAATAGTCAAAAATGGGAACACACCCATCGAGTTTCCCATAAAAAGGTATAAATCCTTATGAATAAGAAATCACCCTTTCTAAAAAACCACAACATGTATTAAATAGGTCCATATTCCAAAACATTGCAATACCCTAAACATGGGTATTCAATAGATTATTCATATAAAATCCAAAAACAATCAACAAAAGGCACAAACCACTAACCTTGATTTCATGCGATCAATACTCCTAATCTTCGGCCCTTGAATCAGCCTAGAATGACATAGATCTTCAAAAAGGTTAAAATGATCAACCTTGAAATACTCATGCGAGAGGTTGAAATGGGAAGAGAGACTTTAGGAAAAGAGAGTTCAATCTAGTGGGAATCCAATGCACCTAGCAGACTCTCAATCAGAGCTCAGATATGGAACTGAGATGAGCTTAAAGATCATCATCCATGTATTTCTCTCCAGTATGAAACACGGGGAGAAGATGGGTGTTACAGATGTAAGATAAAACCCTGATCTGATATATAAAATAAAAATAAATGTATACCACATGTTCATTTAATGTACATGTCATGTAGTAGCCTCAACCATTCCCTGCTTTAGGCTGTCTTCTTGGTCACCTATTGTTCAATGTGCTCGTCTGTTACATGGATGCACATGGAAACTGGGTACACAGCTTGTATAACTAAGTACACAGTGTGTACTCTTAAGTAAATTACATGTACTCCTAAGTACATGGCATGTAATTAGAAAATCCTTAATTCATCCTTTTCATCAAAAGCAACATGAAATAATGATCCATAACTAAAATGAATATCCATGTTCTTGAAAACATCCCCCCTTATTGGAATTTCTCCCTAAATTTAACTTCCAAGGGTGGTGAAGAACAATCTTCAAAAAACTCTAGCCACTGGGATCATACGTCGGTCTCCCTCTCCCTAGTCTCATGATGAACTCTCCCATTCTGCCACATCACTTTTATGAAAGGTACTGATCGACCACGGTGAACCTCCATGCTAAGATCCAGAATCCGAATAGGATGCTCTTAGAACTAAGCATCCATCTCCAACTCATCCTCCTATGGATTAAAACGTGAGATGGGTCTGACAAGTAACATTGTAGCTGAGAAACATGGAACACATCATGCATAGCCTTGTACCTCTAAGGTAACTACAACGGATAGGAAAATATCCCAAATATCTCTAAAACCTCATATGGATGGACGTATCTCAGTCAATACTTCCCCGATCACTTAATCCCATTGTGTCTAAACCACGACATTACACATAAGAAAACATGATCTCCGACCTCAAACTCCATAGCTCATCTCTGTCGATAAGCATAAGATTTATGGAAATATTATGTTGTATCAATCCTTTTATGAATCAACTCTAAGTACTAAATGGTCTCATGGACAAGACGACGTCCTAGAATAGCTTCCTCTCCTTCCTCTAGCCAACATAGGCTTGATCAGCATGGACTAACATACAAAGCCTCATAAGGTTCCATCTGAATCATTTCCTGAGAACTGTTATTATAGGAAAACTCTACTTTGGGTATATGTCTTTCCCAAGAGCCCCTAAAATCCAAGATTAGTGATCAATGTATATTCCCCAAAACCTGAATCATGCACTCGGAGTGTCCATCTATCTAGGGATGGTATGTTGTACTCATAAGTACATGTTTACCCAAATCCCTATGTAGTACCTTTTAGACATTATATGTAAACCAGGCATCCATATCTGAAATGATAGAGTATGTAACCCCATGAAAATGTAAGTCCTCTTGGATGTTCAAGCTTCCAATACCATCAAAACATATGGTTTCCTTGATCAGCATGAAATGTGAAACCTTTGTGTGTCTAACAAAAACATCCCAAACTGCATCATTCTCTCAAGCCGATCTTGGTAAACCCATCACGAAATCCATGACGAAAAAATTCCACTTCCACTTAGGAATGGGTAAATACTGCAAAATCTCCACTAGTCGCTGATGATCCGCCTTCACCTACTAAAAGGTGGAACATGTCATTTCAAAACTGGCTACATCCCTCTTCATACCAGCCCACTAATTCTGACGGTGTAAACCTCAATCCATCTTTCTTGCACTTGGATGAACTGCCCAAATAGAGGAATGAAAATATTTCACAAGCTCCTTTTCTATTTCTACCAACACTGATACACACCGATTTAATTTCAAGACCTCATCCTCATCTATAGTCTTTCCAAGAGTAGGTTCCTCGCTTGACAAGCGATCATGTATGACAGGGACTTCAGAATCTTATAGGTGCCCCATTCACACTCGATCCAGAAGAGTAGAGGTAATAGCTATATAAGAAAGTAAATTATTCCCTTGTCTATTGTGAACCTCATAATTCATCTCAATGAATAGAGACATAAGCTTCCACTCACTGCTAGCCTCCTGAACTGCCAGTATCTGAGTCCTCCTACTCAATGCATCATCCACTGCGTTGTCTTTCCCAAGCATTTAGGCAAGCTCAAAATCAATGGACTAAAGTTACTCAACCCAACATCACTATCTCAAATTTAGATCATATTGTGTAAAGATATACATGATGGTCTTCTCCTTAGTGAATACCACAAAATCATCTCCCAAAAGATAATGTCTCCAATAGCCTAAAGCATGCACAACTATAGCCAACTCGAGATCATGCATCAGTTAATTCCTCTCTTGTGGCCTCAACTACTGAGACTTATATGCAATGTCTCCTTCTATTGACATTAGAACTACTCCAATCCTGATACCCGATGCGTCATAGTAAATGGTGTAACACTTTCCCGACACTGGAAAAAACTTTATCAGTGCTGAAGTCAATTTCACTTTTATCTCTTGAAAAGATGAATCAGACGAATCAGTCCACAAGTACTTCACACCCTTCTTAGTCATGCCCATTAGTGGCACTGATAATCATGAAAATTCATGTATGATGCACTTGAAGTAATGAGACACCCCTTGAAAACATCATTCCACAATGAAATTATTCAGATGATGCTAGAAAACTAATGCTCTCACTTTCTATGGGTCTACCGATACTACAGTCTCTAAGATGAAATAACCCAATAAGTAAATTTGGTCCATCCAAAATTTGAATTTATATAACATAGAATAAAACTAATTCTCTCTTAGTGTAAAAAATATGAGCTCAAGATGGATGGCATGATCATGTAGATTGTGAATGTACACCAAGATATCTTCTATGAAAACAACCACAAAATAATCCAAGAAAGGATGGGACCCTTTGTTCATCAGTTCCTTGAAAACTACAGGTTCATTTGTGATACCGAACTACATAACCAGATACTATTACAGAGCATACCTTCTCTGAAAGGATGTAAGATTTATATCTGATGTTCTAACGTGAAACTGATGAAAACTAGATATCGACTCAATCTTCAAGAAAACATAGGCTCCCCGAAACTGATAAAAGAGATCATCAATCCTCAGCAAGGGATATCAGTTCCTGACCGTTAATTGATTCTACTTCTGATAGTCCATGAAATTTATAAGGGTACCATCCTCCTTCTTCACAAACATTACATGCAAACCCCAAGGAGAATTATTGGGTCGAATGATACCCTTTTCCTCTAAATCCTCTTAGTACTTCTTGAGCTCCTGTAACTCTATTGTAGCCATCCTAAAAGGAGGAATGGACACCAGTGCCTCTCCATGAATAATCTCAATATTGTAATATACCTCTCTCTATAAGTAAACCCTAAAACTCATCTGGAAATAACATCTCTAAAACGATCTACCATTAGATGAATTTTTATTTGTCAACTCCCCTAATCATCCAAATATAAAAAAGCACTCTGAGTCACAATTCCTATGAACCCATGATGCTTGGGTCCATCTATACTTTCCTAGACATCCCATATGAACTTGTCTAGAAATGATCATATGGTGATGTGAAACTCACCCTACAGCTATAATATTCAACAAAGGCATAAATGGAGACCAACGGGTCCATTCTGTGAATAAAATCGAATCATGTCATCTCTAAGTCATATAGGTCCCATAATACTTGACACCCACAAACCTCAAGAGGGAACACATTACACTGACGTACACTAGCCATCCTAATCTACAATAAAGTGTCTATCATCATAACATCATTAAATGTAAATATGCAGAGCCCAATGCTCTCTACAATGGAAATATATATAAAACTATGGAAATCACATATATCAAAAAGGGAAGAAGCTAAAACTATGGCAACTAGAATCGTACCTCTAACTATATAGGGTCTGGGATCATAATCATGGTGGGTCTACTCCACTGTTAAAGTCTTACCTGTAATGTAGCCATGTAACCCTACCTTACTACATTGAGTAGATTCACCATGATGTCCCTAAAATCCTATTATTTTTCTACCAAAACCACGACCACATACTTGTCTAGAGTGGCATGATGAACTCTAGTTTCTTGACTAAATAGAAAATGGTGGTCCTTTTCTAGAATGAGGATTCATAATAGATCTTTATTCACCATCGTCTAGTGAGAAGAACCTGAAAAAATGAGAAAGATGACCCATCTTTCTACAATATCGTCACTCGAATGGATATCTTGGCCACAATGATATTGTGTTACTAATCTTCCCGCACTGGTAGGACCTCTCCTAGACACATATAGATACTTCTATGATTTTGGAACCACCATGTGGAGGCTTTCCATGATGCTTCCTTCTATCAAAAAATGGATTACCATCACTGGATTTTGAACTTCCAAAGATCATAGCTCTCAACTCCCTCTGATTGCACTCAGTAATTAGCTCTTGGTTCACTATAGTCATCACAGAAGTCATCCTGAAAACAATCAACAAATATAGGATGTCATTTCTAAGACTATCCTCAAATTTTGTAGCCAAGAAAACACATCACCTTCTAGAATAGGTGTGAAGTGATGAAGCTCTGTGAAACATGAAGAGTAAGTCATCACTGAAAGAGAATCCTGCTCCATGTGCATGAAATATCAGGCTTTATCGGCCCATAGTGTCTTGGGGAATATGTAACCATAGAAGGTCATCTAAGACTCTTCCCAAACCATATCCTGATGAAATCCCACCTATAAGATAGCATCCCACCATCTCATGGAGGAATCATGTAGCACGTACATTATGAGATTCACCCTCCCCTCTGGAGGTGTCTATAGATCCGAAAAGATAGCAAGCATGGTCTCCAACCATGACATTACATAATTTGGTCCTCCATCCCCTAAAAAGGGTGGTGGATGATACAGTAAGAATTCCATCATTAATTCCACCATAGTCAGGGAAGGATTTGGTGCTCCCTGTGATGTCTGCATCATCCACATAAAGCCTTCATGGAAATGTCAATCAACACCTTTTTATTTTATAACAGTTGGGGACAAGAAGGGTATGAAGTGAGGATCAATTGGTATCATATGATATACCATTTCCTAGGTCTGATCATCACCCAATATCTAGCGTACAACCAGAGGAATTCATGGTGGAATGATTCTAAATGGTCAAGTGCACACCTTAGAACAATAGTATATAAGGACACAACTTAGAAGTCCATGAACGGAATAGGAGAAGGAAAACATTCATGTTTTAAAAAATAGGGTTACATGACGTGTATTACAACTATACGATGTGTTAACTTAATCCTTAACATGTGTGTGTACCTATTCTAACCTGATTGTGTAACCCCCATACACATGGTGTGATCTTCTTGATACACAGTGTGTACATGAATCTCCCCTCTTGCCCAAGTACGTTTACACAGCCAGAACTATGCAGTTCACTCCCAGGTAACACTACATGACTTTTTCACCCTACACGCGGCATGTACCACTTATGTCCCATCCATAAGTGAAATGGGTCACACGACCATACACATTGTGGATAACTACATATCATGTAAAAATGAGACACAACATGAACAATCTATGTTTCCTCCACCCATGTCATTAGTCACATGGTTGAATACACAGTTCTATACAACACGGCTTATACAATATAAACACAGTGTATTCTACCAAATGTTTCCCAACTCTGTGTCTCTTCTCACACAGTCAGTCAGATGGTCATGAACTACATGACCTATACATCCATTGCATGATGTGTACTTAATAAAAGTAAGTTCTTCCAAAACATAAGAGCACATGGTGTTTATTCATAATACCATACACCATGTTTTCTGGGTTTTAGAATGTAAGACTATGAAACTATTTTAAAACACTTAAAAACATAGTATTATGTCTATGGTATGAAAAATTTCAACCCATGAGATCCCACATATTCGCAAATCAGTGTTTTTCATCCTTATTTATATCATAACATGACAAAATTGAATTAAATTTTAAACATGATCCACTAAATTCAAATCCAAGAGGGCCCATAACACATTAGGGAAAAAATCTTGACATCCAACCAAATACAACATTAACTATTGCAATACATGATCAAAATAGTAGGTATTCAATCAGGTCATCTATCACAACCACATGCATATCTAGAAAAACACCTATTAGAACAACATGCAATCAACCCTAAATGGCATGACAAGAATGCATAGCATGTATCACTAGCAAGGTCAAATATAATGCATGAGATGGAATACCCTCATCTCATTGGGATGAAACATAAATATAACCACAAAGATATAAATCACAACATCAAAAAACAGGTGAATCATCCAGTTGTAAAATCGAATCAACTGTAACAATTGCAAAACCTGAAAAATTTCAATATTCAAGGTTACTTGGCTTTCCCCATTACAAGGGTTAGCTACCCCTAAGAATAGATTATTAAAAACTACCCATTATTACCTATTCCTATATATAGCCTCCAAATACTAATAAAAATAAGAAATAAAACTCCTCTTATACGACTATGTAACGTCCTGGACCTAGGTCCCACCATAAAGTTCCATGAACCTGATTGTTCATATAACCTCAATTTCACTTCCCAAAACACCAGAGGCTGCCAACTAGTAGTTAGTGACAACGTATGATAATGTGGCATATATTCCCTCATTGGAAAAGAATACACAGTATAAAATAATACTAAATAGTAGTGCAAGCAATAATACCATACAACAGATGTAAATAGTGGTTGATTGATAGTAATAAAAACAATTGTGGAATATATAAATGGTGCATGTAACATTTGTCTTGGAAAGATTACAAACAAGTCAAAATGATGGAAATACAATACTAAACCAATGTATAGAAAAATAGTAAACACCAACAACATTGCAAGACTCATCATGGTACCATGCTCTCCATCTCCAACAGGAATCAAGTAACTAATAAAGAAGGGAACTTTACCTTATCTATTCCCGCAACCATATAATCTCTTTGGGTCCAAAAGAATTACCCAAATAGGGTGTGAGACAAATCCCAATAGGGAACAACCAAAACATATGTGCCTAATGGTTAGGGAATATATATAGTAAGCAATATGCCCAAATGAAGTAATAAAATAGGAGGTACTAAAAAGTAAACAACCCTATAGTATTCAATAACATTCATTTTCATTTATTAATTATTCAAACCATTGAATAATAAATGGGTTTTCGTTTCCCCCTTCTACAATAAAATTATCCTTCACAATGCCCATTTCATCAACTTTAAGTCCATTGATGTTTCCAACCCATTTTCAAAACAAAATGTGGTACTTGAAATGTTATATAACCCAACTCATATATATATTATGTAGTAACAAAATATTTCATATTTATATAAATTTGATTTATATCCTTGGAACTAGATATGTGCATCGCCTCATCCACAAGTGTAACACCTCTATTTTTTATCATATAAATAAATTGTGTTATATTATTTAAATGGTATAACCACTGATGAAAAAACCATTGTAAGATATAAAATTATAATTTGGTCATCTGTATAGAAATTGATGTCATTCAGAGACTGAATTAATATTTTCATATACCTAAATATAAATTTGATCCATGATCCATACAATAAATCATTAATCATGTGTATTTTTTATTCATCATTTCTCCCTTTATGTATTCAAATCTACAAGAATTTATTAATGGCATCAATGTATTGATCAAAATATTCACTATTTTGTACCATGTAAAGGTGTTCTTATTCCTATTCTATCAATTTAATTTTAACAACTTCCCTTATAGTAATCCCTTCACCAAGAATTCATTTGTTGTAATGAGACTTTGGGAGATTGATGCTTTCAACATCTGATAGTTAATCGGTATAAAATTAAATAGCATCTTCCACAATATATCGCTATGTAATACAACCATCTAGACTACTATGATGCTTGACATATCCTTTCAACATCTTCATATACCATTCAATGGGGTACATCCATCTGTAATCAATAGGACCACATAGATTAACATCTCTTACCAAATGAACCATAAGGTTGTCTATTATATTAAATAATGATTGTGTGATGAACTTATATAATTCACATATTATGACTGCAATTTCCATATTCATTTTGGTAAACATTATCAGGTCTACAACTTTATAGAATTAGGTATTGAAAAATAAGTACAGTATGCTTAATTTATTCTTTTCATTTTTTGGTAGAATGAAAGAGAAAGAATAAAATATTATTTCATCCATCAAAACATGACATTAATGTGATTTCAGTCCTTTTAACATCATATTATTCATTTTAATGACTTTATTGATATCTAATTAATACCCCAATGTAAATTTTACTCTAGTAAGAAAAATGAAAATTTGTAATTTTTCCTGTCTGGATAGAGGGTAAGCTACTTCTGGATAAAATGTCATACTTTTACCGTTCAACAGTGTGAAATATTCCTTTTTCCCCATTTCAATCAAGTCCATCTTATCATTGATTCCACCATTCATTTTTTCAAAAGCATTTAGTAACCGGAAAATAACATTATCAACTATATTGTTTTCTATATGAACGACATCAAGATAAATGTGGACATACAATAATTTCTAATATGGTAATTTAATGAAAAATGATATTATCTTCCAACTTAATTTTGTAATGTTTTTGAAAAAAGGAATACCAAAAAAAGTGTCAATTTTTATTAATTTATTGAGTTGTTTATCACCTATTACAATAGACTATGTTATTCCTTGTTTGATATTCCCATATAATGCTATCATATAAGATCATTATTTATGTCAATGAGGTATAAATTTCTAATATTTTAAAAACAAAATCCTCGAGCAATTTTTTGATAGAACTAATATGTTCATGGTCACAATTAGGACACCCCAACATTACATTAATTCAATAGACTAATAAATTTATATAAGGGGGGATTTCATTTATTATTACATACAACATGGACCTGAATGTGAATTTTCCACTTCGATGAAAATTATTCATTGTGTCACCTATATCCCACATGAGTTTTATATATTCTATTAATGGATCCAAATAGAAATCAATATCATTACTGAGTTTCTTTGGTCCAAATATATATAGACACAACCTAATGTCTTTGAACATCATGTATAACCATGGTGACAAGTTATAATTTTCCAACATGAGGTGCCATGTACTATGATTACTACTATGTACATAAATATGTTTTATACCATTTGTAGATAACAAATGATGAATGTTTCTTGACTCATTTCCAAATTACTGAAACACATAATCCAATTTCCTCGAATGTGGTCTACTAGATGATGTAGGTTATCATATTTAATTATTTTATCTAAATTCCATTTTAATTGTCTCTCAGTTTTCTAAAATCTATATATTAATCTAAACCATTTAGTGATTTAAGAGTACAATACATATTTCAATGTACATGATTAATTTTTCTTATATTAATTTGCGCCACAATTATAGAATTTTATTAGTGATTCATGGTCATTGTAAAACAATATGCAGTCATTTGGACAAGCATATATATTTTTTGAAATCCTCCCCAATGAACGTAACATTCGTTTAGTATCATATGTTTGACATGTGAATACATTTCCTTCTAGTATAATATCATTCATGCAGCCAAATAGTTATGTAAAGCTACTGTCACTCCATCTGCTTCTGGCATTATAACTATATAACTAAAATATGTCTAACAATGTTTTGTATTTTGTTACAACCCATCCTTGGGGCCTGTGTCGTGACTACCCCAAGCCTTCCTTCCATAGGCCAGGGGCTGGGGACTAACACCAAAGGCTTAAATCCCAGCAAAAGGGAAGGCATTGCCTTTATTAAAGTAAAGAACACAATAGAGTACACAACTGAAGCAAGAATAAGGGAGAGTGAGTACAAAAGTAAGTGTTGAAAAGTAAATGGGACAGTATAACAACCCAAATGATCGTACGGTACACCTAAAAAGAATGTACAATAGCAGTAAGTTATGTGGAAACCACTGAGTCATCCTCCAGATATCCCACCTGAAGGGTGGGTACAGATGGTCTCCTCAGCTCCTCGGGTCCGGCCATCCGCTCCGTGTACGTCCCATCTAGTGGTCCACCCCCGGTTACTGTCCAGCTCCACAAGCCTCCACCTCGATCAGTGTTGTCTGTTGTCTGCATCCAACACATTATAGTGCAGTTATAGACCATATAGGGGTGAGTATACAACACTCAGTAGGGACCTCGAGACCCTCGAAGGTCTCACATAGTCAATGAATGATAAACCACTAAGGAAAGATACAATCACAAAGTATCAACCGACCCTACTTAGGTATATTCCCATACTTATACCTAAGTCATCAATTACAAAACGGCTCCAACTCTCGATCCCATGCACAACCCATTCCACACAAGAAAGAATTGAATCACTCCATTGGAAATGATTGAAATTCAACACTCATCTCATCGAGGTATACATCTTTCGTAAAGTGATAAATATGATCAGACGTAGCCACTAATACATCTAAGCTGTCGGACCCACGTAGGATACTGGCCTAGATAAGCTGTCAGACCCACATAGGATACTAGACCAGCTACTCTGTCGGACCCACATAGGATACTAGACCAGAAGTTGAACTGTCGGACCCACTTAGGATAAAAGTACAGTAATCATCTCCGTCGAACCCACGGAGGATCATAGAACATTAGACATCATCATCGAACCCATGGAGGATTCCAGTACGGTAGACGTCATCGTTAAACCCACAGAGGATCCTAGTACGATAGTCTTCGTAGTCGAACACACGAAGGATCCTAGTAAGGTAGTCGATGTAGTCGAACCAACAGAGGATCCTAGTACGGTAGTCGATGTAGTCGAACCCACGGAGGATACTAGTACGGTAGTCGACGTAGTCGCAGCCAGCTCTAGGGTTTCTGCACACAACATGCTGAGTTCCAGGAGGGTCCGCTCCTCAAGCAAAGGGAGGTCGATACATCAAATTTAACAAAGTCTGGAGTTGATTTATCCCAGATTTCCCTCTCGTCAAAAGAAACCCAACACGATAGATGGTGCGTCAATCGGATGCCCGATCTGAGAGTTATTGGATTTTTCGTTCCAGGGTCCCAATTGGTTTTAAAGCTAAATCCAACCCAACCGTACACCAGCTGCATCCAAACCTCAAGTGGAGTATTCCAAAATAACCTTCCTAACAAAATAAATTCAACATAGTTGACGACACGTCAATCGGACATCCGGTCCTTAAGTTATAAGCGTTTCAGCTCCAAGGGACCAGTTGGTTTCAGTTTCGAACCAACCAAGTCATACACAAAATTCTACAAAACCTCAAGAGTAATATACCAAAACGACCCTCTCGATCCAAGGATTCCAACTCAACTGACAGTGTGTCGATTGGAGGTCTATAGCTCATGTTATGAGCAAAAGAACGAAAAACGGTCCGAAGTGGGGGTCTGGGCTCAGTCCGACCCCAACCAACCCTAGGCCGGCCCGAACCGTGTCAACCCAACCCGGGTCCGGGTCCGACCTGGTAGGGCATGGCCCAGCCCGGCTGGGCATGGGCTGGTGCAGCTTGGTCCGCTTGACCCACCCCAGCCCGGCCGTAGGGGTACGCTGGCTCGGCCAGCTGGCCCAGCGGGGGGGGGGGGGGGGGGGCTGTTTCGTGAACGTGGCGCCAGGCTGGCACCACTAGACTCCCCGGATCCTACGCGGCCGCAGGTTCCTTCCCTCACCACCGCGGCCAATGCCGCAGTGGGCTCCTGCATGTGGCATCTGGGGTGCCACCCCCTCCGTCCACTGGTGACTCGCACCGTTGGGGTCTCCCGCGGGCCTCCGGAGTCATTCCGGTGGTTCGTTTTTTCTTTAGATTGTGCCTACAGACATCTCGGGATCTGTACTTCACTGTGAATGCCCCAAATCGTCGTTGTCGTCATGTTTCATCATCTCTAAACAACCCGCACATCAAGAACAAAAATAGCGGTGGGTCTAGACTTGTTCATTAGTCCGTACCCACTGCGTTAGTGGTTTCAAACATCACCCAACAATTTAAACGCCATGTTCGATAGTAATAAATACGTATATGAAATATCCAAAAACACCCCTACCTCGAAGTTTTTTTCATACGTTGTTGATTCGCAGAGGACGAGCGTCACAGAAAAATGGTTTCATTCAATCAACGATGGAGGAAGGGTCACTATTGTAGGCGACGTAGGCTCCTTGACGTCGAGGGGCATCTGATGAATATGTTCTTCGAATTCTTCACCAGGGGTGTTCAACGTCGATGAAGGTTCTCCTCCCCTTTTAATTCACTAGAGAATTTTTCCCAAAGTGCTTCGCCTACCCAAAATGAATAAGGTGGCTCACCATTTAATATAATTTCCATGCAATTCATATTAATTCAATAGCAGTTCCAATAAATTAACGCTGAAATTAATTAAAACATTTGGCACATTTAATGGGAAGAGGGAGGTGGGAAGGCACCACCATTAATGAGGAGTTTTCAAAGGAAACAACAGGGAATTAATGGGGAGTTGATGGTTGGGGCTCGTGTGGGACCCACCTCACAATTATCCACACTTGGGAGGAAATTAACATCTCAAAAATAAAATTTTGTACCACACAATTTTATTTTTTTTAAGATTAAACACCAAAAATTTGCTTTCGACCCGCATAATACACAACTGCGGTAAAAGGTCCCCTTAAGAAAATACCAGTGTTGCGAGTTCATCGGTGCCCTCGGATTTCAATTATGAGCACAGTTTCAAAATATAGAAAAACCCGCTCGTTCGTTCACTAATCATAGCTGAGCTAAACTTCAAAAAATTATTCTGGGCACACCAGTCCTTGGAATTAGGTGCCGTCAGAAACTGCCTACTCTTAAAATTCGAAATAATTTATGAAAAAAATTTCGTTGAAATTTACATGTATTTAAATTACTCCCACCTCAGGGATTTATGTCCCCGTAAAGCTACAACATACACTAGGGAAAAAGGGGTACTGAGCATGCATCTGGGCCTCCCACTCCCATGTGCTATCTTGAAGGATCCCATGCTGCCAGTGAATGCGCACTAGGGGAATCAACTGCCCACGAAGGACTCACTCCTATCGTTACTCGATCACCACCGAAACCTCAAAAAATGTCACCACATCGTCGATGTTCAGCCTCCTGTGATCAATGATGTGGGTCGGGTCGTGCACGTATCTCCTCAGCTGAGATACATAGAAGACATCATGCACCTGGTGCAACTGAGGTGGAAGGGCCAGGCGGTATGCCACCTCCCCTACTCTGATAGGGACCTAGAAAGGTACGATGTAGCATGACGATAACTTGGTAGCCCGGCCAAATCTTCGTAATCCATATCGAGGTGAGACCCATATGAAAACATGGTCTCCACCCTCGAACTGTAGTGGTCTACGTCTCCAATCAGCATAGGACTTCTATCTGCTCTGTGCAGTCTTCATCCGCTCCTGGAAGATCTGCACCTTCTCTGTCGTAGCCTGAACCATCTCTAGTACTACATGTGCTGACTCCCTAGGGTCAGTCCAGCACATAGTTGATCTGCATGGCCAGCCATATAGTTCCTCGTATGGTACCATCCCGATGGTGGAGTGGTAGCTATTGTTGTACGAAAACTCCACCATGGGTAGGTGATCCTCCCTGCTATGACCAAAGTCAAGGACGCATGCACGGAGCATGTCCTTGAGAGTCTGAATGGTCCTCTTCATCTGGCCATCCATTTGAGGATGAAAGGCAGTGCTCAGGCATAGCTGTGTTCCAAATGCCTCCTGCAACCCCTTCCAAAGCTGGGAAGTAAAGTGTGTGTCCCGATTATAAATGATCGTCGATGGCACACCATGAAGTTTTACGATCTCCTAAACGTAGAGGCGTCCCAAGCTCTCTACCGAGCCCTGCTCTCTGATCAGTAGGAAGTGGTCCAACTTGGTGAGTCGGTTTATGATCACCCCGATGGAGTCGTGTCCTCTAGAATTATGTGGAAGTCCCATAACGAAATACATGGATATCCCATCCCACTTCCACTCTGGAACCTCTAAGGTCTGTACCAAGAAAGATGGTACCTTGTTTTTCGACTTCACTTGCTGACAAGTGAGGCATCATGAAACAAACTCTGCTACAGCCTTCTTCATACCCGGCCACCAGTTCTGTCGTCTGAGGTCCTGGTACATCTTCACCACTCTTGTATGTACCACTAGATGGGAAATGTGAAACTCCCTTAGAACATCCTTCTACAGTGAAACGGGTACCATGGTACGTCCTCTAAAGAGGATGACATGCTCTCTACCTTCAAGAAATTCATCAGGCATTTGCCCTCTAGAAATCTGAGAACATCACATCTCACTATCAACGTCGCCACGTTGTGCCTCTCTAAACCGCTGAAGCAGTGGTGGAGTGAATATGAGAGACTGTAGAAAGGCAGCTCCATATCTATCCACAATGGATATCTGCAAAGTGGCTAACTACTCTGTCACCTCTCTAAGTAGCTCAATGCTCAATCTCTTGCTGAGAGCATCAGCCACAACGGTGCCATTCCCAGGGTTATAAACTATCTCAAATTAATTGTCCCGGAGGAACTCAAGCCAACATTACTGTCTCAGGTCAAGGTCCTTCTACGAGAAGACACTCCCGAGACTTTTGAGATTAGAGTAAACCGTAAACCATTCGCTCAACTAACTATGGGTGTGACTATCCATTTGTAAATAACTCGACTACACCATTTTTCACATACATCCCACAAGAGCTGATATGATTTCTCCCATTCCGTAAAGAGAATATGGTCTCATCCCCTAGATGAACTACATTATTTTCCTAATACAGTCAATCCTGGAATTAACGGTACTATTTCATGCCATGGACGACGTCGTATGTCCTCGATTATACTACAAAGAGATCCAACCGCTAATCTAGCCTCCAAGGTTCAAGTAACACTGTCGAAAGTAGTGTGTGGTCACCGGGTATCCTCTAGCAAAAATCTCGAATGTGAGGGTCAAGTCAACGGTTTTAACCAGAACATCTCAGTATCAACCATACAAAAATGGTAGGAAAGCAAACATCACATGGAAGAGTGTATTTTATTACTGTAGTTCAATGTAAAAATACACAAATCAACCACAAACAAAGAAATAAATAAAGCTAGAAGCATTATGAACAAAGGTACCTATGCCTGTAGCTAGTCTCACTCATGTCCACCTGCTCCCGGTGCACTATGGTCGAGCCTCTTCCACTTCCTGGGAGGTTCCACTACTGTCTGTTACTCATATGCAGGGTGGGTCGGGCAATCTCGAGCCATGTGACCCTTCCCGCCGCATGCATAGCACTGCATATTCCTCGTATGGTTGGCTCTGTTCCGTGTGCCCCACACAACTGAACCTGTATCCTGATGTCGCCCACCTGATGGCCTGGTCTACTTGGACATAAGTGCCATCTGTCTACTGTCAACTACAGAAGACTCCTCTATGTGTCATCCTGTGGAGGGTCTCACTGCTGGTGACTACTCATCCAGAAAACTCTCCACTCGAAGGGCTCTCTCCAGCACCCCCTCCTGTGTTGGGACGTTGAGGGAGATCATCGAAGCCCTGATCTCATGTCTGAGTCCTTGCTCAAAGTTTTAGGCCCTAAAGAATGGGTCTTGTACCATGTTTCATGGAGTAGCGTGAGAGGTCAGTAAACCTCACTGAGTGATGAGCTACTATCATACTGCCCTGCCGCAGATGAAGTAACTCCGGGATCTATACCGCACGAAGGGTGGCTGGTACAAACTCTACCTGGAAGAGTCTCTCGAAGTCTGTCCAGAGTAGAGATGCCTCATCATGATCCTGGAGCATCAGGATCCACCATCTTCCTGCCAATAAATGCAGGAGACTCGCTGCAAGGATCACCATGAGGCCGGCTGGTGTCCCTACTAATAAGAAAACTCTGACGACATCCTCTAGCTTGTCCTCAACCGCTTGTGGGTCTATCTCTCCATGAAACCTGGGTGGCCTCTGGTGGTATAACTCATGAAACACACTTAGGCGTCATGCACTCTTCGCTGATGGAGTGTGTGGTATCGGTGGCCCAACGAGTAGTGGTGCCATAGGTGCCTCCGCTATGATGGGGGCCTGCACCGAGGCATCATCGCTCGGTGGGCAGCCATCTCCAACCTAACTCGGAACCCTAGCTGGATTCCTTCTTGGGTCCATCCTGAAAAGAATCAGGTGCACCACGTTCAAACAGTATACCTGGTGAACTGACACAAAAAATCACAAAGAAAACTTTTCAAGGGAAACACACACGCCATCAATGTTTTCTTGTACTGAGACAGAAATCAGAGGTCAGGGTCCTGGTGTATGGATACGTCGGCCGCCACACCAACACTGGTCTCCCTGAACTGAGAACCACACTCAGTACCCTTAACACTATTTATTCATAGAAATGAATGATCAGAGTCATATGTTCTGCAGTAGAATCGACTCCTCTGATACCAATTTTTCACCACCTGTCATCGGGCCCCATGTCGTAACTACCCCAATCCCGCCTTCCATAGGCCAGGCGATGGAGACTACCACCAAAGGCGTAAATCCCAGCAAAAGGGAAGTAATTGCCTTTATAAAAGAGAAGAACACAACATAGTACACAACAGAAGCAAGAACAAGTGAAACCGAGTACAAACGTAAGTGCTGAAATGTAAATGGGCCAGTATACAAATCCAAATGCTCATACGATACAACTGAAAAGAAAGTTCAACAGCCGTATGTAAAGTGGAAACTTCTAGGTCGTCCTATGGTTATCCTACCTGAAGGGTGCGTACAAATGGTCTCCTCAACTCCTCGGGTCCGGCAGTCCGTTCCATGTACGTCTCGTCTAGTGTTCCACCTCTGGGTACCATCCATATCGACAAGCCTTCAACTCGATCAGTGATGACTATCTTCTTCATCCAACACAACGTAGTGCGGGCATAGCCCGTGCAAGGGTGAGTATACGATACTCAGTAGGGACCCCAAGATCCCCGAAGGTCTCCCGGAATTCACGAAGGGTAAACCACCAAGGAAAGATACAATCGAGAAGTATCAACCGACCCTACTTAGGTATATGCCCAGACATATACCTAAGTCATCAATTCCAAAACAGCTCCAACTATCGATCCCATACACAACCCAGTCAATGCAGGAAAGAATTCAATCACACCGTTGGTAATGATTGAAATTCAAGACTCAGCTCACTCAGGTATACATATTTTGTAAAGTGATAAAGATGATCATACGTAGCCACTGATTCATCTAAGTTGTCGGTCCCACATAGGATACTAGACCATCTAAGCTGTCGGACCCACATAGGATACTAGACTAGCTACTCTGTTAGACCCAAGTAAGATACTAGAACAGATGTCAAACTGTCAGACCCAATTAGGATTGAAGTATACTAATCATCGCTGTCGAACCCACGGAGGATCCCAGAACAATATATGTCGTCGTCGAACCCATGGAGGATTCCAGTATGGTAGACGTCGTCATCGAACCCATAGAGGATCCTAGTACGATTGTCGTCATCGTCGAACCCACAAAGGATTATAAATTGGTAGTTAAATTAGTCAAACCGACAGAGTATCATAGTACGGTAGTCGACATAGTCGAACCCATGGAGAATCCTAGTACGGCAGTCGACGTAGTCGCAGCCAGCTCTGGGGTTTCCGCACACTGCACGCTCGATTCCGGGAGGGTCCTCTTATCGAGAAAAGGGGGATAGATACATCAAATTTCATGAAATCCAGAGTTGATGTATCCCAAAGTTCTGTCTCTTCAAAAGAAACCCAACATGACAAAAGGTTCGTCTAGAGGACGCCCGGTCTGAGAGTTATTGGCTTTTCCATTCGAGGGGCCCAGTTGGTTTTTAAGAAAAAACCAACCCGACCATACTCCAGATGCATCCAATCCTCAAGTGGAGCATTCCAAAAGAACCTTCCTAACAAAAAGAATTTAATGTAGTTGACGACACATCAATCTGATGTCTGGTCCTTATGTTATAAGTGTTTCCATTCCAAGGGCCCGGTTGGTTTCGGTTTCGAACCAACCAGGCCATACAAAAACATCGCCGAAACCTCGAGTGTAATATACTGAAAGGACCAGCTCGATGCAAGGGTTCCTACACAACTAATGGTGGGTCTATTGGAGGTCTGTATCTCAAGTTATGGGAAAAAGACCAAAAAATGGTCAAAAGTGGAGGTCTGGGCCTGGTCCTACCCGGCCCCGTCCGCGTGATCCGCCCTGACCCGGCCGGGGGGGAGGGGGTGCACCGGCTCGGCTAGTGGGCCAAGCGTGGGGGTGGGGGGGGGGTGTTGCGCGAACACAGCACCAGGTTGGCGTCGCTGGACTCCCTGGATCTCGTGTGGCCACGGGATCCTTCCCTCGCCACCGCGGCCGATGTCGTGGCGGGATTTTGCCGACGGCGCGCTGGGGCACCGCCGGGGTCTTCAGCAGGCCAACAGAGTCATTCCGGTGGTCCGTTTTTTGCATCCGATTGCACCTGCGGTCGTCTCGGGATCCATACTTCACTACGAAGGTTTCAAATCGTCGTTGTGGTCCCGTTTCGTCATCGCCAAACACCCCGCCAATCAGGAACACAAATAGCGATGGGTCCGGACTTGTTCGATAGTCCATACCCATTGCCTTATTGGTTTCAAACATTGCCCAACAATTTAAACACCATGCTCAAGAGTAATAAACACGTATATGAAATATAAAAAAATTCCCCTACCTCAAAATTGTTGTCGTACATCGTCGATCCGCGAAAGACGAGCATCGAGGAAGAACAGTGTTGTTCCTTCAACGATAAAGGAAGGGTTGTTGTCGTAGGCGACGTAGGTTCCTTGACGTTGAGGTGCATCTGAGGAAGAATCTCCTCACATTCTTCACCAGGGGTGTTCATCGTCGATGAAGGTTCGCCTCCCTTTTTAATTCACCAGAGAATTTTTCTCAAAGTGCTTCACCAATGAAAAATTAATAATGTGGCTCACCAATTAATTTAATTTCCATCCAATTCATATTAATTCAATAGTAGTGCCATTAAATTAACACTGATAGTACTTAAAAGATTTGGCACATTAAATGGAATGAGGGAGGTGGGAAGGCACCACCATTAATGAGGAGTTTTCAAAGGAAACACCAAGGGATTAATGGGGAGTTGATGGTTGGGGCTCGCGTGGGCCCCACCTCTCAATTATCCACACTTGGGAGGAAATTACAATCTCACAAATAAAATCGTGTACCACACAATTTTATTTAGTTTAAGATTAAATCCCAAAAATTAACTTTCGACCCATATAAAACGCAACTGTGGTAAAGGTCCCCTAAAGAAAATACCAGCACAACTGGTTCATCAGTGCCCTTGAATTTCAATTCCGAGCACCGCTTCAAAAGATAGAAAAACCCACTCGTTCGTTCACTGAACGTACCCAAGCTAAACTTCAGAAAATTATTCCGGGCACACTGGTCCTCATAATCAGGTGCCGCTAGAAACCCTATACTCATAAAATTCCAAATAATTTAAGAAAAACATTTCCTTGAAATTTACGGGTCTTTACAATTTAGTTTATCTAGTATACAATGGTTTCTTTGAAAAACTATTTTACTCTTCAAATATTATTGTACAATCAAAATGGTCATATTAAATATCAATTTTCATTTCTTTCATATTATCCCCATCATCATTTACAATTTTATTCATATAAAATGATTTATAAACTAAAGTATCATCCCTATTATTATCCACATTCGGTTTTTCATCATGTTTAGTCCAAAATTTATAGATTTTATCCCATTAGTGAAAAATAAAATGTTTATCCAACTCGTCCAAAATAAATTTCCTTGAATAATAATTATTTCAACACCGTCATTTGAGTTTTAAAGGGTCGTATGCATACTCCCTTGAAAACATGTTAAAATAATTAACTCCATCTCAATACTCATTTGTCAATTGATTAACATTAATCCATTTTCGATTCATAACCATCCTATTGGATTCATAAAATATCAATTTGGAATAATATAAAAATAAATACACATAATATATTATTTATCAAAGGTGAATGATAATGAAAATTATAGTAAAGGAAATTCAACATTGGATTGTTTCAAATAATTTCCATATATTGGAGAAAATGGGTAATTGAATTCAACAAAAAAATCAATCCACTATGGAAGGTTTTACCCTTTGAATTCATTCATATGTGACATTTATAGACAACTTTCATCCTCATCGTCTTATATCCCAATCATTTATCATTGAATTCTTAGGTTTGACACATTATTCATTTCTTTTGGACATACCCCAATGTTCCTTGAAATACTCTATGTTTTAGTCATCCATAAAATGAATGATGCTCCGAGTAGATGAAGTAACATAATGGAGAAGGGGGATGAGTTTCAAGAAAAAAATTTCCAAAATGACTATTTGGGAGATGAAGTTGTCGAGGATGAAAATTTTCTAAAAAATAGTTGAGGTATGAGTCACAAGTTAAAAATTAGAATAATAAATATTTTTTCACACAAAAAAAATCATCGATAAATACCCTTAAAATGAAAATATAATATAGGTAATTAAAGAGTATTATGAATCCAAAATATGATAAACAATAATAAAAAACTCTAGTTCAATCAACCAGTAGATATAAAAATATATAGAGAAAACATCTTAATAAATAAAGAGTTATTTTTTATACATGGATAGTAATTAGATATTATTAGGTGTGGAAATAATACATGTTGTCCTAAAATGATTAATACCAAAAAATAATTTCTAATATATAGAATCTGATAACTTCTAGTCCATTTTTTGAAAAAGAAATATAGAAAACTAAGGAATTATTACATTTAAAATTATTGGTATATCAAATATTTAAAACCATCTCAAGACTTATGGGAAGTTATATAAACACAACGACCCATCCCAATGATTCTAGGGAGGCTGTATCATCAAATCAACCCATCTAAAGGATTCTATAGAGGTCATCTAATAAGAATTGACCCATCCCTTAGATTCATGGGAGTTCTATAAATAAATTTGAAAAAAATTAAATAATATACATCAACAAGATATATCACAAACTAGGTAAAATAAGACACCAAACCTTGAAATGTCAATCCCATACACATTTAAACACATTTATATATATATATATATAACATGGAATTTATAATAAATATAATTTAAAAACAAATTCACATTTAAAAAAAACAATAAAAATTAATATAATCCCATCTAAATTTAGAAATCAAAAACAATAATTTGTGAAAAAATAAATACAAAATCTCAAATTCATTATAAGATATGAAAAATAATATAAATAAATAGATTGATATGTTTGTACATATATATATAAATATATATTAATTATTTATAAGATAAAATTATGTTGATAAGAATATGTGTAACCCTTACAGTGGAATATCACAACATATTAAAATAACTACTAGCCCTTAATAATTTTGAAAATAGAATTCTATTAAAAATAAATAAATATTGTATTACACTTAATAAGGTTTATCTTAAACTAAAACATGAAAAGTTTCAGAAAAAAATTATGACATAACACTTATACTAGAATATTAAAAAATAAATTGAATATATAACCTACCTTTCATGAATTTCATGAATTTATCATTTATTGTTCCTTTACTCCATCACAAGACTAATAACAAGTTTTCTAAATCAATTTTATCATTATTTTAAGGTTTCTATATTTCAAACCCCGATTATTAATATGGAGGAATAAATATTTATTTAATAGCCTTATTTGGCATACATTGGGTGATTCTATAAGATTTCAAAACAATAACAAAATTAATCTTGTGGAGCACGATGGTTTATAGATGTAGAAAATGAAGAAATTTGATTCAGAACAACTATTTAAAATGACAAAAATTGGATATCCAAATCTGTAGTCAATCAAATAAAGTTTCATAAACAATGATTTATGTACATAATATAAAAGAAACATTGTATACAAGGACCGGACCAAAAATAACTGATTACATCATCGAACAAAAAATCAAAAATGAAACAAAAAATACCCATATAAAAGAAGCATTCCTACCTCGCTAGGTCAAAGATATTTTACATCAGAAAAACTAACTACATCGAAACACCAGCTGTCCGATGATGTTCGAGTAACTAGAGATAGTCAAGTGTCGCGATTCAAGATTCAATTCACTATGGAGAATCACCAACATTTTCTATCTTCAAAAGAAAGCATTTGATATCAAGAAGAGTTCAAAAAATGTTAGGTTATTTTCAATAGGCCAAGATATGTTTTTCAGTGCTTACAAATAAGTGCTAAAAACTAGTCCTTTCAATAATGATTAACTAATAAGCGCTGACAAATGGAATATTTATCAATTATTTTTTTAACTGATAAATGTAGGTATTTATAACTGTTTGAAAATGATGATAAAATCCATGTTTTTCAACGCTAATGTTTTAGTGTGGAGAATGAATGACTTTATCAGTGCTTTTTTGTTGCAAATAAAGAATTATCTTTATCACCGCATAAAAAGAACTGATAAAAATTATTTTATCAACACTTATTACTTACGTGTTGATAAAGGATTTATAATTATAATTATAATGAAAAAATAGTAAATATAGATATTATATTTTTAAAAAATATATAAACATAAATTGGGGAAATATATTCCGATTTAAATATATTTATTATAATATTATAAATATTTTTTATAATTATAAAAATGTTTTTAAGAAATAATATTATACCTAATTTTTTGTGCCCGAATATATATTAAATGTAAAGAGAATAAATATTTCTTAATATATATATATATATCATATTTCTATTAATTAATATACATCTATATATTTAATATATAAAATTAATTAAGACTAATTATCATAATTATTTAATTAATAAAATGTATAATATTTAAAATTATATAATTAATTAATTTATTTTATTTATAATTATTTAATTAATGATATTTGTTATATTTTATTATACACCTATATTTTATTTTTTATTTTTTGGATTTTTTTTTTATTTTTTAGAACATTATTATTAAAAAGAGAAATGATAAAATTTAGCTTTATTAGTATTGAAATTAAATTGCTAATAAAAGGATAGGTTTATCATGTCTTTCATTAGCATTGATAGAAATGATATTTATCATTTCTTTTTTTTATCGCTCATAAATACCAGCACTATTAAAGGCCTATTTTTTGAAGTGTTTTTAATAGGTTTGAAAATTGTATGAAGAATCTAGTAAAATATCAATAATACCCAGATAGTAATAGGAAACTTAACATCTATGTTACATATATTTGTTCAGGCCACTCCACAATTGAGTTTATCTTATATGGTCTATAGATAACCTATTATTTTTTATTACATACAAAAATAATGATAATTCATCCATAGTAAACTCGCATTCATTGTACATTTCATATAGAATATCCATTCATAGCGTCTTTCTCATAATATTAAAATTATCCTCATTATCCTCTTTTATTTTGGGGTATGTCAGAATTTATCTATAAATACTACTATAATGTTCTGAAGGTAATATACAAACACTCAAATTATTTTTTTTATAAATATTTTTGGAGAAATAGTGAGTCCAAATTGAATCACTGTGAAATCATAGTGTCCATAACTTCTTATAAATGATTTCTTGAGAATACCTTCTTTAATATCCTTTATTTGGTGATATATTGACTAATGGTATTCATTAAAGAGATATTGGGCCCCAAACAGTCAACTGAAAAAGTCATATAATAGTGGAATGGGGTATATTTATCTTTATTAGGAATTTTCGAGGTCACTATTATTAATATAGAGGCCTGTGGGCCTAAAATTTTTCTGGATGAAAACGATTGGTGTAGACGATGAGGAAGTATTCATAAACATTAAAAATATATATTATCTTGTATTTTCTTATTTATTTCATATAACTCAATGGTGTCCACTCTATAAGGAGTCTTGGATATAAGAGGAGATCAGTGTATTAGTTTGATTGGGAATTTCACAACTATGTTAAGCTTAAGACCATGTAACTATTCAAGGAATACATAAATATACTTCGTTATAGTGGGAATGAAACACCCTAAGATTTTATGAATTTTTTTATAATAAAAATAATTTCATTGACGTTATTCATTAAACATAACACAAGATTTTAATGAACCACAACCCTGTATACAGTTATAAACTAGATGTTGATGTGGTGGGATTAAATTGGGATAACAAAATTTTCAAAATAATAATTATACACAGTAATAAAATAAATTCACTATTAACCAATTTTTTAGAAGAGAAAACTAATTTGAAAGTAAAATAAATGTTTTTCTGAAAAAATTTCATTATGAATGAAATGTGTTTTTCTTAATAAATTAAATTAATTACAATTTATGAAATATTTTAATGTCATTTATGTAATATATATCAAATATGTTTTTTTTCATTCATCTACTATTTTATTATAGGAATAGGATAATTATAAATTTAGTTTTATGTGTAAAACTATTTTTTCATCTAAAAAGTATTTTTATTGAATTTTGTGATGCTATTTTATAATTTATTTTTTTCCAATTTTTTAAAATGTATTTAAAAAATTATCTTTATTTTCTGAATGACCATTAAAAAATAATCTTAGAATTAATTTTTCATAATTTTTTATAATGTTTAATTCTTTGATGAATACTGAAAAATAATGATATATATTGGAAAACACCCTTTTTATTTAAATAAATTAAGATTTTTTAATTTTTGTTAAAAAAGTGATTGTAAAATTCGTTGATTTATATTAAAATTAATCAAATTTATGTCATTTGAATCAATTTCATGTTTAATTTTTATTTAATAACTTTTTATATTTATGAAAATTTTTATTTCGAAACCACTTTTTCATTATATCTACGGGTTAACATTTTATTATATTTGAAAAAATATATTAATTTAATTTGAAAAATTGTATTACATGTTCTAAATTATCATTATTAATACTATTAAATAATGTAAAGATATATTTAATCATAATGAATAGTAAAATAGTAAAAATTAATTATTACGGTCAACGTTTAAATGTGTTTACCAGGAGTTAAACCAAATAATAAGGGTTTTTTTCAATATTAAACATTCATAAATCATATTTTAATTAAATATTTTAATATTATCTATTAAAACAATTTAACAAAAGTTAATTGGGAATAATTTTTATTTGTAATAACTTTATCATTTTTTATTCTTTTATGAAATTTTCATGTGGTCTCCAAGTGGGTCTTCTCCCCCAATTATTAAAGGATGTCCTCTATACACTCATCTCCCCAAATCAAGAACATTTTTATTCTTAAAATGCATTCCCAAATACCATCATTTTATCCCCGACCAAATCCTAAAGTCCTTGTTTTCACCACAAAACCATTATTGGAAGGATTTATATATAAACCAGAAGAGCTTCTCCAAATGAGAGGATGTTCAATCATTTTATGAATGAGGTGATTTGGATTTTTTACCAAATATTTTAGATGAATATTTGTTTTAACATATAAGATATAGATTGAATTTTTCACCATCATTAGCAATCAATTATCTATATCATCCTATATATTTTGTCCAGGTTCTTTGAAAGAGAAAATATTTTCATTAATATCTTAGAATTTATTTTATTATAAAGAAGGTATTTCAATTGTAAATGACATTTTCCAAAAACAATGTCTTTATAATATTCTTATGGAATTGAAATTAATTATTTAGAGTGGCCTTGTATTTTTCTTATGATTTACTAGTGATATGATATAATTATAACATCCTTATCCTTTCTCTATAAGGTCTATGATTTTGGTAAAATAAGTTTATTAAACCAATTTCTTTCCGACATGTTATTCTATATGGAAATATTTATTAAAAAATACACCCTTTCACAGGCTATCATATTATGAGTGATTTGGTGTCACATATATTTAGGATTCTTATAAAGTGATGGTTAGTCCCATAATTATATATCCCTTTAATGCATTGGTTTTTGATTAACGTCTTTTGATCTCAAAGGATACATGAGTGGTCACCCTAATCCAAAAAGAGGGTACACTAGAAGTTATTATAATCCAAAAAAGGGTATCTCAGAGGCTATATTAAGCCCAAATGGTTTCCCACAAGTGGTTATCCCATTATTTACGTAGGTACATGGGTGGTTATCCAAATCCTACATGTCATTACTGTATTAGTGGGTATCCTTGAATGTTATTTTGAATTCTTATATGAATTCTAGAAATCTAAGTCTTATTATAATATTTTCCCCCCTGGTTTATGGTCACTGATTCTATTACGATCAGTTTATTATGATATTACATTCGTTATTCCATTACTAAATTTTAAGATATATGATTGGCAGGGTATGGGTTTTTAATATTATTCTCATATCTATATAATGAAACACTATTGAAATATAGGTATCTTACTTTTTTACCCTTACTAATCTTCTTATATCACCCTTTCTTATCTCTCGTTTACCCATGTTATGAATAATTGTAGTATATATTATTTTTCTATGAAAAGTACTAGTTCTGATGAACTTGGTGGTAGACGTTGTAGTTTACTTATAAACCTGTTTTTTATGTGTCCATGTGTCCAAAGACACTAGACCCATTCAATATTCTTATTTTTCATTAAATTATATAATTAATAATCATATATTAAAATGTTGTATATTTTTATGATTTTTTTTGTCTCCATAGTTATTATCAAATAATTGTTCAGTTAGCATTTGTAATAATGGATTAGAAAATTATAGTGATAACCCCCACATAGGTCAATTAATATGAAACATTTCGGGAATTATGGTACATGATAGAGAAATTACAATCCAATAAATTATATACCATTATGGATATTACAAGTGGATGTGGATCTGGGGTAGTTGTACCTTGGAGTAATAAATCTAAAATGGCATGATTTGTCTTTTAAAAAAACATCACCTCGTGAATGAAAACATGCCTTGTTGGACTGCAAGTTTTCAACTACTATGGGATATGTTTTTGGAATTCACAAAAACATTACAAATACTCATGATATATTTGAATATATGATGGCCATATATTCCCTACAATAATCATATGGTGTCATGATTTAGACATCCTATAAATTGTTTTCCATGATTATATTATTTCCCCATTATGATTATTAATCCTCCCACTATACTTTTTGGTTTTATACAGAGTTTGGAACCCAAAAGAACCATGTTAATGCTGAAAATGTTGTATTGTTCAATTAATTTCCCCATAGATAACGAAATTTTATAGGATATGGAATATAAAATCACATTTTTTTTCTCATACAAATGTCTTAGGATTTGAATCATTTTTAACATCCAAATGCTCAATGGAGTTAAAAATGATATGTTAAGACCCTCAGTAGGTAAAATCCAATTTACATAAGTTGGTCCAATGATCTAATTATTATTGAGAAATGAATCTATACAATTGAAAATATAATTTTTATTATGATAGTTCTAGAGCATGAAAATGTAATTTATTTTTCCTACAGTATGGAGGTGAAGTATGTTAATTGTGGAATCTTAATATGGAAATGAGGAAACAAGATAAAAATAAAACCAATGAGTTGGATGACTTGAAGAGAATATTTTTTATTATCTAATTTCATTATATTATTCTTATGAAAATTGAAAATGAGTTTCTTGATCTAGAGAAGATGGATGGTGAATCTGTTGGTACCTATAAATAATGTTTTAAGATACATTTGATGTGTTCTTATGCTGTTATCATCCAATATAAATGTAATTTTGATCTATTATTCTATGTTATAAATCCAAGTCTCTAATGGGAATTATCCATAACTAGAGAAATCATGTAATGTGATATCAAGGTGGAAGTTGATATAGGATTGACCCATAAATATAATGGTTTTTATAAGAAAATAACGATGGAAGTAAAATGAAACACTAAAAACCATGAATATATAGAGATGAAATTCCATTAATTCATGATGATCATAAGAAACATAGAAGAAATTACCATACTTGTACAAATAAATGATTTATGTGTGTAAATCAATTTCATCGTATATATGAATTCCATGGTTATGGGAGTAAGTTAGCCAATGGTGTGAATATAGATAAATATCCACTAAAAGCACCTCCCACACTCCTTTGTATAAAATTCATGGAGTATTTGTTTTAGTAATTATTATGCTAAAATAAGATATTTAATGGTGCTAATAAATGTTGGTAACCTATTAAATTGAGTTATAAATTAGAATCTCATACGGATACTATTTTTGAGGCGGGATACAATAAATGTTTGTTGAAAGGCACACATAGCCTCCACTCTATATTGTTAATGTTGTATTTCACTTTGTGTCTACCCAGTATTTTATATCTACATAATATACCAAGGGTATAAAAATTCCAACCCAAAAATTATATGTCTAATTAACAGTGAAAATACATAATGTTATGACGACAAAATCTCAAGTATATGATTATTATACAATCAATGTTATTTGGATTGTGCATCCTTTAATTATTTTTATTCTATATGTGGTTGAATTTTATGTTTTTGAAGGCATGGATTTACTTTCTCTGTATAAATCTAACATGAATATCATAGGATGGTAATTTACACATTATATTCTATACAAACCTATGATTATCTATCAGTATAATAATAAATGAGAACTTCCAATAGAAATCACATTAATTGTATGGGTCTTGATTCATATTAGGAAGGAATATTTATCTCTTATGGTTGGTATGAAACTCAATATTTATGAAATGCCTATTTTATGAATTTTTATTAATTTATTTCCAAATGTGTTGTCGCGCCATCCACCAAGTCATGATGTTGAGTTCTCAAAAAAAAATATACCTACTTTTGTGCCTATTTATAAGACTTCCTGTCAAATAACCCAATTTGAGTTATAGGAATTAAAGATGACACTCGAGGAGAATCCTAAAAATGATTTTATTTCACCATCTGTGTCACCTTGGGATTCAACTAATCTATTTTTTAATAACATTTATCGAATAATGTATCTTATAATTTAATAACAAGAACTGACCAAAATCAAAATCAAGAACAAGTATTAATTTCCCCATATTGACTACTTCTATGAATAATATCATGAGTCTCAAAAAAAATTCCAAGATTGTAAATTCTTCTAGATGTCATAAATTTAGGTTTAATAATGAGGATATACCTATGTGAGTATTCCAAACAAAGTATTGAGACAATAAAATATAATATGATTCATTTTGGTCTTACTAATTCCCAAGTTAGACACATGGATTTAATGAATATAGAATTTATAGATTACCATGATTGGTTTTGGTTGTGTTTATAGAATATATTGTTAAACATTCAAAGAGAAAGGAATATAAATAATAATACATGACAATTGTGTTGAATACCATGACGAACGATGATTTTTTTGAAAAAAAATATAATTGTAAATTTGGGATACAAGATGATTCATTATTGGGTTTTATAATATTAAGAGAGGGTATATGTGAGGAACATCACCAACCAATGTTGTTGAAAATTGGACCAGAATGAATACTATGAATAAAACACATATATTAATTCGATTGGATGTATATTATCAATTATTTTTCGATAATTTCATACGACAACATATTGAACTCACCTAAAAAATTAAGAAGGGAGAAAATTTCCTATGGATGGAAGAATTTTAGGAAAATATAAAGGAACTAGATAGATGGTTATTCATCACACCTATTCCTAAATTATGCTATAGTGGATAATGGTTTTAATCTACATTAATGAATTAATGAAGGGAATATGATTTTTACTCTTATATAATGATATTGTTATAAGTCATGCCTAACACTAATTGATTATTCATTAAGAAAATTACCGAACTCATGATTTGGAGTTAGCTGTGGTAATTTTTTATTAATGATATGGATGGATTATATTTAAGGAGGAAGGTGTGTGTTAGGGCCAATAGGGGCCTATATACCCTGAGAGGGGGGGTGAATCAGGGTATGGATATTATTTTTCAAAGTTCTTCCTGCCCCACTGGATCTTGACCTCTTTGTTACAAGGGTCACTTTGTTTGCACTTGTGTGGTTACTGTGATCACTTGTCTCCTTTACCTGATGATGATGCTTTGAATGCAATGCAGGAATGTAAGTAGGCAGACATCGAGATATTTACTTGGTTCACCGCTAAGGGCTACGTCCAAGGAGCATACGCCGACAAGTTGCCGGTTCGTACCAAATTCCACTAACTTCACTAGCTGTGGATTACAATGTTCGGGCTAGATCACTTCTATGCCCAGGCTCACTGCCTTTACAAGGTTTAGGGTCAGATCACTGCTTTCCCAAGGGTCACTCCCTGTTTCTCTCTCTCTGGCTCACTGCCGGTGGAGAGGATCACCTTCTTCCTCTTCCTAAGCTCACTGCTCTTGAAAGGGATTCACTCACAGTTTATAGACCTGTAGGTCTCTTCATTTCCATTAAGGAATGCATCTTTCTCTATATGTAGATGCTCTATTGAAGTCCAACTTTCACCCGTAGATGAATCTCACTTTGCACCGGATGTACCGGGCAACCTCAATTTTTACGCGCAACCCTTACGGTGACTTGCGCGCAATTTCTATGATTTGCGCGAAATTCCTTTTTCGCGCAACCTCCAAATATTACGCGCAGCCTCGAAACTGCCTTGCGCGCAATTCACTAATTTTGCGCGAAATCCACTTTTCGCGCAATCTTCCTTTTACGCGCCAACACCAACTTTCTGCGCAGCATTTGCTTTTCGCGCAATCTGACTTTACGCGCAAACTTTAAGTTTACGCGCAACACCCTTTCTAACTTCAATTTCGCGCACCAGAGCTCGGGTATTTTCTATGTCTTGAGCTCTACTGAATGGAGGAGGGTCACTTCATATTTATAGGCAAAATCGACCCCGTGCGAAAAACCCTCCTTGAGCGCGTAATCCGCTTTGATCTTTCGCGCACAAACATTTTCCGCGCACTGCTCCATAATTTCGCGCACCTCATGCCTTTTCCATTTTACGAGCTTCGGACCTCGTAACACCTCTTGCGCGAAATACTTCATCCGCTATTTCGCGCGCCACTTCAAATTTCCGCGCACGCCTCCAGAATTTCGCGCGCCTCATGCCTTTACCGATTTTCAAGATTTCGGCCTTGAAACATCTTTTGCGCGAAATACTATTTCGCGCAACCCGCTGTTTTGCGCGCCACACTTCAAGATTTCGCGCAACCCGCTAGTTTTGCGCGCCACGCTTGATTTTTCCGCACACCTCCTTCATTTCTCTCTCCTCAACCTTCGCCAACAACATATCACTCCATTTTCCATTGGCGATTTTCAGGCCCAAAAATTTGGCAAACACTGGAAAACGGCGCCACCTTGTACTGCTCTTTTGTACCGCCTCCAGATCGTCATTTCCTTTGTCAAAGTTCTTTGTCAACATGGAATGTCAACAACTTCTCGGGAACTCGACAATTCTCCATGGAAACCTGCTTTGTCAACAAACACAATCAACCCAAAAATGCTGCAATGTTACCTTTGAGGGATTTTTGCCCAACAGTGTGATATATATTCTGATTAAAATTTTTAATTTATATATTCACAACAAAATATTTGATCATATTCTATAGAAGATGGTTTGAGATAATAAAATCTTATGATAGTTCAATACATTACTAGAAAAGGAAAGATAAAAAGGTGGTTGACGGTTTGAGTTGGATGAATCACTATATATTTCCTATGCTTTATATTAGAAAGAATCATTTATTAAAGGATATGAAAAGGGTTGATATTGAAATCTAGATGGAATGGGATAAATCTTATCTTTTTCAAATTAGTTGTCAACCATCTATACTGTTAAATATTAAATAGGCACTAAATAAAGAGTTAGATTTATATATGATGTCGAGAAATATTCCAAATATTATCCTTGATCATGATGGAATTACTAGGTATTGGAACTATGTATGTTCTCCATCCAAACTTCATTTAAATAAGGAATTGTTAGAGGATACTCATAGTTCTGCATTCCATATTAATCCTAGAATTAAGAATGTGTATATAGATCTGAAATGTTATTTCAAATTGGATGGTATAATGATAATTATTTGAGAGTTTGTGTTTCAATTATTGTTATGCCAACAAGCTATTACTAGGAGACAATATTCCATGTGTTTGTTAACAATATTACTGATACAATAATGGAAATAGATAAACAACACAATTGATTTTTTCATCAGACTCCACAAATTGTAAAATAGCCATAATATTATATGGGGGTTAGTTGATTACATTAAAAAATTAGAAGACTTATTTAATCTCAAAGATGATTTCACTCGTTATCATATTTCTATAATATCAACAAATGATGTTTTAAGGTTTCATGGATTATCACATTCTATTATATCTTATGGGGATATAATATTTACCACAAAATTTTTCTAAAGTATTCAGAAACATTTTGATACAGAGTTGAGTATCAACATTGATTATCATCCGTCAATATATGGTTTGTAAGAGAGAACAATTAAACCCCAAGAGGATATAATAAGATATTGTTCTATGGATTTCAAAGGCTGATATTATCCGCACCTTCCTCTATTTATGTTATCATAAAATAATATCCTTCACTAGAGAATTCAGACAGAACATTTTGAATCCATCTATGAAAAAAATATATAAATCAAATATGATTGGATGATGTTGGTGAAAAATCTATTTTTGGACCTGGGATAGCTGAGGATATGTTAGATAAAGATATAACCATTCAACAACAAGTCACATAATCTCAAAGATGATAGAAAATCTAACTGTTAATCATCAAATAATCTACAATTCAATTTCAGTGATAAGGTGTTTCTATTATTTTCTCCATAGAATAAGATACTAAGATTCCCGAATAAATATTTGTTATCCAATATGTAAATTTTCCCCTTCATTATTTTTTAACATGTTTGTATAACATATTAATCACATGGATCTTCTACTGAACCACCCTCTAGTCGATGATGTTTTCCTTATATCTTTCTTGAAAAAGTAAATACCTAACCTTTGTATGTAATAAACATAGATATCATACAACTATAGATATATATATCATATTTCTAACAACCAATTATGATTTTGAAATGTATTGATAAAGTGTTTTGAAACAATACCACTCGTGTGATAAATGTTTTATGGCAAGACCACTAATTTAAGGAATCTACATCGGTACATCATGATATGATGATGAAGAAGTATCATCATTTGACTATATCACTGTAAATAATTTTTAAGAAAAAAATAATAATTATTGGGTATAGTAAATAACCAAAATATTTTAGAAAATATCTTGTCTTCAAATAAATTTAACTTCTATGATACCTTATTTTACACACAACAACGAGTTTTATTGAACCATAACATGGTATAAAATTTTAAGGTATCCATTAAATTTTTGGGTATTAATAAAACTAAAAAAATTATGAAAATTATATTTCTTAAACATGAATTGATTAAATTCGTTTGTTATTAATTAGTTATAAATTTAAATCAGCCGAGTATTAATGAAATGTTTTAATAAATATGTGTTTTATTTTATACATTATTTTTTATGCTAATAAATTATATTATTCAGAATTGGGGAATTATTTTTATAAAATACATATATTATATATTCAATAAGATATTTTACATTTATATAATATTTTTTAGAATTGGAAAAATAATAAATATTTTTTTATGCTTACAAATTGTATCTTTTCTAAAAACCAGTTTCAAAATGTTATGCCCACTTATTTTAAAATTTTAATTTTATGATTTAATATAATATATTTGAGGAAATAAACTTTATTTTTTAACAAAAATTTCAATATAATTTATTGGATAAATTATTATAATTTTTTGAACGTATTAATTTTTGGATGAATAGTAAAAATAATAATTTTTATTGAATACCGCCTTTCGGTTTAATGAATTTTCAATTTTCAAATTTATTTTAAAAAAAATTAAGATTAAAATTTGTCTTTTATATTATGATTAATCCAATTTATCTTATTTGACTCAATTTCATGTTGAATTTTTATATAGAAGATTAGTATACTTTTGAAAGCATTTTCTTTAGAAAATTGCTTCTTCGTAATGTCTACAGGTTTACTTTAAATTTAAATTTGAAAAAATATATGAATTAAAATTGGTAAAATTGATTCCATATTTATAATCATAAAAATTAGAATTTCATAATAAATTTAATATATTAATTTTTCAACATCACTAGTAAAAATGCTAAAAACTCATATAAATGGTTAAGGCTAAAATGGGTTAATAATGGTTAAATTAGAAGAGATGTGTTATTTATCCAATTATACATGCTTATATACTATTATATATCCATATTTAGACCATATAATCTCCACCATTGAATATATTTTTATATTTAATCATTTCCATTGGGATTGAGTTTATCATTTTGTATTTTTTTAGAAAATTTCCAAGTAGTTTCCAATTACTTCATCTCCCCAAAATATAAAAGGAAATATCTTCTCTACTCTTCTATGTTATTAAATAAAATTTAGTCATGTCCAAGACTTATCCAAATCCCTAATTTACACTCCTCACCATGATATAGGGTCTCTATTTTGGTGAGAAAATCATTTTGGAAATGTTTTAGGTATAAAACAAAATAGGTTCTCTAGAGAAGAGGAAGTCCGAACGTGTACAATGGATGTTGTGACAGGAGGTACGGTATTTTAATCTAACTTTTACTTCTATAGAACAAATTCCACATTCACCACTTGTTTCATATCTATGGTTATATACTAATGATGAATCTCTGTGATTAGTAATCTAATGAATATCATTTTACATTTATATATATATATATATATATCCATCTAAAGATATTTCTTTTATATAGATTATGATTCAAAAGGTACTAAATTAAAAGGGTATTATGATACAATTTTATTATTTATGGGTATTTTTTATGATTATGCTTTCGATGGTAAAATATTGTTTTCTAACTCTCAAGAACTCAAGAATTTTCTTATTATATTGATATTTCTATACAATAAATGTTTTCATTTAATTTCTTTCTCTTTAAGTATTCAAGACACCAAAAGAATTATTTTAAGGAAAATTTACTCAATTACTCCATTTTGTCAAAAATAATATTATTTCAAATCCATTTTTCTCTAAAAACAATATTTCGAAATATATTTTATGTGACATCTTGGACTGAGATACCATTTAGAGTTTCATTGATCCCAGTTGGTCTCATGGACCCTAGTGCATCCCCCTAAACAAAAGAGGATTCTGACTATCAATGAGGGAATATGGTATGACTGTGGGGGAGAATATTACCTCTTTACCATATTTTGGTATAAACAATCAATATGAAACAAATGTAAATAGTAGAAGTAGTAATAGAAAACAAAATCCCCAGTACAAACAAACATAATAGTAAAAAAAATCCACAACTGATTTAGATATAAAAAAGTACATTGCCAGATTTTAGCAAAAACAATCAATATCAAACAAAAGTAAATAGTGGAAGTAGTAACAGAAAACAGAATACACAACACAAATAGAGATAATAGTAAAAAAAATATGCAACTAATATATATATACAAAATCTCAATAGTTTTAATCCTTTCCATTCATTACTATGACATGGTCAAGTGGCATGAAACCATTGCATTCATTTTTTTCATATATAAATCATTATGTTCATTCTGAATCACTCCAATATAATTGGAAATGGGTGCTATATACATGAAACAAATCATTTGATTATACTCAATTAATCCAATTCATATATATATATCGTATACATTCTATTTCAATTTTCGATTGATTACTCTAATTATTGATGTAGAATTTGGTAGGTCAAGTGGAAAAAAACATGGTTGAATCTATTCATCAACTCAAAATTTAATGGACATTTAATAGGGTAGGATTACTATTAGTAGTGTCGATTCTATGCATGCCCAAAATGTGGCACAGATGAACAACTCAAAATGCGAAAAACCCAATAATGAATAATACCCTACATGGTGTGGTTTGAGTAATGGATATAACTATGAATGATGAATTAAATATATAGAAATGGTATTAGAACATTTTTCTAACAACTACATGAAACACATATAAATTTAACTAATGATGCCTGATGAAATCAGCATGGACCCATGGAAATTTCCAAAATTATGAAAATGAAAGGATGGGTTATAAAACACCTACAATAATCTCATATGACTCCCCTCATCTTGTATCAACCAATAAATCATCATGGATTGGAGTAGAAAACAGGATCCGATTTATGACTTGAAAATATATTATATGATCTTTCATCTAAATAGTTTGATTAATAGGAAGAAGAATGAAGAAAGATAAAAATGGAATTGAGAACATACCGATGCAGATCCAACAAGAGGAATGGTGGTTAATTCAGACTCTATATGGGTGCTACCTCCCAATTCATAGAATAGGATTCAAAAATGATTAATAGAGTGGAGAATTTGGGGTTGTTTTTTGAATGAGTGAAAAGAAAGTTGGGGGTTTATTTAATTTCATCATTTATTGAAAAAATATTTATAATCACCCTAAAATGGACTTTTCATTGTTTAGTCACATGATTCAGCCAAACCAGGTGAAAAATATGCATGTATTCTATATGAAGGGGCACTTGCGTGGTGTGACCACACAATTAGGGAAACCATGCACCAAATATGTTACATTCCTCTACAATTTTTCTGTA
This sequence comes from Viscum album, assembly GCA_963277665.1. Classification (NCBI taxonomy): domain Eukaryota; kingdom Viridiplantae; phylum Streptophyta; class Magnoliopsida; order Santalales; family Viscaceae; genus Viscum; species Viscum album. The sequence continues at coordinate 1,175,225,162 of OY728166.1, read as the reverse complement.
GTTTTTCATATGGACATGGATATGAATTCTAAATGTTAAAACAAATTGTACACCATATTTCTTCTCATTGAATAGACTCACGTAATCAAAATTAAATGTACAGCCTACCTATCATGGTTTACTCTACCCAAGTGAATGGTTAAAAAACCCCACATCAAGGGTTTAGAGATTTGAAAAAGAACTGGTTACCCAAGAAACCATCACTAAATCATAACACATCCATATTAGGTTCAAAAAATAAAATTAGAACTAAATTTAATGTATCCATACCTCAGTAAAATAATTTTTTCCTACAGTCATCACCCATTAAAGGAACTCATCCCCAATTTCACCAGCCAAGGGAATTGAAAAACTATATGACAAAAACTCTGACCACTCAGAATGTACATCGGTCGCCCGCACCAAAGTCTCCTCACGTACACAATCATTCTTCCACACCACCCACACTGGAAATACATACCAGCTTCAGAGAGCCTTTAGGATCTGGTCGATAATGCCTATATGATACCACTTAAATTAATATCTAAATATAATCCAACATACTTGTGAAAAAAGAATGATATGGTCTGTCCTAATATCATTAAAGATGAAAACATATAATTTTATGTGCATGGCATGGCACCTCTAAGGTTTTAGTAACAGATATACTACTGGTCAGACTCTCCCTAGAATTCCAAATGTCCTGAAAATGCACCAATAAAACATCCCTTACCTTTGTATCCTTATATTCCCTAGGCTAGGAAATACATTCTAGAAAACATGATCCCTGAACATGAACTCGAGAGGCCATCGATGACAATCAACATAAAACTTCTATCAAAACTGAGCAGTAAAAATGTCCTTCCAGATCAGCTGAACCTAATATGAAGTATTTTTCAGGAGATGAGGACCTAGTAGGGTTTACTAACCAACCTCTATCCAACACATGGGTGAATGTAACATCCAATAATTTATGCCCTGAAAAGGATATATTTGAATCATTACCTAAAATCTATTATTATAGAAAAACATAGAAAGATGGATTTGATTCTATGAATAACAACCAATTTCAAGGATATATGCTGAGAGCATGTCCTTCAAAACATATATCATCACTTCAGACTATCCATCAGTCTCAAACTAAAAGGTTGTCCTCAAAAGCAAATTTATACCCATAACCTTCTGAAAACACTACCAGAACAATGATGTGAAGTGAGCATCACTATCTAGAATGATATTACGAGGGACCCAGTGTTTTCATATGATCTTACAAACATATCATCATTCCATATTACCAACTAAGTAAGTCTCTAATATTGGAATGAAGTGGTATAATTTCGTTGATCTATCAAGGAAAACCCAAACAACAATTCAACCTCTTAAAGAAATATGTATACATAAAACAAATTTCCTCGAAACATATTCCCATTTCAAATTTAGGACCAAAACCAACTGTAAGAAGATATAGAGTCGTTGGTGCTCTTCCTTCACCTGCTGACTGATGGAACACCTACAGATAAACCCTACTATCTGAAATTTCATCCCAAGACACAAATACTGGTGCCACATATCTTGAAACATTCTGGAGATTCCTGGATGAAATTATCACTGGCAACGTTTCAAATATCACATCAACTCCTCCCTCATATATGTAGGGACCCAGAATCATACATGAATATGATGGATGTCATCCCTATATATATACTATTCATGTGGTGGGACATCTCCTAATATAATCTCATAGACAACCAAGTCCTCATGATTTGAAAATTCTGTGCTCTTAACCATATCAAGGAAGTAATGTGTATCTATAAAGAATGAGATTTTGGACTACTAGTGATTATTTTTAAACTCTGGATACAACATGGAGAAGGGGTCTATTAATGTCGATTCATCACTGGCATCCTATATGGCTTGTGCCATATTTTTTGGACCCAACACATACGCAACTACATTTACTTTTCTAGGAATATAGAAACACTCAAAGTCTAAGGATCGAAGATATTAGACCCATCATAGTTGGTTGAGATTCAAGTCACAATGTGTAAATATATATTTTAGGTTTATGTGGTCTGTATACACCACAAGACACTAATGCAACAAATAATGTCTCCAGTAACGTATGGCATAGAAAAATAATGCTTACTCAAGGTTGTGTGAGGGGAAATTTCTCCCACAAGGGCTCAATGTACATGATCTGTATGAAAATTATCTATCCTCATACATCAGAACATCTCATAGGTTGATGCCTAATAAATCATATATCATGATATAGGTTATTCTTGGCTCTTGATGAATCATAATAGGTTCCAAGACAAGACTCTCCTTTAGCTCCTAAAATATTTTCTCACTCTCTTATAACCATTGGAATTTAACTCCCTTATTCGCAATACAAGTAAGAGGTGAGGTATGGAATGATATTTACTAATGAAATTCATGAAATAACCATCCATCCCCATGAATCGGTGTACATAAATCATGATATTGGGATACCCCATGAAATCCAAAATGCTAAACTTATCTGGGTCAACCAAGACTCCTTATTCTGAGATAATACGACCAAAGAACTGAATGATGTCTATCCATTTTTGGAACTTAGTATTCTTGGAATAAAATTTTCAATCTTTCAGTGTACTCATAATAATATAAAGGATCTTATCATGGTTTCTACGAGTTTGAGAAAACACTATGATTTTTTCTACAAATACTTTGACAAAAGAATCCATATAGGGGTGTAAAAACCTATTTCTCATATAAATGAAAATGGGAAGTGTGTTCACTGGACGAAACGACATAACACGATTCTCATAAAGACCATACCTAATACATAATGTTGTATGTGGTGTGCCTGATTTCCTTACATTCACCTGGTCAAGGATATCATCTATACAATTAAGTGGATATCATTTCTTGAACATAAGCCGGTTTATTCATCTATATTCCATGAATTGATGAATGTTATGATCCCCTTCTTGGATAAATACATTGTTGAACCCCAAGAGGATTTTTTGATCCATATGAAACCTTTAAAATCCATGTTCTCTAAGTTCCACTTGAGACCCTAGAGCATAGTGGGTTTCATCATATAAGAATGAATAGACACTAGAGGTGCTCCTAGAACAAGATCAATTGTAAACTCTTTCTCTCTATCAAGCGTAATCCTATAATATTCATCGGGAAATAAGTCCCTAAAATGACCTACCACTTGAGGTAATTTATACTAAAATAAACCCCAATACTCTATAATGACAGAGAAAATCATGGTGGTCACTCCACAAATTCCATGATACTCTGGTCTAACAATTAAAGCCATGACATTCCACTCACTATTATGTAGATAAATTATGGTCTCTAGTGATGTAAATGACACCCTATGGAAATAAAATTCTATAATGGAATGATAGAAAACCAACTGATTCTTTCCTATAATGATATTTATTCCCATCATCTTGAGAACAAAAAGACCCCATAATAAAAGGTAACTTCCTACCTTAAGAGGACAATCCCTACAATGGAATATTACCCTCTTACCGTGCTACAAATGGTGAATCATGGGTAATTACACCATTGTAATAGTATATTTCAAGCCCAACTAATTCCATAATAGTTAAGGATATAAATTATTCTGAATCACCTATAACAAATAAAGATGACACTATAGTTGACGCTACTCGAATAGTACCTAGTACTACAGATGGTCAGGAATCTTGATCCTTCGGCATCCAATGTAATGAATACAACTCACCAAATCCATATACATGTGAAATAGTTGGAGTACCACTATCCAAACTTCTATGTTGATACTGCTTTTGATCTAGACAATAGCTACCACATACAAGATGCCCTAATCAACTAGTCTTTCAACTACTATTCTAACTCCCTTCTTGATGTGGATTAAGAGAACCTACACCTGAAGGTTAATCTGGTGAGGGGCCTCTTCCCCTAGAAGTTGTTGGGAGGGTCTGACAGAATGTCCATAGATTCTCCATATAGTCACAAAGCATGGTACTGAAGAGGTTATCTATCACACTATAGATTCAGGTTCCCTTTTCATCCACACTAGTGACACACCATATAGATACTATTACCGGTACACTACATGTCACTTCCCTAAGGGAAACCTCAATAGATCTATTTCTTCTACTAAAAGAACTATTTTCGTAACCTGGAAATGGTCACCTATGCTCGATACTATCTATGTCCCCAAGATGATGCTCAGTGAAATGAGCTTGATTAACTATTATAGAGATGGCAGGTAGGTGAAAGACATTATCCTAAGTCTAGATATCATACATGATTCCCTCCTTGAAGAATCTATAAAATAAAATCTCATAACCATCTAGAATTTGTACAAAGCAATGTAACTCTGGGAAACATGCTGAATACTTCATAGCTAAAATAGAACCCTACATGAGATGCATGAACACTCTAGTTCTGTATTCTTGCAGCATATGAGGAATGAACTGACCATAGAAATCTGTTTGGAATGTATCCCCTATGATGACTTGATGGAAACTACATTGTTTAATAACATCAAAGCAATGATTGGACTAATAAAAAAACATATATATATATATATAAGTATTAACCCTTCATTCTAAAGGAATCTCCAGATGCTCAAATATAGACAATGTGGCATATAATTATGATTCCCCATCATGGGGACTTCCATAACTTGAGAAGTTAGGAGGACGTTTATTCTGGTACTCATGAGTCATTTCATCCATCCTTGGAGCAGCTAGTGGAACACCTTAAATGCATTGCATCAGAAGTAGTAAAATATCATGAACATGGGCATCAATTCCCATATTAGGTACAATAGGAAATTCCACAAGTGGAACTCTATGATGTAATACTGGTTTCCCATTGCCCACCATGTCTGGAGGACTATTGTTTCTATCCACCTAGCGCACAACAGGAGGATCTCAGGGAACCATTGGTCTATAGTTGCCAAGCACTATCCACATAACAAGCTACTGGTATATAGATATCAACACAACTGAAATCTAAACATTTGAATATCCTCACTAGATAGCGTATATTACAACAACTACCAACATAGGATTCCAGGAATCGATATGTTCCCATGTATTATTTATATGGGTTCCATTAGAGTAAGTTCCAACTATTCCTTTCATCCTTATTGACATTTAACAATTTCATTCATGTCATATAAATTATCATGGTTCACTTCTTTAACTTTCATAAACATTCGTGGCATGGATTATGACATGGAACTATTCCCTTTTATAAGCCATTACTCACTTTTTTATTTTCATTGTTTTATAACATATACCAAATTTATTTTAAAATGGATATTCATTATAGGTCTATCTGGGATCATACACCTTATCACTAAAAATGACACCCATATTGTTTTTAATATAATGGCTCAACCTAGAAATTTATCGATTCTATCTCCTAAGGTCCCATAAAAGCTCTTTAATTGAATCAAACAATCACTCAATCACAACGAATGGAATGAAAAGTCCTAATAAAACTGTCACAACCTCACACAAAAATCACAAAAATATCAATAAATTAGACGAATGAAATACAACTATATGGAATGGAAATATGTATGACATGTGAATTCAATGTTCCTACGATGTGGCATGAAACAATATTACTTCCCTTATATCATCTTTCCATAGATGATATTAAATTATCAATTAGATGAATTATTAAAAACATAACATAGCATGTGAGTCATAAAATAGTGAAATGATATCAACTGTAAAAGGAGAACAATTAAAAATAATTGTATTTTTGGTAACATGACATTCACCTAGATCATGGGTTTGTGATGCCCAAGAACAGCTTATAACAAAGTTAAATTAATTAAAAATCTCATGAATATTTGATAAAAATAGTTAATAATGAAAGGAAAACCTCCAATACCACAATGTGATATCCCATTCCAAGGTTCTACATTGGTTTTACTAATCCCAGTTGGACACATATTCTTAAGCGAATCTCTTCAAATTATAGAGGCTACCGACATGCAACAAGTGCCTAGGTTGTGTCTGTGGGGAGCCTATTCCATCATTAATATAGTGTATCACAATATATCTGTAGGAATCAGTGGTAATTATTGGAATCAAATATAGACAACAGAATCCACAACAGATTCGAACTGAATAGTAAACATTAGGTGTAACTTCTATGAATATAAAAAATGCTGATGACGCATGTCATTTCTATAGAAAGATTAAAATGTGAATACAAATTAGTAAAAAATACAACATTTTAAAAAATATCAAAAAATTATAAAAAAACTATCCCCATCATCTTGAGCTCATGATCAGTCATATGCCACTAGACCCATACTTTGAAGTTAAAAAATCAATTGTCTAATGTGAAAAACATCCCTTCATCAACAACTACACACATATAATCTTCATGGGTATTAATGGAGTCCAAATGGGGTCTGATATAACTATCAGTAGTCCACCAACTACAGTGCCTATATCATTATTTCTGTGTGATATAAACTAAAACAATGTGAAATATTATTAATATAAGGGTAATGTGGTTAGAAACATAAATAACACAGTACCTTATTCAACCTTCAAATAGTCTCTAAATATTTTAGTAGATCGTTTATTAATAAATTCATGTCTATATAATTAAGTCACATATTGCATATCCATCACTAGCATAACATCGTGATAGTAATAGAAAAGGTTCCATTACGTAACAAAGAAACTTATATTAATATTAAAAATGAAAGTGTTCCATGGTAATAACCATGGAAGCCATGAACTCATGGGGTTCCAAATAAATAGTAATTATATCCTAGTTAAGGGGTAAGAGTGTAATCAAAGGAGAATCATCCAAGGAATTCAACAACAATATGATTAAACTGAGTCCAAGGAATATATCCAATGTAAAATGGGATATGTTATGGATAGGAACAATGATATAATTTAGGTTATTATTATCCTTAGAATCCATAGTAGATCAATGGTGTGTATCCAATGAATCCTATAATAGTAACGGAGGGATACAAAAATTCCATACTAGGTATCCAATAATTCATAAGGATTGGGTTCTAAGGTGTTTCTCAACTAATGAGACCGTCACACTTTAATTTGAAAGGAATCCACGAGTGCACAAAGAATTCTACCAGCAATGAAAAAGATATCTCGAGTCTGAACAATCCTATAAATATGTTAAGATATATATATAAATACAAACCTTGTATTTAATTCATTTAATAGTTTTTCCACCTATCAATCTATCTATTTAATAAGTTCAATAGGTTCAATACTTTCCTCTAATTAATGTGACAAGTCCAAGGGGCATATATCTATTCCCTCCATTTACGTCATATTTAAATCATTAGGTTTATTCATATACCTTATATCAAAAGTGAAAAATGTGTTCTATGGTCATTCATTCAAGAATTAAATTATATCCAGTTATTGCAAGTTATATAAGTACTATATACATTCCATTTCAATATTAGATTCATTTATCAACTTATATCAGTTACCTTATGTAGGTAATGTTTAATCCTACATGGTCTATGAAATTTATCAATTCAAAATTCAATATTACTTTAATTAATGAGCCTTGATATTAGTATGGTCAAGCTGAATCAAAACCAAATGGTGGCATTGAATAGCATTCCAAAACACTGAAAACAAATTGTGAATAACACCATACATGGGTTTTTCTGTGTTTTGGAATTTATCACAAATAATAAATTACATATATGGATAGGGTCTTAGAACATGTTTTAATAACTATTATAAATAAATATAAATGTATCTGATCAAACATAATGAAATTGGTGCATTCTCATGGAATCTTATAAAAGGAAAATGCTCAAAGGATGAGTTATAGACAACCTAATATAGGCTCATATAACTCTCCTCATCCAGTATTTCCCTCTAATTTAGTCTGGATTAGTGTATATCTAAAGAATGATCTTATTATCAAAAAAATAGGGCATATGAGCATTTATCTAAATAGAATCGTTGATATTAAGAAGAATGAAAGAAGATAAAAATTAATCACGAATGCACTGACACGGATCCAACGAGACGAAGGGAGGTTGATTCGGACTTTGAACAGGAAAAATATCTCAATTCCTAGAATATGGTTCAAAAGGGATAAAATGTGTGTAGAATTAGGGGCTGATCATCATTGGAGAGAAAATAAAAAGAGGGATTCATTTAATTAGATCATTTTGGGTCAAAACTAAAAAATTGTCCCAAAATCTAATTCACATGGTTCGGTTTCACAGTTTGGGAAAATCATGTGCCAACTGTGCTTGGTTTATAGTATCAAGGGGCACACATACATTTTGGATTCACGGATAGGGAAACTTTTAACCAACCATGGAAAATTCCTCTGAAAATTTTCTATACATTATTGTGTCGTCATGCGGTCCATTTCAAAGTGCTAGACCAAATCATCTTCCCTCCTGATTCTCACTATCCATCCCCATAGGGTTAAAACTAATTGTGTCTCATTCCTCACAGAGTTAACTCTAACAATTCACCAGGCCAAAAAACTCACCTGGTTTGGCTTTGATGATCTGATAAATCAATAATCACCCATGAAACCATCATTAACTCATAATAAATCCATAGTAGTTCTCTAAAACAAAATTAGACCAAAAATTAAAGGACCTTGCATGAGTGAACAACCATGTTCTTACATTGTTCCCCATTAAAGGAACTCATCCCTATGTTCACCTTATTAGGGTGGTGAAACATTCCTTAAGACCAACTCTAGCCATTAGGCATATACATTGGCCACCTTCACAAATGTTAAATCTTATACACAACTATGCTTCCATAGAACCCGCACTATAGGGACATTCCAGCCATGTAGAGCCTTCATTCTCCAATCAATTATGCATATATGATACTTCCTAAGTGAAAAATCAAATTATATATCATCATCCTTAGGATCAAAATTGTGGGATGGGTTGTCATGATATCAGTGAATCTATGAAATGTGGAATATTTCGGGGATGGAATGGTACCACTGAGGTTGTGGTAACTGATAAGATACAATTTGGAATATCTTTAGAATAGAAAATATCCCAAAAAAGAGATATAATAAAGTCACTTGCCTATGTATTCATCTATTCTTTAGTCTGGGTGATACCCACTTGAAAACACAATCCCTTTCCTCGAACTCCATAGGATATCAACATCGATCAACATATGATTTCTATCTATACTAAGAATTAATAATACACTTCCTATATAGTCAAACCACCACTGAAGTGTCCTACACAAGTTGAAACCTAGTATTTCTATGTATTTGGCCACTATCTAGCATAAGGGTGAATGGAACGACCTACAATATGAATCCTCAAATGTAGTCATCTGTATTTTCACCTATAATATATTATTATAGGTAAACATGATTAGATGGATATTATTCTCCCAATGACCATTGATTTCATGGGATCATGATTGGGTCATTCCCTCCTAAACCATGTACTATTAATTATGAATATCGATCATCTTAAGGGTGAATGGATGGGATCATAGGCACATGTGTTCCCATAGCCTTATGAAAACCCTTCCAAAAAAGTGTTGTGAATCGAGAATCCTTATCTGAAACAATAGAATCAGGGATATTGTGTAGTAATATTATCTTATGAACATATAGTTTCCTTATCTCATCAACTGATTATGCCTCTTAGATAGAAATTATTTGGGACACTTTCATCAATTTTTCAATGAAAACACATATATTTTCGGCACCTCTAGGTGACCAAGTTAAAAAAGATACAAATTAAAAGGAAACATCTTCTCATTTCCACTCCCAGACCAATAGTAGTTGTAAAAAGATACCATGTCATTGGTCCTCAACATTGACCTACTAAAAAGTGGAACACCAAGTGATAAGGCCTACTATTTGATGTTTCATCATAGGACACTAATACATGTGTCACATATATTGATACATTTTATAGATTCCATGATGAACATCACATTGAGAAGTGTGGGACACTTGCATCAACTCCTCTATCATATTTTCGGGGACCCATAAATATCCATGAATTCATAGGATGTCATCCTTATCTATAGACAAAATTTGTTGTGGTTCATGTCAAAAAATAATCTCATGGATAACCAAGCCCTTACGATATGATTTTTTATCTTTAGACCTTCTCAAGGAGGTAAGACGTAACTATCAAGGCTGATATATTGGACTACTCATGATTGTTATGAAACTCTAGAGGCAGCTCATAGAAGAGATCTATTAAAAACTATTTTCACCAGCTACTTGTATGGCTTGTGCATGTGATTTCTCACCCAACACATAAGCTACTACATTTTCCTTTTCCAGACATATAGGTAGGATCAATGTAGAAGGATTGAACATATTAGACCCATATTATAATTCTATGATATCAGTTACACTAATTAATGATATATTTTAGGCTCTTGTGATCTATATACATCACAAAGTTATCACTCAATAGATAATTTCTCATGTAATATAAGGCATGGACAGCTACTGCTAACTCAAGGTATTGTGTTGGGTAATTTCTCTCCTGATGCCTCAAATGCTAAGATCGTTGTGAAATGAATCTATACAATTACATCATAAATAATCCTTGTTTAAAGCCAAATTCATTAAAAACACAATATATCCTCTACCTAGATATGGAAGAATTAAAATAAGTGCTGATATAGGCATCCTTTCATCTATTGAGAGGAATTATTGCACTCTTCTAAACACAAAAACATGCCCCATTCTTTATAAGACCAGTAAGAGATGAATTAATTAATGATAATTCCTATATGAAATTCCAATAATAACTATCCAACCCCAAGAAACTATTTATATCAAACACATTACTGGGATGCTCTAATGGGGCCATAACCCAAACCATCTTTATGTCAACATAGACTCCTTATTCTAAGATAATATGCCCAAATAAGTGAAATTTGATGATAAATTAGTGGAATATAAAATATTTGGCATTAATATTTTCCACTCACAGAGTATTGAGAACAATCCCACAATGCTAAGAAAGGTCACCAAAAGTGTATGAATACACAAAGATTTTATCCAAAAAATACTATTAAAAAAATATTGATATGGGTGGAACACAGTATTCCTCAGATCCATGAAAAAGTATGGCTAGTTTGTAAGACTGAATTGTTTAAAAGGAACTAATAAAGATGATACCTTCTGTGAAAATATGTATGAGGTATGTATGATGGTCTGACTCAAACCTTATTATTTTTTGATCTCATGTCAGTCTTATAAAACACCCTAGATCCCACGAGATTATAACAGATAAATTCTAAACATGGAATTGGATACATGATATTGTATCTATGAAGGTTCAATCTTATATAATCCACTCATGGATGAAGGGTCCCATCCGACTTCTTGGTGAAAATCATTGGAGGAACCCAAGAGGAAGTAATGGGATATATAAATCTTTTGGACTCAATGTCTTCTAACTTCAACTTGAGATCCTGGATCTCAGTGGATTCCATGCTGTATGGTGGAATATAAATTGGATCTTCTCTTATAATGATCACAACCATAAACTCTATCTCAATCTTAATCCACTCATGGATGAAGGGTCCCATCCGACTTCTTGGTGAAAATCATTGGAGGTACCCAAGAGGAAGTAATGGGATATATAAATCTTTTGGACTCAATGTCTTCTAACTTCAACTTGAGATCCTAGATCTTAGTTGATTCCATGTTGTATGGTGGAATATACATTGGATCTTCTCTTATAATGATCACAACCATAAACTCTATCTCAATATTAGGAGGTAATCTTGGAAAATCATTGGGAAATATGTCCATGAAATTATCTAATACCAGAATGAATTAATCCAAAATTAAACTCAAATCTCCCATTAAGATACATTATATATGGGTGGTCACCCCACCAAGTTCATGATGCTATGGTACAAATCTACCCGCCTTGACATCCCACTCACAATTATGTATATAACTGATAGCCTCTAATGATGTAATAAAAACCTTATGGTGATAGAAGTCTATAATGATTTGATACAGAACCAACCAATCCATCCTGAGAATGGTATTAAAACCCATCATCTAGAGAACAAAGAATTCACATAAGAAAGGTTAACATCCTGCCTCAAGGAGAAATTCCCCAACACTACTATATGCCCTCAGACCATACTCCCAATAGTGTCTCTATGGTCATTAAAGCATAGTCCATCTGTACCTCCATTTTATTAATTTACATGGTACTTATGGATAAGAACAAGTGTGAAGAACCTATATTAAAAAAATCATATACAATATTAGAGGTTTCATGAATAGTTCCCCGTAATATAAAAGGTCAGACATCTTGATCCTTGGGTATTGTCTATAATGCGTGGAACTGTCCTGATCCATGACACTATGCAACAACTAGACTACCACAGTCAAATCAACTCTTCTAACAAACCTAGTGACCATGATTTTGGATACCACGATCAAAAGATTCTCCTTAGCTATTCATTTCTATGATACACCAACTCCCGACCTGAAACAATATAAAAGACTCTTCCCCTAATGATAGAGATGGGTTTGAACCTATTCCAACGGAAGATAATATAAATTTATGATATAATCCCTATAAATTTTACATTTGTTCTCAAGATTGTAGTCTATTTGGTTTCTATCACACTTATTCTTTAGGTTCACCAATAATCCAAATGGGTGACAGAACATTGAACTATTAGTTTAGGTACCTTGGATTCCACTTCCCAAATTATAAACCATTAAGGATTTCAATCTTCTATCATAATACTCAAGTCCTCCAACGGAATAGGTCCCTTATACCTTATACTATTGTATTCCATCCGGTAGTGCTAAGTCATAACATCCGTATTAACTAATTCAGGTATGATGGAATCGAAAAAAGACATTCACCTGAGCCTGTATGGAATAAAAAATCCCACCCTTGAAGTTTCTATCTTGCGAATTGTCATCACAAATTAGTCAAAAACAATGTAACTCAATGAAACTTGTTGAATACTCCATAACTAACATTCAACCCTACTTAAGATGAATGAACACTCTATCCTTTTCAACTCATAGAATTTGAGGAAGGTACTAATCATAGAAGGATGTCTAGAAATCAATCCACACCATGCACTAATGTATAACAGCATGGATAACAACATCCCACCAATACATAGCCATATTACGCAACATGTATGCATCATGTATAGCCCTCCACTCTGGAGGTATCTCAATATGAAAAATGTTATAATGGTGGACTCTATCCAAGATTAATCAACATTTGTAATACCATTAATTAAGAATGTAGGTGGATGCTACTACTTGTACTCACATGTCAGATATACCATCTTTGGTGTATCTCATGTAGAACATGGGAAGGACTGCATTAGGCAATGTAAACTATCATGAACATGGGAATTTGTTCCAAAAGTAGGTACAACATATGGTTCCTCAAGTGTCACTCTTTGGGGTAAGATTGAAAAATCATTTCCCACCACATGTGGAGTTTGGTTGATCCAATACTCTACAACATAAAAAGGGGATTTCATGGGTGCATTAATCTAGAAGTTCCAACTAAAATACTCAACTTTTTAAAAGTAGATAGATATAAACTCTATGGAAGCTGAATGTAAAAAAGGGATCACTGCCCATGGTATACTACCCCAAATACCCTCTTAAAAGGTCTGGTGTCATTAAGCACTCAACTAATACTTGTAGAGGTTTTGATATAATAAGGGTAATAAATTTCCTTTCATAAATAGTTACTATAAATCATTTCATTCGTTGAAAATTAAATTATTATGGTTTTCTCCTTTACTATTCATAAACATGACAATGTTGGATAAGGACGAGCAAACATTACATTTTAGAATCCATGATTCACTTTTATGTTTACATTATCTTATAACATACACCAATGGTCATTTAAAATGTATCCCCATTCCTAGTGAATCATGGACTATATCCCATATCACTAAAAATGAAACCCATTTTGTTTTTAATAAAATGGCTCAACTCATTAAAGTACTAATTACAACCCATGAGGGAGCATAAAACCTCAGGAATTTAATTCATCAATCAATCAATCATATCCCTGGGAATGTAAAGGATTAATACAACTATCCCCACATCACTCAACAATCATATGCATAACAAGAAAAGAAAATAAATAAATTCACCTATAAGGCATTGAAAAATGAATGTAATGTGAATTCTAGGTTCCTATGATGATGCATAATACATTTATAATCTCCCTCATATCATCTAGACAAGGAAAAATATGAAATTATCATTCATAAGAATTATTAAAAATACCACGTAGCATGGGTGTATGCCAACAATGAAGTGATATCAACTGTGATATGAAAAATCAGAACTATAATTATAATTCATGAAGTCATCATTTACCTCAAACATGGGTTCAGGACACCAAAGCATGTCTTATAACCACGATCCATGTGTTCCAAATATTATAACTATTTTATAAAAATTGTGATGAAATAAGGGAAAAAATCATATACCACTTTGTGATGTCCTAGACCCGGATTTTCCATTGAGGTGCCTCGATCCTGGTTGGCTGCATCGCCTTAATAGAATCTCCCAAAACTCCAAAGGTTTCCAACTTGCAGTGAGGGCCTTGGGTGTGTCTATGAAGATACTATGTAATCTTTAATTGTGTGTATCAAAATAGATAAATAAAAATTCATGTAAAAAATAAAATTAGTAATAGAAAATTGAACCCATAGTTCAAATAGACTGAAGTGTAAAAAACATTTGAAAATGATATAAATATACAAAAGTGATGATACATTCCATGCCTCTATAATGTTAAAAAATATTTAAACCAAGCTCTAGATAATATAATCTATATAAAAATTTCTAAAAGGAATCTGCAAACTATCCCTAGTATCTTGAGATCCATCTAATTTATTTTCTACAAGCTCTATCATAAGTATTAATGCAATCAGGTGTTCAATGTTAAATGCTTCCCTTTTTCAAAACCTGTATACATATAATATTCATGGGTACCAATGGTTCAATGATATGTTGTGTGAAAAATATTAATATCCCACCACCAATAGTGTGTATAAAATCCTCCCCATGTAAAATAAACGGAAAAAAAGTGAATGAATACTTATATAAATGAAAATAAATATAGTAATGTAAATAACCTAGTACCTAGATCATCCCTCGGCTGGTGTCTAAACAAGTAAACTTGACATTTATTAATTAATCCTAGTTTAAAAAATTAAGTCAGTTGAGGCATAACTATAATGAACACCACATTCTGATAGTAATAGTAGAGGTTATAAGAAGTAACAAAGCAGCATGCGTTAACATTAATAATGAAAGGGGTCTATAGTAAAAACCACGGAAACCAAGACCTAAAGGGATTCTAACTCAATAGTTAATTCATCATGCCTAAGGGGTTAGATTGATATCCAAGGATTTGAATCATAGGAATTCCACAATAGTATGATCAAACAAATTATAATGAATACATCCAAGGTATAACGAGATAAGCTAAATCTAGGACCATTGATGTAACCAGGGAACCTCATATCTATATAAGCCACGATGGATCCAATGTGTGTATCCACATCATCTAGTAATAGTTAATTAGGTCTCTTATATTGTCATGACGGGAATCTGGTGATAGACAAGGATCGTGTTCCATGGTGAGTCTCAACCATTGAAACTCTCATCCTTAAATTAGAATAGTGTCCATGAGTGCTCAAGGAATTCCCTTGGGAATCAAAAATCTATCGTATTATTGCACAATGATATAAATATCTCATGTTCCATATTTAATTAGGATCCTAACATTTAATTAATATAAAAAATTAACATTTTATATTCTATACATTTGATAAGTTCAAGAGGTTAAAGCCTTGTCTTTCAATAGTGTGACATGTCCTAGGGGAATGAACGATTCCATTTATTTAAATCATATTTAATTTAGTTGGATAATTCTTATACCATCCATCATAAGTGGAATTGTGTTTTATGGACACATATATATGCATTATATTATATTCAATTAGTCCATGTTATATATATAACAAACACATTCCATTTCCATTTGAGATGGATTTATCAAATTATATTGATTACATTAATCTAGTTAAGTGGAAAAAAATATGTCCCAGTCCATTAATAAAATCACAATTCAATAAAATTTTTTAAATAGAAGCTTTTCATTATAAGGTTCAAGCTGAATCACTACAGAACAATGTCTCAGACAAACATGAAAAAATACTAAAACCCAGATTATGAATTACAACCTGCATGGGGTGGTCTGAACTTTGGAGTTAACCACTAATGGAGAATTATATATAATGAATTTTCCTTTTAACATGATTCTAATGACTATAATAAAGACATGAAAATTTAAAAGATGACGGTGTATTGAATTGCTGCGCACCCCCACCATTTTCCAAAACAACATAACTCAAAGGATGATTTATATATCGTATAGCGTAGACTCATATGACTCTCCCCATCTAGTATTAGCCCATAATTCATCCTATACACTAGTAGATCTGAAGAAAATTCCAATTCAATAAAAATATGACATATATACCTACATTTAAATAGTTTTGTTGATAGGAATAATAATTAATAAATATTAAAAATAAATCCAGAATGTACCGATATACATCCAATGAGATGAACGATGGTTGATGAAAACTAAAGAAGGGAACTATATCTCAATTCCTTGAATAAGTATCAAAAAGCCTCAAATTAGTGTATAATTAGGGGATTCTCTCTAGTGGAGATAAAATAGGTGCATTTATTTAATTTGGACATTTAGGGGTTAAATGCTAAAATCACCCCAACATGGCCACCACACATTTGTCCAAACCATGAATGGACTTCTATAGGAAGGGGGAACCCACACAGTTAGATCTTACATTTAGGGAAACTATGTTCCATCCATGTAAAATGACTCTACAATTTTTCTATATTTTTTCGTGTATGTGAAAACCATTTTGTATGGCTATACCATATCGTGTTCCATTCTAATGCTCACTATCAACCCTTGCACCATTAAAACTAACAGTGTGGCCAAACTTTTACGAGTTACTCTAAACATTCAATAGGACAAAAAATCCCACCAGCTAGGGTTCTAAGCTCTGAATAACATATAATCCCCCAAGAAACATTCACAACTCCTAATTAATCCCTATTAGGTAAATAAAATAATAAAAGAGAATAGTTTTATATATCCATACAAAACTGAAAAAAATTCCTTATAGTTTTTAATATTTCCATATAACTTTTAAATGTCATTTTAACCATGTTTTACTTTTTATCAAATGATTTAAATGGAATCACATTTTTATATTACTAATGTGGAACTTTAATCTTTTTATTGAAAATGTTTAATGATTATTTTTTAACATACATGTAATTAAAAATTTTTTACTCAATCATGAAAACATAATATTTTCAAGCATGCATTACAATTTTTTATGGTTCTTTTAAAATTATTTGTTTTCATTAATATTTTGGAAATTTTTATATATGAAATAATTTATTTCAACATAGAAAACATAATTTCCTCAAGAATGTATTAATTATATTTTTATAGTATTTATATTTGTTAATTAAAATATCCTTCCAAGATACATATAATTTTACTAGTGTTATAGTCTAATGATACCAACATTATCCTTTCATATGATGGTTTATAATTATGGTGAAAAACTTTTATGAAAATTGTTTCATTCAAACATGTTATGCTATGATGATATTTTTTTGAAACCATCACCTTTTCATAGGCTATGATAATATTAATGATTTTGTGGCACAAATATGTATGGTTTTTTTATTTAATTATTGGTGTGATTGGAATTATATATCCCTCTAATGAATTGGGAAATTATTAATGTTCTATGAGTTTAAAAGATAGAATAGTGGTTATCCCAATCCTAAAATAGGTTACATGAAAGGTTGTCGCAAGCATGAAAGAGGGTATACAATAGTTTATCCCATTAATGTAAAAAGTAAAAGGGTGGTTAGACTAAGAATAGAATGTTATGAATGTATCTTTGGGTGTCATTTAGAAAATATTTTGTATTATTATGTATAGGTAACAAATCAATTTATTATACAAATGTTTTGTCTCATGGTTTATATTATTCAATTACTTTATTTTTCATTTCATATTAACTACAATGATGTATTTTATGAGTCTTTTTTGGGATATATGATATGTTGATATAGGTTTTCAAAAGATATTCTCATTTCATCATACCCTTATTCCCCTGTTATGTTGATATCTCCCTTTTTCACCATTACTAATCATCTGAGATCACCAATTTCTATATGTACATTCACCATGATAGGAAGAAAATTATTATATATTATATGTCAAATTAGGGTGTTGTTTATAAAGTACACAGTGGGATTTTTTTTATAGTTTACTTGTGAGGAAATTGTTTACATGTATATTTTTCCAATGATGTAGGATTATAAAATTCTAAGGTATATGATTAAGTTAAATCAGAATATTCATTGAGTTATATATAATAAATTTTTATAAAAACCATATATCTCAAGATGGAATTTCTTCATACATTGTTTTATCATTATTATGAATAATTTAAGGAACACATGTTTTCTCATTAGTAAATAATATTCATGGATGATAAGATGATTCCAAAATAGATTTAACCTCCAACATAAAATTATATAGAATCAAAGGTTGAATTAATATGTGAAGATTAGTTTATCTATCTCCCTTAAAACAATTGATGTTAGGTATATATATAGAAAACCTATACATTAAGAATATAGAATCAAACTACATTAAAATATGTATGATTATATTTTCCAAAATATTAAGTCAACAAACATTTATTTTGGATTATTTATATATGTGATATGTTATAATTTCCACATTTTTTGTTCTCAATATATACCCAACCGCCATGGTTTGAAGTGGTGTTAGAATAGATAAACTAAATGTGAAAGATATGATATAAATTTTACAACTATATTCATATAGGGAATTCCATGATATTCAATGGATAATGAGACACTTTTAACCATTTGATTTTGGTTATCATCATATATGATATCTAAAATAAACATAGGGATGATATTACTCATACTAAAAATCATATAAAAATGGAATCTATAAATACTAATGGAATAATTTATATATTGAATGTAATTCCTATCATTTGAATTTATAGTTTTTAAACTAGTTTATTCATGGTAATTAATTTATTATTTTTTCAGTCATAAGAATATAATCATGTCCTTTATAATGATTTATAATGAGTTTTTGAATTTTAAAATTCATATTCCCAGAGAGGGACAAACCATGTTTACAAAAGGGAACTTTATAATCAAACAATTGATGATCATGTTAATAAAAGGCTTTCCATTTTGGAGTTCACTACCCTTAGGTAAAACTATTCTAAAGCCACATCTACTTGTAGTATCAATACATGGATGTAGTTTCGTGGAATCCAATCACTCTATTCTAAACAAAATTTAATGATATTTTATTATACTTAGACTTATGCCCATGGTTTGAATTAAATTATTCTAGTAATAATCCCAAAAATTAAATATCCCTTTCTTTAATACCATATATAACAATGAAATTATTTTACACTTATTATTACCAGATTTTAAATACAAACATCCAATAAACACAACCAAAAAATCTTGAAAAACTGTATATTTTGAAGTCCAAGATTATTATCCCTAAAAAATAAACTAAAAAACATCAATATTTTATTCTCAATAATCAGATACAAAATCTATTTGATATCATATAAATACATAATATAACCAGTTGAATACATAAATAAATTGGGTGAGCTATAGGGCCCTATACGGGATAGAGAATGATAATGAACACTATCATTTGAGTCAAAATTCAGAAAATGATAAAATAAATGATAAGGATCATGAATAAAAATATGGGGAATAAACTAAAGAACATAGAATCATCATATTATGTAAACCCATGAAATTGGACTAAATATAAAACATATAATATGTTTTTGTCAAACCTAACAGCCAAGAAAACCTCACATTATAGAAAGAGTCCAATCATTGATTTGACTAACTCTCTAATACCATATATACCATCTTGTGAGATAATAATTATGAAATTATTTGGATCACTACATGGGTGTGACCATCATAATAAATATGATCGTATGTTTACTGGAAATAGAAATAAATCACAAGGAATTAATGTATGAAATACTGAATGAAGTAATTGTGTTGCAAAATCATTCAACATTTTATAATAAAATTATATTTCATAAATATTCCATCCTGAAGAAGAAATTAAATATTTTGGACCTTAATATTTGATTACATAGGAATGGGTCTAAAAATATGGTCTTTATTTGAAAAAAGGTCATCATAAAAGGCAGAGAATTGGGTATATAAATAATCTATCAAAATGGTATTTTAAGGGTTTAATTAAAGACTCTTGGAGAAAGAAAATGTTATGAATTTTAATTGAATAGAAGAGGTAAAATTGAATGGTAATACAAAAAATCGTCATTTATTTATTGAAATCATAAATTGGATTAAATGATTTCATTGAGCTTCACAAAATAGGATTAATGGATAAAAAAATCCCCTTAATTTACATTAATTTTAAATAGGTTGTCTGGGAAATGAACATAAGGAATGTGTTTCCCAATAAAATGTAGGGAGAATAATATATATATATATATATATATATATATATATGAGAAATTTAAAAAAAATTATAAGTGATATGTAAATAAATAGGTAGATAATTTGAGTTAATGACTAGGATTTGAAAACCAAAGAAAAGGGTGGTTCCAACAAATCCATTTCCTTTTTTCTAGATCAGTTATTAAGTTTCACTTAATAAATTGAATAATAAAATTATATTAACTAATTAAAAAATTAATAAACTTTTATATCTATATATTATTTTATAAATTTTTATTATGTTCATTTATAAAAACATTAATAAGATATAATGTTAATTCCATTATTCCATGAGTATTCGTTTTATTATTCCTTTGTCAGATCAGTTATGCAACATTATTTATGTTCTAATCAAATGGTTATAAAACTCTTGAAGTGAAATAAAATGGAATTCATGTAGTTTTATAAAATCAAATGTTCCAAAATATCACTAAGTATTTTGACATAGGGATTATTCATTTATTAATAATGTTTTCATTATTCACTATGCTCATTTATGTAGTTTATACCGACTATCATGAAATAGATTAATTTTTTAAATATTATGATTATATGAATATTAAAATCATGAAATATGTTATAATATAATTAATATAGTCATATTTAAAAATTATGTAATTTCTATTACCATCCCCGATGGTGGTGTAGAAAAATTAAGTACATTTTTAATGGAGGAGGTGAACCAACCATATTTTGAAATCGTATTCATTTTAGAAATAAATAAAGGGATGGTATAAATGGAAATTCCACCATAATAACGAAATTATAATACATTTATAACACAAATGTTATTATAAATAGGTATGTGGGGATAATATAGGCATGGTAGGATAAGAATAAAATTAAAATAAATTTAGATTTGAGTTTACCACTCCTTTTGGTTGTATCCTTTTAGGTTACGCTTTAAGGATACCTGAAATGTAATTTTGATAAGAAATTTGGAAATATGATGTTTTTGAGAGAATTGGAAATTTAATTATGATTAAATTTATAAATATTCAAGTTTTATAAGTTGTGAGGAGAAGGGGTGGTGAGGGAAGTATTTATAAGAAAATGAGAGGGGTGTCTTACAATATAATATTTATTAGTTTATTATTTTGGATAAAACTAATTATAGTATTGATTATTATGATAATTTATATAAAATATTGATTGTGAGTTCGAAATAATAGAATATTACATCATCCATGACATAAAAAATCATGTATTTATCATATAATGTTAAAAACAATAATTTACTATATTTCGTTATTCCAAAAAAAATCAATTATTTGATAAAATTAAAAAAAATTCAGCTTAATTTTTTTAAAAGTATACATTTCAATAATGAAAATAATTTTATGATAATATTTTTCTATATATGAGCAATTTATTTTTTAATAAAATCGTAATTTATTTAAAAATTACAAAAAACTTTTATTATGATCAATTTTGAGGACCATCGAAAAATCACTTATGTTCTCATAAATTATATTTACATTATAATAATGTTCTATGTAATATTAATGACCCATTTTGAGAACAAAAAAATATTTTAATTCATTGTGATTGTTAAAATAGAAAATAAATAATATATGTTAAAAAAACATCAACACTAGTTTTATTATTTTCTAGAAAAATTATTATATGTATAATGATATAAATATATAGTATTATCATTTAATAAGATAATTAAAAATAATTCTTCATTTACATAGCTGTGGTAACTATTCAAATTTTTAGGTTATTGTTACTAACAATCAAATTACTATTCAAGATGTTAGAATACTATTCCAATGATCATATTTGTAATAGTCATATGGATTTACTAATTTCTATAAATAAATCATATTTCATTCCTTGTTTATTTAGTTTATTTTGTCTCCATGTTATATATATATTGATTTTAAAAATTCATATTTCATTTCTAATATTATGCAGCATTTATACAGTGTTTTTTGTCAGTTTAATTATTCTGGGGGATCAAGAAAATGTAAATTTTCCTTTTATTATTATCTAATTATTTATTTTTCCTGCCATTATAATACATTCAATTATTATAGAAATGTTTATAATTATAACGGGAATGATTCAATTAATATAATAAAATATTTTAGGTTTCATAGTGTTTATCATTTATTTTATACTAAATTATTACACAATAATGAAAAGGCATATTCTATTGTTTAAATGTTGGGTCTTTAAATTCACCAATTTCTCGGTATCCTTTAAGAAGAATTTAACCACATGTAATCTTTAATGTATCATGGAATATTTATTGATGAATAAAGGAACATCCTAGCTTTTTCATATCCGTAGAGGCCCCGATCAGAAATCCATGATTAAAAAACACTACTCATACAAAATATTGATGGATATCCTTATGAGGTCCATGAAAATCTTTCTATACTCAACTATTGTCGTATTGGTTGGGTGATTCTTGGTAACATCCCACCACCACAAACCACTAAATAAATACCATATTGGTGTTTTCACATGACAACATGTGCTCCACCTCATTTTCCAAAAGCTTCAACCTAGTGGAGAGGGTTATGAGTTTACACTTGGAGGACAATTACATTTTAATTAGAGTGAAAAACACAATATAAACAATTAAATCAAATCCACTTCTTAATAAACACCACAACCAAGGATTTCGATGATGAAATAAACACAATAGATAATATAATAATAATTGGATGTTACATTCATACAAAACTAGATCTCTTATTGAAAGATCATATACAAAAAGCATAGAATGAATAAAAAATGAGCCATATTACCAATCCCCGTTTTGTCCAGATTCTTACTCAATCAAGTCCTCTAACTCCAAACTATGACTCTGATCAAAAATTGTAACCATAGGTCCACTAAAGAAGTAATTTTATATCTAATATTTACATGCACAACCATTTAAACATTTAAATTAATAATGAATAATGAAACACCAAATTCGGGGGGGGGGGGGTCTGGATTAACCTTGATAAGGGTACATACCGTTATGGAATAGTTTTGGGATGTTTCTGAGAATATCGTGAAGATTATTCCAACCTATCTCCCACTGTGGGCAATATACCCATCCCAGATCTACCCAATTTGACATCATGGGTGATATAATCATACCCAAAGCCACATATCCCACTTGGGGTTCATGCTCACCCTATGCATAAAAAACAACTACATCCACATTAGATACATGTTCATACCAATATTAACTATCATATAATAATCCACCCATGTTTTGTTTTCACCCTAGGCTTTACCGTCATAATTTCATTAAACAATTGATCATGTTCACCATGATCATAACCGTCAATTTTGTATCCACCTAAGAAATCGTGTTCACCATAGGCTTAACCATCACAATAATAAGGGAAAAATACATTCCATTCCCTACATTAGTAAAATAAATGATTCATAAAAGGTATAATTTCACATACCCTTTCTGAAAAAAACAATTACCATTAGCCAAATCCATTGGAAAAAACGATTTCTCAAATCTATTCAAATATTCATTTCTTATTTGATTCCAAAAAATTCAATTTCTAATAACATATAAATATAAAATTTCTAAATATTTATTTTCAAAAAAGAAATCATATTCCATTAATTCCATTTCACATTTCCCTGTAATTAAAAGAAACATTTTCAATTTCCACATTACAGCAAATAAAACAAACCAATTTACAATTTCAACATTTAATCTTAAAAACCAATCAATATTTTCATTTCCTGAATACCAATTCAGTAATTATTTTCAAAATACTTTCAAATTAAAATTTCCCAAATTACTATTCCAAATATCTATTCCATATACCAATTTTTTACGTGCTGAGTATATATCATTAATATGATTTCTTATTTTCTATTTCAAAACCCCATATCTCATTTATTACCCATGATCCCCACTATGGGAACCTCTTTATATGTTTTTATCTTTTTAAGGGTGTTAATAATGGCTAGTAGAAATTTAAACAATCTTATTTACTTCAAAGTCCATCTCATAGAAAAATAAGTTAACCATTAAAAAATAAATATATAAACATAAGAAAGAATAAAAAAATATTTTGGGGCCACCTACATTTTAAAAATCTGTCTACATTTAAATCCACCATCTACAAATTTATACATAGGCTCTTCAGTCCTCAGAAACTCTGAAATCCTAACTCACACCATGGTATCTCAAAATATTAATTATGAACAATAATAATTCAATGAAAAAATTGATTATATGATGAAGAATCCATTAGAAGATCAAATTGTGTCATAAATTGTACTAAATGATCCCAAATTACCAGAAATGTGGTCCTAATTACATTCTGGTCCAAATCCCAAACCAATGGTACTAATAAAAAATATCACAACATTAATTTGTTGGGAAAAAATAATAATCCTTTTGGGGCTATTTATATCCATAAATATTCTAGGAAATATAATGATGATATCATTTCGAGATGTCCCACATAAAAGATATGAAAAATCCCCATGATAGTTTCTAGATTCCACCATGATTTAGAAGAATAAATACAGAGAACCCTAAACATTGACCACCATATCTTGAGAGGCGGAAGGCTGAGTGGAAAGGAGTATTTCATAAGTGAATCCTTACCAGAAAAATGTTTATGATTCACTATAAAATCAAACAATAATGAAGTTGAATCATTTTGGAAGAGGAGTGGATGAAATTTGGTCATGCACTTTTGAAATGGTAAGAAAATGTGGGGCTGAATATTATTATAAAACTTGGGAAAACCATAAATCCCCAATTCTAATGAGTCTTATGATTTTGTTTAAAACTTTTTTTCCAAACCATGAATCATCCATCAATTTTTCACTATAGATGAGCACCCCCTAACTTGATTAAGCAACATTGATTATCGAACCAAGAACAGAACTTAAAAATTACCCCCGCCACTCTGAATAAAATTCCACTTATTCTACGTGAAACAATGCTAAAAAATTCACTAAATGGTATGTATATCCCATGATTCAGGTTTTACCACTGAATATACATTATTTTATAAATATTTTGTGTCTACTATTCTATAAACCCATTCATTATGAAAATTGAAATGAAATCCTAATCATGCATAGGGCTCCACATTATTTCTCCAAATCCTTGAACATCAAAAAATTCACCATATCTAGAAACCTCTAAAACAATTGATTATAACCTAAAGGATTTTATTATTTCAAAAAAATAATTATATACGACTTAGTCCATAAAAATTACCCAAAAAATCATATCAAGATACTCAAACTCTCATATATTTGATTTAAGTCTTGGTTCTCAAAACAAACCATCGTCCAAAAAGAAAAATTCAAAACCCTCTTCAATTTAAATTATAATATGCACAATAGAAATTAAAAACTCCACAACCTGAAACTAACCATTCCCAAAAAGTTTCATTGGTCATAAATCCTCATCTCGCATCAATGTCTGTCACCATATTAATTGAACATCCATGTTCCATTTCTATACACCTAAATAATAAAAAATGATTAACATTAAATTTTAGGTTCTCTAACTGCAAATACTAGAACCAATACACATTTCCATTATCAAAACAGTGAGATAGCATTTTCGTGAGCCCATATACCACAACCCATGAGGCCTATATTTCTCACAACCATATCCTTCAACATAAAAACACTAATTCTTAAGCTTTAATCCACCCTCTATCAAAATTGGCTATAATATAATTACAACTACATTATAATGGAATGAATGTTGTTGTTATTTTCTCACCGCACTTGGACATCCATGAGAATATCAGTTTACCATTGTCATTGGTCCTTCTTACCGAATTCTAAATTAGTATAGACGTATAACTGTTTCCCATACACTAGACATTGACATACTAATATTTCATTTAAACCCCAATTTGATTCCTAAAACAAATCATTTTTCTCCAAAAATGAAACATTATATTTGTTTCAAAACTACCAATCTCTAAATTCATAGTCGAATTAATTTCAAATAATCCTCAATAAACACTCCTGAAAATGCACATATCGAATTATCAATTCACCATAAATTAATACGGTCAATTTTACCTCATGTATATATTTGTCTATGATAACCAAACCATACTCATTAGTGTCCTTAACTGACTCTAGATGAGATCCCATAATTAGATACTGAACTATCCAAACATGCATTATGCCTAACTAGGCACGTTGATACACCCCTAATCCAAGAATCCTTAGATCCCATTAATTCATACATTTTCTTAAATACAATGTTCAGTATTGGTCCACCATAATATCCAACTTTATAATTGAATTTTTCTTAATGAATTTAGTTACACACCTCTTCTATTTCACACCAACCTCTCAATCCATCGAAGACTATTTCACAACCCCTTCCCTACCCCTGTGGCCCTTCACTCATAAAGATAATATGACTATAACCAATTTTTCAATCCCTCTATAGGAGTTTAATTATAACCTCTTCACTAGAGAAACTCCCAACTTCCACAAAATACATTCTATATATTGTTGAACTAAATTATTGGATGTTTTTATCCTTCTCAAAAATGAATAGTAGTATAACATTCCATAGTTGACATTCTCAACATCAATGAACAGAACCCATGACATTAATTGATATGTGTCCCATAATGATATCCTCTCTGTCTAATAGATAATTAATCATTAAAAACAACATGTATTTACATATAAATATTATTTAGAATAACCTTCATGTTTATTTCTTAAACAAACATCTGTCATCTCTTCTAAGGAATACTCAATGAATCCATCAACCCCTGACACCTCTATCTGGGAAAAACTAATCATTTGTGAAACCTTTCTCAAATTCGTCCGAATTTTCCCCCTTACTATTGGGACATATCAATTTCCCTTAAATTTCTATAAGAGTTTCCTTCTAGTATGAATATTATAACCACTCAGTACCTTTACATCATGATAAACTCATCAATTGAGATTATCTATGGCCTTAAGACTCACATTCAAGAATTTATTGTCTAATTTTCATGGAAACACTACTTCAACCATATTTCTCCATATCTTCCACCAAGAAAATAATTTTTTTAATAGAAACTTAGATATACCATTTATTTATCAAAACATCAATTTTTCCCTAGAAAGCATGTGTGTATTACCATCATCTATCTAAAAAATAATATGCACTTACTCATAATATTGAAGATCACGTAACCTTAGCAACATAAAAAATATTTAGACACCTCCTCCCCCTTGACCTCAATAAAATATGATGGGTTCACATTTTTTTCTACCCATTTACCAATTAATTCTCGTGATCACATAGGTCATCCACTACCATAACAATCCTCAAGAACCCACTCAAGCACCTGAATATTTATCTTGGTATATCAGTCTCTTCAGTATTGAGTAATCATGAGTGTTTCCATAAAAAAGCTTAAAATATTTCATAAATAAAGACCAACCATAGGAAAAACCTCGATCCCAATAGTTTTCCATGATTAGAGGTGACGACCTTGGATATTTCACTGCAATGATAATCTTAATATGTTAAAAATTGTACAATAAATCAAATAATAGGTATGATGATAATATTTTATGGCATCCAAATGATCTTTACTCTTGGAAATTGGGATTAACACTATACATAATAACTAGAGTGATTTGCCAAAAAAAATAAGGAATAAATATTCCTTTAACAAAAACGTGATATCACCTTTCATGCATCGATCCCACGTGTTGATTCATTTATCATCCCCTCATATATCCAATATATTTATAATCACTAGGTTATCCCCTCTAATGATCACCCTCGAACACCAAAACTTGTAGACTAAATGTGAAAAACTCGAGTCATATCCGAATGATCCATGGTCTCTTATACATAGACCCTTTTGTAACATCTCAGACAAGCCACTACTCACTGGTGGATATCACACACCAATTCTAAAACAAATGACATCTCAACATTTTAAGGCCCATTGCATACTCTAGGTCCTATACAAAAATAGATAGAAGCTTGTTGACATCATTAAAATGTGTGATGGCACCTACACTAGGGTCATACTAATCCATCAAGGGTCAAAATAGTCATTCCACAAAATGAAATCTCTAAAAATCTTGGTAATAACCCAACTTAATGATTCATTGAATGAATCACACTAGATAGTACACTAAAACCCTTTAAGGTCACATGATACATATTCGATAGTCTTACCACCATATATTTATCTATCTCTTTCCCTAAAAACCCATACATATGGTCTAGCCATTAATATAATTCCCCATCCTTAAACATTACATAATCTTGTGTTATGTCAAAAATTCACATTGGGGATCTTTTCAGGTTTAATGTTTTAGAGAATTTGGACATAACTATTACATTACATCTTAGATATTACAATGTGCACACTTATACTCGGTATCCATTTTTTCATAAATTAAAAAACTCTTAAAAGAAAACAAGAATTATTTTTTTGATATAAATCTTCTTTAATTATTTCTTTCACTTACACTGAATTATACATTGTGACAAAAATTTAAAAAACATGGGATAAGCATAAAAATCTCAGTAAGGGTTAGAAAATAAAGAAAGAAATAATTAGTCAATTAATACATAAAAAACATATTCTATTTAACACACCTCATGAAATCATATGATTTATTAATTACACATTGAAATCATAAATCATAATGTAAACTTGTAGCATCCCTAACATACTTTTGTTATAGATTTACCAACTATGTAGGGAGTGAAGTTTGGAATACCTATCACATGATATTCATTAAATATATTAGGAGAAACATTAACTTTTACCTACATCACATTACCCAAGGCATTAGAGAGCTATCTTGGGCTCACAGGCCCTAGGATTATCTTGGAACCTCCTGTATGCATAAACAATTCCCGAGAACCTTATCATAATCATAACATATGAACAAGCATAATAGAAATATAACACTTCCACATTATAATCAAAATACAACATTTCAATATATTTATATAATAAATTAATTCCCAAAACCATATTCAATACCAAAATACGTAAAAAGATTATATGGTATTTAATTTTCTTTTAAAAACATTACGTGTTGTTAAGGAAGCCAAATATCAAATAATGCTCATGGTAGCGGAAAAAGTCATTATCACTGTGTGGGTTAAAAGGAAACATTATTTTTTTTGTTTAGTAGAACGCTTCATAAAAAAATATTCCTTTTGAATAAAATTAAAATTAAAAGTGTTATATTATACAACATATAAAATAAATTCATGTATAAATCAAAGTATGCCTCAGTGATATGAGATTGAAATTAAGTCCCTTACCTCATGCCCAACGTGACTCGTTCATTCTTTAATCTCCTAAATAATAAAATAAAATTAATTTCTAATTTCTTCAGAACATTTTTCAAGTTTATTGTTCCTCTATATCACTTATTACCATGTTATAAACATTTTATAATCATTTAAGTTAATAACGGTTGCTTTGTCGATATTTGGTACTTGAGAGTCAAAATGAACTTCTTGTAATTATAAGTTATCCATGTGGCCAAAATTACATTATATTCAAAATGTAATTAGTGATTTATAAATCATATATATCATATATATCTAGTATATGTATATATATATATATATATAAGTACATAACATTTATAGGTAAGAAATTAAATGCACCGTTCATGGAGATGGTAAGTCGTACACACACATGAACACAAGATTCATTTATATTAATTATTTATTGGAATGAGAACATAATTATATATATATATATAATATAATTCTTGTATAATATCATATATAATTTCATTAAATCCATCCATTATATGTTCCATGTATGGCATGAACGTTTCATATCACTTTGAGGGGGCAGTAGTTTGCACTTCCTCAAATGAAATTATCGTATTTACTTATAATGGAAGCCATAAATATATGCTATAAAGAAAAAATAGAAAAGTATAAAGACGATATATATATAATATATATCACATATAAATACAGTTCCATCATAATGGCCACTAGGAGAGGAAGTTGACGATAATTGAACAATTATCATTTCGTGAGACAGTAGTTCACCATCTATAGAAATAGTATGTTTGTGTCCATTTGAAGGAGGTTTGTGGAAGTTTGGTTTTAATAAATCTCATAAAAATGTCCTAGAATATTTAATTTAGTGTTTTTATTATAAAATAATAGAATATAGGGACTTTATTGGGTTGGATAAGGAAAATAAATTAAAATAATTTGAGAGAAGATATTATCTTTAAATCGGGTAACTCTCATTGGTTTGAACCAAAAGGCATTATTGAATTTAATTCTTCCTAATTAAGGAATATATGAGTAATATAAGTATTTTGGTAGCATATTAGAGTAGTGGTTGGATGATCCAATAGGGAAGAGAGGTTTGAGTAATGGGTTAGAGGTGGTGGCCATTTATAAGAGGAAGGAGGGGCTCTTTAGGAAAGTTTGAAATTATTATTTTATTGTAAAATGATTTTCGATTTAAAAAGGTCCAAAACTCATTAAATTAAGATAAATGAACAATATATGTAGAAATAAAATCATCAAATAATAATTGTACCAATTTTGGATATTTTTTAATCCTTATATTTTTTATTTAACCTATTTTACTCTTACCGTTTTATCCAGCATTTAACACTATGAGATTAAAAATAATTATCAAAACATAAAAAATATCCTATTAAAGATTAAATAATAATATTTTATACTTATGATAACTATTTGGAAAAATATATAAATTTTTGGAATTTTATAATATTTAATAAAATATTTTATATTTTTAAATACGAATTACATCAATTTTGAAACTATTCAAATAAAGACTTTTTAAAAATCCATATCAACTTTATTGTGTTAAAATATCTTCATAAATACAATTATAAAATGTTAATATCATGCATAAAATTCTTAGATGATATCAAAAAAAAAACAAATGACATTTATCTTACCAATAATAATATCATTTATTTGAATCCTTTTTGAATGAAGCAATCAATGCATCACCATTATGACATATTTAAATTTATTAATTTGTAGTATAAAAATTAGAAATAAAATACCAGGATATAAGAAATATTTTTGGATTTATAATGATTATTTATAGTCTAAAATATCACTCATATAACCCCATATAATGTTTTTTACTAAATTATAGATGTTTATGTTAGATTTTTCTTAACATTAAATTAGTTTGTATAAAAGGTAATTTTCACTTACAAGTGGTTCTCTGGTGCCCCAAAATCAACCCAAGGAATACCATGGTTGGACATGTATCATCAAATAGGTTTATGACATGTGTTAGGGCAATTTATTATTATTATAGTTTTTTACCCTTATTTACCATATTTACCCTATAACAATGGTAAAAATAATATTTACTGAAGTTACTATTCATACTGTAAAAAAATAAAAGTTTCCTACATACACAATTTGTACCACCAGATTTCTAATATGGAATACATTTTTCCATATTAAAAACATAGAAGCATCACTTTTTAATTTAAAATTAATTCCTGTTGTCTAAACCAAAAAATGTGTTTTTATGAAATAATAACTATCAAAAGATTAACTGTGTTTATGTCTAATTAAAAAGTGAAATTACATACAATGACAAATATTGGATTAAATGGTAAAAATATAATCCATTAAAAGTTTAAAAACCATTAAAATATTATCCTATCTATATAAATAAATCAGTTAAAAGACAGTTTTGACTTAAAATACAGTATTTTCACTATTCATTAAAAATTGATCTTTATTAGAAAAATGACAAAAAGTTACTTAAAGTAAATCTTGATGTATCTCTTCTAAATAAGAAGTTAATTTTTTCAAATGTAACATATAAAAGTGAAAAAAACTAGATTTGAAAGGGGTTCACAATCAAAATATTGTTAAATGACCTTTTAAAAATATTATGGTTTTTCGTGCTTAATATCAGATTTATTCTCATTTTAAGCATCTAAATTTTTTGGATCAGTTTAAAAACAATTAAAAAACATGTATAATCATATTTTAGTTAGTTCTAATCATTCCCTCCAATATAATGACTAGGCGTTAACTACAATTTCAAATAATATCATATTATTATTTTTCAATATGACTCAGCCTTGTGTGCAACATGATATTTTGGAGAAACCCATTATTGTGTGTCGGGTATGCCATCAAAAATATATAATTCCATATAATGTAAAATTTATATTTAATTCACAAATATTAATCAATATTGAAATATCATATCCTTTAATTACATGGGATGTTACAGCCTTCCCCCCCCCCCCTTTTGAAATTGTATCCTTACATTTTTTTTTAAAATTATCAAATAATTGGGGTTATTTATCCCTCATAAAATTCTTGGATTCCCATATCGCTTCTTCAACTATATGGTTCCACCAACCCATTAACTGATGAATTAAATTATTCTGCAATACTTTCTCTCTTCTTTCATTAATCTGGAGTAGTTGTTCCTCATAAAAAACATTCTATTTCAACTGAACTGACACTGGACTCAACACATGAGATAGATCAGGCATATACATTCTCAACATTGAAAAATGAAAAACAGTTTGTACCTAGGATAAAGTTGGTGGTAATGACACTCTGTAGGCAACTGATCAAACTTTATCTAGGATGTCATAGGGTCCAATGAACATCGAACTGAGATTTCACTTCTTAACAAAACGCATCCCACTTATCCAAGGAGAAACATTGAGAAAGACATAATAACCTAACTCAAAATAAATATCCTTACTCCGGTTATCCGTATAAATTTTCTATCTACTCAAAGATGTCCTTATGTGTTTCGGTTTCAACTAAAATTTCCCTGCCATCTCTTCTACCAATTCTAGTCCCATCAAATTCCATTTACCTACATTATCCTAATAAGTTGGAGTTCGAGACCACTTTAAAAATAATTCCTAAAATGAAGCCATCTATATATTGGAATGTAAAATGATATTATGTGAACATTCAACAAAATAAAGAGGTCGGTCCCAAAATTCCTATTAATCCATTGAGAAAGCATGTTTGATATCTCCTAATGTCTAAATTGTTCATTATGACTGCACATCTGATTAAGGATAAATAGCCGTACTAATATTTAATTTAGTGCCCAATGACATCTGAATTCCTTTCCAAAAGTTAGAAGTAAACCTAGAATCACGATCAGATACAATGTAGTGGGGAACTCCATTAAAACCTGATTATCTATTTAACATACAACTGAGAAAGTTCATCTTGAGATAGATTATCTCAAATAGGAATGAGAAAAAAATATTTAGTCAATCGATAAAAAATAACACATATTGTATTTTTACCTCGAGATGTCTTTGGTAATCCCAAAACGAAGTCCATGGATATATTTTCCGATTTACTCTTTGGCACTGATAAAGGCTAAACCATCCCTTTTGGTCTCGGTCACTCTGCTTTTACCTATTGTAATTTCAAACACTTCACAGTAAAGTCAAAAATATATCTTTTCATTCCACCCCCCAGTAATACTCCCAAAGATCTCAGTATATCTTAGTACTGCCAGGATGAACTTAAAACATAGAACTATGATCTTCACATAACAACTCTTTCTTTAACCGTGAATCATGAGGCATACATAATATCTTCAAAAATCTTAATAACAAAATCGTTATCAATTTTAAATTCTTGAAACATACCCTTATGAACCAAATCTACCTTTTCTACAACTCTCTATCTTCCTTCAACACTATATTAATTCTATATGATTGAGATGGTTTCACTAAAACCTAAAACAAAAAAGATGAATTTGATATGCTAAAAAATTCTATGAAAAAGTTCATAAAATCTTTAATCAATGGAACTTGTTGCAAATATAACATGATTAATGTATCATTAATTTTTTGACTCAATGATTCCACCACATTATTTTCCTTTCATGGATGGTAATGAATCATGAAATCATAATACTGGAATAATTCCAGCCATCTCTTCTCTCTCATGTTTAATCCATCCAAGTGAATATATACTTAAAACTATTTTGGTCAGTATATATTTCACATTTTACTCCATACAAATTATTCCACCAAATTATTAAAGAAAACAAATAGCCGTAAATTCCAAATCATGTGTTGGGTAATTTAACTTACAAAGATTCAAATGACATGAAGCATAAGAAATTACCTGATCATTATTCATATGGAAACACCCAAGTCCTTTCAACGATGCATCACTCCAGATAACAAATTCACCATCCCTAGGAGGTAATTCAAAAAAAATAGTTCTCCAATCTTATTTTCAATTTTGGAAACCAATCATCACATTATTTTGTCCATATGAATGTAACACCTTTTTCTGTTAACATAGTCTGTGGTCTAGAAAACCATACAAAATTTTCAACAAACCTCTAGTAATAATGTTATAAACCACGAAAAATATGGATATCAGTTATATTTGTGAGACGTTTCCATTCTTCCACAACTTTTGTTTTAGCTGGATCAATAGTTATTCCATTTTTTGAAACAATGTGAGCAAGGAATGCAATTATGTGTAACCAAAACTCACACTTGATGAATTTCCAATACAATTTATTTTCTTTTAAGGTTTTCAATAAAACTGTTAAATGACATTGATGTTCCTCTTTACTTTTGGAATAAACCAAAATATCAGAAATAAACACAACCATTAACATATCCAAGAACTCCCAGAAAATTATATTCATAAGATCCATTAATATGCCAGGTGCATTGGTAAACCCAAAAGGAATAACTAAAAAATCGTAACGACCATGTCTATTATAAAACACAGTCTTTAGAATGTTTTCTTCCTTTAAAATCAATTGATGGTACCCCGACCTCAATAAAATCTTCAAAAAATACTATGCTCCCTAGAGCTGTTCAATAAAATCATCGATATGAGGAAAATGAAACTTTTTCTAAATAGTGAGGTTATTCAATGCTCTATAATCAATTCAATGTATCATGAATAGATAAATATTTTTAATAAACAAGATATTATCACCACATGATGATGCGCTTGGTCAAATGAATCTTTTATCTAATAACTCTTGAAATTTCTTCATTAAATACAAATGTTAAATTTGTGTTATTTGAGAAGGGGGTTCTAAAATTGGCTTAGAATCAGGAACCAACTCAACAGTAAATTCTTCTTCTCGATAAGGTATTATAATAATAAACTCATCAGGAAAACATCGAGATACTCATTTACCACTGGAACATCATTAATCTTAATAGTTCCTTTGTTTTCAACAATATGTGCCAGGTAACAGTCATTTAAATTTTTTCTCGTTTCTCAGCTTCCTGATATGTTGTCAAAAGTAAGGATTCATTCATGTACAGAAACTCAAATTATATCTGAAAAGAAACCACTTTAGCTCTGTATTCAATCATATCATGATAAACATAAATCCAATCTCTGCCCAAAATAACATAAAACTCTACCATAGGAAAAAAAATAAGGTATGATGGTAGATTCATTCCACACACAATGATAGAAATTTTCTTATAATTTCTTTTTGTCTCAACATTTCCTCCAAGTTTTTTTACCTTTAGTTCAGGATTCATATCTTGAGATGGAATTCCCAATATACTCGATAATTTCTAAAAACTGAATCAATGTGTAGGCCTATAATCAAAAAAACATTAGAATAATATGGATAAACAAATAGTGTACCTGATACAACTTTATTTGATTGCCTAACATCTTCTGAAGTAGTTTCAATTGATTTCACCACACCTTTTTGCCTGTATTTTGGATGATTTCCTTCAGTTGAGTTCTTATTTTGACACTGAATTTCATAATGACCCATTTCAGTGCACTTAAACCATTTTACTAACTGTAAGTAATATTTCGTCTTACCATTACCATGATGTTTTTTAGTGTAATTACGAGCCTTATGCCCTATTTTTCCACATTGGTAGCACGTACCAAAAAATAAAAAGTCATTCACAGTGTGCTTTTTACCATAATTTTCACAAATTATAAACTTATGATTCTTACCAACAGATTTTTATGAATAGTTCCTCCCTTTCATCTACCACCTCGACCTCTTATTATGTTGTTCATCAAAGAATAAATAATCATCGATAAAATATATTTCCACCTTCTCCGCACATTGAAATGGTTTTTCATCAATTTTGAACTCAGGAGAAGCTAAATCCCTTTAATACATTGTATTTAATCTTCAGTAAAAATGATTGATTTTACTATCAAGATCTCATATGAAATTTGGAGCATACCTTCCTAGTCAAGTGAATTTTTCTTCATAAGCATCCACATAGTCATCCTCCTATCTTAATTGCCGGAAATGTTTTTATATCCTAAGATGAAACACCTAAGGAAAATATTTCACAAGAAACATACTTTTGAATTATTACTAATCAAGAGCATCAATCAACTCGCTATCCCTAATATTTTTCACCACCGACCACCACTGATCGGATTCACCTTCAAAATGGTAAATAGTATGACTATCCTTTTGATGTTCTGAACACACCTTCAATTCAAAAAACTTCTCAAGTGCTTTAATCCACCCTTCATCTAGCACAGGGTCAGATGATCCTCTCAATGATGGGGGATGTTGCCTTAGAAAATTATCCACTACAAACATGTTCCTCTGTGGTTCATCTGGCTGATCCCATGCATGCATACAACCACTATTTAAAGCCTGATTCAACTACACCATCACTATAAAAAACTTTTAATTTCTGATTCCAATAACCTCAGGTTGATGATTTCATAGGTTGTTTTCCTCTTGTTGTCTTCCCATCATAGCTTCCATTTTTCCTCTACAAAAAACTATTCTGAACATAGAAATATCTTAGGCGATGCAATATGGTAATTTATAAATTCTTTATCATTTAAA
Source organism: Viscum album (assembly GCA_963277665.1). Lineage (NCBI taxonomy): Eukaryota > Viridiplantae > Streptophyta > Magnoliopsida > Santalales > Viscaceae > Viscum > Viscum album. The sequence goes on along the minus strand of OY728166.1, from coordinate 1,175,187,663 downwards.
TCATACCATAAATTAATTTATGGATATTAATTCAACAATATGAAAACTCAAAAAGTTTGTATAAACCAACCTTGGATACCAACAATAAGGCTGCATCGTTAAACATTACATAATCTAGAGTTAATTCAAGAATTCACATTGAAGATATTTTTAGGTTTAGAGCTTTAGAGAATTCGGACACAACTATAAAATTAAATCTCAAATATTACAAAGTATACACTTCTACTCAGTATCCATTTTTTTCAAAAAAATAAAAAAAAAACATAAAAAAACATGAATTATTTTCTTGATATAAAACATGTTGAAATATTAATTTGTCTTACCCATACTTATATGGTATGAGCATGAAATTATTATTAAGGGTTATAAAATAATTAAATAAATCATTACTCAATCAATACATAAAAAAAATATGCTCTTAAACACACCCCATGAAATCATAAGATTTATGAATAACACATAGAAATCATAAATCACAATGGTAATATTTGGAATCCATAACATACTTACATTATATCTTTCAGATCTATGTAGGGAGTTACATTTGGAATACACATAACAATATATTTCTTATATATATTGGGAGAATCATTAACGTTTACCTCCGTCGCGTTACCCACTGCATTGGAGAGCAATCTCAGGCTCATCTGCCATCAGTTTATCAGGGAACCACCCATATGTGAAAACAATTTCCAATAACCATAACATAATCATAACACATGAACAAGAACAAAATAAAGATAACATTTCTACATTGCAATCACAAATATAAAATTTCAATATATTGACATAATAAATCCTTTCAAAAAATAATATTCAATACCAAAAAAACATAAAAATAACATATGGTATTTATGTTCCTTTTATAAACATTACAACTTGTTAAGGGACCAAATATAAAATAATTCTTGTGGTGGCGGAAGGGGTGTGGTCACCATGTACGTTAAAAAGAAACATTATTTTTTGTCATTTAGAAAAAATATCCGTAAAAAAATATTACTTCTGAATAAATGTAAAAGTAAAAGGTGATTATTATACAGTGTATAAAATAAATTCATGTATGAATCGAAGTATTCCTTAATGAATGGAGATTGAGGCGATTCCCCTTACCTCATATCTAACTTGAATCATTCGTTCTTTAATATCGTAAATAAAAAACAAAAATTAATTTATAATTTCTTTAGAACATTTTTTAGGTTTATGATTCCTTTTATGTCACTTATTACCATGTTATAAAAATTACATAATCATTTAAGTTAACAATGGTCTATTTGTCGATATTTGGAACATGAGTCAAAAATGAACTTCATATAATTACAAGTTGTCCATGTGGTAAAAATTCCATTATCTCCAGAATTATATTAATGATTTAGATATCATATATGCCATAAATATCCAGTTTATATATATGTATTTATAATATTATATAACATTTGGAGGTAAGATATTAAATTCACTGTTCATGGAGACGGTATGTCCTACGTACAAATGAACACTAATTTTAATTCTAATTCATATTTAATGTAATAAAAACATAATAATAAATAAATATATTATAATTACAATAAATTATCACATATAATTTATTTAACTCCATTATTTATATGATTCATGTATGTCATGAACGAGTCAGTTCACTTTGAGGGGGTGGTAGTCTGCACATTCTCAAACGAAATTATCATATTTACCCATTATGGAAACCATAAAGGTATGATGTAATTGAAAAATAAATAAGTATAGAGACAATATAAATATAATATTATCACATATAAAGACATTTACATCATAATTTCCACCATGATAGGCCGTAGTAGATAATTGAACAATCATAATTTCATGATGTAGTAGTTCTGCATCCACATGAAACATTATGTTTGTTTCCATTAGATGGATGTGTTTGGAAGTTTAGTTCAAATCCTTCTCATAAAAATATCCTAGTATATTGATGTTTCTGGTTTTCTTATATAATAATATAATATAAAGAGTTTAGGGGTTTGGATAAGGAAAATAAATGAAAAAAACATGAGAAAGATGTTACCTTAAAATCGGGTAACTCTCTTTGGTTTGAAACAAAATGCGTTATTTAAATTACTTATACCCAAAGTAAGGATTTTAGGTGGAAGATAGGTACTTTGGGAGTTTATTGAAGTACAGTTTGGATGATCTATGGGGCTTGAGTGGTGTGAGTAATGGGTTATAGGTGGTGGCCTTTTATTAGAGGGAGGAGGGGCACTTTAGGGATATTTGAACGTATTATATTATTATAAAATGTTTTTCGGTTTCAAATTGTCCAAAACTCATTAAATATTAATATATGTGGAATATAAGTCTAAATAAAATCATCCAATAATAATATTAATGGGTTTGTATATTTTTTAATCCTTTTATTTTTTATTTAACCATTTTATACTCTTATAGTTTAATTATCATTTAAAAAGTTTAGAATAAATATAGTTTAAAAAACATTACAAATATCCAATTAAAGCATAAATAATACAATTCTAGACTTTTTATAACTATTTTTCCAAATATTTTATTTTTTTTGAATTTTATAATATTTAATAATATATTTTATATTTTAAAATATGATTTATGTCAATTTTGACACTATTCATATCATGATTTTTTAAAAACTCCATATCAACATGATTGATTCAAAAAACCATCATTAATAAAAAGATAAAATGAAAATATCATCCATCAAATGAGTGTATGAAATCAAAAAAACCAAATTACATTTATTTTAACATTTATAATATCATTTATTTGAATCCATTATTAGTGTAGTAATCGTTGCATCACCATTCATTCTTAAATAAATATATTTATTTAATGTATAAAATTTATAAATAAAACACCATGATTTATGAAATAGTTTTATATTTATAATTATTATTTATAGTCGAAAATATGACTTATATACCCCCATATAAAATTTGTTTCACTAAATGATATATGTTTATGTCATATTTTCCTTAACATTAGATTAATTTTAATAAAATTTCAATTCCACATACAAGTGGCTCCATGAGGTCTTAACATTGACCCACTAATTCACATGGTCAGACATGTATCATCAAATAGATTTAGGAAACCTTTTAGTGTAATTTAATATTATTATAATGTTATTTTTACCCTTATTTACGATATTTACCCGTTAACTATGTTAAGTAAAATATTTACAGATATTACAATTCCCAATGTCTAAATATAAAAGTTTCATATTAATAAATTGTTTCCTCCTAATTCAAAATATAGAATCCATGCTTCAAAATTCAAAACACAGATGATTCATAAATTAATATAAAGTGAATTCCCATTTTCAAAACCCAAAAACCTATTTTTAAGAAATAATAACTATCAAAAGATCGACATGTGTTTATGATTAATTGAAAATTGAAAATACTTCTAATGACAAAAATTGGATTAAATGGTAATAATATAATCTAATTACACTTTAAAAGAAATTAAAAGTACAATCTATCTATATAAATAAATCAAATCAAAAGATAGTTTTGGCTTAAAATGTATTATTTTTCAGTATTCAATAAAAATGAAAATTATATGAAAAATACCAAAAATTTACACAAAGTAAATTTTGATGTCCCAATTATAAAGAATAAGTATATTTTTTCAAATATAACATATAAAGGTGAAAAAAACTAGATTTAAAAAGGGGTTGGTCATCAAAAGGTTGTAAAACAATCTTTTTGAAAATATTAGAGTTCTTCATTCCTAAAATCAGATTCATTCTCATTTTATTTCTCTAAATATTATTGTATAAATTTAAAAACATATAAAAACATGTATAATCATGTTGTTGTTAGTTATGTCCATTCCTACCAATGCAATGGTTATGCATGAACAACTATTTTAATTAATATAATATTATTATTTTTCAGTATAACTCATCCATGTATTCAACATGAGATTTTAGAGAAACCCTTTGTTATAGGTTGGGTACACCATCCAACATATAATCTACATTATTAAAAAATCAATATTTAATACAAAAATAATAATAAATATGGAAATATCATATCCTTTTTTGTCGGGGAGATTACAATTAACATATGGGTTGCACATCACTATGATCCCAAAAGATCAATCAAATTTGATTCAATTTAATTACACTTAACCATTTAAAACACAATTATTCATATTTCAAATTTTTTTCACTAACCCTCATTTTACAATTCCAAAACATTATTAAGATTATCATTCAATTTTTTTAAATAGAACATAATTCATATGTTATAATGGAAAAAACTGTATATGTGTCCTATTTTAACATTATTTAACCAAAAACATTACATTATAATTATTTTATAAATGAATGTTAACGGAATATATTGTGAGAAGTGGGAGAAAGAATTTTCATCGTAAATTTATATGTAAAAATCATATAAATGTATGTTGAAACTTTAAACGACATACCATATAAATTGTTTTAATCCAAAGGAAAATATAAATTATTTTCATATATTAAAATAGAGAGTAAATAAAAAATTTGAATATTTGAATCCTAGGAATATATCATTGAATTGAAAAATACAGATGACATATCAAAATTATGTTCATTGAATGATTCAAAAAATCACACACCCACTTTACATACCAACCATGAGTAAAAAATTCATAAATCAATAACATCATAACCTTATGTGCCACTGGAGATGAAAACCAATCATATATAAAAATTTAAAGAAAATAATAATTTCCATACATGGAGACAAGAATTTTCCACTATATGTGGGGATATAACACCCATGCATGATCTCATTAACAAGCCCTAAAAATATCTTAGTTTCATGTCTGTGATTCCAAAATCACAATCCAAAAGTTATGAAAGATATGATACTAATATGGACAATCATTCACCATGGACCACAGAACGAGGATTAAAATAGAGATTTCACATGTGCTTAGGAATGCCTCCCTATATGTCAACGATTGATGACTAATAGTGAAGGACCCTGAGGATACATGGCTGTGATTATACCCTTCATAACATAGGTTTCAATAGAATATAATTAATCCAATTAAACACACATCTAGATAAACATCGAAAACGGGGGCACGTGTCACGACCCGCCCTCGGGGCCCGTGCCGTGACTACCCCAAGCCCGCCTTCCATAGGCCAGGGGCTGGCGACTAGCACCAAGGCGTAAATCCCAACAAAAAAAAAGGGAAGGCATTGCCTTTGAAAAGTAAACAAGCACCACAGAGTAAGCAAGCGAAAAAGTAAACACTAAGTAAAAACTGTACAAGCTGTGCTGAAAGTAAAAGGGGCCGGAAATACAAGCCCAACTGTAAAGTACAACTGAAAGGAAAAACAACAACTGAAAGGAAAAACTGCAGCGTCGAGCCGTCCTCTGGAAGTCCCACCTGAAGGGTGGGTATAGATAGCCTCCACTGCTCCTCGGGTCCACCTAACCGCTTCGAGTACGTCCCGCCCAGTGGTCCACCTCCAGGTACTGTCCTGCTCAGCACGCCTCCTCCACGATCAGCGCTGTCCGTCGTCTGCAACCAACACCACGAAGTGCGGGCACAACCCGTGCAGGGGTGAGTATAAGCTACTCAGTAGGGACCCCGAGACCCCGAAGGACTCCAGAAATCCACAAAGGATAAATCACGCAGAAGAGATACAATCACGAAGTAACATCTGACACGGCTTAGGTAAATGCCCATACATATGCCTAAGTCATCAATTCCCCGATCGGCTCCAATGTCCGAGCCCTAGCACAACCCAGTCCACACAGGAAAGCAAAACTCATACCCACGCAGGATAGAACAACACAATACACAAAGGAGAGTAAACAGTAAATCCACACAGGATACCTCAACACAATCCACAAAGGAGAGAAACACAAGATTCAGCTCACACAGGTATACTTTTTCAGATGACGATAAAGATGATCACTGAACCATCTAAGTCGTCGGACCCACGAAGGATCGATAGGTACTAACCTCGCAGTGACCCACACAGGATCGGACCCACACAGGATCGGGCCCATGCAGGACCTGTAGGAGTTGGCTCACACAGAACAGCTGAGTGTAGAGCCACACAGGATCGGATCCACACAGGATCGGGCCCACACAGGACCGGGCCCACACAGGACCTGTAGCACTGATCCACGTAGGATCGCTGAGTGTAGTAGTTGTCGCAGTTCGCTGAGGATCTCTGCACAGTCGTCGCCGCAGTCCACTGAGGATCTCTGCACGGTCGTCGTCGGAGTCCACGGAGGATCTCTGCACGGTCGTCGCCGTCGAGGGAGCAGTCGCAGCCAGCACTAGGGTTCCCGCACACAGCAAGCTCGTTCGGGAGGGTCCGCTCCACGAGCCGAGAGGCTGATACATCAACTGTCAGGAAGTCCGAAGTTGATGTATCCAAAAGTTCCGTATCGTCAACAGGAACTCAACGTCGCAGACGGCGCGTCAATCGGACGCCCGGTCTGAGAGTCATTGGCATTTTCGTCCCAGGGGCCCGGTTGGTTTTTAAGGCAAAACCAACCCATCCGCACTCCACCTGGGTCCAAACCTCGGGCGGAGTATTCCAAAAGATCTGTCTCACTTAGAGGAATTCAACAAAGCTGACGGCATGTCAATCGGACGTCCGTAGCTCATGATATGAGCTTTTCCGCTCCTAGGGCCCGGGTGGTCTCGTGTACGAACCAACCCGGCCGAACTCAAAGTATTCTGAAACATTGATTGCGATATACCGAAACGACCGTCTCGATCCAAGGATCGCGTTTCCGAGGACGGGTAGTCGTTTGGAGGCACGTAGCTCAAGTTACGGGCGTTTGAACGAAAACGTCCGAAGAAGGGGGGTACGGGCCCGGGCCGACCCGGCCCGACCCCCCCTGGGTCGGCCCGAACCGAGTCGACCCGACCCGGGTCCGACCCGGTTCGACCGGTCCGGCCCGGCCGGTTGGACCGGCCTGGCTCGGCTCGGCCGAGCGGCCGAGCGCCGCGGGCGTTGACCCGCGGCCTGAGAAAGTCGCGGCCCGCGTGGGCCACGCTGGGGAACCGCGGACGCGGCTGAGCCGCGTCCTGCCTGGGCGAACCGGACCCGCGCGGCCGCGGGTCCGTTGGCCGCCGGCGTCGCTCATGTGGCCCGTTTTCCTTCCCGTCTGCGCCGTTGCTCCTCCCGGGATCTGTTCTTTACTGCGGGATCGTCAAACAACCGCTGCGGCACATTCCGTCGTCGTCCGTCAAATCCGCACAAAATGAAGAACGGCGGAGGGTCGTCGGGACGTGTTCGTTTGGCCCCCACCCTCCGCGTTAGAGATAAACAACCGGGAGAAATTTATTCCACACAGGAAACAACAATTTTTAATAAGATTAAAAATTGTTCACAAAAACGGTTCATTAATTTCTTTAAGAAACAATGAAGGGAATAAATTAAAAAGGGGTAATTCTCATAATATAAAATCCCTACCTCTTCGATCGTTGCGTGAGGGCGTTCTTCGCGGAAAGATCGTCGCGGAAGAGAGGGATCGTCGCGTCGTCGCGGGGAGGCGTCGCGTCGTCGCGGAATCCGGCGTTGAGTCGGCGAGCTCAATGAACCAAGAACAACAGATTTAAATTATTAATATTTAAATCTGTGTTTCATTTAAAACCAAAAGAAAAGAACTTGAGAGGAATTCTGAGATCACTCACCTCAAACGGTCGGTGATTGGAGTCCAGAGCGTGGAAGAACGTCTCGGACGGAAGCTTCGTCGATTTCCAGGTTCGGCGTTCTTCGCGTTCTTCGCGTTCTTCGCAAGGGAGATGAAGAAACAAGAATCCTCTCAAATCTTCTCAAAAGATTTTGGGTTGGTCTTATTTTATTAATATGCCAACACACGAAAACAGGTTAAGAAACGATTGAATTAATTCGTTGAATTAATTCAACAAAAGAAACAACTCATTGAATTCACGAAAGAAACAGCCCATTTAATTCACGAAAGAAACCGCCCAATTAAATGGTCTGTTAAGAATTTAGAAAACGCGTCAGTTGACTTTCATTAAGACGGGTTTTCACGGGTGCGTTTCTTAGCGGAAAGAAACGGCGGGGCTCGTGCGGGCCCCACCTCACAAATATCCTACCAAGGGAGTAGGATATTTCTGGATAGCATCCTATCCAGTTCAACTCAGTTCAAGCCGCCTTTAAGTGGCTTCAAGTGGCTTCCAAGTGGCTTAATTGAAATAAAATAAAGTTGTCACAAAATTATTTTATTTCTTAACTTTAAGCCCGAAAATGAAAAACCACACCCGATAAAACGCAACTCCAGAAGAGGCGTTTCTAAGCGAAAACCGGCACTGCGATTTCATCGGTGCCCTCAGAATTCGATTCCGGGCACCGGCTCAAAAGTTAGAAAAACCCGCTCGTCCGTTCACTGAACGTACCCGAGCCATACTTTGGAAAAAGATTCTTGGCACACCGGGCCTCGGAATCAGGCGCCGTCAGAAACTGCGTTCTTGTAAAATTCCAAAGAAAATTAAGAAAAAAAAATTTCCTTGAAATTTACGGGCCTTTACATTACTCCCACCTCAGGACTTTACGTCCTCGTAAAGATACATCAAAAACTAGGGAAACAAATGTGGGTACTGAGCACGCATCTGAGCCTCCCGCTCCCAAGTGCTCTACTGGAGGTTCCCGTGCTTCCATCTGATGCGCACAAGAGGAATCGATCGCCCACGTAGGACCCGCTCCTGTCGATCCTCTATCTCCACCGGGACCTCCGCAAAAGTCGCCCCATCATCCACGTCTAGCTCCCCATAGTCAATGATGTGTGTCGGGTCGTGCACGTATCTCCTCAGCTGGGATACGTGGAAGACGTCGTGTACCCGGTGCAACTGAGGTGGCAGAGCCAGACGATAAGCCACCTCGCCAACCCTGCTGAGGACCTGGAAGGGTCCGATGAAGCGTGGAGACAACTTTCTGCCTCGGCCAAATCTCCTCAAACCACCTCGAGGTGAGACCCGCAAGAAGACGTGGTCGCCATCCTCGAACTCTAGTGGCCTCCGCCTCCTGTCAGCATATGACTTCTGCCGGCTCTGTGTTGTCCTCATCCGCTCCTGGATGACCTGGACCTTCTCTGTCGTGGCCCGGACCATCTCTGGTCCCACAAGTGCTGACTCTCCAGGGTCTGTCCAGCACAAAGGAGATCTGCAAGGCCTGCCGTACAATGCCTCGTAGGCTGCCATCCCGATGGTGGAGTGGTAGCTGTTGTTGTACGCAAACTCTACCAAGGGGAGGTGTTCCTCCCAGCTGTGACCAAAGTCGAGGACACATGTGCAGAGCATGTCCTCGAGAGTCTGAATGGTCCTCTCCGTCTGACCATCCGTCTGAGGGTGAAAGGCGGTGCTCAGACATAGTCGCGTCCCGAACGCCTCCTGCAACCCCTTCCAAAGCCGGGAAGTAAAACGAGCGTCCCGATCGGAGACGATAGTCGATGGCACACCGTGAAGTCGTACAATCTCCTTAACGTAGAGACGCCCCAAGCTCTCTACTGAACCCTGCTCTCAGATGGTCAAGAAGTGTGCCGACTTGGTGAGTTGGTCAAAAATCACCCAAATGGAATCGTGACCTCTGGAAGTGCGTGGAAGTCCAGTCACGGAGTCCATAGATATCCCGTCCCACTTCCACTCCGGGACCTCCAAGGGCTGTACCAAACCTGCTGGTACCTGATGCTCTGCCTTCACCTGCTGGCAGGTGAGGCACCGTGAAACGAACTCTGCCACAGCCTTCTTCATGCCTGGCCACCAGTGCTGTCGTCTGAGATCCTGGTACATCTTCGCCACTCTAGGATGTACCGCCAAAGGAGAAGTGTGATACGCTCTCAGCACCTCCTCTCGTAAAGCGACTGGTACCAAGGTACATCCTCTGAAAAGGACATCGTGCTCTGCTCCAAGGGAGAAACCATCAGGTGCCTGTCCCAAGGATATCTGTGCACGCCGTGTCTCACAGTCAACGTCCCCACGATGTGCCTCTCTGACCCGCTGAAGAAGTGGAGGAGAGACTGTGAGAGACTGAAGGAAGGCTGCTCCGTATCTATCCACGAAGGATATCTGCAAAGCGGCTAGCTGCTCTGTCGCCTCCTCAAGTAGCTGGATGCCCATCCTCCTGCTGAGGGCATCAGCCACCACGTTCCCCTTCCCAGGAGTATAGAATATCTCAAAGTCATAGTCCTGGAGGAACTCGAGCCATCGCTGCTGTCTCAGGTTCAGGTCCTTCTGAGAGAAGATGTACCTGAGACTCTGGTGGTCAGAAAAGACTGTGAAGCGCTCGCCCATCATATAGTGTCTCCATGTCTTCAGGGCAAAGACCACTGCTGCCAACTCCAAGTCATGGGTAGCGTAGTTCTGCTCATGAGGCCTCAACTGACGTGATCTGTAGGCAATCACTGCCCTCTCCTGCATCAGGACACACCCGAGTCCGGTCCCTGATGTATCGCAGTAGACTACGTATCAAACTCCCTCCTCAGGCAACCTCAAGATAGGTGCGCTGGTCAACCTCTGCCTCAGCTCCTGGAAGCTCTGCTGACATCTGTCTGACCACACGAAGGGTTTCCCCTTCTTCGTCAATGCTGAGAGTGGGGCCGCAACTCTGGAGAAGTCTGGCACAAATCTCCGATAGTATCCGGCTAGGCCCAAGAAACTCCGCACCTCTGTCACGCTCTTGGGTGGCTCCCAAGCTAGCACTGCCTCGATCTTCGCGGTATCCACTGCAACTCCCGCCTCAGAAATGACGTGCCCCAAGAGGTGGACCTCACGTAACCAGAACTGACACTTCGAGAGCTTGCCATAAAGCTGGTGCTCTCGGAGTGTGTCTAGTACAACACGCAGGTGGTAGGCGTGCTCCTCCTACGTCGTCGAGTACACCAAAATGTCGTCGATGAAGACCACGACAAATCGATCGAGGTATGGCTGGAAGATCCTGTTCATGAGGCTCATGAACACTACTGGAGCGTTGGTCATGCCGAAAGTCATAACCAAGAACTCGTAGTGGCCATACCGACACCTGAAGGCTGTCTTCTGCACATCCTCGTCTCGAACTCTAAGCTGATGATAGCCTGACCTGAGGTCTATCTTCGAGAACCACCGTGCTCCCTTGAGCTGGTCGAAGAGGTCTTCAATCTTGGGTAGCGGATACTTGTTCCTCACTGTCACCTGATTCAGGCGACGATAATCGACACACAGTCGCAAGCTCCCGTCCGCCTTCTTGGCGAACAAAATCGGGGAAGCCCAGGGCGAAACACTAGGTCGGATGAACCCCTTGCCCTACAAGTCCTCCAACTGTACCCGCAGCTCTCGAAGCTCAGCGGGGGCCATCCGATATGCTGGAGTGGATAACGGGGCTGTCCCGGGGTACAAGTCAATATAAAAGTCTACCTCTCTGTGAGGAGGTAGTCCTTGAACGTCGTCGGGAAAGACGTTCGCGTACTGATCCACCACTGCATGAAAACTGGGACTCCGCACGTCAACTGCTCCCAGGATGAGGCTAGCCAACTGATGAGTGATGGGCTGACCACTCCTCTGCGTGAGTCCATCCTGTGTTGCTAAGGCTCTCTTCTCACCAGTGAAGGTGAACCTGCTCCCGTCGGTGCGCACACATAGCACCTTGCGCCTAATGCAGTCAATCTGAGCATGGACCGTAGATAACCAATCCATGCCCAAGATGACGTCGTAAGGCCTCGAAGCCACTACAAGAAGATCCCAGCCGAAGCTCTCGCCTCCTAGAGTAAGCTCACACTGCCAGCACCAGTGCGTAATCGTGGAGTCTACTCCCGTAGGAGTCTCTAGCCGTAAGGTTCGAGCCAACGGCTCTGTCGGAATCTCCGAGCTCCGAACAAGGGCAGTGGCTATGAAAGAGTGACTCGCTCCTGTGTCTATCAGAACTGCAGCAAGGGTGGAATAGACATAGATCGTACCTTGAATCATCTCTGGCGCACCGTGGTCGTAGGCCTCCGCTGCCTGGAGCTGATCCTGTCTCTGCTCGCCAGCTCCCTGTGGTCGGGGCGGGCCTCCTGGTGGTGGTGGTGGTGGCAGAGCCTCAAAGCGTCGCCCACCACCTGCTGCTCGGCCAGCTCCTCTGCCTCATCCGCCTCCTCCCTGCGGACCGCCACGGTCGACCCTCTGCCTCTGCCTGGGTGGTCCCTCCACCGTCTGCTGACCCTCGGTACGACGGGTCGGGCAGTCACGAGCCATGTGGCCGTGCCCGCCGCACTCGTAGCACTGCCTGCCTCTCGGAAGACTGGCTCTGGGCTGGGTGCCCTTCACTGCTGAGCCAGTGTCCCGAGGTCACCTGCCGGAAGGTCTGGTCCGCCTGGAACCCTGAGTCATCCGCCGACTACCAGCTGCCGAAGAATCCTCTATATGCCGCCCTGCGGTAGGTCTCGCTGTGGACTCAGCCAGGAAGCTCTCGATCAGGAGGGCTCGCTCCAGTACTCCTGCCTGGGTCGGGATGCTGAGGGAGATCAGCGATGCCCTGATCTCGTGTCTCAATACCTGCTCAAAGGTCCGGGCCCGGAAGAAGGGGTCCCGTACCATGTCCTTCGAGTAGCGAGATAGGTCGGTGAACCTCGCCGCGTACTGAGCGACCGTCAAGCTGCCCTGCCGTAGCTGAAGAAGCTCCTGGATGCGCACCGCACGGAGGGTGGCCGGGATGAACTCTGAGCGGAAGAGGCTCTCGAATTCCGTCCAGATGAGGGTGGCCTCATCGTGTACCTGGAGCATCAGGCTCCACCAGCGTCCGGCTGCTGCGTGCAGTAGGCTCGCCGTGAGGATCACCATGAGGTCTGCTGGTGTCCTCACTAGCCTGAAAACTCGGACGACCGCCTCCAGCCAGTCCTCGGCTGCCTGGGGGTCCGACTCCCCACGGAACCTGGGTGGTCGCTGGCGCTGGAACTCGTGTAGAGCTCCGAGGCGTCGTGCGTCGTCAGCTGCTAGTGCTGGAAGCATCGGGGGCTCGGCGGGTAAAGGTACCGCCGGTGCCTCTGCTGTCAACGGGCCCTGTACCGAGGCCTCGTCGCTCGGCGGGCTGTCGTCGCGCCCTACTCTAGGAACCCTAGCTGGCTACTGTCGTCGTGCCATCCTGAAAAGGAAACAAGTGCACCATGGTCAGAACAATATACCTGGTGAGATGACACAAGTAATCACAAAGAAAACTTGAAACACACATGAAATCAATGTTTTCGTGCATTAAGTCGGGAATCAGAAGTCAGGGTCCTGGTGTATGGATACGTCGGCCGCCGCACCAACACTGGACTCCCTGGACTGAAAACCACACTCAATACGCTAAAAACTATTGCTTCACATAGATGAAAGATCAGAGTCTGCGGTAGAACCGACCACCTATGATACCAATTTGTCACGACCCGCCCTCGGGGCCCGTGTCGTGACTACCCCAAGCCCGCCTTCCTTAGGCCAGGGGCTGGCGACTAGCACCAAGGCGTAAATCCCAACAAAAAAAAGGGAAGGCATTGCCTTTGAAAAGTAAACAAGCACTACAGAGTAAGAAAGCGGAAAAGTAAACACTAAGTAAAAACTGTACAAGCTGTGCTGAAAGGAAAAGGGGCCGGAAATACAAGCCCAACTATAAAGTACAACTGAAAGGAAAAACAACAACTGAAAGGAAAAACTGTAGCGTCGAGCCATCCTCTGGAAGTCCCACCTGAAGGGTGGGTACAGATAGCCTCCACTGCTCCTCGGGTCCACCTAACCTCTTCGAGTACGTCCCGCCCAGTGGTCCACCTCCAGGTACTGTCCTGCTCCACACGCCTCCTCCACGATCAGTGATGTCCGTCGTCTGCAACCAACACCACGAAGTGCGGGCATAGCCCGTGCAGGGGTGAGTATAAGCTACTCAGTAGGGACCCCGAGACCCCGAAGGTCTCCCAAAATCCACAAAGGATAAATCATGAAGAAGAGATACAATCACGAAATAACATCTGACACGGCTTAGGTATATGCCCATACATATACCTAAGTCATCAATTCCCCGATCGGCTCCAATGTCCGAGCCCTAGCACAACCCAGTCCACACAGGAAAGCAAAACGCATACCCACGCAGGATAGAACAACACATTCCACAAAGGAGAGTAAACAGTAAATCCACACAGGATAGCTCAACACAATCCACGAAGGAGAGAAACACAAGATTCATCTCACACAGGTATACTTCTTCGGATGACGATAAAGATGATCACTGAACCATCTAAGTCGTCGGACCCACGAAGGATCGATAGGTACTAACCTCGCAGTGACCCACACAGGATCAGACCCACACAGGATCGGGCCCACACAGGACCTGTAGGAGTTGGCTCACACAGAACCGCTGAGTGTAGAGCCACACAGGATCAGATCCACACAGGATCGGTCCCACACAGGACAGGGCCCACACAGGACCTGTAGCACCGATCCACGTAGGATCGCTGAGTGCAGTAGTCGTCGCAGTCCGCTGAGGATCTCTGCATAGTCGTCACCGCAGTCCACTGAGGATCTCTGCACGGTCGTCGTCGGAGTCCACGGAGGATCTCTGCACGGTCGTCGCCGTCGAGGGAGCAGTCGCAGCCAGCACTAGGGTTCCCGCACACAGCAAGCTCGTTCGGGAGGGTCCGCTCCACGAGCCGAGAGGCTGATACATCAACTGTCACGAAGTCCGAAGTTGATGTATCCAAAAGTTCCGTATCGTTAACATGAACTCAACGTCGCAGACGGCGCGTCAATCGGACGCCCGGTCTGAGAGTCATTGGCATTTTCGTCCCAGGGGAACGGTTGGTTTTTAAGGCAAAACCAACCCGACCGCACTCCACCTGCATCCAAACCTCTGGAGGAGTATGCCAAACGATCTGTTTCACATATAAGAATTCAACAAAGCTGAAGGCACGTCAATCGGACATCCGTAGCTCAAGATATGAGCTTTTCCGCTCCTAGGGCCCGGTTAGTCTCGTGTACGAACCAACCTGGCCGAACACAAAGTATTCCGAAACCTTGAGTGCGATATACCGAAACGACCGTCTCGATCCAAGGATCGCGTTTCCTCTGACGGCGAGTTGTTTGGAGGCACGTAGCTCATGTTACGGGCGTTTGAACGAAAACGTCCGAAGAAGGGGGGTACGGGCCCGGGCCGACCCGGCCCGACCCCCCTGGTTCGGCCCGAACCGGGTCGACCCGACCCGGGTCCAACCCGGTTAGACCGGTCCGGCCCGACCGGTCGGACCGGCCTGGCTCGGCTCGGCCGAGCGGCCGTGCGCCGCGGGCGTTGACCCGCGGCCTGAGAAAGTCGCGGCCCGCGTGGGCCGCGCTGGGGAACCGCGGACGCGGCTGAGCCACGTCCCGCCTGGGCGAACCGGACCCGCGCGGCCGCGGGTCCGTTGGCCGCCGCCGCTGCGCCGCCGGCAGCTTCCGCAGGCCGCCGGCGTCGCTCCGGTGGCCCGTTTTCCTTCCCGTCTGCGCCGTTGCTCCTCCCGTGATCCGTTCTTTACTGCGGGATCGTCAAACAACCGCTGCGGCACGTTCCGTCATCGTCCGTCAAATCCGCACAAAATGAAGAACGACAGAGGGTCGTCGGGCCGTGTTCGTTTGGCCCGCACCCTCCGCGTTAGAGATAAACAACCGGGAGAAATTTATTCCACACAGGAAACAACAATTTTTAATAAGATTAAAAATTGTTCACAAATACGGTTCTTTAATTTCTTTAAGAAACATTGAAGGGAATAAATTAAAAAGGGGTAATTCTCATAATATAAAATCCCGACCTCGTCGATCGTTGCGCGCGGGCGATCTTCGCGGGAAAGATCGTCGCGGAAGAGAGGGATTGTCGCGTCGTCGCGGGGAGGCGTCGCGTCGTCGCGGAATCCGGCGTTGAGTCGGCGAGCTCAATGAACCAAGAACAACAGATTTAAATTATTAATATTTAAATCTGTGTTTCGTTTAAAACCAAAAGAAAAGAACTTGAGAGGAATTCCGAGATCACTCACCTCAAACGGTCGGTGATTGGAGTCCGGAGCGTGGAAGAACATCTCGGATGGAAGCGTCGTCGATTTCCGGGTTCGGCGTTTTTCGCGTTCTTCGCGTTCTTCGCGAGGGAGAAGAAGAAACAAGAATCCTCTCAAATCTTCTCAAAAGATTTTGGGTTGGTCTTATTTTATTAATATGCCAACACACGAAAACAGGTTAAGAAACGATTGAATTAATTCGTTGAATTAATTCAACGAAAGAAACAACTCATTTAATTCACGAAAGAAACAGCCCATTTAATTTACGAAAGAAACCGCCCAATTAAATGGTCTGTTAAGAATTTAGAAAACGCGTCAGTTGACTTTCATTAAGACGGGTTTTCACGGGTACGTTTCTTAGCGGAAAGAAACGGCGGGGCTCGTGTGGGCCCCACCTCACAAATATCCTACCAAGGGGGTAGGATATTTCTAGATAGCATCCTATCCAGTTCAACTCAGTTCAAGCCGCCTTTAAGTGGCTTCAAGTGGCTTCCAAGTGGCTTATGTGAAATAAAATAAAGTTGTCGCAAAATTATTTTATTTCTTAACTTTAAGCCCGAAAATTAAAAACCACACCCGAGCAAACGCAACTCCGGAAGAGGCATTTCTAAGCGAAAACCGGCGCTGCGATTTCATCGGTGCCCTCAGAATTCGATTCCGGGAACCGGTTCAAAAGTTAGAAAAACCCGCTCGCCCGTTCACTGAACGTACCCGAGCCAAACATCGGAAAAAGATTCTGGGCACACCGGGCCTCGGAATCAGGCGCCGTCAGAAACTGTATTCTTGTAAAATTCAATGAAATTTAAGAAAAAAAAATTTCCTTGAAATTTAGGGGTCTTTACAGCACGTGATGATATAATAAAAAAACAATAAATGCTATAATAAATAAAGGTGTCAATCATTTCAAACATAACCTCAAGTGTGGGTGTTATAAATAATAAATACTAAAATAAAAAACAATTTCCAATATTCAATCCCCATCTGGTCTCGAGTCTTTCTCTATCCCTTATCCAACTCTACCTAGGATACCAATCTACAAGCATCAGAATGATGTATTACTAAAAAAAATATACTGTTGAAAAATAATAGATTCTTCTAGGGAAACCATGTTTCCTAGATATCAAATAATGTTTTGATTACAACGTAGTGTGTTACTCCCAAAAGCATCCATAACTATATGTTGTCTGTATTAGTGAATTCATTAGTTCTCATTATAATAATTATAAGTACAACCATAAATACATTTATATTATAGAAAAATATAAAATGATGAACCGAATGTTAGATTCTCCCCATAGATGTAATGTACCTTCATCAGTTATTTTTTGGGAATCTTTGATAACATTGTGATGACTATTCTAACTCTTCTACGACTGGGGATAATATACCAATCCTCATCCAAACTAATATGACATTTTAGGGTAATTTACCAATCTGTGAATTCCCATCGTATACTCTGGGGGTTGTTTTCAAATTGGGCTTAACCATTTCGATTTCATCCACCCAAGGACCATGTTCCACCCTAGGCTTAACCAATACATCTTTGTCTACCCAAGGATCATGTTCACCCTGGTCATAAACATCACAAATGTTTTTACTAGGGGGTCTTGTTCCATAATGGATTAACCATAAAATATTTTTACACTGAGGTAGTCTTGTTCTCCTTATTATTAACCATCACAAACATAAGGAAAAAATTCATACCATACACCACTTCACTAAATAAAAAAACAATGTATAATGGATGGTTTACCATTTCCATTCTAAATACAAATCCAATTCTGATTAGCCAAAAAATTATTAAAAAATATTTCCAAAATTAATGCCAATTTCCTTTCGGATCTCATTTCCAAAATACTATTCCCAATTATCATTTCAAATTACTATTTTGGATTATTAATTTACAAAATGAACTGTAAAATTTCATCATTTTCATTTCACATTTCCATTTAAATAGTCCAAACTAATAAAAAATTTCATCATTTGATCTCAAAAAATTGAACTAACTCAATAATTCCACATTTCTTCTAAAAAAATTGCCCATTCCCAAAATAAATTTTCAAATTCCATTTGTAAATTACATTTAAATTCCATTTCATCCAAATAACACTCATACATTCCATTCCAATTTAAAATTTCATTGTGTCACGCTCATGTCATCAATACCATTTATCAATTTCTATTTCAAAAATCATATCCAAATAAATAAAAAAGAACACCACATAGAATACCTAGTTCAATGGTTTTTAAAATATATGAGGAAAATAAGAATGCATAATGAAAAAATAGAAAATTTAATTGATTATTATGTTCATCACATTGAAAAAGATTTTTACCTCTTACAAATCAACTTGGAAACATAATAAATACTATAGAAAACAATTAGGGACTATTTACTAATAATGATGATTTTTGTAACTAAATACATATGTCATAAATTACTAGATGGGCTCTCCAAGACCCATAATGAACCAACAAGTCCTCACCCACATTCCTGAATCCAAAAATCACAACATGAAATAGAAAAATTATTTAATAATTAATTTTAATTAATTAATAATCAGACTGAAAATGCATAAGTAATAAAAAACGTATCTAAATAACTTGTCTCTTTATAGACAAGATTAGAATCTCATAAATTTAATGCAATGTTCTCTCAAACCCATTCCTTGATCAATTAATAATAAACTGTAACCTCATAAACATCAAAAGACATTTATTTTAAGGTAAAATAACAATAAAATAGGTAGATCAACATACCTCCATTGAAACATTATGAAATAATATTAAAATTTCATCTTGGTAAATTCCCAATGAAATGTAAGTAGAATACCTATTATAATTGTCTGATTCTACCATTATTTGGTGGAATTGGTTCAAAAATCCTAAATAAAGAACTCCTATTTTATAGAGGATGGTGTATGGGTGGAAGGTAGGTTTTTAGAGTTGATTCATTACCTGCAAATGTTGACGAATGCCCCCAAAATTGACTAATAATGGTGGGTAACCAAGGAGAAATAGTAATTTGGGTAGATTAGTTGTGAGTGTTTGAGGTGAAAATCAAAAGCTGATGATGGGGTTTGAAATTAAATTGGAAAAAATATAAAAACCAACTTTTTTGAGCCACACATATTCCCTAACAATTTCCCAAACAATGCACAAAAAGTGTGGTAGGAACTGTACATATTCAACTATATATATTGGTTGATCCACTGAGATTGTAAACCATACAATAACCATGTGAATTACCATAACATAATCTAAAACAAATTTCTTGGTATGTATTTAACTCTATGAAAATTCTATACTAAATACCAGATCCCTTCCAAGCTACAAATTCAGCCATAGATTCATCATGGTTTCCATAAAATAGTTTTCTAAACATTCTATACAACTATATTCCTAAATAGTTTAACTAAAACCCCACCACAGTCCAGATTCCACATAGTTTATCATAATCAACGGAAAAAAACTATTTACCCATGATATAAACCTCAAAAACATTCAAAACATACCATGATGCTCCTCAGACTTTCTCGATACCTGAGTATACTATTAAGCATCAAACCAAAACAATAAAATGTTATTTTAGGATGATTGAATTATCAAATTATCTATGAAATTTTTCGTTATAAAAATCCACTAAAAAATCAAAACCTAATAAAATTAGTAATTCTTTTATAGAAACGAGAAATGATAATACATGACAAATTATAACAAAAACCCCCCTCTGACCCAGCGAATAACACATAACCCTAAAGAGGCACTAAAATTATGATGAAGTTAAGGTGATCTATTCATGGTTTTATAAAATCAAATCATACCACCAAATTATTTTACCATTAATCAATTTTAATGAAATTACCACAACATGATGTGTGGGTATCCAAACCATATAGTACCTTTATGTTACTACCACATGCCAGTCCACTATGTGCGATGGTTTAGAATCACCTCCAAACATAGGGGTCATATAATGTTGGAAATAATGTATTTTAATCTACCAATATATCACCTCATATCAATTAGTTAACATAATCAAATATGAGATAGGTTGACGATATATCCCATATAGTATTGGTTTGTCATCAAACGCAATGGTTTTAGAACAACACAATTTTTGTATCCCCAAATGGTGAACATGGTTACAATAAGGTCATGAAAAGATCCATTCAAAAGATAAATGTACCAAAAACTGAGAATCCATGAAACATAGTTATAAAACACAACCACACATCATCTGATACTCTTAGATTCTCCTCGAATACAATCATATAATAATAATAAAAAAATTAATGTATGACTCTTAATAATAGAGTATAAGTATTTTACACGGTGTCGAAAATTCCATTGTCAAATGGAAACAAAAACATAACTAAAAGAGTAAAAAATAGATAAGAATATAAATTCGAGATATGATGTATAATATAAAATTTTCTTTGAAACAGTTAAGAACAATTCACAAAATAAAAATGACCATCACCACCATTTTATAGTCACTATCTTTCTTAAATCCTATTTACAATTCATTTGAAATCCATGGAGATAATTCCACCTAAATATGATATTAATTATCAAACCTATACTCAATAATTTTGTACCACCACCTCAAATCGTATATTTGGTGAATACTAATTTCTCCAAGAAAGAACATGACTATACCTTTCCACACCAATTCCAATCTATCAAACCACTTTTTCCATCTTTGATAATTTCATTATCCGAATTCACAGCCACCACTACAGCTAGTTCAGAACATGTGGTTCATCATCTTCATTGTATCTTGTAACACCGTAATATTTTAGTAAATTTTTTAATTTAATAAAATAATATGTTGAAAATATTTCATCAAATTCTACACAAAACTAAAATGAAATTGTAATAAATTTTATTATGAGAAAATTACAAGCATTAAAATGGGATATTTATAAATGTAGTCATTTATTTTTGGAGTATAGATAAAAATAAATATATTTTTAAATATATATTTAAAGGATAAAAAGATAATATTTTTTAAATCAAATCATTATTAAAATTGAATTAGTGAAAAAAATAACTAATAAGATAATTTTATGCCAGAATATATAATTTTTTAAAATTTTCTATTTCTAACATTATATATTTTTACTATTATAAAACACGATATATATTTTTTAAATGGGTATAAAATAAAATAATTATAGATTAAAAATCATTTTACTAGAAATTAATAGGATATAGAAATCATAATGGTTAATATTTGATGTCATTTTCCCAATAAAAACATGTTTTCATTATGTTATATATTTATATTTAAATATTATATTAATAAAATTTATAATTTTAATTTAATAAAATATATTTACTTTTTTTAATATTATGATGTTATCTCACTCTTAATTTTTAGGATTTTTCTAGAAATATATTGTTAGCTGAATTATACAAAGTTGAGCTTCTATAAGTAATATGATATTTATGAAACCATTAGAATATAAGATTAAATTAAGAATTTATAAAACATTCTACTTAAAATAAATACATAATAATTAAAATTGTGAAATTAAATAACTAGGTTTACTTTATAACCCCTTGTTAAAAACTTTGTTACATAATTAATATTTTTTTAACTACTAGTTTTAGTCTGTTATACACTAATTATTTTAAAACTATTTTCTATGTCTTATAAAAATTTAGTAAAACCAAATAAATTAAAATATTTAATATTAAAATATAATTTATATATCAATGTAAATTTTGTTTTTAGTTAGAAAAATATGTTACTATGGGTAAAAAAATAAGTCATCATGGAAATTGTAAATTATGGTAAAAGAATATTCAATTAATTGGAAAGGGCATAAAATATTTCAATCCTAATATATTTTCTGTGAATATGATGAATTTATATAACAATAATAATAAAATATCCATTATTTTTAATCATTGTATCGAACCTTCTTTGAATATTTCATGACATTAACATAATGTTATGATGATTTAGAAAAGAGTCACCCCGATCACATATAAGAGGATCTAAAAACAACCATACTTATCCTCAAACAAGAATCCCTATAAATAGAAACAATTATTCTCATACACCTAACCATTAATTTCTTCTAGGTTATATAGCTTCCATTATTTTCAATATATTATTCAAAGAAGGATTAAGGATGTTTCTTGAGTAGTATGGTAAAAAAAATCACACTTTTTTCATTTCTGTTATGTAATTTCTTATTATACTTAAACAAAAACTATTATATATATAATAATATATTTAGATATGAATAATAAGTATAAATAAATTTTATAATGTTAATTTAATGATCATTTTATACCTACCATGTAACCATTCCCTAGAAAAATTAAAACATCATTTGTGCATGTGTGCAGACTGTCGCCTCTATTGATGACCTATTTTGTTTTTTATCACCACCATAAATGGATGGTTCTAAAACATTTTAGTGGAATAAATATGATATTTAAAACATTAGTATAATTTTTTAGTTATAAATTAGTATTTATCTTCCATTCTTTCAATCTTCTAAAAAAATCATACAGTTGCTCATACATACCAAGAGACCCTCACTATCATGGCTGACGTGTTTCATTTTTCAGAACCATAATACATGAATGGTTATAAAATAAATTTCATTATATATATATATATATTATATTAATATATATTATATTTTATTAATATTTTTATAAAGGTATTAATGTATATTAATTTATTCTTATATTCTAATAAGTTCATATCGGTATATTACCAAAAACAATCACGTCCTTGATTTCATCATCATGAATCATAACTAAAACTATTATTTAAATAAATTACAACTTTATAAATCATTATATATTTTCTATTATCATATGTTGAATAACCGTGTAAGGATTATGTTTCGTAAAATAATGAATTTTGGAATCCCAATTACCAATATTACATGAAACTATCGCAATTAAAAATATCTGATGATGAAAAGGTAGATTATCTGAATAATAAATATGTGGGGAATGATTATAAAAAATTAATATAGAAGTTAAAAAGTATTAATTAGGTTATAAATAAATTTATTAGTATGGTTATGTTTATTATACTATAGTATTAACAAATTTCATAAATTTTATAGTTATGTTACGGGTTTTTCATCACATAATATATATCACTGACAAATGTTTCATATTGTGATAATTAATTCATTTATATATTGTACATACATAATAATTTAATTTTTTTTTATCATTATTATGTTTATATTAATGTTTTTTAATAACCAATTTAATGTTCACTCATTCATGATAATTAAATTAAAATATTTCCAAATCCATAAGTGTTTTCTCGAAATAATTTTTTTTCATTGAGATTTTTCCACATTAAATAATTAGTTTCTTTTGTGTGGTGTATATACAACACATAAGTTTATTATTATCATAATTCATATAAAAATAAATTGATAATAAAATATATTTTTTCTGTCATTTTTGTGGTTTTTTAAAGGTCAAAAATCCATAATTTATTTTATTATCATTATTTCCATTCCTTAAGATATAATTATTCTTCATGATCACCATTAATATAAGTTTTGTTTAATACTACCCTATGATTATACTACAATTTATTTCCATTTTATTGATTTAAATTTCATTCCCATGAACATGTTTTTAGTATAATGTTACCACAATTCTTTTTTCTCTCTATACTACTCTATTCATAGAAATGCAATATTGTTAAGAATAATATTTATGATATTTGACAGTTTCTACTCATCCATGTCCATATTATTTATATCCACAAATTATTATACCTTATTTTTTAAATACAAATTTTATTATAGCGCGTGATATTATTATTTATCTTTACTTATTTTCGAAATAATGTTTTATTATCCGTTTTATGATGCAGATTTCAATAAAAGTATTTTTAAAATATTTTAAAAGGATATCCCTTTCATAGTTTTAATTTTTATGTCCAATATATAAGTCCTCAATAAGTACGTTATATATTTTTCAGGGATATATTATTGATGAATATATTTATATTTAATTTTTTATAAAAGTTTTCATACATCCTTTTAAAAAATAACTTCAAAACATTACCCATAACTTTGTTTTTAATGAAAACTTCTAAAAAAATTATAAAAACTATATTTGATTGTTTCACTTCTATTTTTCTATTTATCTATAAACAATTTACTTAATTTTAAATTATATTTCACAAATGAACCTCTTTATTTTGGAATACTATTCTATTTTTAGTGAATTGTAGATTTGAAATCAAATAATTTGATTCTCGATACCTTCATATAATAACCATTGCATAACATATATGAATATTACATCTTTTTAGATAAATATTCAGTACATCCTATGAATGCACTCATGAGGACCATAATAGTTTTGTTCCATTTAAAATTAAGAATATATTATTCTAACCTTTTAATGATCTTCAAAATCTACCATAAAGAACATCCCCCTTATTACTAGACCTTAAATGGAAATTCCCCAACCCATGTTACCCAGATTTGGTGAATTATTACATTACATTGGCATGATACCAAGAGATGAAGTCCCGAAAGACCAATGAGTTTAGTATCCTTGGATATACTAAATAAAAACATATGCCTAACATTAAATTATGAAATGAAAAAGAAACATTTTCTCTCTATTTAACACACTAAAATCCCTTAGCCTATCCCTGCAGGTAAATCATAATATACTTCTTTGCATCCTGTAAACAATATAACATAATAGTGGGGTTAGATCATATTCTCAGTAAGGATAAGAATATTGCGAAAATTATCATAAATAGGCATAAAAAATTTAGCCAATGTATAAGGCAAAAACACAACCCTTTTATACATAAACAATAGATAAATATAGAAAAGATAAATCAAATAATTCTATTTACTTATTCACATAGATATTCTACTAGTCAAACAATCCCATGTAATATACATAGAAAATATCATAATGAGGGAATGCATAAGGTCAGACATCTTAATCATACAGTCAAGGCCTCTTTCTGAAACCCTAAATATAAAATTTCTCAAGGCCATATGCCAAGACACATGATTGTATCATGAGATTCACCGATGCATCGAGGGATATAGTGGGCCACGCCTATAACTTACTATGTCCAATGCATTCCTAATATGAAAAGTTTGAAACAAAACATAAACATTCTTATTGAAACTATTATTTGGAAAGTTAGTACATTAACAATAAACCATAAATGGTATAAAAATATAACATCCAAAGTCACAAATATCAAAAAAAAGATTAATACAATATTGAAGATTGTATCATAATGAATCAATTTCAAACAAGCATAAAATCCAACAAAGGATGTTGACATAGATGAAATCAATACAAAAATTATTCGAGTGAAATATATATTCTTACATTGAAATAAATTAAAAGTAATGATTTTTTTTGTAAATATTCTTATAATACTTTAAGGGATAATTATAAGGTGTTATAATGGCGCCAAATGGCCTCACCTGCTGTATAAGTTAAATAAAATTCTTTTGTTAACTTTTCAAAAAGGTCATAAAGTATCTTATTTGTTAAACGATGAAAAGATTCCATTCAATTAATTTTATAAAATTTAAACATTTATATAAATGGATTTAACACATTTTCTAAAAAATTTTAAGAAAAAGGTTTGAAATTTATTTTTTAAGAAACCCGTATGTGGATGACAAAAATGTCCAAATAGACACTTAAATATAAACAACCTCGAATAATAAAGAGATTGTAAAATTAACATGTACATTGTACTTTTCCTTAGTTTACATTTTATTAACATCCAGTAAATTATTTAATTTATTGTTATTAAATTATACAAGAAAGAAATTCATAAATATGATATCATATATGATCCTCTAATATTGCTTTGTTAATAATATTTCAGCAGTATCAATGTTTCCGGTGTTAACTGAATCATTTTATTTTATATGTTTTGTTATGTAAGTCATGTTGTTTTATGGATATGATGTATTGGATTCATATCCAGAATAATATTAAGTTCTAAAAAATTATTTTTTAACCAAAAAATGAAAATTATTCTTGAATGGTTACGATGGGGAATTAAATATTATCGCATTGTGCATACGGTAATCCATACGTACGCATGGGCAACAATATCATTCTATTGATGGTGAAATCATATATAATTGGATGGTATATTATATATATATAATATTTAACCTGTCATATTTTTTTATTTAAAACAATTATAAATCATTATTATACCCATCCAAATAATGATGTGTTGAATAACAAACTACACCTCGACATTGAGACGGTATGTCGTACATACACACTTTTGGGGACACTGTCATTCACAGTATGGATATAATAATGAATAAGGTTGTAAGATATTCATAAAAAAAATAACAATATGTATAAGGAATTTGATTTATTATTTTGGAATGGAAACCACAAAGAAAGAGGAAGTCGAATAAGAAAATAACATTGAAAGAGGTGATGAAATAATTATCTATTCTCTAGATGCTACGTTTATTTTGTAACAAAAGGGATCCTTAAGATGGATTTATTATCAAAGTCATTACTCTACATTGTTGTAATGGTAGTTGGGAGGATATTTGATTAAGGGTTTTTAGAGTTGAATGGATTTTTTGTTTTGAATTTTAGAAAAGGTTAAGTACCGTTTTATAAGAGAGATGAAGGTCAATTTAGGAAGAGCCTGAAATATTAATTAATTATAAAATAATTTTCGTTTTATAATAAATCCAGATGGATTTATTTTTAGTATAATCCGGTTATGGGTCCAAATATTCCCAACCAATAGGTTTTATTGATGTTTAGGTCACCATATTAACCTTATCATGTAGATTTAACTCTTAGTTAAATAGTTTACCATTTACCACCTCTTCTTTATTTTTTTATATTACATGGTTAATAAACATACTATAAAATGTCAACTAAACCTCAAGAGGTTCGTTAATGAAATATATAACCTTATGTAAGTCCTTTGTCTGAATCATACATTTTTAGGATATTATATCATTTAATAAAATGGATTTTGTTTTAAAAAACATATTTATGCCAATTTTGACATTTTATAGTAGATGGTTTTTGTGAAAGTCATAATAACATTATTACATCTAAAAATACATTGAATCACCCCTAAAATTTCATATTCCCATATATAATTTGTGGATGTCATCAAAAGTTATAATTTTTAATTATTTCATTATTTATAACATCAATTATATTAATATTTAATTAATAAGGTGATTACTATATCATCATTGTGTCATAAATTAATTTAATCATTAAAATTCTAAAAGTTATAAATAAAACACTAAGTTGTTTTAATTATTTTTTGATTTATAATTAATATTTATAGTGATATTTATCTTATGTATAAACTTATAATAAAAATGGTTTATTTATTAAAATTTGAAATTTACACTTTTAACTCTTCTTTAAATAAAACATAATAAATTTCTTAATTAAACCTATGTGGATCAAAAAGGATCTTATTTTTTCTCTAAAGTTTATTTTGGTAAATAAATGTATCAAATATACTTTGGACATGTGTTGGGGAAATTATGACTTTAATTTTCCCTTTAATTACACTCTTTAATTTTAACCGTGGTAAATAAAATTGAAACATTACTATTCACCAAAAATTATTTTTATGCTACTGAACAACAATTTACTTACTGATGTTAACCATGTTTCTCAGTTTTTTAACATTTAATTCACAGAAGTAGTAAAATTATGTTTTATGTAGATTTACACATGTGCCTAAATGGTGGGTAAAAGACGTTAAAATTTTCAATAAAATTTTATATATCTAGTCTTATTAGAAAATGAATCTAGTGAATTAAATTGTATTAATATAGGTATTATGTATTTATTTTGACTTTAATAGAATTTTAAATGTACAAATAATATTTTTAAAAATGGGTTTAATCAATAACGTAGTGTTTTTCACTATTCATTAAAAATTGAATACTTTTAGAATAATACGAAAAATTCACCCTAAGCTAATTTTTATATTATGAATCTAAAAAATGAAGTCCATTATGAAAAATAAAATTTATGAAATTTCAAAAATTGGGTATTACAATTCATAACTTCTTTTTAAACGGCTTGTTTGATTGGTCATGGTGTGCATGAACTTGAAGTTGTGTACAACGCAAGATATTTTATTATTCAAAGTGAAATGTACCATGGAATCTTTAGGTATTACATTTTTTACTCCAAAAAATTTGGTCCTTGAAATTTCTATAATACTAATAAATAAAATTATTTGGGTGGTTCTTCATCATAAGTTTCTCAGGCTCCCACATTGCCTCTTCCTTTTTTTGGTTTCTCCATAGAACTGTTACCAGAAAAGTCGTCCTGTTTCTCAACACTTGTTCTATGGTATCACCGATTTTGATAGTGTCTTCACAATAAGATAGATCGGGTTCAAGTTCTATTACTCCATAGGTGAGTACATGAATTGGGTTAGGCATGTATTTTCTCAATAGTGATACATGGATAACATCATGAACTTTGAAGAGATTCGGTGGCATTGCGAAATGGTATGCTACAACTCCAATTCATTATATAATTTTGAATGGTCCAATGTACACAGGACACAATTTACCCTACTTACAAAATCGTATAACACCCTTCCATGGAGATACCTTAAAGAAAACATGATATCCTACTTGAACATCCAAATACATCATTCAGTTATCGGTATATTTATTTTTCCTACATTGAGTATCTTTGATGTGGGTTTGGATAATCATTACCTTTTTCATTGTTTCCTTAACATGTTCTAGACCTATGATTTTTCCTTCACCAACATCATCCCAACACGTTGGTGAGTGATAGCTCTTTCCATACAATGCTTCATATGGTGACAAGTGAATACTTGAATAGATTATATTATAATATGAAAATTATACCAAATGTAAATACTGATGTAACATACCTTAAAATTCAATTGAGAAAGATCTCAACATTTTTTCTAAGGTTTGAATAGTATGTTCTAATTTCCCATCAGTTTGAGGGTGCAAGGATGTACTGAAACACAGTTCAGTATCCTAGTGTTTCTAAATTCCTTTCCAAAATCATGATGTAATACAGGTATCATGATAAAAACATAATCTATAGGGATACACAATGAAGTCTTACAACATCATTAATATATATTCTTGTCAAATTTTCATGTGGAAAATATTCGCTTACAGCCAGAAAATATGCTGACTTGGTAAGATGATCAATAATGACCCATGTCGCATCATTCTGTCTAGGAGTCTTTCGAAGACCCATGAAAATGTCTATCATAATATAATCCCATTTCTAATAATGTATGGGAAGAGGTTTCATGACTCCTCCAGGATGTTTCCTTTTGGAGTTCACATATTGATAGACCATACATCATGACACATAATCATCAATCTCCCTCTTCATGTTTTCCCCCAAAAAATTTTCTTTCAAATATCAATACACCTTTATGATACTATGGTGTATAGAGAAATTGGAGAAATGAGGATAATATAACAATTCCCTTTTTAGATCAGGTATATCGATAACACCATTCCTATTCCCAAATTTTAAAATTCCATCTTTATATACGAAGTCAATCAATTTCCCATCATTTATATATTTAATTTCATTTTGAAACACCTCATCATTAGTATGATAACTTTTTATCAATTCTAGTAAATATGGATTGGAAATCATTTGATAATTTATTTATGTTTCACATTCTGTGACTTTTCCCATATCCATATTTACTAGATCTGTGAACATAATATCCATTATAACTCCCATCATGTTCCAAACACCATGATCTGTTCTACTCAAACCATCTACCACCTTATTCACCTTCCCTATGTGTTAGTGTATTGTGAAATCATAATCCTTGAGTAGTTCAAGACATCACCTTTTCCTCATGTTGAGTTATATCTAATAGAATATACTCTTCAAAATCTTGGGATTAGTATATATCTCACATTATTCACCATGTATATATTGTGTCCATATCATCATAGAAAATATTATAGCTGCTGACTCGAGATCATGAGTAGGGTAGTTTTGTTCATTAATTTTTAGGAATCCTGATATGTAGGAAATAACTCTTTCATTATGCATAAGGACACAACCAAGTCCCTTTTTTTTAAGCATCACTAATTAACAAACCCATCATTAACTGATGGTAGAGTCAATATTAGGGAATTGAATAACCTTCTCTTCAATTATTCAAAAAATTCTTCACACACTTTTGCCCAAACAAATTTAACCCCTTTATGTGTGATCTTGATTAATGGGTTAGCCATTCTGGAAATATTATGGATGAAACACCGATAGTAACCAGCTAAACCTATAAAACTGCATAACTCTGTTATGGTTTTCAGTGCTTTTCAATTTTGGATTTCCATGGTTGGTGAAGGTTCAATTGGTATTCCATCCATAGATACAATATGGATATGAAAATAAATTTTATGAAGCCATTATTCACACTTTCTAAACATCCAATACAATTCATTTCTTCTAAGAGTATTTAGGATAGTGCTCAAGTGATTTCATGATCTTCATAGATTTTGGAGTATACCAGTATGTCATCAATAAATACCAATACAATGTCATAAATATATTCCATGAAAATTCTATTCATTAGATCCATGAAAAGTGAAGGATCATTAGTCTGTTGAAAAGGCATTACTCTAAACTCGTAACGCCCATACATGGATTGAAATGGTATCTTTGGAATGTCTTCCTTCTTCACACACAATAGATGATATCAAGACCAATGTTCAATCTTTGAAAAATATTGAGTTCCATGAAGTTGATCAAATTAATCATCAGTGTGGGGTATGGGATAATTTTTCTTTATTTTTATAGCATTGATCTACCTGTAGTCAATGCACAACCTCAAAGATCCATATTTCTTCTTTAAAAAGAACATGGGATCCCCATGGAGAAACACTAGGGTGAATAAATCATTTATTACTCAATTACTCTAATTTCTTATTTATTTACACTAATTCCACACTGGCCATTCTATAATGGGTCTTCGATATGGGCCTTGAACCAAAAATTAAGTCAATGGAAAACTCAATTTCCCATTATGGAGGATGTCCAGGTAAATCCTCTGGGAACACATCAACATATTTGTGGACAATAGGTACATCCTCTATTTTAAAATTCCATTCATCACCCATAGTTATTTCACCCCCTTCTTCCAACT
The DNA here is from genome assembly GCA_963277665.1 of Viscum album. Classification (NCBI taxonomy): domain Eukaryota; kingdom Viridiplantae; phylum Streptophyta; class Magnoliopsida; order Santalales; family Viscaceae; genus Viscum; species Viscum album. The sequence goes on along the minus strand of OY728166.1, from coordinate 1,175,156,481 downwards.
AATTGAATTTAGTAGAGCTACATGGGGTTGATATATATGATAATTAGATGACGACGTTTCAGCTCTAAAGATAGGGATTCATTATCATCATCAAAAATTGTAAGCTCGTTTTTATTACAATAAATTTTCACATCATGGACCAAAATCCAATCAATATCAAGGATTATATCAAATTCAATCATGGGTATGACAATAATATTAGAAGATAATGTACGTTTATCTGCCATAATGGTAACAGATTGACATAACATTGTTGCAACAATACATCCATTAGGAGTTTTGACTGAAAACTCCCTTAATAAGTAAAATTGAAAATATCTATTTTTTATAGGAAACTAGGAAGATATGAAAGATTTAGATGATCCAGAATCAAATAATGCATTATATAATTTTGAGGAAATGATTAAAGTACCTCCCACATTGACATTCAGAGCTTCAACCTCAGTACTTGGGATCACATAAGATTGGCCTTTCTCCATTCACCTTTTCTGATATAAGTTTCCTTGATGCATAGGACATTAATTTGGTTAATAACCTATTTCATTACAATCATAGCATTGAACATCAAAAACCTCTTTCTTCCCCTTGAAATCATGACCGTGGTGGTCTACTTCTCCACACATGTAACAAACATAAACCCCATTAAGCATTAACCATTATGTTTCATACCAAAATTATTGTAGGATTAAGAATTCATCTTTTCCCTTGTTCCCCTTAATTCATTTTCCCAAGTGTTCAGCAGATCTATTCTTCCCTTCATTCTCTTTGAAGTCATAAGACATAGAGTATTCATTTTCTATCTTGATAGCACATGAGATTATATCTTCATATGATGGGAAAGATTGTGAGACTAATTCTTGATGGGGAAATGGTTTTAACCCATGAAATAATCGATCATTGATAATTCATGGGTTATGTATATAATTTTCACCATTACTTTCTAACCTTGTAGTGTTAGCCTCATACTTTGCGACATTCTAATATTTATTTTTCCTTAGTCTTAGAAATTTCCCTTCCATATCCACTCGATGTTCATGAGGAAATTATTTTTCGATGAAATTCTCATTAAACTCCCTCCATTAGATATTTTATACTTCTTCATCTTCATTTTTTTTCAATTATTGACCAACAATGACTTGTATCTCATGTGAGGTGATAAACTACCAACACAACTTTTTCCATTTCGCCACTCCCCAAAGCATGATATATTTTCCTTAAATAATGTATCCAATGCTCAGCTACAAATGGATTTGTAATCCAATTTAATGTTTTTGCAGGTTTCCTCATGAAGTGATCTAACATTGATCCCCCGTGTTGTGGATCAAGGTTATCCATATGGGTAAGGATATAATTCATAACCTGGGTGAGTTGTCTAAATATGGTTATAAGTTGTTCAGCACCAGTTGCATCACTAGCTCCACTTTAATTATCTTTAGTAGGAGATAAATATCAATATGGATTATTTGTATTTATATGGTTTCCATTCCATCCACCAGGAACCATTTCTATACAATGGAATACACTAGGTTAGTATATGAATCAAAATGCAGAATTCCAAATGTGTAAAATACTTAACATAAGATGGATAGTTTATGCATATAATACATAATCATAAAAATGTTTTCTTTGGGTATATATTTAATCATAAATCCTTCATAAATTTTTATAAAGAAAATGTAAAATATCCAAATCATATCACCTGGGAGTGTCAAACTAGGTGTGATGTAAGGCCAAGTGCCATGTACTAGGATACCCCAGGTCGAGCCCAAAACTCATTGTTACAGTTTTCACTCCTAGATACATTTGTTCCAGAACCACGTCAACTCGTAGTATCCAAACAAGGATGTATTTATTTGAAAACCCACACAATATATACATTATAATATTTTTCTGATGTTCTTCTATAACAATCGTCAATTTTATTTTAGGATAATGTTATCCATGGATTGTACTAAACATCCTCTGATACCAACTATAACACCCCGACCCAAGTTACCCAGAGTCGGTGCATTATTACATAACATTATCATGATCACAATAGATCATGTCTTCAATGACCGATCAGTTTAATAGCCTTGGAAGTACTCGATTCATACATAATATTTACATTAAATTATGAAATGAAAAAGCAAAATTATGTCTCATTTTAAAACACTAAAATAAATTAGCCTATCCCTGCATGTCAATCATAATATTCATCTTCACATCCTAAGAAACATAAAACCTAAGAAATGGGTGAGATCAGATCATCGGTAATGGTAAGAATATATTGAAAACTATCATAAATAAGTATAAACATTTAAGACAATTTATATGAATAAAATAAAAGACTTTTAAACATCAACATATGCATAATATAGAAAAGATAAATCAAATAATTTCATTTACATATTCATATGGATATTATACTAGTCGAATAATCACATGTAATATCAGTAGATAATCTCATGATTATGGAATTTATAATGCCAGACATATTGACCACAAAGTCAATGCCTCATGCCAAGACCCTAAAAATAAATTTTATAATGGCCTTGTGCAATGAAAATAGATTGTATCATTAGACCCACCGATGCATCGAAGGGTTATAGTTGGCCTCTCCCATCACATACTATGTACAATGCACTCCTTGTATAATATGGTTTGACCATAACATAATCATTCGTAATATATCTAGCATACGAATTGTTAACAATTTAACTATAATTCAAGAATGGTATAAACATTTTACATCCACAATCAAACATATCACAAAACCTTCAATAAAATAAGGATGATTATATCATAATGAATCAAATTCAAACAAGCGTAAAATCCTACAAAGGATGTTGACATAGATGAAGTGAATCTAAAAACTATTTGAGTGAAATATCTCTTTATAATTTGAAATCATATAAAAGAAATGAATTAATTTATTTGGAAAATATTCTTATAAGATTTTAAGGGATTCTTTAGAAGTTTTTATAATGGAGGAAAATGGCTTCAACCACTGTATAAGAACAAAAAATTATTTCCATAATTTATCGAAATGTTAATTTAGTACCCTGTTGGAAAATGATAGAAACATTATTTTCAAAGAATTTTATAAATTTAAAACAAGGGTATAAATGAATTTATCCCAAAATATAGGAAATAGTAAAAACGGTTTTGGGATACAATTTAATGAAACATAGATGTGGATGATAAAGTGGTCTGACTAAACAGTTACGTATAAACAACCTCAGATAATAAAGTGATTGTAAAATTAACCCTTGACTTGTACGTTTCCTTAGTCGAGGGTACATTAACCTACTGTATAATAGTTAAATCATTGTTATTAAATTTTACAATAACCACATATATAAATATTATATAATATAATATCCCTTTATATTTCATTGTTAAAAATATTTCAGTAGTATCATTGTTTTTTGTGTTAACTGGTTCATTTCCATTATATGTTTTCTTACTGAAGTCATGTTTTTTTATGAATAATATGTATTTGATTCATATACATAATGATATTATTTTACTAAACATTATTTTTTAATCATCAAGCGATATTTATTCTTCAATGGTTATGATGGTGAATGAAATATTATCGCTTTGTGGAGACAGTAAGTTCCATGTATGCACGAGCAACAGTATCATTATATTGATAGTGAAATCATATTTTATTGGATGATATATTTTATATAAAGAATAATTAACATGTTATATTTTTATTTATTTCAATTATACATCATTATTATACCCATCCAAATAGGGAATTGTTGAATAACAAATTACACCATGACGCAGAGATGGTAAGTCATACGTACACACATATGGAGATTTTGTCATTCATTTGATGGATAAAATAAGGAATATAGTTTTAAAATATTTATAACAACATAATATTATTTATATGGTACTGGAGTTAATATTTAGGTATGAATACAACAAATAAATAGGAAGTGGAAGAAGAAAATAACATTGCAAGAGGTAATTAAAAATAATTACCTCTTCTTCATGTGCATCATTTTTATTTGAAATAAAGGGCTCATATGTTGGATTTATGATAAAAGTATGGCCTCTTGGTTGAAGTGAGGGTATTTGGGAGGATATTTGTGATTTTTTTGGCCAATCCAAGTGGATTTGGAGGTGTTAATTTAAGGTATGGGGAGGTTACCATTTATAAGAGAGGTGAGGGTCACTTTTGGAAGAGGTTGAAATATTAATTTATTATAAAATAAATTTCCATTTCTAATACCTCCAAAGGGATTTATTTTGAGAATAAGGTGGGGATGGGTCTAAACTACACAAACAATATGTTTTAGACAAGTTTACATCACCATACTCACCTTATATTTTAGATTTAACTTTTAGTTAAATACTTCATCATTTACCAAGTCTTCTTGTATTTTTATATTAATGGTTATTGAACATACTATAAAATGACTAGAGAACCTAAATTTTTTCATTAAGGACATATCAGAACATATATAATATTTTTTTATAAATCATATATTTTTAAGATATTAAATAATTTCATAAAATAGTATTTTTTTTAAAACTCATTTTTTTCTATTTTGACATTATTTAGTGTTTGGATTTTGGGAAAGTAATAAGTACTTTATTACTTCGAAAAAATACACTAAATCTACCCTAACATGTAAAATTCACCTATAAAATTTGTATATGACCTCAAAAGTTTCATTATTAATTTAATTTAATATTTAGAACATCAATTAATTTAATTATTCCTTAATAAGTAAATTACTACATCATCATTGTGTCATAAATTAATATAATTATTTAATTTATGAAAATTATAAATAAAATAATATGATGTAGGAAATATTATTATCTTTCTAATGAATATTTATAGTCGAATTAATCCTAAATATAAACCGATATTAAAAATGGTTTAGTTATTAAAATTTGAATTTAACACTTTTATCTCTTATTTAACTTAAATATAATAAATGTCCTAATCTCATCCAAATAGATCGAAAAGTATTTTATTTTTTTTATATGGTTTATTTTGGATGAGAAAGACTTATCCAATCAAATTAAGACATGTGTTGGGATAATAATAACATTAATTTAACCTTTAATTGCCTTATTTTCTTTTAACAGTGGTAAATAAAATTCAAAAGTTACTATTCAAAAAATTATTTTCAACATATTCAACCACATTTTACATAATGATGTCAACCTTTTCCCTTTTATTTTTTAAATTCAATTAACATAAGAGGTAAAATTATTTTTTATGTAGATTTGTAAATATTCTTTGAAGGTGGGTAATATAAGATAAAAAGTTCATCAAAATTTTATCTATCAAATATTATTATAAAATGAATCTAGTGAATTACATTTGATTAATAAAGTTATTATGTATCTATTTTGAATTTAAAATAAATTTAAATTTAAAAATAATTCTTTAAATAAAAATCGGTTTTAAATAATAAGACAGTGCTTTTGTTTAATAATCACAAATTGAATGTTTTCTGAAAAATACAAAAAAATTTCCTGATGAAAACCATGATATTCTAAATCCAAAAAATGAATTACATTTTGAAAAATAAAATTTATAAAATTTCAACAATTGGGTATTACTATTCATAAATTCTTTTTAAAAGGCTAGTTTGATTGGTCGTGGTGTGCTAGAACTCATAGTTGCGTACAATATAAGAAACTGCATTATTTAAAAATAAATGTACCATGGAAGCTTGGGGTGTTACATAAATGATTTATTTATAACCTGAGGAATGGAATCAAAAGAAAGGGTGATCTTAGATACTCAGTAAGGGTATGAAAACAATAAATGAACATATGAACATAAAAAAACATGAACATAGATTTCGAATATGAAAATTTGGAGTCATGAAATAAATCCTAGCAGTTCATACGGCCTAAATCACAAATGAACAATAACAACGATAACAGAACATTGGAATAAAATATTAACTAGGAAAAAACAAATAATCATACAAAATAATTTCCATATTATCCATGGGTAATATCCAAGAACATTATAGCGGACGAAGACCATTACAGAATCGGGTTTGTTGTAATTCCAGGCCTATATTACTGAACGAAATTTACTTTTTGTTCTAATCATATACATCTCAGGAGATATAAATATTTACCCAATGCATTGGATTAAGATATAGCTCCCACCAATCGCATAATGAAACCATTCATACATGTTCCGCAAAAACATAAACCATTCATCATAGGATACCCCAAGGAATAAAAAATTTGTTTCTTAAACATTATTCCATCATAATACATATAAAATAAATGAATTCACTAAAATTAATTCCATCATAAACAAACTAATATCAATATAATAATAGGGGTTGAAACATAACCCTATGTCATCTAATATGGATTTTTTTTTTGATAAAATACATGAAATTAATTCACGAGGAAGGTAACCTTTCTTCTTTGAAAACATTTTCCTTCCTCCAAATTCCATGAAATTTTAGAAGAAACGAATTTAATTGAAAATAAACTCTACATTTTACAATGTAATATTCATATAAATAATTAATTATATAATCATAAGAATCCATTTATGTTGTATAATTTAGAAAAACATTATCCTCATATATATGCCGGAAAAGACCAAAAATTACATCATATTAATTAATAACAAAAGATTCATTTCGTACTATTTAGTATAAATTAAACTATGGGTAAATATTACATTAAAAAATGTAGAAGAATATAAATATTATTACATATTTATGTCACATGTATGTGGTTGAAAAATATACCCTGGTAAATAATTACATATAAATATTCTTATATAATAATGATATTGCTAAATTATCCCCAAATATATGTTAAATATCCATCATATGTATCCAAAACTCATGTATAATGATTTGAAAAAATTTATTGACTTATTCCAGAATCATAATCATTATTATAACATCATATATGATTATATAATCATCCATTTGATAGTAGAATTTCATTTTCACTTGTTTTTGGGATATTAACAACATTATGTTCTTATGAAAGTTTTGTCTGATAAGTTCATGATCCACTTATTTGGATATATATATATATAATTAATAGAATTATATTAATATAATATATATCATATTTATTCATTAAATTCTTTTATTTAATCATGGTTTAATAAAAATCTTGTAGAATGAATCTTATTGTATCGTAGAGAAGGTAGGTCGTACGTACGCATGAGCAAAGATATCATTAACTTAATGGTGAAATGGTATAGAATTGGAATGATTATTAATTAAAAATAATAATTATATTTTTATATATCATTATTTACATCCATTATAATCATGATTATATTCATCCAAATTCGGTATCATTGAATAACAAATTACACCATGGTGTGGACATGGTAAGCCATACATACGCATGCACTGTGATATTATTATTCATATAACGGATAAAAGAAGTCATAATGTAATACTATAATTATAATAACACCTAATTATGTAGAATGTACTAGAATTATTACATTAGTATGGAAACAACATTAAAATTGGAAGTAGAATAAGGAAAGAATTTTGAAAGAGGTGATAAATAATTACCTCTTTTTTAGTATATTCGTTTGAAATGCACAAAAGGTCACTTTAGGATAGACTTATGTGAAATTTTTGGAAAATAGTATGATGGGAGGGATGTTGGGAACATATTTGAGCACAATTTGGATGATCTTTGAGGATTCAGATGTGTGATTAAGTATGTAGATGTGATGACCTTTTATATGAGAGAGGAGGGGCACTATAGGAATGTCTGTAAAAACTATTTTATTATAAATTCATTTTCGAATTATAATAGATCCAAAGTGATATATTTATAGTATAATATGATGAATTCATGAAATAATTTATTCCTCAAAATTTTGGGCAGGTATTTATTTTATTTTAGGACTTATCTTTTCAGTTTACTCTTAATTACTCTCTTTTAATTTTACTTGAGGTAACAATATTTTATTTATTAGGAGGCTATTATTTTTACTTATATGGATTTAATTTCCACTAATAGTACAATTAATTAAGGTTTAAAAATTATTAAAGATAATTTTAAATTTTAAATTATTTTTAAATAATTCAATAAATTATTTCAAATATTATATATTATAATGATTTATAATATCATTTATTTTATATTTCTCTTAATAAAATTTTTCTTGTATCACTATAGTGTAGATATTTACAGTATTTATTTAATATCTAAAAATTCTAAACAAATCAAAATGATGTACATAATTTTATAATCTTTTAGGATATTATTTATCTATGAATATTAATCATTTTTATCACTACATTAGAATTATAATACTTATAAGAGATAAAAGAGTGACATGTAGTCATTTTATTTTGTCTTTATTATAATTAAATCCATTTAAGGGAAGAAATTTAATCAAATAAATTAATTATTACCCTTAGAAGTTTTTTTACTTCAATTCATCCAAATAGATTTTGGTAGGTTTTATTGAAATTTTATTATCATTATCATATTGTGTGAAACCCAATTTTGTCTTATTTTTCTTTAAGTGCGGTAAAACAAATTATCATAGTTATTATTCGTAATATCCAAAAAAATAAAAGTAACCTATTTACATAATTTGGATCCATTTTTTCCAAATATGGAATTCATTTTTCATAATTCAAACATATAAGGATTAGTAATTAATTTAAAATTAATTCTCTTCATCAAAGTAAGAATGTTGGTTTTTTTATGTACAAACCATCAAAATATTGATTTCAGTTTATATCCAATTTCAGTGTGAAATTAATTAAAATGACCAAAATCAGATTAAATGATAGAGATGAATCTAATTATACGTTGAAACAAATTAATTGGTTAACCTATATATATAAGTAAATCAGATGAAGAAGTAGTGTTAAATTAATATGCAATATTTTTTAATATACATTAAAATTTAATATTAATTTAGAAATACCAAAAAATCAACCAAAGTAATTTTTTATGTACTTATTAAAAATAATATGATTATTTTTTATGAAATAATTTAAAAAATTATAAATTGTTTATTTAAAATTGGATATTCATAAAAAGGTGGTAAAATACATTTTTAGAAAAAAACTCATTTTATAAGTAAAATTTAATTTCTTCATATATCATGTGTAGAAAAAAAATAAGATAAATGTTAAACATTAAATTTAGTACATTACAAGTATATTTCACTAATGAAACCCATAAATAGTGATTTCATTATTTTATAGTCTCACTTATTTTCATTTAAATAGTTTTCATAGAATTATGTTAATCATAATCATACACACCATTATATTTATTAGGGTATAATATATAGTTATCACTTATAATAAGTATTATGTGAATCAAATTCTATCAAATGAACATGAAATTATATGTAACACAATACAAGAATATTATGGCATATACTGCAAGAAAATATAGTGTTCTGTATACCTCATGATAATCCTGGTGTAGTGTACAACATAGGAAATCAAAAAAATTAAAAATAACATATTTCATAAAGTCTTGATGAATCACATTATACCTCCCTTAAAAATAAGATCTCCCTCAATGTTTTAATGGTTATAAAAGTATTACTACTTGAAAATTTCATTTATAGAACCCCTCATCGTAAAAAAGAATAATAAACTTCATTTTAAAAAGAAAATTTTAAACATAATAATTACGCAAATTAACAAATAAATGGGTTTCCACATAAGAGAAAATAACTGGGTGTGAAAAAATTGATATAGAATAAAAATATAACCCTAAATTTCAGATATAAAGTGATAGAGGTCAAGTTTTGGAGAAAGTTAATAACCAGAAACTCATAAATCTATACTGATTTAAGGGACTATCTTATTCATCAGATAAGAAGGTACAACGATAATATTTTTGGGTTTCAAGATCCTTTCCCTAATTTTGAATAACATGAGAAGAAATACTTACTTTATTTCAGTACAATCTCAACATTGGTCGTGCATTGAATAGTTTCCACTTCATCTCCTATTCAGAGAAATGTAGTTGAATTTTTCATTCCTGAAGATTTTAAATGATAGGAAATTCCATCTGTCACAAAAAAAATATAACACAGATTATCAAACATGCATAAGTACACATATAGTGAGATAATATATTAGTATTACTAAATTCAACTGGATTATATCTTATACTATCCATAATTAGATAACCATACAATCCTTCTAAAAAATAAAAAATCAACATCTGTAGAAAGTGGTGAACTAAATTGGTTTAATATCTATCTCCCATATCTCATAAGGCAGTTCCTGTTTGACACATTCCAAACATGTGAATATCATAATCATTTATTTTCTTAAGTCACGGTAACAACCTGAACAATGAGATATCCTTACTGAAAACATTCAGGTTTTCTTATTCTAAAGTCCAAAAAGGTGAAATATTAATATGAGATATCATACATAGAAATATAAATAAATCCATAACTAGTCTCAAGGTAACTAATATCATCCCATTTACTTAATCTTATCCAACATACATTTATCAAAACATAATTATCTCAACATCATGTTCATATTAAGGGTCTTCCTTCCATAAATCATGTTTCTTACAAAAACATAACCTTATTACCTCAGTCACTTTTCATGGTTACCTGTACTACTCAGCATATACATTCAAATAAATGTGGAAAACCACAATCGACCACTGCATATAAAATTCATTATTCCATAATACTATAAAAGTGATTCTACAACATTTTTCTGGAATCAGAATACATAATCACCCAATCATTCCACCCCTTCATTTTCATACTGAACATCACTAATAGTGATCGCATGTGATATTCCATATTCTTTGGCCTTATGAGTTTATTGACGTCTATCATCATTTATCACCATTGGATTGATGCATGGGTTAAGATAAGGCCCTATTTCCTTGCACATGTAGCATTGATGTGTGTGTGGTGCATTCTCTATAGCCTTTTCATTATTCACATCATTAGATACCTTTTTCTCATTACATCTACACTCAACATCCAGATTACTTTATTTTCCACACATTAAAATTTTCAATTCCTTTAATATACTCTACACGTTAATTATTTTCAAACATTGTGCATAAGAAAACAGATGAATTGTTTTCTCTATTGCTTTGAGATTTTCCTTTAAACTCTATATTTCATTTCATATCAAAACCATGGGATTGATATCTAACACCAATAACCATTTCTACCCTGATACCACAACTCATAATCTCTTCATAGTAACAAAAATATTTTATATCTATCTCCATTCAAATATGTGGTCTTAATCCACTGATGAATCGATCTACATTACTTTCAGGTTGGCTGGTAATGCTAGAAGAATACATTAAAAGCCTTGTAAAATTTTCCTCATATGTAAAAATAGATTAATCATCATTTTCATTTAGCACAAGGATCTCCTTTTACATTTTTTTTGAATAATACAAGGAAAGTACATATTGAAAAATAAATTATTGAACTTTTCCCATTCCATGGATTCAATTTTATCTTGTTGCCGAGTATTTTTTTTCTAGAGTACACCACTGTTCTGGTTCTCATTCTAAATGATAAAAATCCAAAATGAATTTTCCATGTTTTAAATAGATAAGGATGGAAAATAATTTTTTTCTATGGTACTGATACAATGTTTGGAAACAAGTGGAAAATAATGCCCCCTAAAAAGGAGGGTGTTTCCTCGTGATGGACTCACCAGAATGTTGTTCCCTTCTACACTCATTTTGAATTCCATAATGATTAATAACTTGTATAAGTATATTTATAATATTTATCATTCCAACCCCAATAAAATTTCATTGTTTAGAAGTTCAATCAACGCATTTAACATTACAATGATCATGAACACGGTTCCTTCAACTTCTAGTTATTATATAAAACCCAAAAGGAATAGTGTGAGAGGAAAAAATCATACCTGAAAAAAAACATAATAAAGCGGGTTAATTTTCAATCTCTAACATCTTAGGTTTAATCTTGGGCTATTCATGATAGTTACCATAATACTAGGACTGCAACCTAAAAAAATTCATATCCTTAGTAAATCCCTTAAAAATATCTATAGGGATATTACTAATGTTTTCGCATCCTAATTTTCAAAGGTTGACTAAACCTATCCTATGATAACAACTATCAGGACACAAGCATGATATATATGAATATTAAATATTTTTAGAAGAATATTCATTACATGTTACAAATTCACACCTAAGGACCATAATAGTTTTGTAACACCCCAAGCTTCTACGGTACGATTCTCTTTGAATAATGTGATAGCGTGTGTTGTACGCAACACCGAGTTCTAACACACCATAACTAATCAAACTAGCCGTTATGAATAGTAATACCTACTTTTTGAAATTATATATATTTTATATTTGAAAATGGACTTCATTTTTGCATTCGGAATATCGAATTTAGTCTAAGGTGAAATTTTGGTACATTTCGGATAACTTTCATATTTTGATGAATAGTGAAAATTACTAAGTTTTAATTAAAAACAACTTTTTTAATCAAAATAATTAATAGTGATAAATTATGCATTTGAGTGGTTTTAAAGTATATTTAGAATATATTTTTACCATTTAATATAATGTTGGTCATTGGACATAATTTTACAATTAAACCGAACATAAACGAGTGTCAATCTTTTGATAGTTATTATCTCTTAAAAACACGCTTTTTGTTTTGACAGCGGGAATTAATTTTAAATTAATTTCTGCCACTTATGTGTTTTGAATTTAGGAAAATGGATTCCATATTTGGAGTCAGGATGTTCAAATTGTGTAAATAGGTAACTTTTATTTTTAGACATTTTGAATAATTACTGCGGTAAATATTTTATTTACCATGGTTAAGGGTAAATCCGGTAAATAAGGGTTAAAACATAATATTATAATAATACTAAATTACCCTAAAACGTGTCTTAACCCTATTGGTTGATACATGGTCGACCATGGGAATCTTTGGGTCTATTTTGGGACCCCATGGATCCACTTGTAAGTGATAATGACACTTTATTTTAATTAAGTTAAAATGAATACAAAAATGACACAAGCATATATCTTTTAGAAAAACAATTGTTACATAGGGTTCTATATGTTGGATTTTAGATTATAAATATTAATTAGAAAGCTAAAACAATTTCCTACATAATTATATTTTATTTATAATTTTTAGACATTAAATAATTTATTTTATTTATGACACAATGATGATGAAGTAATTACTATAATAGTGAAAAATTAAAATAATTGATATTATAAATACCCAAATAAATATAATATGAAACTTTTAATGAATTAAACTAATTTTCTAGGATAATATGATATATTATTATTTAGTTATTTTACTTTTTTAGAAGTAATCAATCTGTTATGAGTTTCACAAAAATCAACTATTGAATAGTGTCAAAATTGACATAAAAGAGTTCTTAAAACAAATATTATATTATTAATTGATATTAAATTCCTAAAAATCTAAGGTTCGGCCAAGAGACTTATATCATGATAGGTTCATCATTAATGTAACACTTGGGGGTCTCTTGGATGTATATAGTAAGTTTATTAACCATATTATATAAAAATACAAAGAGACATTGTAAAAGTGAAACTAATTAACTTAGAGTTAATACTTAAAGATAAGGTTAATATAAGTACCCAAACCTTTCTAAATTATATTGGTTGAGTGGTTTTCGACCTATCCCCACCTTAACCTTTGAATAATCAGATTTGGAGCCATTATAAACCGAATATGAATTTATTATAAATTAATATTTCTAGCTTTTCCAAAGGTGCCCCTCACCCCTCTTATAAAAGGGCACTCCTCCTTCTCATTTCTTCACACCTTAAAAGCCTTTTTGTTCGGCCAAACTCTGCCCAACTACTCTCCTAACATTCCTCACTACAACCTAGAGGCCTTAGTTTGATCAGAAAGCCAACCTAAGGAGCCCTTTTGATCAAATCAAAAGGAAGAACCCGAAGAAGAGGTAATGATTTCACCACCCTTTCCAAGTTCATTTCTTCTTCCACTTCTTCTTCCTTTGTTCTTACCATTCTAAAATAATAACTCCAGTATCTCAAATATACTGTGATGTTATTATAAATATGGTACAACCATATTCAGTATTCTATCCACCCTTTGAATAACATGTCACCATACGTGCGTACGTACGGCTTACCGTCTCCACGTCGTGGTGTAATTGTTATTCAATATAATATTATTTGGATGGGTATAATAATGATGTGTAACTCATGTAAATAATAAATATAACATGTTAATGATTCTGTATATATGATATACCATCCATTTATATATTATTTTAATATCAAAAGAATGATATTGTCGCTCGTGCGTACGTACGGACTACCGTCTCCACGAACGCGATGAGATTCATTCTCCATCGTATCCATTCAAGTACAATTATCATTTGATGATTTAAAAATGATGTTTAAGGACTAGATATCATTCTGAATATGAATAAGATACAACAACCATGGCTTATGTAACAAAACATATAAAAGAAAATGAGTAAATTAACTCCTGAAACGACGATAATTCTAAGATATTATTAACAAACCAATGTTAAAAGATCATATATGATATCATATTAATATATATGATTCTTGTATAATTTAATAAGAACTATTTCACCATTATACAGGAGGTTAACCTACCCCAACCAAGGAAAAGTACAAGGTAAGGGTTTACTTTACAATCTCTTCATTATCCGAGGTTGTTTATACGTAATAATCTCCTGGGATCTCTTTATCATCCACATCCATGTTTCTTAAAAATGTATTTCAAAATATTTTTACTATTTACTAGAATATGACTTAAAGACATTTATACCCTTTTTGACTTTTATAAGTGGTTTATAAAGGAATCTTTTGATCGTTTTCAAAACAAGGTCCTTTTTAACCTTTTCGACAGAATTAAGGTAAGAATGTTTTTTTAACTTATACGGCGGGTGCAGCTATTTTCCGCCGTTATAAAATATTCAAAGCTTCCCTTACAAGCTTATAAGAATATTTTCAAAGAAAATGTTTTATTTTATATGGATCTTAAATGATTTCAAAATAAAAGGAGGTATTTCTTTTAAAAGAATTTTGATTTCAGCTATGTCAACATCCTTTGATGGATTTTAAGATTATTTGAAGTTGATTTATTATGATACAAAACTTCTATATTGTATTGAAGGTTTTGTGATATGTTTGACTGTGGATGTGCTATTTTTATACCATTCATAGTTTATTGTGAAAGTATTGACATTTCTTATGCTAGTTTTAATACGAATGTTTATGTTATGTTTAAACCTTTTCATATGGGAATGCATTGGACTTAATATGTGACGGGTGGAGCCCGCTATAGCTCCTCGATGCATCGGTAGGTCTCATGAGACAAACTAGTGTCTTGGCACAAGGCCTTGACAAAATCTTATTTGTAGTCTTGGCACGAGGCCTTGGCTATGTGGTTATGATAGTCTGGCATTATGCATTCCAACATTATGAAAGTGGTTATTGATTTTTGCATGTGATTATTCGATTAGTAGAATATCCATGTGAATAAGTAAATGGCATTATTTCATTTTCTTTATACCATACCATGTTGAAAGTTCATGTTTGAAAGGCTTTTGTTTTAGTTATACATTGCCTTAAAAGTTTATTCTTATTTATGAACGTTTCCGCTATATTTTTTTCCTTACTGGGCATTTGAGCTCACCCCTTTTCTATGTTTTATTTTTCCCAGGAAGTGAAGAAGTAAGTTATGAATGACCTGCAGGGATATTATGTGGGGATATGAGTGTGGATTATGGAGACAATATGTTGTTGTAGTAGTTTTCCGTTTAATTATGTAATGTAAAACTTATGAATATATCTAGTGTTTCCAAGGCTACTAAACCAATCGATCTTTCGAGATTTGATCTTTCTTGTGATCATGCCAATGTTATGTAATAATGAACCTACTCTGAGTAACTAGGGTCGGGGCGTTACAGTTGGTATCAGAGGAAGTTTAGTACAAACCTTGGAAGCTAGATTTAGATAAACTCTGATTAGAGCACGTAGACCTAAGATGAACTTTGAGGATTAGTATAGAAGAACTTCCTAGAATTTTGGTATTGTAGAGATTTTTTGAGTTTTCCGAACAATACATCCATGTATGGATACGAGCAGGTAGAGGTGGCTCTGGCACAGATGTACCTAGGGGTAAAACCCGAAAACACCGCTTTGAGCTAGACTCGAACGGGAACTGGTGCACGACAACGGGCCTTTCTGCACTCTTGGTTACGACACTCCCGGGGGATATGCTTAGGATAACTCTCATTTTCTTTACAAATCATTATGAAGGGTTTATGAGTATATACTTCCTCAAAGAAAACATTTTTATGATTATGGATTATATCCATAAATAGTTCACTTTATGTTAAGTGTTTTATAAGCATGGGATTATGTATTTTGATTCATAAACTAATCTAGTTTATGCCATTGTTTAGAAATGGCGCCCAGTAGAAGGAATGAGAACTCCAGAAATACACATGATTCAAAGAGAAGGAAGGATCATATCTTTCACGGTCTTAAGCTAGAATTTATAAGAGAAATAGTCTCCCATGTATTATCATCAGATGAAGAAATAATATCATGTGTTGATAAGATAAGTAAAGAGTTTACTGAGTCCTATGGCTTTGAAGGGAAGTAAGAGAAGAAAAGGATGGAAGAGAGAAAGATGGATAAAAGGAAGAGGGAAAAGAATAATTTTCCCATATGTGGTAACTGTGGAAAGAAACAACCTGGAACTTGCCTGAAAGGAATGATAGTTTGTTATAAGTGTGGAGGAAAAGGGCACAAAGTACGTGACTGCAAGGGTAAGAAAATGGTTTCAAATGTACAATGCTTCATTTGCAAGGAGTTTGTACACTACGCGAACCTATGTCCCAGTCATCAGACTATGCCGCAAATGATGCTATTGGATAATAATCAAGTTATGATACTACCACAGATGAAGAGGATTGATTAGAGTTCTTATGTGGATTATGTCAATTGAGTGTTGTATCAACAATGTACTTGTTATAATAATTATGGAGTATATAAGGATTGTACTGCAGTACTATTTCATTAAGGACTTGAGATTACGTGGAACAAAGAAAAGTGGCTCAATAGCAGGATAAATTTTTGGAAAATATATTGTTGAGAGAATGATAAACCATAATATAGTTCTGATACCGAAGTAGTGATTTTGGAATAATACATGATTGTTTTGGATAAATTATATTGGATATTCTTAACTACCTTCGAACTGATTAATGATTTGTATATTCCATCATTTTTGGGGTTTAAAATTTTTTTGGATTAATGACGTATATCCAGCTTTCTATATGGAATAAGGGAGCATGTATGTAATCAATAAGGAATATGGTAATTCAGGATGTTTCAGTGTATTAAAAGAATACATGATGAAGGTATTCATATGCTATTACGGGGTAAAAAGGTTCTACATTATGTTTACCTTACTTATAAATGTTGGACTGTGAGTTTAGAAAGAAGTATTTTGGATAGTTATAGTTTGGATTATTTTGGATTACCATAAAAGGACAACCCGGAGGTCGGGCGGCAACCCGTCACGTCCGGTAAGGCTGCGAGACTTGAACCCGCAACCGAAGGGCGACAAGGGTGTATCACCTACCACTGGCCCACGAGATGTCCTGGATTAAATAATGTAGTTTTTTTTAAAGATCTGGTAGATGAATTATAAATTCATTTATTTTGGAACCCTGTACGAATAATATAAATAAAAAAAATTACATTCTATTATCTTTTAGAGTGAAAGATGAGTTTGTGGTAGAAACTTATTAATGGATAAAACTCTAATTATAAAGTAAGTATATCTCCTTATGATCTTAGCCAATCTCATAAATAAATTCCTCATCATTAATAAAAGGAACTTAGAACAAAAATGTTTTCCTAGATGGTACCTTAAATCATCACTAATTTATGGCTTTGGGATTGTTGGCCTTTTCATAGACATGTTCTCTACCACTCTCCATCAGATAATTGATGGTTAGATTTCTCTTCCATATCCATATTTTCCTACATGGAACCTAGAGTATGTGTTATTTTCGGTAATCTTCATACTTTCCACTCTTTATTTTAAATAGAGGCCTCATTAATTCATTTTTTTGATGTGGGATTTCAGCTAAGATATTTTGAAATGTCAAAAATATGTTATCCCAATACCCTATGTTTTGTTGAACCGATGGTATTTCAAATCATCATAGATTGATGAGTTTAAGGACCTCAATTTTATACTTGTTTGTGATTGATGACCTCAATCACTACCTATAAATATTTACGTTTTTCCTCCAATTATATGTCTCTAATTGCCACCAATGTTCTCCTAATCGAGATCATAATTTGGTGGTGACCCTTTCATTTCTCTTTTCCTTATATTAAGAGTAAATTTTAGTAACCAAATTTCCGATGTGGGTTTTCCCACAAATATATTTTCTATTTTCAACCTTTTATTTTTGAAGAACAATTTCAAATTGCGAGGACGCAATTTATTGAAGGAGGGGAGAATGTAACACCCCAAGCTTCTACGGTACACTTCTTTTTGAATAATGTGATAGCGTGTGTTGTACGCAACACCGAGTTCTAACACACCATAACTAATCAAACTAGCCGTTATGAATAGTAATACCTACTTTTTGAAATAATATATATTTTATATTTGAAAATGGACTTCATTTTTGGATTCGGAATATCGAATTTAGCCTAAGGTGAAATTTTGGTACATTTTGGATAACTTTCATATTTTGATGAATAGTGAAAATTACTAAGTTTTAATTAAAAACAACTTTTTTAATCAAAATAATTAATAGTGATAAATTATGAATTTGAGTGGTTTTAAAGTATATTTAGAATTTATTTTTACCATTTAATATAATGTTGGTCATTGTACATAATTTTACAATTAAACCGAACATAAACGAGTTTCAATCTTTTGATAGTTATTATCTCTTAAAAACACGCTTTTTGTTTTGACAGCGGGAATTATTTTTAAATTAATTTCTGCCACTTCTGTGTTTTGAATTTAGGAAAATGGATTCCATATTTGGAATCAGGATGTTCAAATTGTGTAAATAGGTAACTTTTATTTTTAGACATTTTGAATAATTATTGCGGTAAATATTTTATTTACCATGGTTAAGGGTAAATCCGGTAAATAAGGGTTAAAAAATAATATTATAATAATACTAAATAACCCTAAAACGTGTCTTAACCCTATTGGTTGATACATGGTCGACCATGGGAATCTTTGGGTCTATTTTGGGACCCCATGGATCCACTTGTAAGTGATAATGACACTTTATTTTAATTAAGTTAAAATGAATACAAAAATGACACAAGCATATATCTTTTAGAAAAACAATTGTTACATAGGGTTATATATGTTGGATTTTAGATTATAAATATTCATTAGAAATATAAAAAGATTTCCTACATAATGATATTTTATTTATAATTTTTAGACGTTAAATAATTTATTTTATTAATGACACAATGATGATGCAGTAATTACTATAATAGTGAAAAATTAAAATAATTGATATTATAAATACCCAAATAAATATAATATGAAACTTTTAATGAATTAAACTAATTTTCTAGGATAATATGATATATTAGTATTGATTTAATTGACTTTGTTCGAAGTAATCAATCTGTTATAAGTTTCACAAAAATCAACAATTGAATAGTGTCAAAATTGACATAAAAGAGTTCTTAAAAACAATATTATATTATTAATTGATATTAAATTCCTAAAAATCTAAGGTTCGGCCAAGAGAATTATATAATGATAGGTTCATCATTAATGTACCACTTTGGGGTCTCTTGGATGTATATAGTAAGTTTATTAACCATATTATATAAAAATACAAAGAGACATTGTAAAAGTGAAACTAATTAACTTAGAGTTAATACTTAAGGATAAGGTTAATATAAGTACCCAAACCTGTCTAAATTCTATTGGTTGACTGTTTTTCGACCTATCCCAACCTTAACCTTTTAATAATCAGATTTTGAGCCATTAGAAACCGAATATGAATTTATTATAAATTAATATTTCTAGCTTTTCAAAAGGTGCCCCTCACCCCTCTTATAAAAGGGCACTCCTCCTTCTCATTTCTTCACACCTTCAAACCCTTTTGGTTCGTCCAAACTCTGCCCAAATACTCTCCTAACATCCCTCACTACAACCTAGAGGCCTTAGTTTGATCAGAAATCCAACCTAATGAGCCCTTTTGATCAAATCAAAAGGAAGAACCCGAAGAAGAGGTAATGATTTCACCACCCTTCTCCAAGTTCATTTCTTCTTCCACTTATGCTTCCTTTGTTCTTACCATTCTAAAATAATAACTCCAGTATCTCACATATACTGTGATGTTATTATAAATATGGTACAACCATATTCAGTATTCTATCCACCCTTTGAATAACATGTCACCATACGTGCGTACATACGGCTTACCGTCTCCACGTCGTGGTGTAATTGTTATTCAATATAATATTATTTGGATGGGTATAATAATGATGTGTAACTCATGTAAATAATAAATATAACATGTTAATGATTCTGTATATATGATATATCATCCATTTATATATTATTTTAATATCAAAAGATTGATATTGTCGCTCGTGCGTACGTACAGACTACCGTCTCCACGAACGCGATGAGATTCATTCTCCATCGTATCCATTCAAGTATAATTATCATTTGATGATTTAAAAATGATGTTTAAGGACTAGATATCATTCTGGATATGAATAAGATACAACAACCATGGCTTATGTAACAAAACATATAAAAGAAAATGAGTAAGTTAACTCCCAAAACGACGATAATTCTAAGATATTATTAACAAACCAATGTTAAAAGATCATATATGATATCATATTAATATATATGATTCTTGTATAATTTAATAACAACTATTTCACAATTATACAGGAGGTTAACCTACCCCAACCAAGGAAAAGTACAAGGTAAGGGTTTACTTTACAATCTCTTCATTGTCCGAGGTTGTTTATACGTAATAATCTCCTGGGATCTCTTTATCATCCACATCCATGTTTCTTAAAAATGTATTTCAAAACATTTTTACTATTTACTAGAATATGAGTTAAAGTCATTTATACCCTTTTTGACTTTTATAAGTGGTTTATAAAGGAATCTTTTGATCGTTTTCAAAACAAGGTCCTTTTTAACCTTTTCGACAGAATTAAGGTAAGAATGTTTTTTTAACTTATACGGCGGGTGCAGCTATTTTCCGCCGTTATAAAATTTTCAAAGCTTCACTTACAAGCTTATAAGAATATTTTCAAAGAAAATGTTTTATTTTATATGGATCTTAAATGATTTCAAAATAAAAGGAGATATTTTTTTTAAAAGAATTTTGATTTCATCTATTTCAACATCCTTTGATGGATTTTAAGATTATTTGAAGTTGATTTATTATGATACAAAACTTCTATATTGTATTGAAGGTTTTGTGATATGTTTGACTGTGGATGTTCTATTTTTATACCATTCATAGTTTATGGTGAAAGTATTGACATTTCGTATGCTAGTTTTAATACGAATGTTTATGTTATGTTTAAATCTTTTCATATGGGAATGCATTGGACTTAATATGTGACGGGTGGAGCCCGCTATAGCTCCTCGATGCATCGGTAGGTCTCATGGGACAAACTAGTGTCTTGGCACAAGGCCTTGACAAAATCTTATTTGTAGTCTTGGCACGAGGCCTTGGCTATGTGGTTATGATAGTCTGGCATTATGCATTCCAACATTATGAAAGTGGTTATTGATTTTTGCATGTGATTATTCGATTAGTAGAATATCCATGTGAATAATTAAATGGAATTATTTCATTTTATTTATGCCATACCATGTTTAAAGTTCATGTTTGAATGGCTTTTGTTTTAGTTATACATTGCCTTAAAAGTTTATTCTTATTTATGAAAGTTTCCGCTATATTGTTATCCTTACTGGGCATTTGAGCTCACCCCTTTTCTATGTTTTATTTTTCCCAGGAAGTGAAGAAGTAAGTTATGAATGACCTGCAGGGATATTATGTGGGGATATGAGTGTGGATTATGGAGACAATATGTTGTTGTAGTAGTTTTCCGTTTAATTATGTAATGTAAAACTTATGAACATATCTAGTGTTTCCAAGGCTACTAAACCAATCGATCTTTCGAGATTTGATCTTTCTTGTGATCATGCCAATGTTATGTAACAATGCACCGACTCTGGGTAACTAGGGTCGGGGCGTTACAAGTTTAGTGTCTTTTGAAGCATGGAATGCATTCATCTAACATGTAAAAGATATTCAATATCTCACATAAACATCTTACCCATTATTAATCCTAAATAAATGATTTTTTTATATCGTAAAAAATGGAAAGATTAGAATGGGTGATAATATATTCTCATATTTGGTATGAAAATAATACATTAACATAGGAATGTAAAAAAACAAAAACATGACTTTTCGATATCAAAATATTTGGTCATGAAATAAATCCAAGCAATTCATAAGGAATAAATCATAATATATCAATGAATATGATAAAATAATAATTGTCCTGATAAATAACATTTGGAAAACATATAATCATAGAAAATCACTACCATATTAGCCAAGGCTCATTGCCAAGACCATCATAGTGGACAAATTCCATTACTAAATCGGGTTTACCTTTCATTCCAACCATTTATTGATGAACACGATTTACTTGTTGTTCCAATCATGTCTATGTCATGATATATAAATCTTTAACCAATGCATTGGAGGAAGATATTGTTTCCACACATCACATTAAGAAATCATTCCTACATATGCCACAAAAACATAAACCATTCATCATAGCATAACCCAAGGATAAAATGGTTCTCTTAAATATCATTCCATCACAATACATAAAAAATAAATGGATTTCAAAAAAAAAAATTAAATCATAAACACAATAAAATACATTTAATAATATGTATAGAAACATAACCCTAGTTCTTCTTAGATTGAAATATTTTTGATAAAATACTTGATTTTAATTCTTGAGAAAAGAATCCTTCCTTCTTCAAAAATGATTTCTTTTCTCAAAATGAAACTAAATTTTATATGAAAATAATTTAAATTATGATACACTTGAAATCATCTAAATTAAGATTCTACGAAATTGTGTATTATGAAAGAGTAAGAATCCATTTATGACATAGAAGATAAATAACATTCCCCTAATACTTTTGCTTGAAAAGTAAAAAATTACCTCATATCGAATAATGAAAAAATATTCCTTTAATACCATTTACTGAATATTTACTATTGGTTAGAACTTACTTTAAAATATTGTATAAGAATAAAACTAATGTTACATATTTAGGAACATGGATGTGGATGATAAATATACCCCAGAAAATAATTACATATAAAAAAATCTCAGATAATAATGATATTAAAAAATTACACCTTACCATAGGTATGATATCCTTCACATGTACTTGACCCTCCACTATAATGATTTAAGAAATGCTATTTACTTATTCTATAATTTAAAGTCCCTAGTATTTTTTAACCAGGTTAAAACACATATGTTTTTAAAAAATTTCATTGTAATGAGGGGTTGGTTTTAAAACCAAGATTCGGGATATTGTTTTGACAGTTGGGATCTTTTAAACATGTATATATTGGGCTTCAGTAAAGGCTCAAGGAGTTTTCAAGATCCTTGTATGGGTTTCGGGAGAACCAGGCCCAACATAGGTGTATACATAGGCTACACAAGGTATGTCAAATAGTACAGGTCAGTCGTGCTTTCTAAATGGGTGTCCACTAGAAGACATATGATCTATGCATGATCTTCCAGGGTAGGCGAGTTAAATAGTGCGGCTTACCCTTTTTTATGTTTTAGGTTAATTTATTTAAATTAATTTTGAATAAAACTAATTTAATTAATTGATGTGAAATGGGGTATTTATTTATTTAATTTGGGGTTTATAAGATTTAATTAAATGATGATTAATTGGAGAATTTATTTATTAAATTCAGTTGAAAAGAACTTATTTAACAAAAGTGAGATGGGGGTGTTATTTAATTGAATTAAATCCACAAGAATTTAATTAAATGGTGTTGAATTGTGGAATTCACTTAATGAAATTCAGTTGAAAAATTATTATTAAATAAAGTGAAATGGGGGTTTTATATAATTAAATTAAAAGTGAGAGAATTTAATGAAATGAGTTCAAGATAGAGAATGGATAATTAATTTAATTAAAATTATATTGGAGAGAATTTAATTAAATGGCTTTGAAAATGGGAAATATAATAAATAAATTTTTTTTATTGTTTTTTATTAAATGATGTTGAGTTGGATAGTTATTTTCTTAAATTGAGTTTAAATTAATTAATTTTATTTTCTCAATGATGATGAGATGTAGTAATAATTTAATTAAATTGAGATGGGTGTAATTTAATTAAAAGATATGTAAATGAGGAGTCGGAGGTTATCAGAAAAGGGAAATATTAAATAGTAACATTTAAATGATGTGTAAATGATGAGTTGGGGTTTTATTTAATTAAATTCATGGAAAATATGAAATTAGTTAATTAATGTGAAATAGAGGTTTTATTTAACTAAATTCATGGTTAAGAAATATTTAATTAGTCATTACAAAAATAGAGGATTAATATTTAATTAAATACATGTTTAGATACTTTAACTAAATAATTTTGATGAGTCGGAGTTTTTAATTTAAATAAATTTGTTCTAGAGAATATAATAAAATAACAGGAATTTTACAAATTATTTAATTAAATTCAGTGGTAACGAATTTAATTTAATGATGATTAATTATGTGTCAGTGATTTATTTAATTAAATTTTGTTAAAAGGAATTCAATTTAATGATGTAAAGTGGGGGGGTTTTATTTTATAATTTTTTTTTGAAAATAATAAAATTAAATGATTAAAAAATGGGGAGATTTGGGTTTTATCAAAGATGAATTTTAATTTAATGATAATAATATTAATGGTTATTATTGTGTATGTTTTATTTAATTAAATTGAGGTTGATGAATTTAATTAAATAAGGTGATATGGAAGGTTTTATTTAATTAAATTTAGTTAAATAGAATTTAAATAAATATTGTGAAATAATTTTTTCTTTAATTAAATTGAAGGATAATTATTATTTAATGAATTGATGTGAAATAAATGTTTTATTTTAATTAATGTGAAGGTGGAAAGAATTTAATAAATTGTTCTAAAATGGGGGTTTTATTTAATTCAATTCGGTTGAGATAATTTAATAAAATATAAACGTGTTTGAGTTGTGTTAATTAAATTCATTGAAGGTAATTTAATTAAATGAGGAATGAAATAGTTTTAATTTAATTTAATCTGTGGGAGATAATTTAATTAAATGGTGTTAAATGAGGTGTAAACAGGGTGTTTATTTTTTATTAGAGGAGTGTTAATTATTGGATAATAATAGTAATATCATGTGGTTTTTTATTGTTATTATATTAATTTATATAATTAAAATAAGGGATGAAATTGATATGAGAGAGAGAAATGGATGGACTGGCATATAGAAGGTGAGGAGAAATCCCCTTCCCTCAGCTCTCCCTATGTGATACACACCACCCCCTCCGGATGCTCCATCTATGTGCATCCATATCATTTGAATTTCTGCATGAATCATGTATGCCTTGGTGATGTGAATCTTTGTGCATGATATTTGTTATTAACATCATCCATATTGACTTTCTTTCTACTAATATTTGGTCATCATAAACCCTAACCGAGGGATGAATTCAGTTTCTTCTAATCTTCTGATTCTAAGTAGTGCGGAATAATTCACAGGACTCCTTTGTCCGTATTTCGATAATTGCAACTAAATTCATGACGGATTGTATCGATTCAGTTCCCCAATGTCAATGTTGGATAAGGCTCAATACATATTAATGGTGTTTTCACCCCTTAAATAATGTGCATGTGGTTTAAATGTGTTTTCGTTAATTATTTGGTGTGTGTTAGCCTCTGTCGCACTATTTATGAGTGTATGTTATTTTTTTAGGTGCGACAATAAATTCTAAGGGTGTTAACATTTTATTGGAGTTGTGCTTGAATGATAATATTGTGGATTAAGTTAGAATGTGTTGGATTGTCCAATTCATTGAGGTATGTTCCTCAACATTTGATAGTTAACAAAAAGTACTAGTTTTTTAATTACTATTGCTAAAAAATTTGACTGAAAATGCTGAATGAATTGTTTATTGGTGAAAAAAAATTATTATATTACAAAATCAAATTTTTGTAAGAAAACACCTCAAATGGAGGTGGGCTACATTCAATCTAAAAACCTAATGGATAGACTGATATGTTTTTTATATTTATGATATTTGTTTTTCTATTAGTGCCCTTACATGTTGATTCACATGGATTAAGGGGTAATTTTGACTATTGGGTAGGATAATATGAGATAATTAATTATGAATTAATGACTGAGATATATTGAGATAATTAATTGTAAATTAATTATGTGCTTTGAGAAATATAATTGAGATAATTAATCAGGTGATTAATTTTGATATATTAAATTGGATAAGATGAAATAATTAATTGCGAGTTAATTATGTGCTTTGAAAATTGTAATTGAGATAATTAATTAGGGTATTAACTAGTACATATTAAATTGGATAAGTTTAGATAATTAATTTTGAAGCAATTTTATGATTTTAGATTTTAATAAAGGTAATTAATTAGGGGATTAATTACATGATTTTGATTTTCCTAGTTGAGATAAACAATTGGGTCTTGAACTATGGTATGTCATTTGGGATAAATTGTGATAAATAATGTAAAATTAATTTTCATCCTTGTTGTTGTTCAATAAAATTAATTGTGTTATTTGTTATGACGAGTTAAGAATTAAACTGGATAATTGTATCAGGAAAAATTTATTATGGAATGTGATTTTTATAAGAGATTAATTAATTGATGGTTTAATTAATGGATTGATGTATTTATTTAATTTTTGGGCTAACTAATAGATTTGGTAAATTTAGCTAATCGATTCGGTTAGTAAGGGAATAAGGATAATTAATTTGGTGAATTAATTAAGATATTTTCAGCCAAGGAATTCAGATAATTTGTTTAGTTTATTATCTAGTTTACTTGATTGGGGTTAAGAATAATTAATTATTTCATCTAAAATGTTGAATGGTTGATTAATTGTAGCATTAGTAGACAAGAAGCTGATGTTGTTAATTAGTTTTCATACTAATTAACAGAATTGATTAATTAATTTATGATTTAATTAATGTATGGTATTTGGGGTGTTATATATAGCGTTCTACACCACTGATACAAATAAATGAACAAGATTTTCGTTGTTAGACATGGTGTTCTTAACCAATCGTATTTTGGGTGTTAGATATGGAGATCTACACTAATGATAGAACTATAAGTATTTTTGTGTTTTGGGGTGTTATATATGGCATTATACACCAATTATAAGAAATGATAAACGAGATTTTGGGTGTTAGACATGGAGTTCTACATCGATTGGAATTTAGGGTTTTAGAGATAGTGTTTGTTCTACACCAATGATAAATAATGGTAAACAAAATTCTGGGTGTTAGACATGGAGTTCTACAATGATGGTATTTTTGGGTGTTAGACAGGGCATTCTACAGCAATGATAAATAACGATTATCTAGATTTTTGGTTTTAGACAAAAAAATTTGCATCATTGGGATTATGTGGTGTTGGACACTGTGTTATGAAAGAATGATTCATAAATCCAAGGGATTTGGGGTGGTAGTCATGATGTTCTGCACTGATGGGTTTTTTGAGTATTAGACATGGAATATTACATTAGGGATAAATAGTTATAGAGAATTGTAAAATTAATATTTGGCATGATTCAAACCTGGAGTTATGAAATGATTAAATAGTGAATAATTGGTAATGTGTTGAAAGATATTTGTGCTTGATAAATATGCATGTATCATTGTTCTATAGACTATTATTCCAACTACAAGCCGAAGCTGGTTCACTGTCAGGTGACCATTTGTATACTTGATAGGTTGATGTTTATTTGATTAGTTATATTATTTTCATGTTATATCTATACATTGTTTGTTATATTTCATTTCCTATATTGAGCTAGAAACCCAGTGGTCCCGGACCACTAAGATGCATATCTCACCCCTATTTGGGATGCAATTTCTTTAGGGTACATGAGTATACATTATTTTTTTTATAGGACAATGGAAATTTTCTTGTGGTAGTTACGTATACTTGGGAGATAGGAGAAAAGGACTAAGTAGGATCTTGAGATGCTTGTAGTGCTTTGATTTTTGGTATTTTAGTCTTTTCTTTATTTTTTATTGGAATGTAATGTATTTTGTTTTGTTTACTACTTTTTGATAAGTATCACCATGAAATTCATTCTTTTTATAACAGGGTTTGGACGTTTTTATTAAACAATTGATTATTATTTTTCATCTCCTTCTACTGTTGTTTGAGTTTATTATATATTTCCATAGTGAAATATGAAAATGAGGGTATTGTATACCCACTAAATATCTATAGACCGTCTCTACTATTCACTAGCATATCCCATAAGGGGAGATAGGCTTGAGAGCATGTGATGACCGGTTTGACTACCAGTTCAATGGTAAGCGAGGTTGGGATGTTATGAAGTGGTATCAATGGTTCAAAGTTTCTTTTTTTTATTATATATTTCTATTTTGGGTTGTAATAATGGAAAAAATGTTTGTGTCGGTGTTCAGTTAATATTTGTGCTTGGGACAGATCACTACATATGTGAGAAATGACCAAGTGTTAGGGATGGGAAGTGATGTTTATACTACTTGAGATTACAATTGATATGATTTCACCATGAGAAACTAGTGTATTTTGGATGCTTATTTATTTTTGTAATAAAAAAAATCATCATTGGCATGATATGGCCTGGAATGTTTATTACATGAATCATCATTGTCACATAAAAGATTCACATCCCATGAATATCACATGCCATGTAGTTCATGTGTAGAATGCCTTGTATTTTGATTCTATGTATTGGGTGAAATTTCATGTTTGGATCTTCATTATCATCCCTTCTTATAAATCATGTTTAGATGATTATATACCTAGATACCTCTATTATTAGCATGTGGTGTATTGGTTCCCGTATTCTATGTTATAACATGTTTTTTTGTTACTGCTTTTGATAACTTGCTATAAATGATTTGATATGTAAATTGTAGCTTGAGTGGGAATTGATTGGTTGTGCTTACGATGGGTATGGTTTTCATGGGTCGGCGAAATAATTCATGAAAAGAGCAATGGACTGGGGTTCAAAAATGTTTAAGGGAGTGTTGGGTGTTTAGGAATGCAATGTGATCCTTCAAATGAGACTTCATGACCTTAGTGGGTTGGTTGATGTTGTTCTAGTTCCCGGTGGATTCTCATGGATGATATATTTTTTCTGTTGGTATATTGTAAAGTGCTATGTTTATTTTTTGAACCAGGTTAAAACAAATTCTTTTTGAACTCTTTTGTTGTAACAACGTGTTGGTTTAAAAAGAAAGACACATGATAATGTTTTTAAATTAGGGATCTTTTGACCAAGTTTATATTGGGCTTCAATAAAGGTTCTAGGAGTTTCTTGGATGGCTATATAAGATTCTTGAGCATCAATACCCATAGAGGTGTAAGCACAGGTTTTGCATGGTAAGTCAAACTGTGCAGATAAATTGTGGATGATAAATTGGGTGTATAGAAGAAAACTCACGGTCTACACATGATCTCCCAAACTCTGTGAGTCAAACAGTGCAGATTACCCAGTTTTATGTTTCGAGTTAATTTATTTAATTAAATTCATGATTAAAAGAATTTAATTAATTGATCTGAAATGGGATATTTATTTAATTAAATTGAGTTTGATATAATTTAATTATATGATGTTAAATTGAATAATTTATTTAATTAAATTATACATAAAACAATTTAATTAAATAAACTGAAATAAGGGTTTTACATAATTAAATTAAAGATGTGAGAATTCAATTAAATGATGATGAATTGGTTAATTAATTTAATAAAATTATGTTGAAAAAAATTAAATCAATAAAGTGAAGTTGGTGTTTTATTTAATTAAATTAAAGCTCATAGAATTTAATTAAATGTGGTTGAGATTGATAATAGAGAATTCATTTAATTAATTTATTATAGAGTGAATTTTATTAAATGGAGTTTAATGGTAAAACTAATTAAATTAAATTATGTTGAGTGCTTTCAATTAAATAATTTTGAGATGGAGAATTTATTTAATTAAATTTATATGAAATGAATTAAATTTATTTTTAAAAATGATGATGAGATGGAGTCTTAATTTAATTAAATTATGATGAGTGTAATTTAATTAAATGAATTGTAAATGAGGAGTTGGTGGTTATCAGAAAATGGAAATATTAAGTGGTAAAATTTAAATGATTTGTAAATGGGGAGTTGTGATTTCATTTAATAAAATTCATGGAAAGGGGGAGTTTTATTAATTAATGTGAAACAGAGGATTTATTTAATAGAATTATTTGTTAAGAAGAATTCAATTAGCCATTGCTTAATATGGGATAATTATTTAATTAATTCAAGGTTGAGAGAATTTAACTAATTAATGTTGATGGGATGGAGTATTAAATTAAATTAAATTCTGTTCAGATAATTTAATTAAATATCATGATTTATAAAACAAATATAGTTAAATTTATTATGAAAAAATTTAATTAAACGTTGATTAATGTGGTATTAGTGTTTTTTAATTAAATTATGTTAAACGTAATTTAATTAATTATTTTCAAGTGGGGGTTTTATTTAATTAAAATTATTGAAAATGATTTAATTAAATGATTTATAAATGGGGAGTTTTGGTGTTTTATCAAAGAATCATTTTATTAAATTCTAATAATATAAATGGTTATTGTTATGGCTGTTCGATTTAATTAAATTGAGATTTATGATCTTAATTGGAAAAATTGAGTTGGAGGGTTTTATTTAATATAATTATGTTAAAAAGAATTTAATTATATGATGTAAAATGTATTTTTTTAAATATATTCATGGTTAAGTTGAATTTAATGGTTTGATGTGAAATGGGGGTTTTATTTTAATTAATGTGACAATTGTGAGAATTTAATAAGTTTGTGTTAAATAGGGGGTTTATTTAATTAAATTTAGTTTACTGAATTTAATTAAATAAAGACATCTTGGAGTTGTATTAATTAAATTCATCGAAATGGATTTTGTTAAATGAGGTAAGAATGTGTTTTTATTTAATTAAAAGTGGGGGAAAGAACTGAAATAAGTTGATGTAAATGAAGTGTAAATGGGGTTTTTCGGTTTATCTAAGAGGAATGATAATTATTGGATAATAATTATATCCCGAGGATTATTATTATTATTATATTAATTATTATAAATAAAATAATGGTTTTAATTTATTTGAGAGAGATAAAATGAGGGAGAGGTGCATAGCTGGTGAGGTATAATCACCTCACCTCATCTCTCCCGATGTGAGGTGCACCACCCCCCTCATATAGATCCCTTTTGCGCAACCATCTCCTTTAGATATCTTCATGAATCATGTCCCTCTCGGTGAGGTGAGTATGTCTGCATGAGCTTCGTTATTCACATCGTCCCTTTCGACTCTCTATCGCCCAAAATCTAGTCAGTTGCAACGCTACCTATGGGTTTTATTCTGTTTCTAATTCTCTTATTATTCTAGATGGTGTGAATTATGTCTCGAGACCAGTTGGTCCATATTTGGACATCTTCCACCGAAGTAATGGAGGCTTTTCTTGATTTGATTCACTATCGTCAAAACTGAGTACGGCTCAATACCTGTTAATGGTGTTTCACCCCTTATATAAGGTGGTGATGATTTAAATGCATTCTAATTATTTATTTGGGTATGTTTTTGTCCCTTAAACACTATTTTTGGTGCCAGTTTTTTGTGGGTAGGTGGGGCGATGAATTATTAGTGTGTTCACACTTTTTTAGATGTGTGTGTGCATGAGAAGATTGTGTTTTATATTAGAATGTTTTGGATCATCAAATTCATTGATGCAAGATCCTCAACATTTCTTAATAACTAAAACACAATAGATATTTAATTACTGTTGGGGAAAAATATTAATGCAAATTCTAAATGAATTTTTTATTTGTATAAAATAATTTATTAGATTTAAAAATCACAATTTTTTTAATATAAAACCTTCAATAGAGGTGCACCGCCTTCTAGCCTAAAACATAATGATTAGACTGATATGTTCATATAGCTTGTTGATATGTGTTTTTATATAACACCCTTACATGTTGACACACTTGGATAATGTGGTAATTACGAGTGTTGGGAGGGATAAGTTGATATAATTAATTATGAATTAATAAGTGGGATATATAGAGATAATTAATTGTGAATTAATTTTGTGCTTTGAGAATTGTAATTGAAATAGTTAATTAGGTTATTAATTATGAGATATTAAATTGGAAATTTTTAAATAATTAATTGTTAATTAATTATGTGATTTGATAATTGTAACTGAGATAAATAATATGGGGATTAATTATTTTATGTTAAAGTGGATAGTTGACATAATTAATTGTGATTTAATTTTACTATTTTTTACTTTAATATAAGCAATTAATCAAGGGATTAATTACCAGATACTGATTTTCCTTATAGAGATAATTAATTGGGAGATTAATTTTGATATGTCTGTTGGTCTAAATTGATATAATCAATGGAGAATTTGTTATGAGGCTATATTTTTTTCAATATAATTATTTGTGATGTGTTTATAATTATATTGGATAATTTTTTAAGGAAAAATTAATTATGGAATGTGATTTGTATGGTATTTTAATTTTATATGGATTAATTAATGATTTCATGTAATATGTTAATTATTGGGATAACTAATAGATTAGGAAAAATTAGCTAATCGATTAAGTTAGTAAGGGAATAATGATAAATAATTTGGTGATTTAATTTTCATGTTTTCGGATATGTAATTGGGATAAATATTTGATTTAATTATATAGTCGACATGATTGGGGTTAAGAATAACTAATTATTTCCATTTAAGATATTGAATGGTTATTTATTTTTAGAATTAATTGAATAGAATTTGTTTTTTTAATTTGTTTTTGAAATAATTTGAAGTGTGATTAATTAATTAATTAATAAATTAATTAATGGGATTTGAGTTGTTAGACAGAGTGTTGTACGCCAAATATGTAAATAAATGAATGGGATTTTGGGTGTTAGATATTGAGTTATTCACCCACCAGATTTTGTGAATTAGACATGGAAATCTTCACCACTGATAGATCCATCTATATTGTTACGTTTTAGGGTGTTAGACCTGGAGTTCTACAGAAAGGTAAAATAATGATAAATAGGATTTTGGGTGTTAGACATGGCATTCTTCATCGATGGGATTTTGGGGGGATAGACCTGCTTTTCTACACCAATGATAAATAATGATAAATGGAATTTTTTTTGTTGGACATGGAGTTCTTCATTGATGGAAGTTTAGGGTGTTAGACATGGAGTTATACACCAATGATAAAAAATGATAAACTGAATTTTGGGTGTTAGACACGACATTTTTCATCTATTGTATTTTTGGGTGTTGGGAATGGTGTTGAACACCAATGATAAATAAATGAACTATATTAGGGGTGGTCTACATGATGTTCTACACCAATGGGATTTTTTAGTTTTGGACATGGAATTTTACACTAATGATAAATTTGTAAAGAAAATTGTGAAATGAATATATGGAATGATTCAAACATGTAGTTATGAAATTATTAAATATACAATAATTTGTAATGTGTTATATGGTAATAACTCCTGATAATATTTCTGGATTGATTCTTATGCAGACACATATTCCATATATGAGCCGAAGAAGGTATCGTCGTCAGGTGTCCCTTTGAAAATATGATGGGTTTTTGGTTATTTATTCAGGTCTATTATTGTATTTTTATATATGTGCACATTTTGTTAAATTGAATTGTCTACATTGGGCTAGACAAGGGGTGGTTCTGGCTCACTAAGATGTATATCTCACACCCTATTTGGGCTGTTATAGAATTGGAGTACATTAGTATAATTTTTTATTTATAGGGCTGTAGTCCTTTGCTTGTGGTAGTTTCTTATGCATGGGAGTTAGAAGAAATGGAACGAGAGGGGGCTCGAGATGATTATGAATATTTCCCTAGGGTCTGTGATTCATTTAATTATTTTTGTATTAAAATGTAATGAATGCTTTTTTGTTTACTGATTTTTGATATTTATCACCCTGACATGAATGCATTGTAAAAAATAGGTTTATACATTTTTATTATTCAGTTTATTATTGATTTACATATACTTCTATTGTTATCTGAGTTAATTATCTATTTCTTATGTGAACTCTAAATATGAGGGTATATCCTCCCCACTGAGTATCCATAGACCCTAACCGCTAGTCAGCAGCCTTTGGCATATTGGTAGACATTCTTGGGGTCATGTGAGGACCGGTCCAACTACCTGTTTGAGGGTAAGCAGGGTCCGGATGTTTCATAGAATCATTAAATTTTTTATAATGTCATATACAATTATATTATCATCCGTTTTTAGTAACATTTCATTGTCACTCGTTATTTAGATATTAACAACTTTATGTTCTTATGCACATTTTGTCGGAAATGTTTTTGTTACACTTCATATGTTATGGTTATATAATTTTCAAAAAGATATTTTTATAATATATATCATATTTATTCTTTCATTTCATATATATAATTTTGTTTATATTAATATCATGTAGAATGATTTGCATCGCATCGTGGATATGGTAGGTCGTACCTACGGACGATTGACGATATCATTCACTTAATGGTTTTATGGAATAGAATTGGATGGTGTATTAATTATTCAGAATTATTGTCATGTTATAATCATTATTTAAGTCCAATATGTGCATCATTATAAACATCCAGATTATGTATCAATGAATAAAAAATTACACCAGGACATGGAGAGGTAAGTCGTGCGTATACACACATAGTGATAATTTTATTCGTAGGATGGATAAAAATTGGTATAAAGTTGTAACATAATTATAATATCATGTCATCATGTATAAGATACTATATTTATTATATTATTTAGGAAACAACATAAGAATTAGAAGTAAAAGAAAAAAGAATATTGAAAGAGGTTATAAAACAATATCTCTTTTTTGAGTATCTCCTTTTGATTTGCACAAAACATCTCCATAAGATTGATTTACTTCTAATGTGTGGTCTATATGTGGGAGATATGGATTTTGGGAGATTATTTGAGAGGAATATTAAATATATGAGGGTCTTCATATGTGTGAGTATGTGGGTAGATTTGGTGACATTTTATAAGAGGGAGAGGGGCACTTTAGGAAAGTCTTGAGCTATTATTTTACAATAAATTGATTTTTGAATTATAATATCAATGAAGTGATCTATTTCTAGGATAATTTGGGTAATGTTTTAAATAGTCTCATCATATTATTTTTAGACAATTATATAATTTATTTAGAAATTTTCTTTTTTAGTTAACCCATTATTACTATCTTTTAATTTTAATAGAGGTGACAATATTTTAATTATTAGGAGGCTTTTTAGTTTACTAATATGGGGTCAATTTTCTATAATTGGATAATTAATTAAATTTTATAATTTATAGAATATCCTTTTTAATTTTAATGTATTTTTTTGATTTTTAATTAATTTAGTAATATATTATTTTGATAAAATATCAATAGTGTAAACTTTTACACTATTTATTTAATTGTATTTAAATAAAATTCAAATAGTTATATTTATTCAGAACCAATGAATTTAATTGTCTTATAATATGTTATATTCACCTAGAAAAATCATTAATGTCAGAAATCCTTTCAAATAATATATTTTTTACTATTTGTAATTACATTTATTTGATATTTCTCTTAATAAAATAATTATTTTATCACTATTATGACAATATTTATTGTAATTATTAAATCTATAAAAATTATAATTAAATTCAAATAATGATAAAAGTTTCATTATATTCTTGAATACTATTTAGTTTTGATGTTTTATCAAATTTATCAATACATTAATAATATTATGCTCATATTAGATAAGAGAGTGGCATGTTGTCACTTTCATTTGTATTAATTAAAATTACTTCACTTTCAATGGGAAAATGACTGTTAACGGAATCCATTATGACCCTTAAGTGAAATTAGTTGACCTTAACTTATTAAAATAGATTTTTGATGGTTTTATGGTAATTTTGTTATCTTTATCATATTTTTGTTACCCTAATTTACCTGATTTTCCTTTAACTATGGTAAATAAAAATTACTATAGTTACTATTCAAAATATCAAAAAAAAGTATCATATTAACATAACATGAAATCCTATAATTAAAAAAATCTAATCCATTTTTAAAAATTAAAAACAATTAATTTTTAGTAATTAATTTAAAATTAATTTCCGTTATAAAAGCTACAAAACGAGGTATTTTCAAGTAAAAATCATCAATAGATTGATGTATGATTATATCTAATTTCAGGATGAAATTACCTTTAATGAAAAACATAGGATTAAATTATAAAAATTCAATATAATAAAAATTTAAACCCAATTAAAATGATTACATTTCTTTATAAATAAATCTAATGAAAAAACAATTTAAAATTAACATGTAGTATATTTCACT
Organism: Viscum album; assembly: GCA_963277665.1. Classification (NCBI taxonomy): domain Eukaryota; kingdom Viridiplantae; phylum Streptophyta; class Magnoliopsida; order Santalales; family Viscaceae; genus Viscum; species Viscum album. Next base: position 1,175,119,640 of record OY728166.1, on the reverse strand, counting down.
ATTCAAAAAAGTTAATATTATCCAAAAAAATACCAAAAACTAAAACAAAGTAAATTTTTATGTTTTAATCCTAAATAAAAACTATATTTTTCTAAAAATAATTTATAAAAGTGTAAAAACTTTATTTAAAATGGGTTCGTCATCAGAAGGCTGTAAAACTACATTTCTAAAAAAACAAACATTCTATCCGTAAAATTGATTTTTTTCTTATATCATGTATAAAAAACGTATAATATGAAGCATAAACATTAAATTGAATATATATATATATCACTAATGAAATACATAAAGTGTGATTTTCTTATTTTATAGACTCATTTATTTTCATTTTAATGGTTTTTTCAGAAGGAAGTTAATATTATTCATACACATAATTATAATGACTAGGTTATAATATTGTGTTATCAGTTATACTCAGTATTGTGTGAAATGAATTATATCAAAAAAATATGAAATTTATTGTAACACAATCCAAGAATAGTTTTGTGTATATTGTAAGCTAATATGGTGTTTCCTGTAGCTCAAGCTAATCTTGGTGTAGTGTAAAACACAAGACATCAAGGAAATTAAAAAGAGTCTACCTCATAAAATCTTAGGGTATTATACCTCTTATGTTGTATTATGTGGTGTATTGTTCTTATAAACTTTTTCCATCTATTTAAATATCTATATAAGATTTCATGATTCACAAGGGATATGTTATTATGTTATCATCCACATTATTTCTCTTCATGTATTATTAAATGTTACATATAGATTTTCATGGAAAAATTCTCTTTTAATTGGATTGATTATGTGATGTTGGAAAAATGAATGCTTTTACATTCTCTTATAATGAAAATAAATGGTTTTAATTTTTTCAATACTACATGTATGATTATATTTACCTCTTAAAAATTGATTAAAGATTAATATCCCATGTGATAATATTGAAAGGAATTTGGAAGAAACTAAAATACATTGGGGAGTCTATCTATTAAGTGACAGGTGGGCCAAAAATTATATACCCCTCTCTTGCATTGGGGGAGTGATTATATCTCATAAGTTGACAATTAAGAGATTGGGGTCTAAACCAAATATATTATTGTAATTATTCCACTATAATATTTTTTTCTCAGTAGTGAACCTTATTAATGTAATTGATTTTAAATGATTACGTTTAATATATAATCGAATGATTCAAACCATTCTCATGTAAGGATGACTCGTGTGTTATGTTATGATCATATATTTTTCCTTTTTTATCATTGATGTAAATTTTTTATTTGCGTATGATTTCATAATAATATGTTCAAGGAAAATGATTATTATCTCATATATCCATGTTTACATTATTGACACGTATGATCATAAATTATTATATCATATGTTTTATCTCACTAATAATTTCATCTCACCCAATTCATATATGTCAATTTCAAGGTTTATGAAGATGAGTATACAAAATGATAATTATAACGGGGTTTGGTTATTAAGGAATATTCATAACATTTTTAAAATATTTTTTTTCATCTTTTCTCCAGTGAAACAAAACAAAAATGATATCAAGATTGCATAATATTATTATGAGATGTAGTTTTAAAATAAAATATATGTACATTCATCTTAGTTAATAGGTGTTAGTATCAAATCCATTGTTTAAAAAAATTATTTATACATAGATCTGGGATTTTGTGTATGGGTCACCTCAGATAGAATTAAAGTGTGGTGTATAATGTTTTTTGGATTAGTAGTAGATAACATTAGTGAAAACCCAAGAGATAAGACAAAATATAGTAAAACAACCCATGTTTTGGTAAATTATAGAGTGTGTTTTTCCATGAAATTTTATCCATATTTCCATACAAATAAGTAGATTTTGAATCTTGAATACATTTTTCATAGGTTAAAAACCCTAAAATGGTTGGTTAGTTATTATCTTAATAATACATTAGTGCACAAGTAGTGGGCCAAACTACACCCATAGTTTAAAACGTCCATGGGACATTCTTTGCATGAGTCGCATTATATTTGTAAACCATTTAAAAAATTTAAATGGAATTTTATGATGTATTATTTATCAATTATGTTAATTGAACCTTCTAGTGTTATCACAATAGATACCCCATATTGAAAACCTAAATATTCATAAGTTAGAGAATACATGTCATTTAAAGAGTTGATTCTTCAATGAATACAATTTTCCAGTTATAAATATATTATTATTAGCATTCTAAAACCTCAATGTTACATTATTTAATGTAATGCTGGTGATCAAAGGAAATGAGTAAACAATGGATTTAATATATAGTGTTAACAGTTTCCCAAACAGAAACCTAATTAGAAAGTGTCAAAATTACAAAAATTACTTATAAAGCTCACCCAATTATTTGAAGAAAATAATAATAATATAAAATCTATTGAACTCCTTAATAAATTATAGAGAGAAACTTTTGTTATCAAATTATTCATATTGAAACATAAAACCTCTTCTACTATGTCCCTAAAACTAATAATTGTTGAGAAGTGAATTATTTCTATAGATAATATATTATTTTCGTTTAGTTTTTCTACCATAAAAAGGTCATATTGGTTTTTTTGTTTCTAAGGTGAGGCTAAACAATGATAAAATTTCATCAATGATATAGGGTATAGTGGATAATTATAATCTATGAAATCGGAGGAGTTAAATAAAATATTATTCACTAAATACTTTCAATGAAATATTTTCACAAATATTAATAATCTATTCATAGAGTATAAAAAAAGAGGATGAATCCATTGAAACATATGAGTAAAACATTACAAGTCTCACACCATAAATTTAAAATTCTACAATTAACCATGAAATTAAGATTGAATTATTTTCAAGTGTCCTTAATAAAAGTATTAAAAATGGAGTAGTTATAAGAGATATTTTATTCCTATGGGTAAATTTTCCAATGTGTGAAAAATGTGGAAGTGGAAGCTGTTGACACTCCTTCTTTTGGATACAGAAAAAAATATAGAGTATCATGGATACATTTATAAAAAATCCATATATTAAAGGATTCTAAATCTCCTAAATTCCAAAAATGATGGGTGAAAGGCTTAGGAAATTTCATAAAAGGATATGTGAAGTTTTTAACATGTGGTAAAACAGGAAAATATTCTCACCAAGATAGATAAATGCAATGATAACAATAGAGAAATAAAAAGTCTCAAAAAATGTTGCACTCTTACATAAATGCATCAAAAGTATTGATTTTGGGAATTTATGAAAATAAATTCCCCAATACAAGGGATAATGAGGATAATATGCCTAAGTAGTCACTAAAATGAAATGAACTGGAAAATCCTAAAAACATTACTATGGATGACATGAGCCATAAAAATGAATGTTGAAATGCATACTCATAATCCACTCAAGGGATTCAAATTCCAAAATTTATTCTTTTTTACGTAATTACTTATACCTATAAGGTTATCAAATAAAATTAATTATTATATCAAGGATTACTAGTGAAAACTATTACTAATATGATGGTTATGCACCATGGGTATATTCTTATTTGATAGAGTATTTTTTATTCCTAAAAATATTATTATTCTCCTTTTAGTGTAATATTATGTAATTTTGGGAATTGATTATCCCCTATCTATGTATAACAATTAGATTTCGAGAATAAGGATGTTACATTTCATATCAAATGTCAGCATATGACTATATTTTAGTAGAACGTATTGATATTATATTTTTATATATGAATTCTATAATATGAATCTTTATACTGAACTTTGATATGATTTCACTATTCTTACACATGTTTGTGATGATAATATTTAATTATGAATTATATCTCAACTCATGAAAAAACATCCATCTATTCTCATTGGTTGGAGGAATTTAAATTGTGTTGGTGTTTTTTAATAAAGGGGTAGAATGTAAACACTAATTATTTTAGTGTATTTTATCCTTAAATTATATAATAGGATGCATATCATTTTCCCAAAATGATGTCATACTAATATGATACTGTGATACAGTTGATTAAGAGAAAACTAATATCATTTAAATATAAACATTATAAACATTGCTTTTGAATTATCAGAAATATATTGATATAATAACATTATGAAATAAATTATTACAGGAAATCAAAGATAATATTTAAATATAAATTCATTGAAAACAGTAACTTTTTTTGGTAGATAACTAATAAGATCATCTTAATCATAAATGGTATTTTCCTCAAAAAATTTGTTTTGATTGTTATACTTTTTATATTATAGGAAAATTAATATATTTTGGTTAAATGGTGATAAAATGTAATTTTTATATTAATAATTGATTAATAGTAATTTAATTGGTAATTTATTAGAAATAATCATAATAGTAATTAATATTTATGATATCATTTTTCTATAAAAATAGTTTTCATTTGTATTTTACATTTCAATTTAAAAGTTAAATTCCTAAATTTTTTAATTTTATTTTGGAAAATGAGATAAATTTCTTATTAATCATGAAGTCATCATATTATTGTGAATTGTTTTATTTATTTTGAAAAAAATAATTATTTATAGGTGAATGGTATAAAATATTGTTTTAACAAGTTCCATTAATTTCCTGACATGTTTAGTATATTAACTTGGATTAAAATTTTATTGATACTTTATCCTAAATAAATATTTATATAATATGTAAAATTATGAATTTAAAATAGTTTTTTTAATTTATATACTAATGATTATTATTTTTGGGGTATAATAATGTTTCTTCTTATAATTGGTTATATGTTCTATACATTCATTATTTTAAAATTAATTTTTATCACTTGTTAAATTTTAATAATGTAAATTTTTTAATATTATAAATTCAATATCTGAATTATTTAATAAGTGGTGTATTATATTGTTCAATAAAAATTAGTTATTTTGGATGGAAAATAAGTTATCAAAAAAATTATTATTTTGGAAAGATAAATTAAGGGGAAAGGGCCTAAAGATATCTAAAATAATATCACATATTTGTGTTTATGTGAGTTGAATAAAAAATTAAGCCTCCCCTATCCATTTTTTCTTCTATTTGATCCACTATCCATTTAATGTAACATGAATTCAACATAATATTATAAAGGTTCATAAAAGTTCCACCCCTCTCACTTATAAAAAGAGCCCTTCACCACTAACCTATCCTCACACCAAATGCCTTTTACATTGAAAAAATTCATCTCAAACCCATTAAAAATTAACTATCTTAATTTATGTAGGTTATGGTATAATCAATATACTATTCTCAGAAGGATCCAGTTTTTTTCCTGAGGATTACATTAAATACCATGATTGATACCCTTTAATATCTACTAAATTTCTTTATTATACATCCTAATAATATATTATATCCATTAAAACATTATTAAGTAAGTATCATAAATATAATAATGTTTTATCATGTTAAAATTATAATTGTTTTTTACTTTTCTCATAATAACTGACTAGAAAAATGTTAATGTCAGGCATGTGTACATATGGGCTATCGCCTCCATAGACTGCATGTTTAATTTTGAAAAAAATCCTTACATAGATAATTATAAGAAAATATTTAATAAATAAATGTAATATATTTGAAAATATATGATTTTGTAATAATAAATAATTATTTACCAACTTTCATTACATTCATTGAAAACATTTAAATGCCACACATTCGTACACATTATCTACCACATCCATAGATGATAAGTTTCAGTTTTCATGACCACCATCTATGGATGGTTCAAAAATATATTTTTTTGAATATACATGGTATTAATTATTCATATGATTTGTGTATATTTTTCTTAAATAAAATCAATGATCATTTTTATAAAATCCCTTCATATCAGTAAATTTCCCAAAATAATGACTTCACCTATTTATTATTCTTGAATCATAAATAAAAATATCATGGAAAGATATGGGAAAATTAAAAATAATTGTTTATATCATATTATGGAACCTTGAATAATAATGGAATGATTAAAATTTGTTAGATAATTTAGTTTTCTATCAAAATTAAGAAACATTTGCAAAATGATCAAAATTAATGATATCTTATGATAAAAATTGACATTAACAAACTAATACTTGTATAGTGGATGATTATATTTGAAAAAAAATATTATAAAGAGATATGAATGTTTTTTGAAAATAAATTATTTCAAATTTTAATTTTATTGTACATCAATGTAAATTATATTGGTTGAATTCGAGAGTTATGTTAAGGTTTTATTATCTCAAAATTTACTCTTTTGAGAAATATTTCATATTGTGAAATTATTTTCTATTATATGGTTTTTATATAAAGCGATTGGCATATTATATAATTATTTTCTTTATACTAATGTTATTTAAAATTACATTTAATGTACTTTCATTCAATATCATTCATTTAAAATGATACCAAGGTTAAAAGGGTTTTCTTATCTCAATTTTCATTTAGTGGGATATAGTCAATAATCACCACTAGATGCCTTTTTTACTATGCATATAGATACCACATGGGTATTTTATCAAAAATATCTTGAATTTCAATGTATTTAAGTATCTATATATGTTTCTATCTTTCTATGTGTTGTTTAATCGTTACCAAAGTCATGAAGGGTTTTCTTAACTATATTTCATTTCATTGAGTTATAATGTTTCTTCATGAATTCCATTATTATAATTTGGTTACATGATAACATATAATTTTAAGATGTTTTTTTCATACTCTCTCTATGTATTGATGTTAATTTCAAATTAAATAATTTTTAAAAGGAATCTTTCATCAATTGTACATCCTCAGCAAAACCATTCTTATTTAAAAAACTAATTTCTAAGAGGAATCCACATCCTATGTGATGGTTATCTATCTTCAATGTTCATATTATTTCATTCAAAAAAAGATTTCAAATATTATTTTTGAATCCCAGGTTATATTATCCCTTGTTCTATTCTTACTAATCACTTAATCAAACAAAAATATTGTTTACTAGATATTTTATGATGAGGGTATCTATAATGAAACTTTAAAGAAGATTAAAAAAGAATTTTCCATTAATAATTATATATTTTATTATTCAATCTATATATCATATAGAAAACCATCATGTATTTTTCAAGGTTCTATTATTGAATAGTGTTCTATAAGTAGTATATTTTGAAATTATTCATTTTAAAATTTTTAAAATTTATTTTGAAAATGGAATGTGTCTTCTCCTTTTATGATAATGTCATTTTTTAAAATCTCTATTTAGGGGTATGATTCTAATTTCATATTTTTATCAAAACAATTTATTTACTCATAATTCGTTATTAATGAATTACCCTCTCTAAGTCCATTCATAAATTATTTATTTTGTCTACTTAATCTCATTATATTAGAAACCCTGATTCGTGATTTATACTTATATATGACTATTTGAAGATTTCTTCTAATAATGGTCTTTTATATCTATGTAAACATTTAAATGAAGGTAAAATTCAATGGGGATATTTTATTATTATAAAATAAAGTCTATATATCTTGGTGGATAATTAAATTCTTTAAGGTGATTTTTATGAAACCCACCTATTTTATTTGGGAATGTCATGTGGTGTTTTAAATATGAATGTTCTCATATTATCTTAGCACACAAAGGTATAGTTTTAATTAAGTAAAAGTTGGTACCATGATCATATAACACCCCAATTAAATGGTTAAATAATGATTTCTACTTATATAATATTAAAGGGAATGTGGAGTGAGGTCAAACCCTTAGGGAAATATTTAAATTCCTTGATTCTTTGGTGGAAAATTATAAATCCCTCAAATTAATTGGTAAAAGAATTATATCCCTTGAGCATACTAGCTAGGAATTTGAGTTTGAAATCAATCAATAATTGAAATTTATCCAAAACATTTTTAAGGTATTGTCATTTATCATTGTAAAAGTGAAGAATTTTTTATGATTATGTTTCTTTTAGGAAGATTATGTTTTGAAAATAAAACATGTTATGATAACAGAAGCCATATGTTATGGTTAGATCTTTATTATACGAATTATCAATGATGATCCATGATTATTTGGGTATGATTTTATTATGTTATGTTCATTGTAAAAAACTATATTACCATACACACATTTTTATATTATGATCACATATGATCATCAATTATTATCTATTACGCATACCCTTATAAGGTATCTGAGATCACCCATTTATTATGTTGTAATTCCATAGTTTATTATGATATTTTTATCGTATGAGAAGTCTTGAGGGGTGATATTATGGGGGAATTATTGTGGGGTTCTATTATGGAGTAATTTTCAAAAGTTTATAAATATAAGTATTTTTATTTAGTTTCAAATACACAAAACCTAATAGTTCTCAGTATTTTGTGAGATTAATTTGATGTGTTATATTAGTGTAAAATAGATGAAAATTTGGATCGGGTCATCTCACATTGAATTGAATCCAGCATAAGAATGTGTTTTAACACTCTATCAAATAGCATGGGTATAGGGAAACTCACATCTAGTAATGTTATAAACTACTTTATGTTACTCCTTTTAAAATGATTTAATACTTATATATAAAATTATTTCAACAACTGATCCTAAAAATTCCCAACTAGAGAATAATTTCCCATACATAGAAAAATTTTATTTTGGGTTATAAGTATTATATACCACTAATAAATTCTTTAAATCCATTCTTCCAATATATTTAGTCATCTGGATATTATTTTCATTGTGACATCAAATCCCTCACTAATACTTAATACTTATTTATACATTCCTATGATATAATGTTAGTCATCGTATCAATAATAATTGGACTCCCATCACATTTTTTTTGTTCCATCACCCCATCCTCTAAATGATTTTGCATGATATGTACATTAATTTATTTATCGATGAGTGAAATTTTAGAATCATAGAAAAGTTAATTTTGAATAGGTTTTCACAAAATTGATTTTCTATATCCCTAATTCCACCATTAGAACCCTCAAATACATAAATACATTTCATAATTCCCTAAATACAATGTTCATAATGGCCATGGTGGACAATGAAACTATCATATATAATTGTTACATCAAGATCATTTCATTTTATGTAAAATTATATAGAAACTAGTGGATCCCTTTCAATGACCTATATACATTAAAATTTACTATCTGAAAAACCTTGTTAGAGGTCCAGTATATGGAAACAAAGTTCTATATATGGTGAACATTTGATAGAATGAAAGATAAAATTAATAGCCACATAATTTTCCTTTTTTAAATATATTATTATTTCAATAAATCCTTTTTGTATTTATTTTAGAAAAAACCTCATACGAGAACGATTTCACATGTATTTTTGTTTAAGAAGTTATGGTCATGCGTAATGACCTTTCAATAACTAAAATACCAGATCCCTAAAATAATTTATGACAATATAGTGGTATGAATGTGTAATATAATATTAATTCCTTTATATTATTATATACATGTGTGGGGCTCACATTACTAATCAGTAAATACAACAAACATTCTACGTCTATTAAAAGATAAATTATAAGTCATCACAAATGCCATTGAAACCGATCTAATGTTTTTCATATTTGACCATTTTAGTTTGTTATAAAAATAAATGTAAATAAAATCAAAACTCAAGGATCATAATTACATAAATTTATGAATTTATGAGAATTTAAAATTATGTAATTAGTTTTTGGTCATGATACAATATAATTTCTTATTTTTTGAGTGTGATTCTAATGAATGTGATTTTTCTTTCTGAGTGGTTCTATTAAGATACGCAATTTTTTGAGATTTTACTTGTAATTGCATTTATAAAATTATTTTTAATATTTTATTATTGATCATGTGAGATTCAGTCTTTCTAAGAATTGGATGATACAAAATATAATTATCTAACTGAGGTCTTTTGGGACAAGGAAGATAGAGCTCATGTTCTAATTGTGCTTGGAAGTGAAATATTACTAATTAGTATATTCGTGGGCCTATATGAATAGAAATATAGATCATTAAATAGGTATAAAATCTAGGATACATTTGGATAGTTATCAATTTTTGGATACCTTGGATCAGTTAGACATATCTATCATTCAAATTGAAATAAAAGTAAGTTTTTAATAAATATAATTTTTAATGTGTAATAGTTTTCTATACAAATACTCAATGTTTTGTTTTTAATATTTACTTCAATTCTTTTCTAATTATAACATTATTATTTTATACATTTTTGGTGGATATATATTCATATAATATTCTTTTTTATTAACTCTTTCAATAGTATTTTAAAATATAGATCATTTATTTACCCTATGTAAATTTTATATCAATACAATATATATTTTAGTTACTCTATTATGTGATTTCATATTTATATTGAAAAAATAAATAATCATTTATTTCATAAATAATGGTAGGAATAGATAAACTTAATATGTGAAAAGGATAGAATTTGTATGTCAAATTTTAAACCAAAATTCATGTCCATAACTCTTGTATTTTTTCCACCATAAATTGAGAAAACTTTGGAATCAGAGTAGTAATTTACCCTAAATCTAAGATTATATAGTGGGTTTGTGAAAATGTCACAACATAAAATAGTTTATCAAATGATAGTGGAATATAAAGTTTAAAAATACATAGATTCTACTAAAATAATGAAAATAAGAAAACATTATTCACGGAAGATTTATTCGCTGGGTCTCAAGAAAGTTTAATCCATTATTATAAATTTAGTTAAAATAATGAAAATGTTTATTCAAATCTATGAGAAGATGAAAAATATTATCTATAAAAAGGTGAAAAGGATGATTCATTAGAGGAAGAAGAAACCATTCCGACTATAGATAAAATGGATTGATATTAAACTATTATAAATCTAGATGATAATAAAACAAAAAATAACATTGAGTTTACTGAAGATAAATATATAAAAAAGAATAATTTCATTTAATAATTAGATTCAGAAATTTTAAAACATTATATTGAGTTAGATTCATAAATTAATTCGTGTATAAAATCACTTCAACCAAATTTAGTTAATTGTAATTTAGTTGAATTGAATTTATTGGTAAGAAGTTTGTTGGTAAAAATTTATTTCATCGAGTATCCAATGAAAATAATTAGAATTTTTTTATTCCAATTAAATGTAATGTTTTTTGTTCAATAAACCTATTATCTAATTATATTTCTATTAAAAAAATATGAATTTTTTTTTATACAAATAATACCCAATAAAACATCATGGGGGATAGGTTTTACATCTAATAATTCTTCTACTTGATCAGTATATTTTTTTCCTAAATTGTCACCTTTCTATACTAATTGCCAAAGAGAAGAGTACAAGAGTAAATATTTTTTCATGAAATAATATTCAAGAATTTGGATTCCACAATAGTTTTATTTTATAATAACTATAATATATATAGTATAAATGGGTAGGATATATGTGGGATCATAAAATATTATTTTCTAACATAACAGGACCCAAACCTATTTGGGTACTAGGAACATAGTTTTATATTCATTATGAAATGATGTTGGGAACAATAAAAAGAAAACAAGTGGCACAAAATTAGTCATTATTGTTCAAATATGACCATAGATATTTCAATCTACTGAAAGTTGAATAAATTTAAATAATGAATATTTACTTTTTCATAAAATGCATATGGTGAAGTCATAAAAATTGGTGATATTTAATTTCTTGTAAAAACTCTTATATTAAATGTATTAAATGTTTTAGGACTTTAAAAAACATTATTAGCAAAATTAAATTATGTGATTATATATATTTTGTGAAAACTGTGAATGAAAAATTTTATATTTAATGTTTATATGTTAATTTCATTTTATGTAACGATGAGAATGGAAATGTCTACTCACTCATCATGGAATAATAAGGTCATCATAATATTCCTTGTTTAATTGAAACTGGAGAAATATTTTTTTATCTCATTGGATATTATGATACTATATAATCTAAACATTAACTAATCCTTTATAGAATTGAAATTTTGTGGATCTACAAGAAAATAAATTTAATTCAACCTTATTTTTTGAACCTCTATAGTTTTTTAAGTGACATATATTAATATTTTTATCTAAAAGTAAAGTATAAACTGTCAAAGTATTAATGTCAGTGGTCTTGGATGTATTTGTTCATGAAAAGACTATATTTATATATGGATTAAAGATTTATATGTCTTTGTTTACCTTTACACTATATTTATTATGGTTTTTTTTCTCACTCAATACACTAAATCTTTCAAAAAATTTATTGAATATCATTATGATATTAAAAATTATAAAAATAAATCATCGGTTTCTATCTAGGGTTATTATTGTGGTGAGTGTATTAAATGTTTTTAAAAAAAGTTATTTTAAAAAAATTATTCCTCATAATTTATTTACCCTCAGACCTCTACATAAAAATTTGGGTACTTGAATAAAGGCATATAATTCATAAGGAAATTACTTGATCATTACTAATTAATTTTGTTGTGGAATGATATTTTGGGTCTAAGGATATGAGTACTTCTTTTTATTTAATATTTAATGTTTTACTAAGAACATTTATGAATAAAACACCTCCTGGTTTTTTAGATTTCAATAAATTTAAGCCACTCTTTCTTCAGCGTTTTTGGATGTAAATTATTCATCAAAAAAATTTTATTTTAGTTAAATAATTTATTTGTTAAAACTAATGATGTTTTTTGATATTATATAACTATTAATGATAATAATGTTTTTAGAAAAATGACCATATTTGTTAAGGAAATGGTTCAGGTAATGATTGATTGATATAATCCATTTGATTTTAAAAAAAACTCTAAATATCCTTATTTTTAAAAAATTAATGTTTTAAATTACTAAAATATAATTTAGAACATATTACTATAAATCATCTAGCTAAAGGTAATTAGAGATTCAATATATAGAAAATACTTTAGTAGAAGATGTACAAATGTTTGTAAGGATCGTAATAAAAATTGACCCTAAAATCAATCGATCTTAAGGAGTCATCCTTATGATTATTGAATTGGAGATGTATGTCAATAGAGAAAAATAAATGTATTTGATGAAATAATTGTGAAATTCATGAATTACTATAAAAATTTGAAGCTCAAAATTTTTAGGATTTTTTAGGTGGTTAAATTTGGATAATGGACATGAAAGAACAGCTAAATCATATTGAATAGATTCAAATTTATACTATAGATGAGAGTGTTATAGATCTACAAGTAATCAGAGTAATTTTTTTTCATAAAAACAGTTATTTAAATAGAATAGTTATTATATGTAAAGAAATAGATTATAGTAAAGGATATTGTTAACAATAAGGAATATATTATGGTGAAAATTTAACTTGTTTAGAAAGATTATAAACAATCAGAATCTTATTAACTATTGTATAAAATATAAAAATTAATTTATTTAAAATGGATTTGAATAGCTCTTTCCAAAATAATTATTTACAAGAGTATTCCTATTTTTAGAAAACCTCACAGTTTTCACAGTGCCAAATTTCTAGAAATAGTATTAAACTTAAAAAACTAATATATAGACATAAATAATTTCTATTATCATTATATGAATTACTTAAGAAATATTTACTTAAAATTAAAGTTGTTAACATAATTTTTTGTAAAATCATATTATAATGAAAATTTTCAAATACGTTATTTTTCATAAAAATTATAAGGATGAATTTATTTGGAATCAACTGAAAAATCACTTTGAGATAGTTTTTATCAACTTATGATAAATGTGTCTGAATTCAGAATGATGGTAAAAAATTGATTTTTTCTTTTTTATTGATTTTCTAAAAACCTAAAGGAAATATTTTAACAGAAAATAAATACTACAAGATTTTACTCAAAAAAATGGTTTTGAAAATTAATCAGACATCAATACTTTTTATTGTAACTTTTATCTAACATAATCTTAATGAACCAAAAAAACAAAAGACCGAAAACATTATTTAAATATGATTAGGGGATTACAATATCATACTACATGTGAACAAAAATGAAACTTTTTACAATTTTTATGAGTGATATTCTAATCTAATCCAGCACAATCACATTAAAAAGTGGTAAACTAAATTTTTATATAAAAAAAAGTTACATTAGAACTTGTATTTTTTCATTTTTTCTTTCAATGATTTCATTTTTGAAATATATGTAAAGATACAAAAATTTCATATAATATATTTAAAAATTATTTTGCAATATCATGAGTCTTTGAAAATTGATGGCATGTGTTTCTAAGGCCCGGAGTTCCCGAAATAATTTTTTTGAACATTTTTTAATGTACTTTCAGTAAAAGTGTGGGCATCATTTTTTATCATTTGAACTGGTGATTGGATTAAAAATCTGAGCGCACTATTGAATTCGAGGAACTATGATTTTCTTAAGGTAAAATTAACTTCTTCTATCAAGGGTGAGACGGAAAAGTAAATTTATTGGACTTTAAAAAATTATAATAAAATAACTAAAGATTATTTAATTTTTACTTTTTATAAAAGCTGAAAAAATGGTGGTTGGACTACAGAGAAACGTTAATCCATTTAATGGAATGAATCTCTTTTAGTGTGACCATGATATTTGGAAGAATTAAGAGAATGTGTAATCGCACCGTTAAGAGAATTAAAGAGGTTCATTATTTATATTCATTAATGAACGTCATTAATTGTGTGATGTGTTAATAATCTCCATCCCTCTATTTATTCTGAGCCCGGGATTGGGTTTTTGGAGAGCTATTAGAGTAATATCTAATGAATCGTCAACAACTCTCTGCTCTGATGAATAACGTGATCAAGATATGGAAATTGGGGGAATCGACGGGAGGTGGAAAGCGCCAATGAAAAACTTCGGACATATACAATCCCTACTCTTCTATAGCACCTTCCAATGAATACATGGTAGGGGATTTTATTTTTGATATCGTCCCTTTACCCCATTCATGATTATTATGAATAACACAGATGAACCATCCAACACGTTGATCAATGTTTCATTCTTTAATGCTGGAGGATATTGAGGGGTTTTCTTTATAGGGGTTTTTATAATTAAGATACCCTTACCATGTTGTTATGCTATCATAGATGGCGTGGGACAAAAAAAAGACTAGACCCTCTGACAAAATCAGTTTTTGTGGTGTTCATTATGGAAAACTGGATGATTTGGCCAAAAGGTGGAATCAATGGCTATTCAGAGCAGGCGTCATCCTAGAAGGGCAATTGGCGTGGACAAGAATAATAGCGGATCACCAGAGCTTCACATGTGACCCAAGGTGTCTTCGTCGGCATGTCGGCACCTGAGACCGAGGGAGGTGGCGGCCAGCACATGTATGCCACTAAAGTATAGCGGTGCCCAATGGCACAACGACAGACAATGGGTCGGCCAGCCCTCACCGAATGCATTGAAGCAGGGTAGCGCACCGTGTTGGAAGCCCCAACATTGAGTTACAGAAGAGGGTAGACCATCGCGCATGGGTTCATTGAGGGCTGGTACACCTGCACTATCCAGGGGTGTGGGGAACTATCTGGCGCCACTGATGAGTCAGGAAGCACGCCGTGGAGGAAGGTCACTACTTCTAGCCCTGACTGAGGTTGGACCCATAGTATGTGGGTCCTATACGCGACCAGTCTAGCGGGATAGGTTGGGAGTGTTCATGCCAATCGGGGCCACTACAGTGAAGTCCCAAATAGATTTGTTCCTTTAGGAGGGGAGCATACCCCCTCTCCCCGCCCTTCTCCAGCGGGCCGAGACCAGCCGGGTGGGCTAGGCCGAACCCACCGCCAAGTGGGCTTATCTTGCGGCCAGCGGGCTGAGCCCACAGTTCAACGGTCCAGACCAGTCCTAGATGAACCATGTTGAGCCAAGACCCTTTGGGACGGGCTCAGTCGGGTCGGTCCTACTCGGTCAGATCAGACCCGGACCCCTTTTTAGCCAAGTTACGTTTAAATGGCCATAACTCCTATACCGGGCATCTGTTTGAAGAACCATCTGCAGCGCTAGAACCCTTAGGATGAGGTGTTCTTCTTGAGATACTATGCATGGAATTCAAAGATGTTGGAGTTCTGGTGGGTTGGATCATACACAAATCCAACCGGGCCCTCGATACTAAAATGCCTATAACATACAGACCAGATGTCCGTTTAATGTGCCATCTATTGAGTTTTAACACTTATGACATGGCCGATAATCGAGTAACTTCTTTGTAAGACTTCGTGATGGATGAAATTTGACTGATGGTTTGAGGAGAGGTAATCCCAAGCGTGATGCATAGGGAACCATACGACGGGCTGAGACCTGAATAATTCTTATTTTTGACTATGTGTGACACAAAAACCCAGTGAGAAGCACCTCTGTGGGACTTGGAATGCCCATGGTGGGGAGAACCACTATGTGACTTGGCAGACCCATGATACTCACTAGGAGGAGTACCTTAGCAGGCTATAGAGGGGAGTGGCGATGTGTGTCCTGAAAGACCCACTGTATGCGATTTGGTGGAGTAACTAAATAGTTCATGGTTGGTGGGAAGTGGCTTTGTGAGACTCGATAGGCCCAATTTAGTCGATATAGGATGTGTTCTCCAGTAGCTTAGATGTTCGAAAATATTACGGGTGATGCTACTGTTACTACCAAAAATTATACCAGGTCTGAGCTATGTGTATTACTTTGTGATTTTTGATAGAGATCATTCATTGTAGTTTTTCCTTTGTGCAATTTTGAGTGTCCTTCGAGGGTCTCAGGGTCTCTACTGGGTATTATTATACTCAACCTACACGGGTTTTGCCTGCACCATGTTGTGTCATGTGCAACCAATGGGTAGATTTTACTGAGAATCAGGGAGCCAGGAATTGAAGGTGAACGGTGATGAAATTTGACTTGGAGATCCGTAATGATGATTTGTATCTAACTTTCAGGTAAGATCCTTAGTATATGACCTCAGGATTTGTTTTCCCTTTTCGCATTTTTTTCCTTTTCAGTTGTGCTTGATTTCTGGCACCTTTACCTTCAGGTGTACGTGTACTCAATTTTTCAGTGGTATATTGTTTCCCTTTTGTGAGTTGGGACTTGGTTAGGAGTGTGTGTTCATACAGGTATCCAAGAAAATGCCTCCCACTTCCAGGTTGATGCCTTCAGTAGAAGTCGCTATTCCCTAGCCTTCAGAATGTGGGCTTGTGGTTGTCACGACATGGCCCAGGGGACGGGTCATGAAAATGTGGTATGAGAAGGCGTTATGTTCCCCCTTAAAGACCAAGAGTCTATGTTTTTCCTAGGATCAATATTGTTAAATGTTGTGATTCTGACTTTTAGATTCATGGAGTCCAGTATTGGTGCGGTGATCGACGTATCCATACACTAGGACCTTGAATTCTTCTTTTCATCTTAATACATGAAAACATTAGTTGCATAAGTGTCTCATGATTTTGAATAAGAGTTGGCTCACTAGGTATAATGTTCTATCCATTGGATATCATAATCTATACCAGGAATCCTTCACATGGACAACCTTCTAGGATCCCGATACAAGGTCATGAGGATAACTCACCTAGTGGTGGGGCATTCATTTAGGGACCGGTGTTTTAGAAGGCCCCATCGGGTGGTGAAACTATTCTACCACCAACTAATAGTCTAAAACTAATTTAGGTGGTTCCAGAAGAAAACGTTCATAGGATCAGTTCCCAACATGAGTTTCAGAGAGAGAGACATCCCATGATCAGGGGAGATATGGATCCTAAGGTCCCTAAGGAATGGCTAGATGTTATGGTGTGGTTCATCCGCTTAGTGAGGACACCGCCTAAGCATATGGAGATCTTGGCAACGAGCCTTCAATTAGTATCGATAAGCATTTGTGGATCTTGAACATCCAGACTCCCAATGTGGAAACCCTCACTAGGGTTTACTTCGAGAGACTTTTTCGGGATGAGTTTTTTCTTGCAACATTGAGCTCTATGCTCATTCTAGAGCTGCGTCACCTATGGAAGCGGTGCAAGACAGTGGACTAGTACTGGGAGAGATTTATTGACTGGCTCTGTACTCCACAGACATGGTGAGAGACCCTTTCTATAGGGCTTGAACCTTCGAATAGGTACTTGGGTGCGAGATCAGGGCTTCTATAGTTCCTATCAACATCACTACCTAGGATAGGGTGCTGGATAAAGCTATTCTAATAGAGAGATTCTTGCCAAAGAAGGCTCCCACAGCTACAGCTTCCAGTACACCTGAGGCGGCAGATTCTTTATCAGGTCGTAGACAGCGGACGTGTGCACCCTAGCAGGCCATGTCTTTCAAAGGCGAAACCGTAGACACAGGGTTGGAAATGAGATGCTTCCAAGATAGAGGTATTCATATAGGGGATAAGCTTTGCTTTATGTGCGTCACGTAGGGAAACATGGCACGTGACTTCCCGACCCACTGTATAGATAACCAGAAGATGTTCGACGGACCGCTGAGGTAGCGGCCATGGTTTGAGTGTGGAGGTCTGTAGGGGGGGAATGTGGTCAGGGGAAGGTCATAATGTAGGTGGTGGACAACTTTTTGAGGTTCTACCACCACCAGACCCTTGTGGTCCACCCCAACAACAAGGAACATGTGGACAGGGGTGAGCACAGCTCTTACGGTAGAAGCCTATGACCAAGTCACTCTAGAGATGATTAGAGATATGATCTGTGCCAATTCCACCCTAGATTCATTTTTTATAGACACAAGTGCGACTCACTATTTCTTTTCCATGATAGTCACTCAGAGTTCATATATTCTTATGGAGTTGTTTCTTCGATCTTTACATTTATAGAATCTTATGCTAGTGGATTAGACGATTACACACTGGTAAAGAAAGTGTAAGATCACTCTAGGAGGCAAGGGATTTAGCACGGATCTCATATCGATAGTGTTTAGGACTTATGACATCATCTTAGCTATGGACTGGAAATCCCATGTTCAAGCTCAGATCGACTATTTTTGGCGCAAAGTGTGGTGTGTTCACAAGAATGGGATCAGGTTCTCCTTCACCAGGGAAGAGGAATCCTTTCCAGAAAAGGGTGGGCTCTCTCAATGTAGGGTGAAGTTGATCACTTATCATTTCTCTAGCCTCACCCTCAATGTAGTAGAGGAGGGGAGTCTGAGCTATCCTATAGTGGTGGACCAGTATGCTGATGTCTTCCCTGATGATGTCCTGGGACTACCTCCTCTTAGAGAGGTAGAATTTTCCATCGACCAAAACCCTAATATGGAAACTATATCTACACCTACATACCAGATGTCTCATGTTGAGAATCATGAGTTAAGGGTACAGTTGGAAGACTTACATAGGAAGGGGTTTTTAAGGTCAATCATTTCTCCCTGGCTAGCACTTATTCTATTTACCAAGAAGGTAGATGGGAGTATCATACTTTGTGTGGAATACTGGTGCTTAATCCAGGTGACCATGAAGGATAATTATCATGTTCCTTGGATAGATGATCTCTTCAAATAACTGAAGGGAGTATGGTGGTTTTCAAAGTTAGACCTCATATCATCCTATCATCAGCTTAGGGTATGGGATAAGGATGTATTGAAGGAAACCTTTAGATGTCGGTATGGCCATTATGAGTTATTGGTGATACCCTTCGGTGTGACTAATGCTCTGGAAGTGTTAATGGGGATCATGAACAGGGTCTTCCAGCCTTACACCGATCACTTCATTGTAGTCTTCATTGATGGAATATTGGTGTACTCAAGATCTGAGGAGGAGCACGCCATGCCTTTGCAAATAGTTCATGATACACTTCGAGATCACCAAATTTATGGAAATCTCTCAAAGTCCTAGTTCTATATATAATAAGTCCACATCTTGGGGAATGTTATCTCAGATTCTGGAGTTTTAGTGGATCCATTGAAGTTAGAGGAAACGTGTGCTTGGGAACCACCCTGTTGTGTAACTGAGGTGCAGAGTTTCATGGGATTGGCTAGGTATTACAGAATATTTTCACCTGACTTCCCTTGGGTAGAGACACTATTTTCAGATTTTATGATGAGCGAGAAACCTTTCATGTGATAGAGAAGTTCGAGAAATGTTTTCAAGAGCTGAGGTAGAGACTGAAGAGTGCCCCCATCTTGAGGATACCGGAAGAGGGCATTGCCTATGTAGTCTACTGCGACACATCAAGGACCAGACTATATTGTGTCTTGATGCAGGAGTGATTTATGACTACCTATGGCTCACTTCAGTTCAGATAGTATGAGGAGAACTACAATATCCATGAACTGGAGTTAGTAGTAGAAGTCATTGTGATAAGGATGTGGTGACACAACTTGATGGGTGAATGATTTTTTGTTTACTCAGACCACAAGAGTCTCATGTATATATTCTTGCAGAAGGAAATGAACCTAAGACAATGGCAATGATTTTAGTAAATCTAGGAATTTTACATTGAGATAGTCTACACTCATAGGAAGGGTAACATAGTAGCAAACCCACTTAGTAGGAGGTCTGGTCTACAGTGGTTGAGTGAGGTGACATAGTATCAAGAAGGGTTGCAGATATATTTTGTGGATAGAGATGGAGGAGCCTACCTCCATTCTATGACTGTCACTCCCCCACTCCTTCAACATGTTCTGGAGGATCATCTTGGGGATATTGACTGTGAGGCCTGGTGTTCTCAGATATCCTCAGGATAGTATCCCGAAGGATTTTCTGAAGGTGGATAGCACATCAACCTCTTCAGAGGACGCACCATGGTACTCGTGATTCTTCAAGAGGAGTTGTTGAGGGAGTTCCACACATCCTCTTTGGAGGTACACACTATTGTAGAGAAGATATACCAGGACCTCAGGCAGTAATACAGGTCGCCAGGGATGAAGAATGTTGTGGTAGAGTTCATATCATGATGCCTCACTTGTCATCAAGTGAAGGTCAGGAATCTGGTTCCGGTAGTCTTAGCTCAGCCACTTGGGGTGCCAGAATGGAAGTGGGTTGGTATAACTGTGGTCTTAGTGATAGGGCTACCACATAAATCCATTGTCCACAATTATATTTGGATGATTATTGACTGACTCAACATGTCGTCCCATTTTCTACCAATCTGAGTGAAAAAATCACTATAGATCTTTGGATGCCTCTATGTATATAAGAGTGTACAACTTCATGGGGTTCCATAAACAATCATCTCAGATCGTGATGCATGTTTTACACCCCACATTTGGAAGGGATTACAGGAGACAATCGGGACTCAGCTATGCTTGAGCACTGCATTTCATCCTCAAATAGATGGTGAGATGGAGCAGACAATATAGACACATGAGGACATGATTCATGCTTATTTCCATGATTTTGGAAATAGTAGGGAGGGACACCTGACACTGTTGTAGTTTTCTTACAAGAACATTTTTCACTCCACCATCAATATTCCTCTATTTGAGGCCTTGTACGGGTGACCTTGCAGGTCACTACTATGATGGGAAGACCCATGCGAGTTAGCACTTATGGGTCCAGAGTTGGTACAGGATACAATGGAGAAGGTGTAGATCACCTAGGAGAGGTTGAAGACTGCACATAGCTGGTATAAGTCTTATGACAACAGGATATGGAGACCATTTAAGTTTGAGGTGGGAGATCATGTATTCCTATGGGTCTCACCGCAATGAGGGTTATGGAGGATTGGGTTGGGTGAAAAGAGATCTCTGAAGTTCATAGGACCATTCCATATCCTCAACCAAGTAAGCGAGGTGGCATACCATCTAGCTCTTCCCCCAGAGATGCACCAAGTGCATATCATTTTCCATGTGTCGCAGCTGAGGAGATATGTGCATGATCCATTGCTTGTTATCGACTGAGGCGAGATAGACATCAACGATGGGGGGATTTTAGCAGAGTTCCTGGTGGAGATAGAGGATTGATATAAGCGGGTCCTTTAGGGCTGGTTGATTCCTCTAGTGCGAGTTCATTGGTAGCATGAGAATCTCCAGAAGAGCACATGGGAGTAGGAGAATCAGATACGTGCTTAGTACCCCCATTTCTTCACCTAGTTTTGTTGTAGCTTTTGAGGAAAAAAATATATAAGGTGGAGAGAATGTAAAGAGCCATAAATTATATATAATTTTTTTTAAATTATTTGCGATTATTACATGATTGTAAAAATTGACAGCACCTGTTTTTGTGGCCGAGAGATCTCAGAACGGATTTTCGGAAATTGTTTTAAGGAATTTTGAGCAAACGCATGGGGATAATTTTATATACTTTGAACAGGTGCTCGGTATAAACATATGAGGGACTTGTTGAATCTGCAGCACTGGGATTCCCATAAGGGAAGAATAACTTCATCCAGCAAGGGTAAAATGAAAATTTTAATTTTTTGGACTTACAAAAAAATAATAAAATAACTGAAGATTATTTTATTTTTATTTTTTTGAACCATTGGAAAAACGGTGGTGGGACCATGGTGCAACATCGTGCCATTTAATTTCTTGACTCTTTTTTTGTGTAACCACACCATTGGTGGAAATTAAAAGAATGTGTAACCACACTGTAGAGAGAATTAAAGAGGTTCCTTAATTATACTCATTAATTAACCTCATTAATTGTGTATTGCATTGATACTATCCTCCCATCTGTTTAATATATGCTCGTGCATGAGTTTTGGGTGAGCTAAGAGAGGAAGATGTAATGAAGCACCGATGAAATTCTAGTTAGACAAAGAACATGATAGAGTGAATGTACGTTTGGGGAATCGACAGGCGGTGGAAAGTGATGACGAACACCTTAGCACATGTACACTCCCTCCTCTTTAGCAACACCTTCAAGAAAATCCACGGTAAGGGGTGTAATGATTGATTTCTCCCCTTTACCTGGTTTTTTATTATTATGATGAAAACATATCAATCATCCAATGGGTTGATCAATGTTTTGTTCTTTAATGTGGGAGGATACTATGCGGTTTTCTTTATAGGTGTTTTTATAATTTCAATATCATTCCCATGTTGTTATGCTATAGAAGAGTGTGTGGGCAAAATGAACAAGGCCCAAACCCTCCACCAAACTCCATTATGTTGGTTTTCTTCAAGGAAGACTAGATGATTTGGTTGCAAGGGGGAATCAAGGGTCATGCGCTACATGAACCATCACAGGAGGGCTGTAGGTACAGATAGGAATAAAAGCAGACCATTAGAGCTTCACTGGTGGCCTGCAGAGTCTTCACCAACATAATGGTACCGACGATCAAGGGAGGAGGAGACCAGCAACTGCAGGCCGCGAAGGAATGATGAAACTCGAAGGCAATACGATAGACAAGGTTGTGGCCATCCATCACTGGTCGCTTTGAAGCAGGGTGGCGCGCTGCTGCGATGCGTCATGGTGCAGGGTCGCAGATTTGACCTACGGTAGAGGGTGGACCCATGCCTGGGGGATATTTTCAGCTCAGTCCACACAGACCACCTAAGGGAGTGCGGTGCCATCAGGCACCATTGATGAGCAGAGCGGCACGCTACAGCGGCACACCACAGTGGAACGTAGTAGCTTCTAGCCACGGTGGAGGGCGGACTTTCGGTCCGCTGGTCCCACGTGTGACCAGCCCAGAGGGACCATCCAAGAGAGGCTGTGCCAAATAGCAATGCTGCCTTGAAAGCCCAAATGACTTCGGTCATTTGGGAGTGAGCTCAACCTCTTACTGCGTGCTCGGCCAGCAGACCGAGCAATTCCTCAAACTGGTGGGTCGTGACCAGCTGTGTGGGCGAGGCTGAACCTGCGGCAATGTGGGCCAAACCTGCTGCCAGTAGGCCAATCCTATGGCCCAATGGGCCAGAACAGGTCGGGCCAAGTGGGTCGGGTTGGGTCAGACTAGACCTAGACACCTTTTTAGCCAAGTTACGTTTAATTGGGCATAACTCCTTAACTAAACGTTTGTTTGACGAACCATCCATGGTGCTGGAACCCTTAGGACGAGGTGTTCCTTTTGTGATTGTCATTGTGACTTTTGGATAAAATTGTAGTTTGGATGGTTTGGATCATACACATATCCATCTAAACTCTCATCATTGAAAAGCCTATAACTTACATATCGGGTATCCGGTTTTCTCATTTTCTGTTGGGTTGGAACCCTTATGACATGACAGATCATTGGGTTACTTCTCTGTGAGACTTTGTTCTAGTTGAAATATGACCGATGGATTGAGGAGATTTTCTCCCATGCACACTATGTATGGAACCCAGTGATAGGATGAAGACTAGAAACTATTTATTTTCAACTCCATGTGACTCGAAGGCCCAATGAAAAGCACATATGTTTGACCTGGAAAGCCAGTGTAGAGAACCTCTGTGTGACTTTACAGACCCACAATACTCGACAGGATAGGTACCTTAGTAGGCCATAGTGGGGAGTGGCGATGTGTGACCCGGAAGACCCATGATGCAAGATATGGATAAGTACCTATGTTGTTCATTGTTAATGGGAAGCTGATATGTGTGACCTGGAAGGCCCACCATACTCGATAGAGGAATATTTCTCTAGAAGACGAGGTGTTCAGCAATGTGACTGGTGACTCCACTATTAGTACCTCAGAATATACTTGGTTTGAGATGAGTCTTATACATTATGATTCCTGATTGAGATGATTATTTCTGGTTTTTCCTTCATTGAATTATGAGAGACATTTGAAGGAATTGGGGTCCTTACCAGGTATTTTTATACTCACAAAATCATGGGCTTCACCAGCACCTTGTTGTGTGTTGTGTAGATGATAGAAGAAATTGACTGAGACTCGATGAGCCAGGAAATGATGGTGGATGGTGGTGATGGTTTAATTGTAGAGCTGTAGTGATGATCTATAACTATCTGTGAGGTAGGATCCTTGGTACACTACATCATGAGTTGTTTTCCTTTTTATTTGTCTTTTTCATTTCAGTTGGGCTTATATTCTGGACACTTCACATTCAACAATAGTTGTACGTATTTTTTCAGTGGTATATTGTTTTCCTTTTGTCTTTTGGGACTTTTTTGGGCATGTGTATGCATAAAGGTATCTACGAAAATTCATCCCACTTGAATGTTAAGGCATTCGCCGCTAGTCGCAAGATGCTAGACATCATGATACGGGCTTGGGGAAGTCACAACACGGGCCCCGAGGGACGGGTTTTGACAATATACATAGATAATAATATTATCAGATTTAGATTCAATAAATGATATAATTATAGAACATTTTTTTATTAAGAGAATATTTTTTTATCATGATCTTGTAAGATAAAATATTAAGTAGCATGTTCCACTAACAATATAGAATGTATAGTAGTTGGAAGTTGTTATACTCCTGGGATTATGATACAAAAACCACTCATGGTTTCTTTTTTTTGTTTAACTCGAAGCCCAATCCATTTTTATAAAACTATGTTCATTTCCATTTCTATAAACCCAACATATCACCCATTATTTTCGAACACTAGTAAAAGATAATACTTACATTGTGGTCACACATAAAAAAGGAATATTTTTTTGACATTATTAGTACATAAAATCAACTGACTAATAATTGTTCAGAAATTCTTTCTATTGATATATTTTAATTCATTATATAAAATCTGGGATTGATCAACCATATGTTATATCCAATCCACTTCATGATTATTTTACCTCCGTAAATTAAAAACACCTCTACTAAAAATGATTATTATCTATTTTTCAAATCAATCTAATTTTTATAATATCTAATTGTTCGTTATTATTAGTGGATCACAACAAGAAGGTTTAATGTTTAAAAATTTGTATTTTTAAATTCACCTTTGATTATGGATTAACATAGGGGGATTCATTTTCTTAATGAAATAATTAATTTTTATTGGGATGGTTGTTACTACATTTCAAAAAGGTTTCATTTACTATTATATTTAAATAATTTATATATTTAATTATTAAAATAATATTTATGACATTTGTTTTCTTAATTTATTATCTATGAAATTATTTTAAATCCACCCGTACATCAAAAGAAAAATCATTAAATAATATAAACTAGAAAAAACTAAATAATGACTTCAATATAATGGATTTTTTACATTTAGTTTTTTAACATTCACATTTATAATGAAATATTTACCATTATATGTGTCTTTATAAAATTTTATCTAAATACTATTCTAATACCGTATATGAATACTAATGTTTTCCTATATAAAATATTGAGATCATCTGATGCATAAAAAATTCCCTCCCTCTCATTATTAGTGAATAAGGCGGTGCTCAATGTTTGAAAAAGAATATTCATGATTTTTTTATTTGTAGATTCTTAGTACATTCAAAAAGGAAGATGAAGAATGTAATTTTAAACATTTAATCTATTTTTGAGAAAATCCTGTAAGACATGAATTTGTAATAGAAACAAAATTGATGTAAAAAAATTCAATTTCACCAACTATGATAAAAAACCCATTTTATAGATCTAAAGATCAATAGAATTTATAAATGTATTAAAGATCATCAGGGAATTTCAAAAATGAATTTAATTTATAATTTTTGATTAGATTTATTCATTCAATTTTTTTATTTTTTATGTATTTTAAAAAATACAAAAGTGGGAGAAATTAAAGAAAATTTTCCTATTATTTATCTATTTTTTCACTCAAATGTTTTTCCATGATTTTTTTAAAGGTGTAAAATTTTATGAATTTTCTTATATATTTTAAATTTTAAATTATTTTTTTATTTAGATGATTATTCACATTAAAATTAGAAGCGTTGGAAATGTTTTCCCAATAAAATTGAGATAAATATGTATTATTAATACTAGATGGATATTTTCTTGAATTCATTTACTATCATTAATTTTTCAAATGTTTCTTATAGAATCCATAATATTGGAGAATTTTGGTATTATTTTTAATTAAATAACTCACTTATTTAATTATTTCTCAAATAGAAATACACAACATAGAAAAATGATCAGACTCAAGTTTTTGTTTGAGTTATTATGTTAAAAAAATAATCATCCAGTAATATAAATACAATAGATCTAAAATAATATCAGAAAATTTGATGTTATAAAATAAAAATATCATATTAATTAAACAATATTTAGAGTCACAATATTAGTTTTAAATAAACCATTCAATAGATAAAATATGGACACTAATTCCATCTTATGATGAACACTAAACTACTACAAATACTATTGAATCTAATCTAGAGTTTTGCAATATGTGATCATTTGATTTAGTTATTAAATTTACTATTACTAAATCCACAACTTTGGAATCAAAATTCATTGGATTTTTAATGATATGATAATTAATATTTCTTAATGTAGTTTTTAGCCTTGTGATTTTGAAATTTATTATTTTAAATAACACCTATAATAAGTCTAATATTTCGTTCTAAGTAACTATATAAAGATATTACATTATGTATAGTTTTCATGGTTAATCTATATTATCATAATATTTTATAAAAATACTATACTAATATAAGTGGGAGAATTGGAGATAAAAAAAATATTTTAAAAGATATAATCTACACAATGCAGAATCCTCTTAAAGTATATTTTCAGATTCATCCCTCAGTTTGATTAACGGAGTTACAGAGTCGAAATCATAATATGTCTGATTATATTAGAGAAAAAATAATAATTACTACGGATCTAATTTATTAGATTAGTTTTATTATCATGATCCTAAGATTAATAAAAAAATTAATGTAGAAAGTTAAATTAGATGAAAAACATCATGTTACATGCAACCGAATTGAAACATAAAAAAAATAAGAAATTAAATAGTTAATTAAAAGTAAGAATATTGTAAAATATATTATTAAAAAGAGCACAATTTTTTCCTTAAGATTAATTTTGTCAATTATCTTGAAAAAATGTACACACTATTTTATACTTACATTAATTTGTTTCATTCAATTCCAAGAATTCCCTCAATATGATAAATGTAATGTCTCTAACATCCTATCCACAAAACCTATCAAAATATATTTGCATATGCTATCTTAATATCCCCATAATACCTCAATACAAATATCAGATTATTCATAATCAAAAATATAGAAGCCCTTAATCATTATTATTACCATCCTTGAATACAATTTAATTATTTCATGAGAAAAAAATCCTCACTCTGGATTCCTTACAAAATCATCTTCATAATGAAATGTAAAAGACTTTGAATGAAAAGTTCAAGATAAGTATTCTTTGGATGAATTGATAGAGATAAATAATTTTCTTTAAACCATTCAAATGACCTAGTATCTATTATAATTCTTCAAAATTTATATTTCCATGACTTATTCAGTGTATTTGGACTCCTGGAAGAGGACAAATCATCATAACGGAATGTCTGATGTCATATTGATTAGCAAAATTTCTATATTAAAGCATTTCATTATATTAGAAACAATTAATTGTCTTCTATTCTAAAAATAGTTATTCCAATGTAATTCCTTTAAAATTTAAATACGATAACCTCAATGACTGACAATACTATTGTATCAGTACTGGTATCATTCTTATCTTTAAGATATTGTAATTATGATATTAATAAAAGGAATCCTAGCTTATGGTTTTGATAAAGGTGAGTCCGATTATTCAGAGACATACTCATTATCATGATTATATGGAAGAATATTTATTTTATATTACAAATAATTTTTATTTCTCTCTAAGTATGGTAAAAATTATTTTTTTCTAAAAAAACATAAAAAACATTGGTCATATAAAGTTAGTAGACCTTTTTTAGGATTTCGTTTCTACTTTCCAAAACCTATAGAATTGAAAATTTTTAAGTAGAATATATTAGTAATAAATCACCCTATTTTTAGAAATAATAAACCCTCAAACATAAAATAAATAATTTTGAAAAAATGACATCCCTTTTGTTCTTTTAAGAACTTCATTTTCAGATTTTATCATTAGAAATTAACTCCTATTGATTTTTTCACTCTACTAAATATGATTGTCAATATAGTGGAGTTTTAGAAAATATTTTTCATTAACATAAATGATACTAATTAGTAATTATTCTCCCTAATAGAATCTTATTATCCCCCTTCAGAACGAATCTCCTACGTTATTACGAATATTCCTTTGATAAAACATTCTCTCCCATTCTATAAAAAACTTCTCTTCATTGGATAATTTCTACCTTATTATAAAATCTTCATTGGAGAATTTCTCTCTTTGATAAAACATAAATTATACTCATTAGTAATTATTCCCCCCTATAGAATCGTATTCTCCCCCTTGATGTTAATTTTTGGAACACTCAATGTTTTTAAAATATTTATCATATTGTGGTGGAATTTTATTATAAAAAATAATAAAAATATTGATAACAAAACAATTATTTTTTTAAAAAAATATCATAATAACAATAATAATTAAATATAGCGAATTTAATGAAATATTAAAATATATATAAAATAACAGAAGAGTACCTTGATGTGTGGAAAGAACCATTGGTATGGTCATCATGTTATTCATGGTGTTTGTAAAATATCATATTATAATAATTTTTTTAAAAGACCACAAATTTAAAAAAATCATTATGAATTCAAATAATGATTGTTTTTAATGAAAACGAAACATAATAGTTTTAAAAGTAACTATTTATTATGATAAATCCTTATTATAAAAATTTTAATTTAAAAATAAAATATGAAAATTTTGAATCTAAATAATTTAGATGAAATTTTGTGTCTGGAAAATTTTTAACTTTTTCAGAGTCATGAAATAATTTTGTGAATTCTAAATTTGAAAATGTTATAAAATTTGTTTGAGTCCCGAAAACCCATTATGAGGAAATATAAAAATATTGTCATTTTTAGAAAAATATTTTGATTTTGAAAAACATTTCACATATTTATTCCCTATATAAAAAAGAGTAACTTATTGTTGGGGGTGGGTAAACATAAATTATAAATTAATTATTAAATTATATTGGTAATTAAATAATTATATTTAATTTATTCAAATCTATCAAAAGGAATGGGTTGTGTAAAAATTTCATCAAGATGTTCTTGAATTCTGTTGAATTGTATAATTATATATCCTTTAACTGTGTGATCCTGATAGAAATGGTATCATGTATTTATATGATTTGTAGATGACTGGTGTACATGTTTTTATTTAATGAAATGGAACTTCTACTATCACAATGTATTTGAGTTTTATTAAAACTCGTTATATGGTCAGTGTGTTTGAGTTTCATCCACAATACATTAGTATAACTACTTCCAGCTAATAGATATTTAGCTTCATCTGTGGAAATTGATATTGATTATTATTTCATATAACACCAAGATACAAATGAATATTCGAGGAAATGAAATCTTCTAGATGTAATTTTCCTACCCATTCTACATCCACAAAATTCAGGATCTGAAAACATGTTTGTTGAAAAATATATTCTGAAGAATATAAAATTCAAATTTTTTTGTTCACATAAAAAAAATAAACAAAATTATTAAAAGATTTAATATGGAAAACATCTCAATTTCATTGATATATTGTACAATTAATTACATAAATAATTATATTTGGATTACTAGAAGTAATGTATAGTAAAAATTATATCATACTTATAAAAAATATTTTTGATCAAGTGGTTGCCCAGCCTCATCAATATATACTGTATTTGAGGAGACAATTGCAGTTCAAATACTTTTGGATTTTTCATATGAAATTTTTTTCAGATGTTATTTTATATACTTATGTTGAGTTATAAAAGTGCCTTCTGGTTTTTTTGAAATTTGAAAACTACGAAAATATGTTAACTCTCACAATATATTCACTACACACATAGATATCATATGATTATCAATATAATCTATTACTAATTATTTAGTTGATCTAAATATAATTTTATCAACATAAATTTTTACATGGATAACAATTTTATTTACTCTTTTTATAAAAAGAGTAGAATCTACAGCTCCCCTATAAAATTACAAAAAATATTATTATACTGTCATACCAAGATCTTGGGGATTGATTTAGTATATATAATCCTTTGGTTTGTTAATAAACATATTGGGGTTTTTTTATTTGGAAAACAATATGGGTTTTTATCATAAACATCAATATAAACATATCCATCAACAAAAGTATACTACCCATCAATTTGGTAATGTTTGATATTAATAAATACCACAAAGGGTATATGTATTCTAATATATTCAAGTCTAGATATTGGTGTATAGGTTTATTAATAATAATTTACCTATTTTTGTTTATAACCCTTAGAAAAATTTCTATATTTTTATCTAAAAATTATACTATTTTCATCGCATTTTTAATGAAAACCCAATTTTACTCAAATTATATAAGTTTATTTATATCATGAAACCATGGTTCGTAATAAATTCTTCTCAAACCCATTGATTTTGTATTACAATTCTTGAATCAAATCCTAATAAAGAAATACTTATCAGTATTCTTATGTTAAAATTATAATGAAAATATAGATTTTCAATTTCATTTATTAATGAACTTCTAGTCCTAAATCGTTTATCTATATCCCCAGAGATACATTTACTAGGATGATCCATTGAAAACAAATGAAATATTTGGTTTTGAAAAATCCCTTTCTAAAACTATAAGTATAATATCATCTAGATAAATAACTTCAAAAACGCATTCTTCAGTTACATCCTTATGAGAACAACTTTCTAACAATGGATGAAAATATGTTTCAGAAATAATATTTATAGAGGCTATAGGTTAGGTTTGTTTGAAAATAAAATGGTCTATTGCATCAAATTAAAAGGGAATTTTTTCCTAAAAAGTAACAGACTTTTTATTAAAAACAGAGT
Organism: Viscum album; assembly: GCA_963277665.1. Taxonomy (NCBI): domain Eukaryota; kingdom Viridiplantae; phylum Streptophyta; class Magnoliopsida; order Santalales; family Viscaceae; genus Viscum; species Viscum album. The sequence goes on along the minus strand of OY728166.1, from coordinate 1,175,087,862 downwards.
CATCCTTAAAATTAGTGTAAATACTAAAAAATATTCTTTCATTGGATTTAGGTTCAATTTTATATAAATTATCTTTTAGATTTATAATGAATACTTTGTAACCAGAAACTATGAATTATGAATCTTTTTGTTATCATCCTATCCAAAACTCATATGAAATTTTATTAAGAAAATTTCTAATTAAAAAAATATTTATAATATTGTATGAATTAATAATTGTATTAGGAAAAAATGCATAGAAAAAATGCATTCACTCATTATGGTTCTAGTTATTTCTTAAATATTTATGTTACTTCTTTCAACTACACCATTTTTCTAGGGGGTTCTAAGTGATGTAAAGTTATCATCTATACCATTCTTACTATAGAATGTTTCAAAATAAGAATTTAAAAATTAACCACCATGACAACTATAAATAGGTTAAATGGATATGGTTTTACCTACATTTACATTTTTCTACAAAAGATGTAAATTTAAAATGTTTTTGAATTTTATTTTGAGAAAATAAACCAATTTATATCTAGAGTAATCCTTACCTATGTAATATAATTAATATTTTCAACCAATTTTTCTAGTTTTTGTAGTGCCAAATAAGTCCATGTTCAATAACTGTAAATAATAATAAGTTGATACTTCACTGAATGATTTAAAACCTGACTTAAGATTCTTATCATATTGAAAAGGGATACAATCTTTTTATGTATCAATCCTATGTTCATGTAGATCCTTAACATTTCATTTCTTAGTAAATTTAGATAAGTTTATATGTATATAGTTTCCTAACCTTTCTATTCTATAACCAATATTGATTTTCCAATACACTAATCTAAAATAATTCCTTCCTCCTAAGGTTTTCTATATTTATAATATATATATATATTCTCATACCGATGTGAATAAATAATAAATTCATCTTTGGAATTATTTTCTAAAAATTTATCATTCTAAAATCCCACATGTTGACCTTAATCACATATTTTACTTATTATTATATTCTTTTGCTTAAGAACATTAACAAATAAAACATTTATAATAAGAAATTTTTAAGGAAGAACATTTTTACATATTCAGACAATCCCTCCTTTCTAATTATCTCGAAATGTTAAATTACCACCTTTAATTTTGATATTTTTCTTATAGATGTATTTATTTCCAGACCTATTCCTAGAACACCCACTATCCATGTACCATATATTCTAGTTTTCTGTAAAATATTTATTTTCATGACACAAGAAACTTATACATTCAAATCCAAACCCTTCTTGATTAGTGTAATATTAGAAAAAAATATTGGGTACCCATATATTCCCAACAGTATTTTGGGAAAATGTTACTTATTTTGAGAAAAAAGATTTATGATATCCCAGTGATTGTATTTTTTTTTAAAAAAATTATTTTTAAAATTTCCTCCACATTGAGAAATGTTGTTAGAAGGTGAACTTTTTCAAATAAATTAGTTATTACAAAAACTGGTTTCCTATAAGAAAACTGCATTCTTGAAATGATTCTATGAGGAAGAATTTGATTATAAATTAAAAAAATATTTACCAGTGGTAATGTTTCATAATTTTTTCATTAAAGAAGAAATTTTAGATCATTTTACAAATAAATTATAATATCAATCAATAATAAATTAAAATTATATCTATGAAAACATTTTTGTAAACTATCTTTCTCATTAACCAATTTTTCAGATTTATTAAAAATAATATATATTTATAAATTAAATTTATAATGTTCCTTAGAAATATATAATATTTAATTTTTCAAAAAAATTTATCATTTAATCATCATTTTAATGTTTTTCTTTAGCATTATAACATTTTGTTTTAATTTTAAATTTCACATTTTTAATAAATTTTTTCAAATAGAAAATTTCCCCAAAAGAATGTAATGAATTATAATTACTAGTTGAGAAATATAATATAATCAAATATATATAATTTTTATCGTCTAGATAATTTTAACTCAAATAAATATTTGTTATGATCTCAATAGTTAAAACATTTCCCTGAAATATTGATTTTTAATATCTATCTTATAGAAAATACATATGATCTTTTTTCTAGAGCATTCATTCTTAGATGCATTATTAGAAGTATAACCTCTATTATAACTCCATATGTCATCAACTTTAATGAAATTATTACCATGGTATTATTAATTCATATTGAAATTTATTTTTTAATTTATTCTTTTTTTATCATTTCTCTTCAACATTAGAAAATATTGATAGATGTGTCTATATTTCTTAAATTCATAACATTTGACTTTATGTCTCTGGTCACCTTTATCCAAATGAATCTATTTATATTGGTGTTAAAAATATTTTTTCTAAATATGTTAGTCATCCATCATTCGTGAATAGGAAATTCATTCATAAATTTTTAATAGGTACTAAAATCATGTCTTAAAAATAATTTCTTCTTCCTGTAATATTTAACAAATTTTTAGAAGATTGAACATTAGTAGGAATTCAAGATGTATTATCAAAAGAAACAACTCCATTTTTCTTATTAAATTTCTTAATATCTTTTTTGAGTCTTCCTTCATACAACATGAGAGTTAAAATAAGATAATCCAGGGTAATATTATTTAACATTCTTTTCTCATAAATAGACGTTCTTTTTTATTCCCATTCATTTGCCATGATATTTTTATTTTTTCAAAAATAATTTATACATGAATACCTTTATCACTAATAGATTTTATTCTATTAACAATGGTGATGATCCTCTGGTGTATCCTTTTAACTGATTCTCTAGGTAGGATATCAAAATCCTGATATTTTTCATTATGAATAGCTATCCTAGTCTTAGAAACATTTGATGTACCAATATTTGTAACTTAAATATTTTTCCGGACACTTTTAGTATCCTCACATGAAGATATCTAACTGTAGACACTTATTTTCATTGAAAATAAAAAACTATTCCTTAATCTATTGTTTCACTGGTAACATTGTTTTTTAATAAAGATTGAAATCAGTAACTTCTTTATCATGAATATTATAGTCTATATTAAGCAAAAAAAAATTATCACCCCTAGGGTTGATAACCAAATTCAACATCATGTCTCTCCAGTAATCTAATTCAGCACCGTCAATGATTGGTGGTTTGTTTGGATTGATATTATCTATATAAAAAACATTAAGACCTACCATCTTAAAAAAAAATTATTTTGCGATGAAACATTAGTGTAAAAAATGTTTATAAAAAATGTTTATATCAAAACATTAATAGACATGGTACTAGTAAAAACACAAAAAAACACAGTATGTATTTTATAAGTAGAACCCTTCTCGAATACCATTTGTTGGATCATATAAATACACTCATAATGTTAAGATAAAATAGGTAGGGTAATGTTATTTTAATAAACTCTGTTTAATGTAATTAAACCAAATAATGAACAAGCCCCTTAATATAGATTATCTAACTTGTCCACAGTCCAATTAATGATGTCACAGAATAAGAATTAGAATAATTCTTATTATATCAGAGTAAACATCTAAATAACTATGGATTCAATTTATCAGAGTATGTTTACTATCAAATTCAAAAAATAATGGTAAAAAAATAATGTAACAAGATGAATACGATGACCATCATCCTATTATATGTAGCAAAATTGAATCCTGGAAAAACAAGAAAAATAAATGCCATATAGAAGTAAGAATGATATAAAATATATTATTATAAATATAACTCTATTAAAAATAAATGTAAGTTAGTTAATAACCTTTACTAAATATATTTATTAACATATACTTACTATAATGTTTGTCATTCCATACATGAAAATCCCGTGATACAATTATCATAATGTCTATGTCTCCCTATCCCCAGAATCCCTCAATACAATGATCCCCTCTATTTTACTATCCCCAATGTCCCTCGATCTGATGATCTGATTCCGCATCTTCTTATACCTAGAATCCTTTCATATTTATAATGATTAGACTCAAATAAAAATTAAAATGACCTTAAGAAAACATCCTGGAAAAGGATTACTTCATTAAAAACTATCTAAAGATAGAAAAAATACTAAGAACATGTATTTGACAAAAAAATTTCATCATAGGACAGGGGAGAAAAATAATAACATTCTTAAAACAAATCAAATGACCCATTATTTATACGAATCCTTCACACAATCATATTTCAATTTTTTAAAATCACATTGAACACCTATCACCAAAAATCTCATCATAACATAATGCCTGATTTCATATTGATTTACACCATTACAATGTTAAAGGGATTCCTTACATTAGAAAACAATTATTATATTTATATGATAATCGTTATAAATCTAATGGACGTTCTTAACAATATAAATACAATAATATTTATGAGTGACTGTCAGATTGTATCTATATATGTACGAGTTAGATTAATAATAATTCATCAGTACGATAGTGGTGATAGAAAGTAAAACTTCTAGTTCTCATGAAGCTGAGTCTGATTAATAGAACAAAAAATCATTCTGATAATTGTATTGAAGAATAGTAATTTTATATTCGATGAACTTTAAAAAATAAATGTATGGTAAAAATAAATTTTATCTACAAAAACAAAACAAAACACTTTATACATAAGAAGTTAATATTGTTTTTAAAAAGGTCTTTGTGATTTCCAAAACTAAAAGAATGAAAAACAAGTAAGGATAACATCTAACTCAATAAATCCTTTTTTATAATTTGTATTATTATATTTTTATAACCAATCCTTCATGATCAATTTTTCTCAAGGCTACAGACACATAAATATTGATCACATAATAAAGGGAATTTGTGTTTAGGAGGTAAGATCTCCAGTACTTCTGGTGTTGAATGTGAGCTGCTACAAACCCGTATAGTCAAGGGCTTCTGGAAATTGTATGATAATCCTGTGAATATGTATAAAATGAAGGATAACTTGTGTTATTTTTAACGTCATGGATACCTTATATAAATTCTATAAATGTACCTTTTACATTGGTTTTAAATGTTATTTTTTTATAAAATATGCTTCTAAAAGAGTGTTTGATCTTATAACTAATATTATACATTTTTTTAAACATTTTTTGTATTCCTTCTAATTTATATATTGAATATTTCCTTATACATTTGTTAAATTTAAATTAATATATATTTCTCATACACTAACTCTTTCATTGGGAGACTAAAAAACTGATCATTTATTTTATTTTTTCAAAAATTATATCATTAAATATATATATTAGTTACTTAAATATTTGATTTATTATATAGTTTTATCAGATCTCTCTACTCTCTCCCAATTCTCCTAGCGCTCCTAGCTCTTTAAATGATTCTCCTTCCTCTTCATTATGGGGTTTTGTGTTCCTTCTTTGCAGAGATGGTGATTCTTTCTTTGATTGGTTATGGATTATAATGCTTCTCTTACTATCTCTTTCCCCATTAATGACTGATGTTGTTTGCTGTTGTGGATAGCATATGTCACTCACTGCCCCTCTTCCTGTCTAACCTATCACATCAGACCTCCTTTTTGGGTCTGTGTTATGGATCTTCAAACGGTTTGGGTTGGCATCGGTGGCCGCATACAATTTCCTTCTTCTCCACTTATTTTTCTGACATATCCATCGTGCATGACTACATTTTGGTCAGGCTCATTGAAGGATCTGAGTCAACTTGGGATGGTGTTTGAGGGTATCTTACAACATATTTGGTTCGTTTTCTTCATTGGCATTGGATTCTTTTTATCTTATGATTTTCTTCATTCTATTTTGCTTTTGGTGCATCTATCTGGTGTCGTAATCAATTTTTCTTTTGATGGTTCAGTGTCCTTTTTGGTCTTGGTTCTTACTGTGATTTGGTGTTGGGATTTTAGATTTTTTTTGGATTCCTTTTTATTCTATGAGATTTTGTTTCCATCATGATGATGGTCCTCATGTCCTATGATGATATGTTTTGATTATTTTTTGAAGGAAAACACAATGTTTTATGGTGGCGGTGATGGTTCTTATCGGTGATGATGTTGGTTTCTTATGAGCGGCTCCCATGGGTGTAGGTACCTTCTATAATGGTGTTTTGAAGCAGAAGTGGGTTTACATTCTATGGTCTTGTTCTGGTTATGTGGTGGTGATGTGGTGTACTAAACTGTCGGTAGGAGTAGCTCGATGCAGCTCACTGCTAGAGGTTTCGTAACTCAGGATTGTTGAATTTCAAATTTGCCTGTTTTTTCTTCTTTTGTTTTTGAATTTTTAAATATGGTAGTTTGGTTTGTATTTGGTTGATGTGAGGTTATAGATTTTCCATAAAGTGTCTTTTAAGAAATATAAAAAAATGTTTTGAAGGATAGCATTGTAAACCACCCTTCCAATATCATCTATAAAAACATTGAAGAAACATATCACTTTAGTGATATCTAGTCTTGTATAGACCATGGGGTGCATCCTAATTACTATAGATGATGCAGATATAACTATCACCATGTTCATATTATCATCATTCATTTTATATGTTTAATACTTTGAAGTTTTCTATTATATATCCAATGGATCACTCTTAGAGATCAAACCTCTCTTTGAAAACATTTCACGTCCTTTTTTGGATGTAATCAAATTGATAAATTAATAATATTTGGAAGATATACTCTTTTCTAATCATTATCACAAATATTCGCTCTATGGAACTAATATCCTTCATCTAGAAGCTTCTAAATAATTCACACATGAACTCATCCAAAATAACAATCATAATTATAGCTATAACTATTTAATTATCATAGAAATAAAGAATTATATTACTTTCATTTTTATATAACTTCAGGTAATAAAAACCATCATTTTTCTACATGAATTTATTTTCCAATATGAATTTGTTAAACTTTTGTTTCCACTATATTGGTGACTTATTGATCCTATATAGTCGTTTCTAAGCCTACACATTAGGCCATTATTTTAATTCAATATCAATCCTTTTTGTTCCCAATAAATATTTCATTTTCTAAATATTAAGAATGTAATTCGACCATGGAAAAAATATGTTTAAGAATCAAACCTTCTGTGGAAATAATTTTGAAAACTGCCTAAATAGTTTTATTTTTCTGAAAATTAGAAAATATAACATAAAAATAAACTCCTTCATATTATTTTATCCCAATTATAATATGTTCCACCTTATAAAAGAATCTAATTTAGAATTCTTCCATTGGATGGTAAACCTATTTTTTTGTAGTGACCTCTTATCTTTTGATTGTTATGTTATTTACCATTTATCAAAAACATGTACGGAATATTTCTCTTCCATCATTGATAACTCTCACATCTATGAGTAATTTAGAATTCTCAGATCAACAATGATATTGTGTTCCCTGGTATCCCTGTGATGTAGAATGTCCATTTTAGAAACAAACCAATAAACTATAATTCTAACCCTCTTAAATTGAATAAACCCATAAGATTAAACTCCTTCCAAACATTTTCTTTCCTAGTATCTTCCATGTGATTACATTTTCCTCTAAAAATTCATTACTTCAAGTCCAAGTACATTTATAACTTTATAAGTGTTTTCAGTTCTGGAACATGTTTGTTCCTCCTAGGATCTGACTAATATACTACCAAAATAACCCAATACCAACTAGACTCTAATCAATTAAATCATGTCTATATGTATTGATTACTTCTTCCCAATAACATCTTCAATATAGTTTTTTCCTTCAATAATATATCCCAATTAAAGAGGTTACTCTAGAATCTGATAATATTTCAACGATAATAATCCAATAGGTTGAAATAAATTTATTCATCAACATATCCCATAAATACACATTTTTGGAATATATCTACAAACATAACCATATTCATATCATTGAAATGTTTACACCTGATACATCCAAAAAAATTAAAAAAGTTAATTCCACCTTATTATTTGACCAAAATTAATATAAATAATGTTTATCAAGCTATTTGGAGGTCTACGATTCATGGTATATTCCACAATGTTAACTAATTCATCTAGAAATTCTAAAAAAATACAAAACATAACCTCATTAAATTAGTTCAATCTTTTAGAATCTAATTCATTTGCTCTACAAGACTATTCTACTCGTGTTTTCCCAATAAAATATATCTGGCCACATCTTATTTCTCCAACAGAATGTATGGATCTTTTTTCCTCCATATTAACCATCAATATTAGATTGAGGGAATTTCATCTTCATTTCAGACATATCTTCAACCATGGAACATCATCAAAGGAATTTTTAGAAATTAGTTGAATTTAATTTATGAAAAATGTGCGCACCTTTCCTATTTAAACATTAATGAATGAAATAAATTACTATTCACCCATATGATATAAAAAATGTTAATCTTTGTACATATGCTTGAACCGAATTAATGTCCTGATCATTTGTATTTTTTTTGTTTAAAATTAAATTATATGGTATGATGTATTGAAATATTTATCAATTTTATGTTCCATACTCTATGTAATTAGACAAGATTAATCCTATGTAATTTATGTTCTATAATCCCTTCTTTATAATCTGTTATATATAGTCATACCAAAACTTTTTCAATATAGATGTTTAAGGCATGAAACTTTCTAAAACCTTGAATATATACAATGTTCTTTCCATAACACCGTAGTCCCCTACTATGGAACCATATGTGATTTTATGTACAGAATATAAAATTAGCATAGAATACAAATTTATTAGGGCAACTAATCAAAATTAGGTTCTTCTATAAAAATGGGTTATGTTTTATGATTTGAAAATTCTATATAAATAAATACCTTGCTTAAATGATCAGATATCCTTTTTTAACTACAATAACACCCTCTCCATCAAAAATTTAATCCATGAAATGGATTCCATAAAAATAATTGGGCATCAATACACACTCAAAATTTGATTAAAATGAAGCTATATAATCAATAATCCATGAATCTATTGAACAAGATAAAAATAATACTAATGTTTCATTATCCCCTTCCAAATGGAGTTTGCAGATGAGACCAATGTTTTCTATCCAGAATTAACATGCCTCTCTTAGAAATCCTTCCATATGTTTCCCTTATTTTCATACAGACAACATTAAAATTCACTCAGACATGTCAGTATCCCATGGATCTTACATCTTCTGTTTTACCCTTATTTCCTATTAGTTTTTCAAATTGATTCTTCCCTAACATACATAAAAAATACCCTTCTAGTATAACCTTATGTGATGACCCAGAACCAGATGCCACTTAATGGGTGCCCTGATCTCGGGGGGCCACATGGAGATAAGTGTATCTCTTCGAATACCAGAGGCTGCCAACTAGTAGCAAGGGCCTATGGTGTTTCCATGGGAATACTATAACCTAATTTGCAGAGTTTCAAAAAGTGGAGCGATTATTAATAAATATTAAACAGTATAAGTAATATAAATGACATAAATAAACATCAAAAGAATCCTACTGCTATAGATAAAAGAGAATAACAATAACGATATCAAACGATGCAATGATGATGTAATTTCATGTCACTAGAAAACTAGAAATCATTTATACAAGAAATCATGCATAACATGTTCCATAAGGTAAAAGAAAACAAAGACTACTCCAATCACCCCAAGATATTACTCGGTAATCTACTATCAAGCTCCATCCTATCATCATGAAATTAAGAGTTGGTAGTTTTTTTCTTCACTTTGTCAATACTTGCAACCATCTAATGATCTCCGGGAACCAAATCCAACTTGGAGAGGGTGTGAGATAAATCTAAGTGGTCCACTACCAACAGTGTCTATAACATCAGGCCCATGTAATGTAATATAGCAGTGTTCATGCACGCATATATAATGTAAAGAAAACCGTACAATGTAACTCAATACCCAGGTACCTACTTCAAAACTCAACTTGTGTCTGAACATGTAACACGTTAATTTATTTAGTAATTACCCTTTAATGTTAATAGGTCATATGAGGCATAGCCGACACTGACATCAAATCATGATTGTATAAGTACTGAAGGTCTCAAGACATAACAAGGCAACCGGAAAATGATATCCAGTGAGAGAGTTTTAGGGTAATACCCAATGTAACATAAACTCATGGAAATATTACTTAGTAGTATCTGAGTCTAGTAAAGGGGTAATATTGTAATATAAGGATCATAATCCCAGGCATTCCATAATGAGGTTCTTCTTTAGACCATTGAGTTCATCCAATGTAACACAAGGCCATGCATGGACTAGGCCAATAAAGTGTATCCATGGAACTAACTTGTCAATGCTGGATCCAATGACTGTATCTAAGGAATCTTGGAATAATGAAGGGGGACACTACAGTAGTATATTGGACATCCAAAGGAATAGATAAGAACCCTTATCTATATGTGTATCTATCAAAGAAAACTACATCCTTGAATCAGAAAGGGGTCCCCGAGACCCAAGGTATTCCACTCTCCGAATTCAGGGTAAGCCTGAGTCAGTCCATTCATATTTGACATTATATTCATGAGATAATATTCTTGGTTTATGAATATCCATCCATTAGTGTGGATTATTCATGTAGTGTTGAAACCATTTATTTATTGGTCCAAGCATTGTCTTCCATTAGTGTGGATTGGCCATGTAACATTTCATCCATTTAATTATGTCATCACTAACCATTAAGGAATATTCAATTAGAGAGGTTCACTCCACTAACATCTATTAACATGGAAAGGGGTTCTACGGACATGTAAACATTATTCAATATCATTTTTTATGTCCACGTTATATACTTAGTATATTTCCCATTTTCATTTCAAATTTAAAAATCATTTTGAACCACTTACCTTAGGTGGGTCAAGTTGTGATCATATGTGGTACATGACATTATGAAATTACCATTAATAATAAAACATTTATTATAAGAAGGCACAAATTTAAGAAGGTCAAGAAAAGGCAAACCCGAACGGTGGCCCAAAAGTTTCAAAACCCTAAAAAAATAATTATGGTATAACCATCGACATGAGGTGGATTAACATATAGGTGTATCCACTAACAAATAACCACACATTTTCAAATAACATGACCATACGATTCTAACAAGTATAACCATATCTTGTAAAATTAAGAAACAATTTCCAATGAGCTGGTAGGCCCCACACGAAAATTCCAAAAATGAAGAACATTAGGGAAACATTATAGACCACACTCTATAAAGTTATATGATCCTTCTCCTCTTGTATCAACCGTTAATTTATCTCAGATAACAGTAGATATATGAAAACATTAAAAATGCTCACATAGGGATATCTTGGACGAGATTGAAATATAAGAATAATGGCTAAGGGGTACATAAGTACTTACCGTTGTGCATCCAACATGATGATCAAATGCTCGATCAGATGTTAGACAAAAAATATCTCTTGATCCATATCCTTGGTCTTCAAAAAGATCCAAATATATGAAAATGGAATAACATCCTACTAGTTCTCAGATTAAGAATAAGGATTAGGATTAAAAGATCATTATAGGAAAAACTAAGAATTTACCCCTAAAATAACCCACGCACAGTTCTCCCTCATTGTTTGTCAAACTATGCATGAATATTGTGGAACGGTTCTACCCAAAATCACATCCTCCACACGATTTGATGAAACTGTTAAAAATACTTTCATGGGTACAATGGAAAAAATGGGTGCTAAGATAATTAGGTTTCACCACCATGTGCCAATCGTGTGAGGTGGATCTATCCATAAAGTACCATCTACACGGTTTGGTAAACCATGCGGAAATCCCACACTATTTTCCCCAAACCGTGTGCATGGTCTATTTTCCCCAAAAATATGAGTTCAATCTCTGAATAATCCCCAGGAACCCATGTAACCTTTACTAACTCATTATAAATACATATGTGGTCCAAAAAAATGGTTTATACTAAAAATCAAAGGATCCATACCTGAGTGAAAACCGAGTTCTTACAGTCTTCCCCCTTAAAAGAACTATCCCATGTGTTCTCCTTCCATGGGTAATAAAACTCTATCTTAGAAAAAATCTATCCACTGAGCACATACATCGGCTACCCTATCCCATGTCTCATCATGTGCTCGGTTGTGATGCCATAGAACACGTATGAGAGGTAGAGAATTCCCTCGGAAAACCATTGTTCTTTGGTTAATGATGTGTAATAGATAATCATTATAGGTGGCATTGGCATCCAAATCAACATACTCAGGATCAGAGGTATGAGACCAGTCAGCATGATGATGGTGAAGTTGCGGGACGTGAAGGTCAACGTGCATAGCATGATACCTCTGAGTTAGTAGCAACTGATAGGCTACCTGCCTGAATCTCTATAGAATTTCAAACAGCCTAACGTGATGAGATGACTACTTTCCCTACTTCCTTAGTCATTTATTCCCTAGCATGGGTGTTTCCCAAATAAAAACATGATCCCCAACCTCAAACTCAAGAGGATGTCAATAATGATCGACATAAGATTTCTATCTAGACTAAGCAACAATCATATGCTTCTTGATCAGCTAGACATGTTCTGAATTCTACTGAATGAGATGATGACCTAGTTGGGATACCTCACTTGCCTCTATCCAAAACAAGGGTGAATGAAATGGCCTATGATATAAAGCCTCAAAAGTATCCATCTAGATATTCACCTAAAAATAGTTATTATAAGAGACCTCTAAAAGTGGGATATGCCTCTGCAAAGAACAACTAAAATCAAGGACACATGATCATATCATATTCTCTAAAACTTGTATTATCCATTCTGATTGTTCTACAGTATGATGGTGAAAGGCTACGCTTAGAAGTTTCGAGTTCTTATAGCTTTATACAATCCATGTTCGAACCGTGGTGTGAAATGAGCATCCCTATATGAAATAACAGTATGAGGAACCTCATGTTGTCATATTATATCACAAAAATATAATCTTCTCAACTCATCAATTGAGAATGTATCCCATATAGGAATGAAGTGGGTGATTTTGTTAGCTGGACAATGACTACCCATATAGCATCTCTACCCCTTAGCGATCATGGTAAGTCGACTACAAAATGCATAGATACATCTTCCCATTTCCATTTCAGGACTGGAAGTGGTTTTAACAGGACTTCATGTCTATAGTGTGTTGCCATCACATACTGCCAGGTTGAACACCTAGTGATGAAACGAGTAATTTGACATTTCATTCCATGAAAATGATATTGGAATCGCATATCATGATACATCTTTGAGATGCATAGATGAACTGCCCATTTAGAAAAGTGGGATTATTTCATCAACTCCACTATCATATCTGCAGCAACCCAGACAAGTCCACATAGATAAAGGTCTCTAAATTTTCCCACAAACCAATCTAGAGGCGGGTTGTCTCCTGATATACTCTCGTAGAGAACCAAACCTTCATGATGTGAAGACATCATACTCATAACCTTATCCAGGAGGGAAGAGGTAACATTTAAGGATGAGAGTAAGACTTCTAGTTATTGTCATGAAACTCGAAGTGATGTTCAGAAAAGAGGGCCATTAACTTCCATTCATTAGTGGCTTTTTATAGGACATGTGTCTGAGTTTTCTGACTCAATGCATCAGTGACCACATTTCCATTTCTAGGCATATAGGCAAGCTCATAATCGAATTAATGTAGATATTCAAACCATTTCCATTGTCTGAGGTTCAATCCACACTAAGAAAATATATACTTGGGGATTTTCTGATTTTTATACACCACAATGAGCTCCCCCAACAGATAGTGTCTCTATCTTTGTAAGGCACACACAAATACTGCTAGATCGAGGTCAGGCATCAGTTAATTTATCTCGTGAGGACTCAACAGTCGATATCCATACGCAATGAATTTGTCTATCCACATAAATACTACTCATAGGAAAAGTCATGAATCATCTTAGAAGATGATATAACTGCTACCATTTTCTAGAAGAATCAGAATTATTGTTGAGATGCGCGTAACTTTTAGCTCCTAGAAGGCTTTGTCACATGCTTCTAACCATAGGAACTTAACAACCATCATTTTATGTTTAGTAAAAGGTGAATCAAGATGTGAAAAGTCTTATATGAAATTATTGTAACACCTAACCGGACCCAATAATATTCATATATCACACACATTTTTGATCCTCTATCAGCAAGCTACAACACTAACATTTTTAGGATCAAAAAATCTCTTGATTCTGAGAAAATATCGCCCAATAAGTTGATTTTTCGATCCAGAAGGCACATTTATCTATATTATCCTAAATCTGATGCTCTCTCAGTGTACTCATAATGATCTCAATATGTTTGGCATGGTAATTACGAGTGCAATAATACACCAATATCTCTTTAGAAAAGACCACAAAAAAGAGTCCAAATTGGGGTGGAAGAACCTATTCAGAAAATCTTTAAAAATGGATGACATATTCGTAAGACTGAACGACATAACAAGATAATCATACAGAACATACCTTCTATTGAATTATGTACAAGGTAGGTCTGATGGTATTACTCGGACCTAACGATAACCCAATATCAGGTCGATCTTAGTGTCCACCTTTTCTCCTCAAAGCTATTTGAAGAGATCGTCTATTCAAGGATGTGGAAAATGGTTCTTGATCATAATCATTATTAAAACCTCTATAATCCACGCAAAGATGAAGATTTTCATCCACCTTCTTAGATAAAATCATGAGTTAACACTAAGAGGATGTACCAGGCTGTATAAATACTTTGGCCTCAAGGTCTACTATATGCCACTTGAGCTCCTAATGCTTAGTTGGTGCCATCCTATTTGGAGGAATGGACACTAGAGATACTCCTGGAATAGTATCAATGGTAAACTATACCTCTCCCATAAGAGGTAAGATAGAAAATGCATCAGGAATGACATCCCTAAAATGATAAAATACTAGAATGAATTATATTTGAAGAAACCCCTAATTATCCATGAGTTGATTTTCAATATGGCTGGTCACTCCACCTAGCCCACGATGCTTTCTCTAGCTCTCGGAGCCTAGACATCATAATATCATTTTGAAAAGATAAATGTTGTCTCCTGGTGAAGTAAAAGAAACTATGTGGTGAGGGTAATCTACAAAGGCATGAATGTGGTCTAGCAAATACATCTCGAGAATGAAAAATAATTCCTCCATCTTGAGAACAAAGAGATTACACAATAAAGGGAAACTGCCTACCTCAAGAGGACAGTCCCTAGACTGGCATATTCACTTCATCTGTATTCCCAATGACGTTTCAAGGGTCATTATACCATAGTGATAATGTAAGTCTAATCTATGACTTCCATGAAAGATACCTAAATGAATGAGTTTGAATCACATGTATCAATCAATGTAGATACAATATTATAGGCTACTAGAATAGTACCTCAGACAGTAGATGGTCCCACAACCTAATCCTTGAGTATCAGTTATAAAGCACACAACTGACCGAATCCATGACCCTATGCAACAGATGGACTCCAACGATCATGACTACTCTACTAGCGCTACTGGTGATCAGAGATCAGACTACCTAGATCATGACCTCCTCTTCTGCCAGACCTTCTAGTGTTATTCTAACTCTCTGCTTAACGTGGCACAAAATAACTCACTCCTGAAGGTGGATCTCACACAGATCCTCTCCAACTCAAAGTTGGTGGGTCCTGAAACAACATCGATGATGAACCATAAGACCACAAGCTCGACACTATATAGGGTCTCTATCATAGTGGAGATTTTTATTCCTATTTTTTTAAAATTTATGATAGACTATAGATCTATCAAAATAGATAATCTGACTGAAATTTCCTAAACAAAAAAAACTAGAGGGAACGTTTCCTGCCACTGGAAAAACTACTTGCCTGACATGACACTGTTCTATAAAATCTGGTACTTGTGCCATCCCTTAGGTTACACATAGTGATAAGGGATTGATCATCTAGTTTAGAAAATATTGGAAGGTGAAAGACAATCACATGAGATCAGATGGCATATTGAATCTAGTCTTCAAAACATCTAGCACACGAAAGCTCATCGCCATCTAGAAGAGGTGAAATTGACACTAAATCATTGAAATATGCCGAATACACCATAATTAACATAGAAACCTACTTGAGATTCATGAACTCACTGGCTCTGTTGGACTTTAGTTTCTGAGGAATGAAGTGATCATAGAAGGGGGTTTGGAAGTCAACCCATAACATGTCGTGATGACAACTGTCCCGGGTATCTACATCCCACCAATGCTGGGCTGAATCCTGAAGCATGTATGTAGAATGATTGAATCTCCTCTCTGGATTAATTTCTAGATGCTCAATGATAGATATTATGGCCTATAGAAAATATTCAATAGCATAAGAACCCCCGCCCCCCTGAAAAAGTGGGAGGATGCTACTGCTATAACTCTAAGGTCAGATCCTCCATTGTTGGTGAAACCCATGGAGAACCTTGTAGGGACTGCATCAAACATAGGAAACTATCATAGACTTGAGTATCAATGCTCGGATCTAGTACAATTGGTGGTGCTTCAAGTTTTACTCCTACAAGATATACTGGCGTCTTAGGTCCAACCATGCCTTGAGAATGTTCATCATCACCTTTATATAGAATAACATAAGGATGTCATGGTGGAATTGGTCTGTAAATGCCAAGAAACGACCTTAGAACACACATATCAGAATATAATAGCAACACTAACAAGAAGCATAACATAAGAAAACTCACTACCCAAGGCATACTACACCAAACTACCTTCTTAGACGACCATGTATCAGTAAGTCCTCAAGTATAAGTTTTAGGTAATTTTGTAGTTAATTTCCAGGTTCACTCTTTCACCTTTCAAAAAAATGACAAGGTTGGATAAAGATGTGGAAGCAATTCATTTTATATTCTAGGATTCACTTCATAATGGATACCCATTTCTAATGAATCAGTTCCTTATACACCTATCAACATAATCAATACCCATTTATTTATAGTTTAATGGATTAACTCAGTAAATTTCTCATCATAACCCATGAGGTTTGATACTCCTCATGAATTGAGACAAGAAATAGCTCAATCTCAAACATGATTAAGACATGTTAAATCATGTATCACAACGTCACTGTAACACCCCATGTTTCTATGGAACATTTCCCTTTGAATAATACAATAGCTTGCGTTGTATGTAACTTGAAGTTTCACACACCACAACCAACAAAAAATGCCGGTATGAATAGTAATACCCACTTTTTAAAATTTTATAAATTTTATTTTTCAAAAAAGACTAAATTTTTGGATTTGGAATATCAAAATTAGCTTAGTGATTTTTTTTATGAAAACATTTATTTTTTTATGAATAGTGAAAAACACTTCATTATTGTTTAAATCTAACTTTTTATTTAAATAATTAATTATTTTATTTAAATTAATTTTAGGTCAAAATAGATACATAATACCTATATATTTTCATTTTAATTCATTCGATTCATTTTTTAATAACATTTGATATATAAAATTTTATTGGACTTTTTACTGTCTTTTACCGACCTTCTAAGTACATTTTCATATTTTCATAAAACATAATTTTACTTTTTTCTGAGTTGAATTTCAAAAATCCAAGAGACACCATTTATATAAGTATGTAAAATGTGGTTTAATAATATGAATATATTTTTTGGTGAGTAGTTACTTTTAACTTTTATTTACCACTGTTAACAGTAAATACTGAAATTAAAGGTAATAATGATATTATTATTACCCTAAGACATGTCCGAATTCAATTGTATAGATTTTTTTCAACCAAAAATAACCGTAGAAATAAAATATGATCATTTTTTTCCACTTGGATTATATTATAACATTTATTATTATTAAATTTAAATAAGAGTTAAAAGTGTTAAATTCTATGTTTATTAACCTAAACATTTTTAATATTGGGTTATACATAATATAAATTTGACTTTAAATATTAAATAGAAAAAAAATATTTCCTAAAAAAGGTATTTTATTTATAATTTTTATACATTTAATAATTGAATTTAATTATGACAAAATAATTATAGAGTAATAACCTTATTAATGAAAGATTAAAATAATTGATATTATAAATATTCAAATAAATGTCATTTCGACTATTAATTAATTCCACAAATTTTATAGGTTAATATTTCTTGTTGGGGTTGATTAAATTTTTTTTTCAAAGTAATCATGCTGTTATGATTTTTACAAAAAACAAATACTAAATAGTTTTAAAATTGACATAAATGAGTTTTTAAAACAAACACTATATTATTTGTTGATATAATATTCCAAAAAATATAAGGTTCACCCAAAGGAATTAAATAATGTTATATATATTAATACTGAACCACATAAAGTTCTCTTGTCTTTTTATAGTATGTTTACTAACCATTTATTATAATAATCATCACTAACAGTCTTCCCACAAGGAAATTCCTCAGGAAGTCATCTAGAGGGATGACCTCCCTCCTGTTCTACTCCTCTTTTCTGTTAGAGATACCAAAAAACTGACTTCTTTTTATCTTATGTAATCTTTCTTTGAACTCTTTCTATATCTAATAAATTTCAGTGTTCTGGTCTTTGACCAGAACACAACCATTATAAAAAAAAGAATAATACATGGTAAATGTTAAAATACTTACCCAAGAGTTAAATATAAATGATGATGTTAATATGGTGACCTAAACCTTTCCAAATCCTAATGGTTGAGAATATTTTGACCCATAATATAAATCCTTTAGGGGCCATTAAAATCTGAAAATGATTTCATAATAAAATAATATTTCAATCATTTCCTAAGCTGCCCCTCACCTCTTTTATAAAAGGAATCATCTAATTCTCTTAATTTCAAACCTCCAAAGCCATTTGGCTCAGCCAAACCCTACCCAAATATCCCCCCCGAATTCCCTCACTTTAACCAAGATTCCTTACTTTTATCATAAATCCTACCTAAGGAGCCCTTTTGATCAACTCAAAAATAAACACCCAAAGAAGTAGTAATAATTTCTCCACCCTCTTTCAAGTTCTTTTATTCTTCCACTTCCTCTTTCTTTGTTGTTTCCATACCAAAATAAGAAATCCAATACCTTATACATACTGTGATGTTATTATAAATATGGTTCTTCCATATTTGTTATTATATCCATCATATAAATGAAAAAGTCACCATACATGGGTATGTACAACTTCCTGTCTCCACGTCGTGGTGTAGTTTGTTATTCAAACAATTAATTACGTTGATGGGTATAATAATGAGTATAACTGATGTAAATAATAAATATAACATGTTAATTATTCTTTATATTTGATATAAAATTCAATTGTATACGATTTCACCATCAAATGAATAATATTGTCTGTTGTGTGTAAGTGCGGCTTACCGTCTCCATGACGTGATAGGATGTCATTCCCCATCGTAACCATTAATGATTAATATTCATGTGATGAATACAAATAATGTATAAAGACTTTATATCATTCTGGATATGAATAAGATACATCTTATCCATAACAAGAATGCCTTTTGAAACAAATAATATAAAATAAAATGAACCAGTTAACACCTGAAACGATGATACTACTGAAATATCATTAATAATGAAATATTAGAAGATCATATATGATATCATATTAATTTATGTTGTTATTGAATAATTTAATGACAATTATTTCACCATTATACAGGAGGTTAACCTACACTTGGACAAGGAAAATTAAAAGTTAAGGGTTAAATTTCATAATCCCTTTATTATCTGAGGTTGTTTATACGTGAGTATCTACTGAGACGTCTTTATTATCCAAATCTATGTTTCGTAAAAATGAGTATCAAAATTTGTTTAGTATTTACTTGAATGTGGTTTAATGTCATTTATACCCATGGTTTACTTTTTATAATTTTTTTGAAAGAAATCCTTCTGTCGTTTTTGAAACAAGGTTCTTTATTACCTTTTCAACGAATTTTTTTAAGAATGTATTTTTAACTTGAACAGAAGTTGTGGCTATTGTCCGCCATTATAACACCTTCGAAGCTTCCCATACAGTCTTATAAGAATAGTTTTGAAATAAATCTTCCCTTCTATAAATATATTACTTTTAAATGATTTCAAAATAGAAAGAGATGTTTCTCTCAAACAGTATTGATTTCATCTATGTCAACATCTTTTTATGGATTTTACACTTTTTTGAAGTTGATTTACTATGATACAAATCTTCTATATTGTATTGAAGTTTTAGTGATATTTTTGACTGTGGATGTGTTATTTTTATACCATTTATGGTTTATGG
Source organism: Viscum album (assembly GCA_963277665.1). Lineage (NCBI taxonomy): Eukaryota > Viridiplantae > Streptophyta > Magnoliopsida > Santalales > Viscaceae > Viscum > Viscum album. Next base: position 1,175,067,618 of record OY728166.1, on the reverse strand, counting down.
TTAGACTATTAATATTATTTATGTTATTTTTTATATTAATTTTTATGTTATGTTTAAAACATTACATATGAGGAATGAATTAGACATAGTATGTGATGGGTGGAGCCCACTATACCTCTTCGATGCATCATTAGGTATCGTGAGAGAAACTAGTGTCATGGCATAAGGCCTTGACAAAATATTATTTGTAGTCCTGGCATGAGGCCTTGACTATGTGGTTATGAAGTTTGGCATTATGCACTCAATCATTATGATACTGGCTATTTGATATTACATGTTATTATTTAACTTTTAGTGTATCTATGTGAATAAGTAAATGGAATTATATGATTTATATTTGGAATATTATGAAAAAAATTTTGATTAAAAGGCTTTTTTTAGTCTTACAAGTTGCCTTAAATGGCTGTGCTTGTTTATAAAATATTCCATTATATTTTTATCCATACTGAGCATCTACGCTCACCCCTTTCTATGTTTTATTTTTCCTAGGATGAGAAGAAGTATATTATTATGGACCTGTAGGGATAGTCTTAAAGATATGAATGTGTCCAATGGAGACAATGTTGTTGTGTTTTATTTTATAATGTAATTTAAAACTTATGAAATTATCATGTACGTATAGGGCTAATAAACTAATATATCATTCGGGATTTGATCCACTGTGATCATGAAAATGTTATGTAATAATGCACTGACTCTGGGTTACTATGGTCGGGGCATTACAGTTTGTATGAGAGGAAGTTTAGTACAAGCCATGGAAACAAGATTTAGAAAAACTCCGATTAGAGAACACTACCGTAAGATAGACTTTGAGGATTAGTATAGAAGAACTTACTTGAAATATGGTAATGTATAGATTTGGTGTAATATCTTTGAAATACATCCCTATCTAGAAAATAAGAGGTAGAGGTGGTTCTGGCATAGATGTACAAAGGGGTAAAACCCAAAAACACTGCTTTGTGCTAGACTCAAACGGGAACATGTCCACGATAGCAGGCCTTGCTGCACACTTGGTTATGACTCTCCCAGGGGATATGCTTAGGATAATTTAGAAATACTTTTCAAACTATTATGAAGGTTTTAACATTATATAATTACTCAATGAAAACATTTTTTATGATTATGGATTGTTTCTATAAACTGTTCAATTTATGTTAAGTCTTTTACAAGTTTGGGATTATGTATTGCTATTCATAAACTAATATAGCTTATGACATTGTTTATAAATGGTTCCTAGTGGAAGGAATTGAAACCGTTTCAACACACATAATGCATGTAGGGACTACACTCCTACTCAAGATAATTATAGTGGAGTTGGTGATGCAACTAGTGCTGATCATCTTATCACCATACTAGGACAACTCACACATGTAATGAATAATAACCTTTCCTGTATGGAGCACCCTGATCCACAATGCGGAGGATCAATCTTAGACTGATTGATGAGTCAACAACAACCAAAATTTAATGGTACTACAAATACATTTGTAGGTGAGAAATAGATAAGTTCCATAGAGAAAATATTGCATGCATTGTATAATAGCGAAAGGGGAAAACCTGTTATGGAGGTTTATTGCCTCACAGGAGATGCAGATCAATGGTGGTCATTGATTCAAAGCACAAAGGAATATGAAGAAGTATCAAATATGGAATGGATAATGTTTAAAGAACTGTACTTAGAAAAATACTTTCCTCGTGACCATCAGGCATATATGGAATGTCAATTTCTGAGTCTGAGGCAAAAGGAGGATGAGAATGTTTCAATGTACGAGGCTGACATTACAAGTTTTAAAAGGCATGCATCATGATATATTTGTAACCCAAGGTGTAATATTGATCGATTCATTGATGGGTTAAAACCATTTCTCCATCAACCATTAGTCTCACAATCCTTCTCATCATACAAAGATATTGTCTCATGTGCTATTATGAAAGAAAAAGAATTATCTAAGTCTTATGACGTGAAATCAAATCAAGATAAGAAGAGATCTACTGAACAATCTAGAAATGGAAAAAAGGGGAAGAAAGGAAAATTTGAATATCCATGATGTGGTAAATCTGGGATGAAACACCCTAGTACTTGCCTAATGGGAAAGGGAGTCTTTTACATGTGTAGTGAAAAAGGCCATAAAACTCGTGATTGCAAGGGGATGAAAGAGTGTTTCAATGTTGAATGCAATAGTTGTAATGAAATGAGGAATTATGTAAATGAATGTCCTAAGCGCCAATGAATCTTATCTTAGAAAAGGCCAAGGGATAAATTCCAAGCTTATGAGATCACTACAGCTGAGGTTGAAACTCATAAAGACGTGGTGGAAGGTAATTTAATGGTTTCCTCAAGTTTAGCCAATTCTTTATTTCATTATGGATTATTGTATTGTTTCATATCTTCCTATTTTTCTATGAAAATAAGGTATTTCCAATTTAATTTAACAAGGGAGTGGTTAGTCAAAACTCCTAAGGGAAGCATCATTGCAATAATGTTTTGTCAATAATTTCCCAATAAGGCATGTAAATGATATTTATCTTCTTATCTGATCGTTATACCCATGATTTAAATTGATATAATCCTTAGTATGGATTGGATAATGGAGCATGATGCGAAAATTTATTATAATAAGAATGAGGTTTCAATTTTTGATGATTATAAGGAGTACCTTATTTTTAGAGAAGAAACGTCACCATCTGATTATTTTCTAGATCCACCCCCAGTAGCTCAAATAAATTCTATTATTGGGGAGGAATATATTAAATAACTAAGGGTGAGGAAAGTAATTTTCAAATAGATGATTTACCTATTGTGCAAAAATCTGTTTATTTGTTTCCGAAGGATTTACTTGGACATCCTCTAGAATGATAAATTGAGTTTTCTATTGATTTAATTACTGGTTCAAAGAACATATCGAAGACCCCTTATATAATGACCAGAGTGGAATTAGTGGAACTAAATATAGAACTAGATGAATTGGGAAATAAGGTATTTATCCACACTAGTGTTTCTCTATGGGGATCCCATATTATTTTTGTAAAGAAAAAAAAATGGGTTTATGATGTTGTGCATTGACTATAGGAAGATCAATGCTACAACAATAATGAACATGTATCCCCTACCATGGATTAATGATTTATTTGATCAACTTCATGGATCTCAATACATTTCAAAGATTTAAATTCAATCTAGATATCATTAGTTGTGCACGAAAAAGAATGACATTTCAAAGACAAAATTTCAATTAGGTATGGGCATTAAGAGTTTACAGTAATGCCTTTTAGTATGACTAATTCACCCTCGATATTCATGGATCTAATGAAAATATTATTAAAGTAATTTAATGATGAATTTGAAGTAGTATTTATTGATTATATCTTGGTATACTCCAAAAGCTACTAAGATCATGAAAATTACTTGCGCATTATTATAAAGTCTCTTAGAAGAAATAAATTATACGGGTAGTTTTGCAAGTGTGAATTCTATCTTCAGGAGATTTATTTTATTGGTCATGTTGTATAAAAGGATGGAATCATTATTAATCCTTCTAATACAAATGTAATAAAATAATGGCCAGCATCGATGAGTATAATTGAAGTACATAGTATTATTGTTTTATCATGTTATTATCGGTGTTTTGTGCAAAATTTTTCCCCATTAGAAAACTAATTAGCGATGCTCACACGTAAAGGGGTTAATTTTTTTTGGAAAAAAGTCTGTGAAGAATGTTTTGAGGAACTAAATAAAATATTATTCAATGATTTTATCTTGACTCTATCATTAGGAATGATGGTTTTTTTATTTATTGTTATGCTTCAAAAAAATAATTTGGTTTTTTCCTTATGTGGAATGATATAGTTATTGCTTATGCATAATGGCAGCTAAAAATTCTTAAACAAAACTATCCCACTCATGATCTTGAGTTATCAGCTGTAATTATTGCTTTGAATATTTGGAGTCACTATCTCTATGGTGAAAAATGTGAGATGTATATTGATCACAAGAGCTTCAAGTATATTTTCTCTCAAAAAGAACCCAACATGAGGCAAAGGCGACGGCTCAAGCTACTCAAGATAATGATTTCACTATACACTACCACTCAGGGAAGGCAAATAAGGTGGCTGATTCATTGAATAGAAAGGTTTAAACAGATATGAACAAGATGATAGTTGAATGAGATCCAATTTTTTTGTATCAAGTAATGATGGATATGGGAACAACCGCTGAATGTGAAACATCAATACTTTTTCAAAGGGTTGCCAACCCATATTTACTATAATGTATATAATGTTATCATGCTGATGATGAGGAGTTTAAAAAAATTAATGTTGGGAATGATGGGAGATTGATTGACTTCTTATATGGCGATGGGATTTTGGAATTGGGGAAGATACATGGTGTTCCTGACATGCCTAATCTAAAAAAGGAATTGTTGGATGATGTTCATACCTCAAATTTCTTTATACACCCTGGTAGAACTATGATTTATAGATATTTGAAGAAACATTTTTGGTGGGACCACATGAAGAGAGATATTTCAGATTATGTCTCAAGATGTATGGTTTTTCATCAAGTGAATGCTAGAAGGAAATACCCTCGAAGATTCATGAAAACTATTCCCATACCTGAGTGGAAATGGGATTATATTATGATGGACATTGTCACGAGGCTACCAAAGACTCCTAGTAGGAATTATGCAATATGGGCCACTATTGATCGTCTTACCGAGTCATTACATTTTCTTGATTTAAGAAAAGATTTACCACATGAACGTTTATCAAGGATATATATTAAGGAAGTTGTAAGACTTCATGGGGTATCCTTATCGATTAATTCTAATCATGATTCCCATTTGAGATCATGATTCTGGAAAAGTCTTTAGAAGCCCTTGGAAACTGAACTTCATTTGAGCACTGCCTACCACCCTCAAACAATTGGTCAATCAGAATGGACTATTGAAACATTAGAAGACATGATGAGATCTTTCTCACATGACTTTCAAGGTATGTGGGATCAGTATTTACCTCTGGAATAATCTTCCTATGACAATAGCTTCATGTTATGTTATCAGATGGAACTATATAAATATTAATATGGGAAGTGATGTTGCACACCAAAATGTTTGGATGGTGTTAGTGAAAGAAAACATGTAGGCCAAAAACTTGTCGATAACACAGTGGAAAAGGAGAAGATTATCCAAACCCACATCAAAGTAGCTCTATGTAGGAAAAGATCTATGTCAAAAATCAGAGAAAGGATTTGGAAATTCAGGTAAGAGACCATGTTTTCGTGAAGGTATCTCCATGGAAGGGTGTTATACTTTTTGTTAAGAAGGGTGATTTGAGTTCCAACTACTTCAGCCATTTCGAAATTTTATAATTAATTGGAGTTGTAGCATACCGTTTTGCAATACCACCAAGTCTCTCGAAATTTCATGATGTGTCCCATGTATAACTATTGAGAAAATACATGCCATACACAGCGCATGTACTCACCTATGAAGAAATAGAACTGGAACACGATCTGTCTTATTGCAAAGATCCTATCATAATTCTTGAAACTAGAGAGAAAGTGTTGAGGAACCAGATGACTCATCTGGTTAAAGTTCTATGGAGAAACCATAAGATGCAAGAGGCAATGTGGGAACCCAAGGAACATATGATAAATAACCACCATAATCTTTTTATCCAGTAATATTCTATAATTTTTTAGAATGAAATTATTTGAGGGTGAGTAGAATTTAACACCGCAAGATTCCATGGTATGTTTCCCTTTGAATAATACCATAGCTTGTGTTGTACACAACATGAAGTTTAACAACCCACGACGAACCAAACTAGCCATTATAAATAGTAATACCAACTTTTTGAAATTTTATAAATATTATTTTTAAAACGGGCATCATTTTTGGATTCGGAATATCAAAATTATCTTAGGGTAAATTTTTGGTATTTTTATGAAAACATTAGATTTTTGATGAATAGTGAAAAACACTACGTTATTATTTATAACAGACTTATTATTTAAATAACTAATTATTTTATTTAAATTTATTTTAATTCTGAAAAGAAACATAATACCTATATATGTTCAGTTTAATTCACTGGAGTCCTTTTATAATATTATTGGATATATAAAATTTTATTGAACTTTTTACCGTCGTTTACCTACCTTCTAGAAGAATTTGCATGTTTTCAAGAAACATAATTTCCCTACTTCTGTGAGTGGATCTTCAAAAATCTGAGAGACACGGTTGATATTAGTTAGTAAAATTTGGTTCAATAAGATGAAAATAATTTTGGGTGAATATTAACGTTCAACTTTTATTTACCATTGTTAAAAGTTAACAGGTTAATTAAAGTTAAAAATTATGTTATTATTACCCTAACACACGTCCGAGTTCTATTTGATAAGTGTATTTCGACCAAAAACATCCTTAGGAATAAAATATGATCCTTTAGGTCCACTTGGATTATATTTGGATATTTAGTCTTATTTTATTTAAAGAAGAGTTAAAAGTGTTAAATTCAATGTTTATTAACAAAACAACTTTTAATAAAGGGTTATACATAAGATAAATTCCACTATAAATATTAATTAGAAAGAAAAAAATATTTCTCTAATAATGGTATTTTATTTATACTTTCTATACATAATATAAATTTATTTATTTATGACACAATAATGATGTCGTAATTACCTTATTAATGAAAGACTAACATAATTGATATTATAAATATCCAAATAAATGTAATTTTATACTTTTGATGATTTTAGATAATTTTATTGGTTAATAAGATATGTTAGGTTTAATTAAATTGTATCTCCCCGACCCCAGTTACCCAAAGTTGGTGCATTATTACATAAAATTGGCATGATCACAAGAAAGATCAAATCTCGAAAGACCGATTAGTTTAGTAGCCTTGGAAACACTAGACATATTAATAAAGTTTTACATTGCATCATAAAATGAAAACCAAAACAATATAGTCTCCATAGTCCACACTATTATCCCCTCATACTATCCCTGTAGGTCATTCATAAATTACTTCATAACATCTTGGGAAAAATAAAACATAGAAAAGGGGTGAGCTCAAATGCCCCTTAAGGATAAAAATATAGAGGAAACTTTCATAAATAAGAATAATCATTTAAGGCAATGTATAGCTAAAACAAAAGCCTTTTTAACTTTAACATAAACATAGTATGGAAAAAATAAAATGAAATGATTTCATTTAATTATCCACATGGATATTATACTAATCGAATAATCACATGCAATATCAATAACCACTTTCATAATGATGGAATGCATAATGGAAGACTATCATAACCACATAGCAAAGGCCTCGTGCCAAGACTACAAATAATATTTTGCCAAGGCCCTGTTCCAAGACACTATTTTGTCTCACTAGACCTACCGATGCATCGAGGAGCTATAGCGGGCTCCACTCATCACATATTATGTCCAATACATTCCTCATATGAACAGGTTTAAACATAACAAAAACATTCGTATTGACACTAGCATACGAAATGTCAATACTTTCTCCATAAACAGTGAATTGTATAAAAATAACACATCCACAGTCAAAAAAATAACAAAACCTTCAATGCAATATGGAAGTTTTTTATTATAATAAATCAACATCAAATAAGCGTAAAATCCATCAAAGGATGTTTACATAGATAATATCAAAACTCTTGTTAGAGAAATATATCTTTCTATATTGAAATCATCTAAGAGTCATATATTTATAAAATAAAACATTTTTTTGAGGATATTCTTATAAGAATGTAATGGATGCCTTGACAATTTTATAACGGTAGAAAATAGTCGCGCCTCCCGTATAAGTTTAAAAAACATTCTTACGTTAACTATGTCGATAAGGTTAAAAAGGACCTTGTTTGGAAAACGACGGAACGATTCCTTTATAAAACACTTATAAAATTCAACAAGTGTATAAATTACTTTAACCCATATTCTAGTAAATAGTAAAAATGTTTTGAAATACATTTCTCTGAAACATGGATTTGGATGATAAAGAAGTCCCAGTAGATTTTTACGTATAAACAACCTCAGATAATGAAGAGATTGCGAAATAAAACCTTACATTGAACTTTTCCTTGGTTGGGGCAAGATAACCTCCTGTGTAATGTTGAAATAATTGTTATTAAGTTATACAATAATAATATATATTAATATGATATCATATATGATCTTTTAACATTGCTTTGTTAATAATATTTTAGAATTATTATCATTTCAGGTGTTAACTTACTCATTTACTTTTATATGTTTTGTTATGTAAGCCACGTTTGTTATGGATAGATTGTATATTTTTCATATAAAGAATGATATTAAGTCCATAAACATTATTATTAATTTTCAAATGAGAATTTGACTTTAATGGAAACGATGGAGAATGAATCTCATCGTGTTCATGGAGACGGTAGTCCGTACGTACGCATGAGCGACAATATCATTCTTTTGATATTAAAATAATATTTAATTGGATGTTATATCATGTATACAGAATCATTATCATGTTATATTTATTATTTAAATGAATTAAACATCATTATTATAACCATCAAAATAATAATGTTTTTAATAACAATTACACCATGACGTGGAGACGGTAAGCCGTACGTACACACCTATGGTGACATGTCATTCAAAGAACGGATAGAATATTGAAATATGGTTGTAAAATTTTTATAATAACATCAAATTATATATAATATACTGGAGTTATTATTTTATAATGTTAATAACAAAGATAGAAAAAGTGGAAGAAGAAAGGAACTTGAAAAGGGATGGTGAAATCATTACATCTTCTTCGGGTTTTTCCTTTTGATTTGATCAAAAGGGCTCCATAGGTTTTCATTCTGACTAAAGGAAGACCTCTAGGATAAATTGAGGGAAGTTTAGAGATTATTTGGTCAGGTTTTGGCCGAACCTAAAGGCTTTGAAGGTGTGAATTAATGAGAAGGGGGGTGAACTTTTATAAGAGGGGTGAGGGGCACCTTTGGAAAATCTAGAAATATTATTTTATAATAAATTCATATTCGGTTTATAATGGCTCCAAAGTGGATTATTTAAATTTTAAGGTGGGTAGGGGTCAAAAATAACTCAACCAATAGGATTTAGATAGGTTTGGGTTACTATATTAACCTTATCATTTTGTTTTAACTCTTAGTTAATTAGTTTAACACTTACCATGTCACTTTTTATTTTTATATTATATAGTAAATAAACATACTATATACCTCCAAGAGACCCCCTAGTGGTCCATTAATGATACACCTATCATGATACAAGTCTCTTGGCCGAACCTTAGATTTTTAGGAATTGAATATCAAATAATAATATAATATTTGTTTTAAAAACTCTTTTCTGTCAATTTTGACACTATTTAGAAAATTGATTTTTGTGAAAATCATAACAGAATGATTACATCAAAGAATGTTAATTATATCATTACTAACATGTCATATTAACCTAGAAAATTAGTTTAATTCATAAAAAGTCTCAAATTATATTTATTTTGGTATTTATAATATCAATTAGTTTAATTTCTTACTATTATGCTAATTACTGCATCATCATTCTGTCATATATAAATCAGACTATTTAATGTCTAAAAATTATAAATAAAATATCATTATGTTGGAAATAGTTTTATCTCTTTAATTATTATTAATAATCGAATTTCTCTTATGCGTAACCCTATATTAAAAATGTTTTAGTAAATAAACTTTTATTTCAACTCTTTTAACTCTTCTTTGAATTAAATAATAATAAATGTCCTAATTTAATCCAAGTGGACCTAAATGATAATATTATAATCCTAATGTTGTTTTTGGTCGAGATACACTTGTCCAATAGAATTAGTACGTGTTTTAGGGTAATATTAATATCATTTTTACCCATAATTACCCTATTTACTTTTAACCGTGATAAATAAGAGTAAAAAATTACAATTCACCAAAAATTATTTTCATCTCATTGAACCACATTTTACTCCTTGATATTAACCGTGTCTCATGGATTTTCTAAATGCCACATACAGATGTGGTAAAATTAATTTTTATGAAAAATTCAGTTTTTAACTACCACTTAGTGGTTTCACTATTCATCAAAAAATGAAGTTTTCCAGAAAAAAAACCAAAAAATCATCCTAGGATAATTTTGATATTTCGAATCCAAAAATGAAGTCCATTATGAAAAATAAAATTTATAACTTTAAAAAAGTGGGTATTACTATTCATAACAGCTAGTTTGATTGGTTGTGGTGTGTTAGAACTCGATGTTGCGTACAACATACACTATTGCATTATTCAAAGAGAAGCGTACCGTTGAAGCTTGGGGTGTTACATTCTCCCCTACTTCAAATAATTTCATCCTCTAAATTTCTAGAATACTACCGCATGAAAAGAATTGGGTGGTTCTTCATCATAAGTTTATCGGGTTCCCACGTTGCCTCTTCCATCTTATGGTTTCTCCACAAGACTTTTACCAGACGAGTCGTCTAGTTTCTCAGTACTTGTTCTCTCGTATCAAGAATATTGATAGGCTCTTCGCAATAAGTCAGATTGGGTTCTAGATCTAATTCCTCATAGGTGAGTACATGCGTTGGTTCAGGCATATATTTCCTCAATAGTGATACGTGGAACACATCATGAACTTTGGAGAGATTTGGCGGCATTTCCAAATGGTAAGCTACAGACCCAATTCGTTATAGAATTTCGAAAGGTCCGATGTACTTGGGAGTCAATTTACCTTTCTTTCCAAAAACTATGAATCCCTTCCATGCAGATACCTTCAGGAAAACATGATCACCGACATGAAATTCTAAATCCTTCCTTCGATTATCGGCATAGCTCTTCTGCCTACTTTGAGCTGCTTTGATATGGTTTTGGATTACCTTCATGTTTTCCATCATTTCCTCCACCAGTTCAAGGCCTACAAGTTTTCATTCACCAACATCATCCCAACAGGTTGGTGTGCGACATCTCTTTCCGAATAACACTTCATATGGTGCCATATGAATACTCAAATGGAAGCTATTGTTATAGGAAAATTACACCAGTGGTAAATATTGATCCCACATACCCTGAAAGTCAAGTGATTATGATCTCAACATGACTTCAAAGGTTTGAATAGTTCATTCTGATTGTCCATCTATTTGAGGGAGGTAGGCAGTGCTCAAATGAAGTTCAGTATCCAAGGATTTCTGGAGACTTTTATAGAATCTTGAAGTAAAATGGGGATCACGATTAGAAACAATCGATAGGGGTACTCAATGATGTCTCACAACTTCATTAATATAGAGTATTTCTAGTCATTCAAGTGGTAAATCATCCCTTTTAGCAAGAAAATGTACTGACTTGGTAAGACGATCAACAATGACCCATATTACATCATTCTTTCTAGGAGTCGTTGGTAGCCCCATGACAAAGTCCATCGTAATATTGTCCCATTTCCACTTCGGTATGGGAAGAGGTTGCATGACTCTTCTAGGTTGTTGCCTTCCAACTTTCACTTGTTGACAAACCATACAAGTTGACACAAAATCAGTAATCTCCTTCTTTATGTTGTCCCACAAAAAATGTTCCTTCAAATCTCTATACATTTTGGTGCTCCCAGGGTGTATAGAAAAATTGGAACTATGAGCATCATCCAACAATTCCCTTTTTAGATCCGGTATATAGGGAACACAATGTCTCTTCCCAAATTTGAAAATTCCATCTTCATACACAAAGTCTCTCAATCACCCATCATTCATAGCTTTAATCTTCTTTTGAAATTCTTCATCATCGGTCAGAGAACTCTTAATCCTTTCTAGTAAAGTTGGTTTGGCAACCATTTGAAAAAGAATTGATGTTTCACCATCCCTGGTTATTCCCATGTCCATCTTCACTAGATTCATGGAAATTGGATCCCTTTCAATTCTCATATTGTTCAAAACCCCATGGTCTTTTCTGCTCAAAGCATCTTCCACCTTGTTTTCTTTCCCCAGGTGGTAGTGTATCGTACAATCATAATCCTTGAGGAATTCAACTCATCTCCTTTTCCTCATGTAGAGTTCTTGTTGTGAGAAAATATATTTCAAACTCTTGTGATCAGTATAAATCTCACATTTTTACCATAGAGGTAGTGCCTCCATATCTTCGAAGAAATGATCACAACTGCAAACTCAAGATCCTGAGTAGGATAGTTTTGTTAATGAATTTTCAACTGTCGTGATGCATAGGAAATAACCCTATCATTATGCATAAGGACACAACCAAGTCCTTTCTTCGATGCATCACTGTAAATAATGAACCCATTATTCCCCAATGGTAGAGTCAATATAGGAGCATTGACTAAAATTCTCTTCATTTATTCGAAATATTCTTCACACTCTTTTGTCCAAACAAATTTAACCCCTTTACATGTGAGCTTTGTTAATGGGTTATCCAACCGGGAAAAATTCTAGACGAAACGTCGATAATTACCTGCTAAACCAATAAAACTATATACCTCAATTATACTCGTATGTTCTGGCCATTCATGGATTTCCTTGGTCTTAGAAGGATCAATAGAGATTCCATCTTTAGAGACAATATGGCCAAGAAAAGAGATCTCCTAAAGCTAGAATTCACATTTGCTAAACTTCCCATATAATACACCTCTTCTCAGAGTATTCAGGATAATGTGCAAGTGATTTTCATGATCTTAGTAGCTTTTGGAGTATACCAAGATATCATCAATAAATACAACCCCAAATTCATCGAGATATTCCATGAAAACTATATTCATTAGATCCATAAATACATAGGGTGCATTAGTCCATCCAAAAGGCATTACTGTAAACTCGTAATGCCCGTGCCTAGTTTGAAATGTTGTCTTCGAAATGTCTTCCTTCTTCACACACAACTGATGGTATCCAGATCGAAGGTCAATCATTGAAATTTATTCATCTTCAAGTAGTTAGTCCAATAAATCATCAATGCGAGGTAGGGGATACTTGTTCATTATTGTTATAGCATTGATCTCCCTGTAGTCGATACATAATCTCATAGATCCCTCTTTGTTTTTAACAAAAAGAATAGGGGATCCCCATAGAGAAATACTAGGGCAAATAAATCTCTTATTACTCAATTCCTCTTATTGTTTCTTTAGTTTAACTATTTATATAGTGGCCATTCTATAAGGGGTCTTCGATACAGGCCTTGATCCAGGAATTAAATCAATGGAAAACTCAACTTCTCATTCTGTAGGATGTACAGGTAAATCTTCCGGAAACACATCTACATATTCTTTCACAATAGGTACATTCTATATTTGACCATTCCTTTCCTCACCCAATATAATTTCATCCTATTCCTCCCAAATAATTGAATTTAGTTGAGCTACTGGGGTGGATCTAGATAAGAATTAGGTGGTGACAATTCTGCTCTAAAGATAAGGTGTTTCTTATCATCATCATCAAAAATTGTAGCCACCTTCTTCTTATAATAAATCTTTGCATCATGGTCCAAATGCCAGTCCATACCGAGGATTATATCAAACTCAATCACAGGTATGATGATGAGATCAGCGGATAAAGAATATTTATGTGTTCTAATGGGGACTGATTCACAAAACATTGTTACAATGATACTTCCGTTAGGTGTTTTAACTGACAACTCGCTTGATAAATAAAATTGGAAATATCTAATTTTCTTAGAAAACTAGGCTGATATGAAACAATATGATGATCTAGAATAAAATAATGCATTTTCTAAACTTGATGAAAATATTAAATTACCTGCCAACACGTCTTTCGGAGCTGCTACCTCAGCATTAGTGATCGCATAAGCTTGACCTTGATCCCTTGTCCTTTTCTGAGGTAAGTTCCCCTGAAGCATAGGAAATTCATTTGCATAATGTCCCATCTCCCTGCAATTGTAGCATTAGAAATCAGTAGCTTCCTTCTTCCCCTTGAAATCACGAGCTCGGTGGAATTTTTCACCACACTTGTAACAGACACCTGTTACTTTTAAGGAAGTACCGCGGTGTTTCTTCAAACATTTACTACAGGATGGTTATTCAACTTTTCCCTTCTTCCCATTATTTCCATTCCCAGATTGATCACCAGATATCTTCTTCTATTGCTTTGCTTTAAAGTCATATAACTTAGAAAATTCTTTCTCTGTCCTGATAGCACATGAGACAATGTCTTTGTACGAAGAGAAGGATTGTGAGACTAATGCTCAACGGAGAAATGGTTTTAACCCATCAAAGAAACGATCAATCTTAATTATTGGGTTACGTATATAATCTTATGCATACCTTGTTAACCTTGTAAAATTATTTTCATACTTTGCGACATTCTCATCCCCCTTTTGTCTCAGACTCAGAAATTGTCTTTCCATATCTGTATGATGGTCACGAGGAAATTATTTTTCTAAAAACAGATATTTGAAATGCCTCTATTCCATATTTGATACTTCATCATCATCCTTTGTGTTTTGAATCAATTACCACTATTGATCAGCATCTCCAGTGATGCGGTAAACTGCGATGATAGCTTTTTCCCTTTCACTACTCCCCAAAGCCTAAAATATTTTCTCTAGGGAATTTATCCATTGCTCAGCTACTAAGGGATTTGTACTCCCATTGAACGTTGGTGGTTTTTGCCTCATGAAGCGATCTAACATTGATCCTCCACGCTGCGGATCATGGTGCTCCATATGGGTAAGGTTATTATTCATAACCTGAGTGAGTTGTTCCAGTATGGTGATTAGTTGATCAGCACCAGTTTCATCAATATCTCCACTATAATTATCTTAAGCAGGAGTTCAATCCCTATAAGGAGTGCGTGCATTGATACAGTTTCCATTTCTTCCAATAGTCGCCATTTCTAAACAATGGCATAAACTAGATCAGTTTATGAATCAAAATACATAACACTTAACATAAATTGAACTATTTATGGATAGAATCCATAATCATAAAAATGTTTTCTTTGAGGATGTATATACTCATAAACCCTTCATAATTATTTTTAAAGAAAACGAGGGTTATCCAAGGCATATCCCCCAGTAGTTTCGTAACCAAGAGTTCAGCAAAGCCCGTTGTTGTGCACCAGTTACCATTTGAGTCTAGATCAAAGCGGTGTTTTTGGGTTTTACCCCTAGGTACATCTGTGCCAGAGCCTCCTCTACCTGCTCGTATCCAGACATGGATGTATTGCTCGGAAAAATCAAAAAATATCTATAATACTAAAATTCTAGCAAGTTCTTCTATACTAATAATCATAGACCATCTTAAATCTATGTTCTCTAATCATGGTTTATCTAAATCTAGCTTCCATGGTTTGTAAAAAACTTTCTCTGATACCAACTGTAATGCCCCGACCCCAGTTACCCAGAGTCAGTGCATTATTACGTAACATTGTCATGATCACAAGAAAGATAAAATCTCAAAAGACCGATTAGTTTAGTAGCCTTGGAAATACTAGATATATTCATAAAGTTTTACATTACATCATTAAATGAAAACTAAAACAATATAGTCTCCATATTACACACTCTTATCCCCTCATACTATCCCTACAGGTCATTCAAAAATTACTTCTTCACATCCTGGGAAAAATAAAATAGAGAAAAGGGGTGAGATAAAATGTCTAGTAAGGATAACAATATAGCAGAGACTTTTATAAATAAGAATAAAAATTTAAGGCAATGTATAACTAAAACAAAAGCATTTTAAACTTTAACTTCAACATATTATGGAAAAAATAAAATTAAATAATTCCATTTACTTATTCACATGGATATTCTACTAATCAAATAATCACATGCAATATCAATAACCACTTTGATAATGATGGAATGCATAATGTCAGACTATCATAACCACATAGCCAAGGCCTCGTGCCAAGACTACAAATAAGATTTTTCCAAGGCCTTGTGCCAAGACACTAGTTTGTCTTATGAGACCTACCGATTCATCGAGGATCTATAGCGGGCTCCACCCGTCACATATTATGTCCAATGCATTCCTCATATGAACAGGTTTAAACATAACATAATCATTCATATTAAAACTAGCATAAGAAATGTCAATACTTTATCCATAAACCATGAATGGTATAAAAAACATATCCAAAGAAAAAAAATCAAAAAACCATCAATACAATATGGAAGTTTTGTATCATAATAAATCAACATCAAATTAGAGTAAAATCCATCAAAGGATGTTGACATAGATGAAATTCAAACTCTTTTTAGAGAAATATTTCTTTCTATTTTGAAATCATTTAAGAGTCATATATTTATAAAATAAATCCTTTTCGATCAAGATATTATTATAAGCTTGTAAAGGAAGCTTCTACGATTTTATAACGGCGGAAAATATCTGCGCCTGCCGTATAAGTTAAAAAACATTCTTACCTTAATTCTGTCAAAACGGTTAAAAAGGACCTTGTTTGGAAAAAGACGGAAATATTCCATTATAAACCACTTATAAAAGTCAACAAGGATATAAATGACTTTAACCCATATTCTAGTAAATATTAAAAATGTTTTGAAATATATTTTTAAGAAACATGGATGTGGATGATAAAGAAGCCTCAGTAGATTATTACGTATAAACAACATCAGATAATGAAGAGATTGCGAAATAAACCCTTACCTTGTACTTTTCCTTGGTTGGGGTAGGTTAAATTATTGAATAATGGTGAAATAATTGTTATTAAATTATACAAGAATAATATATATTAATATGATATCATATATGATCTTTTAACATTGCTTTGTTAATAATATTTTAGAATTATCGTCGTTTTAGGTGTTAACTTACTCATTTTCTTTTATATGTTTTTTTATGTAAGCCATGTTTGTTGTGGATATATTAAATATTATTCAAATCCAGAATGATATTAATTCCTTAAACATTATCATTAATCTTCAAATGACAATTATACTTGAATGGATAAGATGGAGAATTAATCCCATCGCGTTCGTGGAGACTATAGTCCGTACGTACGCACAAGCGACAATATCATTCTTTTGATATTAAAGTAATATTTAATTGGATGGTATATCATATATACAGAATCATTTTCATGTTATATGTATTATTTACCTGAATTAAAAATCATTTTTATAACCATCCAAATAATAATGTTTTGAATAACAATTACAACACGACATGGAGACGGTAAGTCGTACGTACGCACGTATGGTGGCATGTCATTAAAAGGATGGATAAAATACTGAAATATGGTAATACAATTTTTATTATAAAATCAATGTAAATATAATATACTGTAGTTATTATTTTAGAATGGTTATAACAAAGATAGAAGAAGTGTAAGAAGAAAGGAACTTGAAAAGGGGTGGTGAAATCATTACCTCTTCTTCGGGTTCTTCCTTTTGATTGGATCAAAATGGATCCTTAGGTTGCATTTCTGACTAAAGGAAGGCTTCTAGGATAAAGTGAAAGAGTTGATAGAGTATTTGGCCAGGGTTTGGCCGAACCAAAATGCTTTGAAGGTGTGAATTAATGAGAAGGTGGAGTGCCCTTTTATAAGAGGGGTGAGGGGATCCTTTGGAAAAGCTAGAAATATTATTTTATAATAAATTCATATTCGGTTTCTAATTGCTCCAAAGTAGATTATTTAAAGTTTAAGGTGGGGATGGGTCTAAAATCACTCAACCGATAATATTTAGGCAGGTTTGGGTTACTATATTAACCTTATCTTTTAGTTATAACTCTTAGTTAATTAGTTTGACACTTACCATGTCACTTTGTATTTTTATGTTATATAGTTTATTAACTAATTATATGCCTCCAAGAGACCCCAACGTGGTAAATTGATGATACAAATATCATTATATAAGTCTCTTAGCCTAACCTTAGATTTTTAAGAATTTAATATCAATTAATAATATAATATTTTTTTAAAAAACTCTTTTATGTCTATTTTGACACTATTTGGAAAATTGATTTTTTAAAAAATCATAACAGAGTGATTACTTCGAAAACAGTTACTTAAACCATTCCTAACATGTCACATTAACCTATAAAATTAGTTTAATTAATTAAAAGTCTCAAATTATATTAATTTGGGTATTTATAATGTCCATTATTTTAAGGTATCACTATTATGGTAATTAATACATCATCATTGTGTCATATATAAATTAACATATATAATGTCTAAAAACTAAAAATAAAATATAATTATGTAGGAAAGATTTTTATCTTTCTAACGAATATTTATAATTGAATTTATCAAATGTTTAAGCCTATATTAAAAATGATTTAGTAAATAACATTTTATTTTAATTCTTTTAACTCTTCTTTGAATTAAATAATAATAAGTGTCCTAATCTAATCCAAGTGGACCTAAATGATAATATTTTATTCCTAAGGTTGTTTTTGGTTGAGATACACTTGTCCAATAGAATTATTACATGTGTTAGGGTAATATTAATATCATTTTTACCCATAATTACCTTATTTACTTTTAACTGTGGAAAATAAAAGTAAAAAGTTACTATTCATCAAAAATATTTTTCATCCCATTGAACAACATTTTACTCCTTGATATTAACTATGTCTCTCGGAATTTTGAAATTCCACTCACAGAAGCGATAAAATTATGTTTTACAAAAAATTCTGTTTTTAACTACCACTTAGTGGTTTCACTATTCATAAAAAAATGAAGTTTTTTAGAAAAAAACCAAAAAATCACCCTAGGCTAATATCGATATTCAGAATCCAAAAATGAAGTCCATTTTCAAAAATAAAATTTATAACTTTCAAAAAGTGGGTATTACTATTCATAACGGCTAGTTTGATTGGTTGGGTTGTGTTAGAACATGATGTTGTGTACAACACACGCAATTGCATTATTCAAAGAGAAGCGTACCGTAGAAGCTTGGGGTGTTACATAATTAATTTTTCTTGATGTAATAATTCTGTTATGATTTTCACAAAAACCAAATACTAAAAAGTGTCAAAATTGACAAAAATGAGTTTTTTAACAAATACTATATTATTGGTTAATATAATATTTAAAAAATATATAATTCTTGCCCAAATAACTTAAATAAGGTATTATATATCAATAATAAACCACATGGGGTTCTCTTGGTTTTTTATTTTATTTTTATTAACCGTTTATTATAATAATACATGAATACATGATAAATGTTAAACTATTTAACAAATAGTTAAATCATAAAGATGATGTTAATATGGTTACATAAACCATTCTAAAACTTATTGGTTGAAAGGATGTTGACCCATCCCAACCTTATCCTCAAAAAAATCCTTTTTATCCATTATAAACCGAATATGATTTTTTTATAAAATATTATTTCAATCATTTCCTCCGGTGCCCCTCACCTCTCTTATAAAATGTCACTTCTCCTTCTCATAATTACACACCTCCAAAGCCATTTGGATTAGCCAAAACCTTCCCAAATATCCTTCCAAAATCCCTCAATTCATCCTAGAGTCCCTACCTTGATCAGAAATCCAACCAAAGGATCCCTTTTGATCTA
Source organism: Viscum album (assembly GCA_963277665.1). Lineage (NCBI taxonomy): Eukaryota > Viridiplantae > Streptophyta > Magnoliopsida > Santalales > Viscaceae > Viscum > Viscum album. Next base: position 1,175,048,078 of record OY728166.1, on the reverse strand, counting down.
CTCAGAATGAAACACCTGAAGAAGAGGTAATAATTTCACCACACTCTTTCAGGTTCTTTTCATCACCCACTTAATATTTCTTTGTTGTTTCCATACTAAAATATTTACTCCAGTAACATCTATATACTATTATTTTATTATAAATATGGTACAACCATATTTTTTATTCTATCCATCGTATAATTTTCAAAGTCACCATACGTGCCAACGCATGGCTTACCGTCTCCACGTCGTGGTGTAGTTTGTTATTCAAACACTTCATTATTTTGATGGGTATAATAATGAGTATAAAATATGTAAATAATAAATTTGAAATGTTAATTATTCTGTATATATTATATACCATCCAATTATATATGTTTTCACCATCAAAATAATGATATTGTCGCTCGTGTGTTCGTATGGTTTACGTTCTCCACGATGCGGTGAGATGTCAATCCCCATCATAAGCATTCAAGACTAATTTTAATTTAATTATTAAAAATAATTTTTAAAGACTTGATATCACTCTGGATATGAAAAAAATAAATCCTATCCATAACAAGTATGACTTACATAACAATGCATATGAAGGTAAACGAATCAATGAACACCTGAAACGATGATTATAATAAAATATCATTATTAATGAAATATTAGAATATCATATATGATAACATATTAATGTATATGGTCTTTTATAATTTAATAACCATGATTTTTCTGTTATAGGAGTTTATCCTAACCCCTTCCAAGGAAAAGTACAATGTAATGGTTAAATTTTACTATCTATTTATTATCCGATATTATTTATACGTGGGTATCTACTGGGACCTCTTTATCATCCACATATGTGTTTCATAAAAATTTATTTCAATAATTTTTAACTATTAAATATTATATGGTTTAATGTCATTTATACCTTTTTCGGACTTTTTATATAAATTTTTGAAAGGAATCTCTTTGTAGTTTTCTAAACAATGTACTTTGTGACCTTTTCGAAAAATTAAGGTATGAATGTTTTTTTAACTTATACGGCGGGCGAAGCTATTCTCCACCATTATAACTACTTCGAAGATTACATACAAGCATAAATGAATATATTCAAAATAAATGTTTTCCTATTTATTTATCTGTCATTTAAATGATTTCAAAATAGAAAGATATGTTTCTCTCAAATAGTACTGATATCATCTATGTCAACATCATTTTATGGATTTTACACTTATTTAATGTTGATTTACTGTGATAAAAATCTTCCATATTGTATTGAAGGTTTTTTGATATGCTTGATTGTGTATGTGTTATTTTTATACCATTAATGGTTTATTGTTAATGTATTTACATTTCCTAAGCTCTTTTTAATATGAATGTTTATTTTATGTTTAATCCTTTTAATATGGGGAATGCATTGGACATAGTATGTGATGGGTGGAGCCCGCTATAGCTCCTCAATGCATCAGTATGTCTAATGAGACAAACTATTGTATTGGAACAATGCCTCGACAAAATCTTATTTATAGACTTGGAACAAGGCCTTGACTATGTGGATATGAAGTCTAGAATTATGCATTACATCATTATGAAATTGCCTATTTGATATTACATGTGATTATTCGACTAGTAAAATATCCATGTGAAAAAGTTAATGGAATTATTTGATTTATATTTTCCATATTATATAGAAGTATAAGTTTCAAAGGCTTATGTTTTATTATTATACATTGCCTTAATTGTTTATTATTAATTATAAATGTTTCTGCTATATTGTTATCCTTTCTGAGCATTTTTCCTCTCCCTATTCTATGTCACGAACCAACCTAGGTTGACCCTAAACCGGTCACCCGAGAGGGTCTGCAACGTGGCACGAAGGGCGTTCTCGATCCCCACATGCTGGAAACTAGTGTCGGTCATCAATGTTTAATCATTGAGAATGATTTGTCCCATTAAAAAACCAATTAAAAAAGAGAACAAATATACACAAACAACTGATAAACATAACAATGGTAGAAAAAAATTTATAAATAAACATACCTCTACGTGAACTTTCAGGTCACCTTCCTACCAAAGGCTCAATTTTCTCCAACAATGAGCAACTCAGCCGAGAAAACCAAAGCAAGGAAACGTGTAATTGAAATTATAAAATAGGTGTGAGCATTAAAAATTATCAGTATGGATGCCAATATAAAACACAGAACCCAAAGTCTCTCTTCCCGAAATAATCCATTAACACAAGTCTGAAATACAATTATAAAATTAGGTTTTTGGAATTTTAAAATAAGAAACATGTTTTTCCAATATAAAAACAAAACAAATTCCAAATACCATTTTTCCGAATTAATTTGTAATTTTATAGAAGGAATCAAAAATAGAGTATACCAATGTTGTGATAGAGTAGAACAAGTAAAAGTGAAAGATAAAAATAAACTAGTGCACAGAGAATACACAAGCAATGAAAATGATCCAGAAACCATGGGTGATCCTAAACATCCATAGAAGTCCCCTGGACTTACTCAGTTTCGGAACCACATACCGGCGTATGGTGAAGCTCCTAAGTCTATAACCAACTGGCTACCCTAACTGACCAATCCAGTGGCAAAGCCTACCTGGCCTAACAACAAATCCAGGGGGTACCAACCCATCTAATTGGGGTTGATCAGAAACCATCACTCGATCTCTAAAAGATGAACAGAAACCCATGGTGGTTACAATAATGTTGTGTAAGTAGGAGGCCCCCACACGGGTGACTCATCTCACCGCACTTTCCTACCCAAACACATGCGCTTCCTATGCGTTCACCCATAAGGGTTACCCTAGACAGGAGCGCCCCCAAATACTCATTCAAACATTTCACATTAACAAAGTTCCAACCAGGCCATCATGCCATGAAATCATTAAAACCATTTGATACCTTTTTCAAAAAACTATAGTTGTTAAATTTCCATTAAGTAATCAAAACGTCATCATTTCAATGAATCAACACAAACATTACACTAATGATGAAAGTGCCAAACGGGCCGTCACATTCCAACACACACCCAAAACCCACCTAATTTACCAAACGGGTCTTTACCCATTACAAAAAAAACATTTATTTTAAAATAGGTTGAAAATCACACAACACACATAAAAATGTCAAAAATCCTTCCTTACCATAACAAAAAAAAATTATGTGACACCAAAACCATTTAGATACGTGATTCACAATCCCTTACACATTTTAGTAAATCCTTTAAAGAATTTAAAAAACACTTCTAAGTAGCACAACATTGACTCCCACCACATAAACATCTGAAATACTCTTTTGAAATCAGACGCACACCAAAGCCCTTCCAAAAATAAGTTTCCTATCTCGCATAATTTATCAATTTCCATCAAAAGACTCAACCAGGGTTCGCACATAAATGACACCCAATACATCATTAAAACGATCAAGCTAAAACAAAATAAATAACAAGTCAATCATGAAAAACAATTTTCCTAGTACACACTTAACCCATAAAACATGATAGAATGCACAAAAAACATAATAATTTTTTTCAATCAATATTTAAATAGTAGTTCATTTAAAAATATACTCTTAACAAATTATATCAGTTTGAAAACACCATATATGACTAACATCATACATCAAGGAGGTACGGATCATATTTTAAAAATCATATATGTACAATTTGACACCAAATCAAAAATATCATCGTACAAACATGCAGATATAAACCAGGAACTGACTCAAAGCATACTTTTAACAAACTCTATAAATTTAAGAACACTATCACAGCTAAATTAAAGGAATAAAGAAACTGTGAATCACGTTTCAAAACTAAATTAAAGATAACATGTATTAATGGAGTGCTCCGGAAATGAAATACGAGAATTCACCTACCTCAGCGGTGCACGAATACAACGGCACCTCAAAAGAAGGGAGAATAGGACATCGCGGACCCATCGCACCCCCTAAAAATTTGAGGAACACACAAAAATTATACCTAAAATGTAGGTTTTGGATAAAACCCCTAAAATTGACAATGAAACGCACCGAAGGAAGAGAATGCTAGAGAGGGAGTTCATGGCCGGAGATGGCGCTGGTGAAGGCGGTCGTGGCTGCCGGAGCAGAACACTGGCAAGGAGGATGTCGTACTAGGAGGGCAAGAGAAAGGAGAGTCGGAGAAAGGTGGGGCTGAGTAGGGGTTTCATGGTTGGGGAAGTTGTCGCGTGAGGGAGAGAGGGCTGGGGGTTTTGGGTCATTCCTGAAAGACACCAGTGTGACGAGGGGAGGAGGCAGATGGTCTAGAGAGGTGGTCAGAAGGGGTGTAGTAGGGGGTGCCAGCTGGGAGCCGTGGAGAAGGATAGGAGGGGGTTGGATTGTAACACCCCGAGATTTTAAGAAAAATATTATTTTTAATTTCATTAATGTCTTGTGTTGTACGCTACACCAAAAGGAGCTTGCACAACACGCATCCTTGACTTGCCTTGCATTACACACAATCACAACCATCCTCGATAGCGTGTGTAGTACGCAATACCGAGTTTCACTAAACAACGATATGCTATTAAAATATTATTAAAACTACCCGTTATGAATATTATAACCACTTTTGAAATTTAATAAATTTTAATTTTCAAAATGGACTTCATTTTTGGATTCGGAATATCGAAATTAGCTTAGGGTGAAATTTTGGTACTTTTCGGATAACTTTCATTTTCTGATGAATAGTGAAAATTACTAAATTTTAATTAAAAACAACCTTTTTAATCAAAATAATTTATAGTGATAAATTATTAATTTGAGTGGGTTTAAAGTAAATATAGAATATATTTTTACAATTTAATAAAATGTTGGTCATTGGATGTAATTTCACATTTAAACCAGACATAATCAAGTGTCAATCTTTTGATAGTTATTATCTCTTAAAAACATGCTCTTTGTTTTGACGACGGGAATTAATTTTTAAATTAATTAATACAACTGATATGTTTTGAATTTGGTAAAATAGAAATCATTTTTGAGTTCATAATATCAAATATAGCTTAGGCCTAATTTTTGTTGTTTTTCTGGAAACATTCATTTTTTGATGAATAGTGAAACCACTAAGTGGTAGTTAAAAAAATGAATTTTTTATAAAACATATTTTTACCACTTTTGTGAGTGGAATTTCAAAAATCCGAGAGACACGGTTGATGTCAGTAAGTAAAATGTGGTTCAATGAGATGAAAATAATTTTTGGTGAATAGCAACTTTTTACTTTTTTTACCACGGTTAAAAGTAAATAGGGTAATTAAGGGTAAAAATGATATTATTATTACACTAACACATATCCTAATTCTATTGGATAAGTGTAATTCGACTAAAAGCAACCTTAGGAATAAAATATGACTATTTAGGTCCACTTGGATTAGATTGGGACATTTATTATTAATTTATTTAAAGAAGGGTTAAAATAGTTAAAATCAATGTTTAATAAGTAAATCATTTGTAATATAGGGTTATACATAATATAAATTCGACTATAAATATTAATTAGAAAGATAAAAATCTTTCCTACATAATTATAATTTATTTGTAATTTTTATACATTAAATAATGTAATTTATTTATGACACAAAGATGATACAGTAATTATCTTATTAATGAAATATTGACATAATTGATGTTATAAATACTCAAATAAATGTAATTTGAGACTTTTTATGAATTCCACTAATTTTTAAGGTTAATATGACATGTTAGTATTGATTTAATTAACATTTTTCAAACTAATAATTCTGTTATGATTTTCACAAAAATCAATTACCTAATTGTGTCAAAATTGACATAAAATAGTTTTTAGAACATATATTATATTATTAATTGTTATTTTACTCCTAAAAATATATGGTTTGGAAATATGACTTAGATAATGTTATATATATTAATAATAAACAACTTGGGGTTCGTTTGTCTTGTTATAGTAATTTTATTAACCGTATAGTGTAAGAATACAAGAAGACACGGTAAAAGTAAAATTATTTAACTTAATGTTAAATCAAAATGATAAGGTTAGAATAGGAACCTAAACTTGTATAAATTCTATTTGATGAGAGGCTTTAGACGCATCCCCACCTTAGATTAGAAATAAATCAATTTGGAGCTATTTAAAACTGAATATGACTTTATAATAAAATAATATTTTTAGTTTTCCAATGGAGCCCCTCTCCTCCCTTATAAAAGGGCACCTCCTCTCTCTATTCCTCACACCACTTTGAGCCATCAATCTTGGCCCAACCCTGCAAATTTCTTCTCTACACTTCCCTAGAGACTTCCTAAAGGTCGTGGCCTTCTTCAAAGACCAATTTTAGTGCCCTAAAAGGAGGTCTCAAAGAAGTGCTTTAAAGAAGAGGTAATGCCTGTTACTGATTCTTTCATATTTATATCTTCTTGTACTACTTCTTCTTTAGTTTTTTAATCATGAAGTAATAACATCAGTATCACTCATATACTGATATGTTATTATAATTATGAAACAACCCTATTTCACCATCTATCCATCCTACGGAAAATGAAATCACCGCACGTGCGTACGTACAGAATTCTGTCTCCACGCCGTGGTGTAATCTATTTTCCACCACCACCTTACTTGGATGGGTATAATGGTGTATATAATAAATATATATGATTATTTTAAAGTGATATTTATTCTAAAATAGTATACATACACTCCAATACAGTCCCACGATCATGACAACGATATAATCGCTCGTGCGTACGTACGGACTGCCGTCTCCACGACGCGATGAGATTCATTCTCCATGTTAACCATTCATGAATGATTATAAAGTATATATAATAATTAATCATGAAATATATGACATAATAATGATACTGTATTTATGTGTATATATATGTATGTCATCTACTTTATTCCATTCAACTCAATAATGAATTGAAAACAGCGTTCATGCGTACGTACGGCCTACCGTCTCCATAAACGATGTATTTCTTTCCATTTACTGATTTTTTATATATATATGTATATTATAAATATATATTATATATAAATCATGTGTTATATTCTTGAATTAAGTAATCATGATCTATGTAATCATATGAATAATTACAAGTCAAAACACAGACGACAAATGAAACAATTTTACCCAAAACGCTCTTTAACATAGAATTTACAAAAGAACGGGTAATATAAAGTTATAAGTGAACCATATATGATTACATAACAATGCGTATGATTCTGGAATAAGTCAATGGCATTATTTAAATCATTATACAGGAGGTTCGGACACTTACGAAGAAAATCAGACCTAAGGTAAGGGAAAATATCACAATCTCATTTTAACGGAGATTGTTTATACTTTGGTATTTACTGGGGTGTATTTTATCATCCACATCCATGTTTCCTCAATATGTAATATTATTTCCATCCACCTACTATTTTTTAAATCCTATTTTACCCTTCGGTGAGTTTTTAGTAAAAGATATGAAAGGAATCTTCTGTCGTTTTTCTTACGAGGTAATATTTTACTTTTCCGACAAAAGTACGGGAAGAATGTTTTTATAACTTATACGAAATGAATGGATTTTTAAAACATTATTTCCAAGAAGCTTCCTTTACATGTTTCATGTTTATTTTTAATCAACTTATTTTAGTTTAAAATTGTATGACATGTTAAGAAATGAAAAATGTTTTAGAAAGGATATATTCCTGAAGAATGGAGTTCAAGTGTTTTATCAAAATTATTTTCCATCTAAGATAATATAGGGTTCTGTTTCTATCCCTATTATTACATTGATTTGATTATGCTGTGATGGAATTATTTTTATGAATTCCTTTATATTATATGAATTGTTTTATGATGTCATGTTGTTTAAGAATCCCATTTTTACTACATGGGTTATGCAATGAGGTATGATTTATGATTTTGTGGCACACATAAGAATGGTATCATTATGAGATGGGTGGGACCTAAATCTCCCTCCAATTCATTGGTTAGAGATTTTATATCTCATTAGATCGACATGGCTGGAATGGAAGGTTAAATCGGTTCAGTGAAACAGGACTGAAACGAGGAGTGAACTCGATTAAGAAATGGACTTTGTCCACTAAGATAGTCATAGCAATGAGTTTTGACTAATAAGAAATGATTCTATATGATTATGTGTGTATTCCACAAAGTTTCATGTTTTAAGTTATGATTATTGGGATAACATTTCACTACTATGATTTAACCCATGATATGAAATTATGATTTCTTTTGTAGGTTAAGATTTCCAAAATGTTATGTTCTTATGAATATTATGTGGTTTATGTTTCTTTTGTTTACCCTTACTGAGCATTTGAGGTCACCCTTTTATGTTTTCTTTTCCCCAGGATATAATGAAAGCTTTTAGGTAAGAAAAAAAGGGAAGATCTTTATGGGAGATGTTGAAGATCTTTCCCCATGATTAGAAGATTATATTCAGAGTTTCCAAAGACACTAAACTATTACGGTCCTTGTGTGTGTGTGTTTTTGTTATGTACTAAGTATTCCACAAAAGTAATGTAATGTCCATTTACGTTAAGCTTTGGGTCTCTACAGTTGGTATCAGAGGAAAGGTTTAGTCAACCTTTGGAAACTAGGATGCGAGAACTTTAGAGAGATCCCTAGAGATATTTCTAAGGTATGTCTAGGGATGTCTCTAAGGTTAAGTATACATATAGGTTATAGTACTAGAATTGCGCTAACTATCTTATAATTTAACCTAAGATGTTAGATATTGATGGTACTCCCCCTTTTATTATGTTGTTTTCCCTAGCATGATTTTTGCCACTCACACTATTCTTTTTGAGTTTTAGACAATGGCTGGAACGCGAAGGAACCATGTTGATCAATGTAATGGACAATGCAATTATTGTCCTCCTGAACAAACAAATTTTATGGGAGATGGAGTGAAAAATCTTATTGCTATACTTACACGAGCTATGAATCATTCTGGACTTCCAAATGAGCAGAGAAGAGAACAATATTCTATTGAATACCTCGTGAGGCAACGCCCACCTTCTTTCAGTGGGTCTTATGATCCACTTGTTGCTGAACAATGGATCAGTACCACTGAAAAGTTATTTTCAGTTATTCAATGTTCTAAACATGATAAAGTCATCTTAGCAGTATATCGTTTGGAAGGTGAAGCTAATCAATGGTGGAATCTTATCAAGAATACGAGGCAAAGAGATGAAATTGAGTCCATGGAATGGGACGAGTTCAAGAACTTATTTTTCAATAATTACTTCCCTCGTATTCTTCTAACAAAGATGGAGAAGGAGTTTCATGAACTAACGCAAAAGGATGATGAATCTGCTGGTATATACGAAGTGAATTTTACAAGGCTTGCAAGGTATGCATCTGGATTTATCATCCAACCTGAAAGTAAAGTTGATCTATTCTTCAGTGGCTTAAAACCAGATCTTCGAAGGGCATAGATATAAGAGACTTCAGTAGCTATGAAGAAATTGTGCGTTGTGCTATCAAGGTAGAAATGGAAGTTGGTGTTACTTATCCACCTCATAGTTTTGACAAGAAATGAAAGATGGAGTTCAAGGAGAAATCTCATAATAATGGTGAAAAAAAGATGACTGTTTCCTTATGCTCAATGTGTGGAAAGAAGCATGGTGGAGATTGTCTTAAAGGGACATGTTAATGTTTCAAATGTGGAAAGGAAGGTCATTGGGAATTTGAATGCTGTAATTATGGGATGAATATGTCTAATGATGCAAACAAAGGAAGGGATACACAGAATGAACCTACTACACTTCAATGCTTCAAGTGCAAGGAAATGGGGCATTATGCTAATAAATGCCCTAATCCAAGGGTTAGTGATGATCGACCTGAGCAACCACTTATGGAAAAGGACAAAGGGAAGTCACATGAGATCACCATTGGCGATGTTGAATATGAAAAAGATGTGGTGGGATGATTAGGTGTTTATGTAATGGGATTCCAAAATAATGTTGTATATAGTATCGTGGAATATTGGAATATTAATGTATTGGTCTATTGTGGTTTTCAATAATTTTATGGTACCGGTAACCCGAGAAAGTGATTGAGATATTTTTGGAAAAAAGATGATATGCGCATTATGAAGGGAAAATGAGAAAATGAAATATTTGACAGTATTCATGAGCTCATGATTGATATAAGGACTATGTGATATCATGGTTTGAGTATATAGAATTTTGAGGATTTTTTTATGTGGAAAGTGTTAACTTTTAACTGCATTCATGTTTTCACTATGGTTTAATGGGTATTCAAGAGAATACATGATTAAGGCCTTCTAATGTTTGGAATGTGACCAACAAGACATATCTGATGATATATGGGGATCAATGATGGTATTAAATCTCTGGTAATCATTTTCACTATATTATGAGAGTGGACTGCAGTATTATGGATAAGCCTAAAGATTGGAATGGATTATGTTGGACATAAGTTAGTATTGTTTAAGGATAAAATTTTTTTAGATATTATTGATGGGATGTTATAGTAATATAGTTTTAGAAAAAGGAAAACCTGCAGGACGGGCGACAGCCCATCGCGTCGGACAAGGCCGTGGGAATCGAACCTACAACCGAAGTGCGATTGGCCTTTATCGCCTACCACTGGCCTAAAGGAAGTCCCTGTTTAGTAGAAAATAGTTTTATTATATTAAGCAGTATGATATATGAAGTATAAGTCCATTTAAGAACCATATATGATTAATCTCACTATAGATGGACTTATGTATTTTTTGTTAACTTTTCTAAACTTTTGTTTGAGACAGATGGAATCACCCATCACTTTATCACATGATCTGTTAACACATCACGAATGAAAAATTCAACTTCATATTTTTAAGAGATGAAGTGGGAATTGTCCAAAGAATGACCAACGGTGAGACTATACCAAAATCACGAATGTATTTCTTCTAATTCCAATTTCATCAACTTTTGGGAAATGATCTTGAAACCCAAAAAAGTTGTCCTAGTGCTATTATATCTGATGAATCAGATGGTACCTTAGATCATCACAAATTTATGACTTTATGATTGCTGGTTTTTCCATGTCCATGTTCTCTACCACTCTCCATCAGAATATGATGGTTAGATTTCCTTTCCATATCCATATTTTCACCTATGTGGAAACCCAGTGATTAGTTTTTTTGGGTAACCGTTATGTTTCATACTTTTGTTTTTAAAGATTGGTTTTGGTATTCCTTTTTATGATGTGGGTTTCTATCAAAGAAACTTTCAAATAGTAAACTATTTTTAACCCTGACGAATTTCGAGGGAGAAATTCATTTTAAGGGGGGTAGAATGTAACACCCCGAGATTTTATGAAAAATATTCTTTTTAATTTCATTAATGTCTTGTGTTGTACGCTACACCAAAGGTATCTTGCACAACATGCATCCTTGACTGGCCTTGTATTACACGCAATCGTGACCTTCCTTGATAGCGTGTGTAGTACACAATACCCAGTTTCACTAAACAATGATATGCTATTAAAATATTATTAAAACTAGCCGTTATGAATAGTAATAACCACTTTTTGAAATTTTGTAAATTTTCATTTTCAAAATGGACTTCATTTTTTGATTCGTAATATCGAAATTAGCTTTGGGTTAAATTTTGGTACTTTTCGGATAACTTTCATTTTCTGATGAATAGTGTAAATTACTAAATTTTAATTAAAAACAACCTTTTTAATCAAAATAATTAATAGTGATAAATTATTAATTTGAGTGGTTTTAGAGTATATTTATAATATATTTTTACAATTTAATACAATGTTGTTCATTGGATGTAATTTCACATTTAAACCAGACATAAACAAGTGTCAATCTATTGATAGTTATTATCTCTTAAGAACACGCTATTTGTTTTGACGACGGGAATTAATTTTTAAATTAATTAATGAAACTGATATTTTTTGAATTTGGTAAAATAGACATCATTTTTATGTTCATAATATCAAATATAGCTTAGGCCTAATTTTTGGTATTTTTCTGAAAACTTTCATTTTTTGATAAATAGTGAAACCACTAAGTGGTAGTTAAAAAAATAAATTTTTCATAAAACTTAATTTTAACTCTTCTGTGAGTGTAATTTCAAAAATCCGAGAGACACAGTTGATGTCAGTATGTAAAATGTTATTCGATGAGATGAAAATAATTTTTGGTGAATAGTAACTTTTTTCTTTTTTTTACCACGGTTACAAGTAAATAGGGTAATTAAGGGTAAAAATGATATTATTATTACACTAACACATGTACTAATTCTATTAGATAAGTTTAATTCGTCCAAAAAAACCTTAGGAATAAAAAATGACCATTTAGGCCCACTTGGATTAGATTGGGACATTTATTATTAATTTATTTAAAGAAGGGTTAAAATAGTTAAAATCAATGTTTAATAAGTAAATAATTTTTAATATAGGGTTATACACAAGATAAATTCGACTATAAATATTCATTAGAAATATAAATAGATTTCCTACATAATGATATTTTATTTTTAATTTTTAGACATTAAATAATTTAATTTATTTATGAGACAAAGATGATGCATTAATTATCTTATTAATGAAATATTGACATAATTGATGTTATAAATACCCAAATAAATTTAATTTTAGACTTTTTATGAATTCCACTAATTTCCTAGGTTAATATGACATGTTAGTATTGATTTAATTAACTTTATTGGAACTAATAATTCTGTTATGATTTTCACAAAAATCAATTACCAAATACTGTCAAAATTGGCATAAAATAGTTTTTAAAACAAATATTATATTATTAATTTTTATTTTACTCCTAAAAATATAAGGTTCGGACAAATTACTTATATAAGGTTATATATATTAATAATAAAAAAACTTGGGGTTTTTTTGGCTTGTTATAGTATGTTTATTAACCTTATAGTGTAAGAACACAAGAAGACACGGTAAAAGTAAATTTATTTAACTTAATGTTAAATATAAATGATAAGGTTAAAATAGGAACCTAAACTTTTCTAAATTATATTTAATGAGAGGATTTAGACCCATACCCACCTTATCTTCGAAATAAATCAATTTGGAGCTCTTTAAAACCGAATATGACATTATAATAAAATAATATTTTTAGTTTTCCAATGGAGCCCCTCTCCTCCCTTATAAAAGGGAACCTCCTCCCTCTCTTCCTAACACCACTTTGAGTCTTCAATAACGGCCAGCCCCTGCCAATTTCTTCTCTCCACTTTCCTAGATACTTCCTAGAGGACTTTGGCTTCTTCAAAGACCAATTTTAGTGCCCTAAAAGGAGGTCTCAAAGAAGCGCTTCAAAGAAGAAGTAATACCCGTTACTGATTCTTTCATATTTATTTCTTCTTCCACTTCTTCTTCTTTAGTTGTTTCATCGTGAAGTAAATACATCATTATCACTCATATACTAATATGTTATTATAATTATGAAACAACCTTATTTCACCGTCTATCCATCCTACGGAAAATGAAATCATCGCGCGTGCGTACGTACTGAATACCGTCTCCACGCCGTGGTGTAATCTATTTTCCACCACCACCTTACTTGGATGGGTATAATGGTGTAAATAATAACTATATATTATTGTTTTAAAGTGATATTGATTCTGAAATAGTATACATACACTCCAATATAGTCCCAGGATCATGACAATGATATCATCGCTCGTGCGTACGTACGGACTACCGTCTCCACGACGCGATGAGATTCATTCTCCACATTAACCATTCATGAATGATTATAAAGTATATATAATAAGTAATCATGAAATATATGACATAATAATGATACTGTATTTATGTGTGTGTATATATGTATGTCATCTACTTAATTCCATTCAACTCAATAAGGAAACGAAAACAGCGTTCATGCGTACGTACGGCCTACCGTCTCCATGAACTATGTATTTCTTTCCATTTACTGATTTATTATATATATTTATATTCTGAATATATATTATATATAAATCATGTTTTATATTCTATAATTAAGTAATCATGATCTAATTAATCATATTAATAATTACAAGTCTAAACACGGACGACAAATGAAACGATTTTACCCAAAATGAACTTTAACATGGAATTTACAAAAGAACGGGTAATATAAAGTAATAAGTGAACCATATATGATATCATAACAATGAGTATAATTCTGTAATAAGTCAATTACATTATTTAAATCATTATACAGGAGCTTCGGACACTTACGAAGCAAATCGGACCTAAGGTAAGTGAAAATATCACAATCTCATTTTAACCGAGATTGTTTATACTTTGGTATTTACTAGGGTGTATTTTATCATCCACATCCATGTTTCCTCAATATGTAATATTATTTCCATCAACTTAAAATTGTTTAAATCCAATTTTACCCTTCTGTGAGTTTTTAGTAAAAGATATGAAAGGAATCTTTTGTCGTTTTTCGTACGAGGTACTTTTTGACACTTCTGACAAAACTACGTGAAGAATGTTTTTTTAACTTATACGGCATGAATGGATTTCTAAAAAATTATTTACAAGAAGATTCCTTTACATGTTTCACGTTTATTTTTAATTGACTTATTTTAGTTTAAAATTGTATGACATGTTACGAAAGGAAAAATGTTATAGAAAGGATATTTTCCTCAAGAATGGAGTTCAAATGTTTTATCAAATTTATTTTTTATCTACGATAATATAGGGTTCTGTTTCTATCCGTATTATTAAATTGATTTGATTATGTGGTGATGGATTTATTTTTTTGAATTCCTTTATCTTATATGAATTGTTTTATGATGTCATGTTGTTTAAGAATCACATTTTTACTACATGGGTTATGCAATGATGTATGATTTATGATTTTGTGGCACACATAAGAATGGTATCATTATGAGATGGGTGGGACCTATATCTCTCTCCAATGCATTGGGTAAAGATTTTATATCTCGTGAGATAGACATGGATGGAATGACAGGTTAAACCGGTTCAGTGAAACAGGACTGAAACGAGGAGTGAACTCGGTTCAGAAATGGACTTTGTCAACAATGATAGTCTTAGCAATGAGTCTTGACTAATAAGAAATGATTTTCTATGATTATGTGTGTATGCCACAAAGTTTCATGTTCTAAGTTATGATTATTGGGATTACATTTCACTACTATGATTTAACCCATGATATGAAATTATGATTTCTTTTGTAGGTAACGATTTCCAAAATGTTATGTTCTTATGAATATGATGTGGTTGATATTTCTTTTGTTTACCCTTACTGAGAATTTGAGCTCACCCTTTTATGTTTTCTTTTCCCCAGGATATAAAGAAAGGTTTTAGGTAAGAAAAAAAAGGGAAGATATTTATGGGAGATGTTGAAGATCATTCACCATGATTAGAAGATTATATTCCGAGTATCCAAAGACACTAAACTATTACGGTCCTTGTGTGTGTGTGTTTTTGTTATGTACTAAGTATTCTGAAAAAATAATGTAATTTCAATTTACATTAAGCTTCGGGTCTCTATAGTTGGTATTAGTGGAAAGGTTTAGTCAACCTTTGGAAACTAGGATTCGAGAACTTTAGTGAGATCCCTAGAGATATTTCTATGGTATGTCTAGGGATATCTCTAAGGTTAAGTATACGTATAGGTTATAGTACTAGAATTGCACTAACGATCTTATAATTTAACCTAAGATGTTAGATATTGAGGGTACTCCCCCTTTTATTATGTTGTTTTCCCTAGCATGATTTTTTCCTCTCACACTATTCTTTTTGGGTTTTAGACGATGGATGGAACCCGAAGGAACCGTGTTGATCAATGCAATGGACAATACAATGATTGTCCTCCTGAACAAACAAATGTTCTTGGATATGGAGTGCGAAATCATATTTCTATACTTACACAAGCTATGAATCATTCTGGATTTTCAAATGAGCGTAGAAGGGAACAATATTCTATTGGGTACTTCGTGAGGCAACGTCCACCTTCTTTCAGTGGGTCTTCTGATCCACTTGTTGCTGAACAATGAATCAGTACCACTGAAAAGATATTTTCATTTCTTCAATGTTTTGAACATGATAAAGCCATCTTAGCAGTATATCGTTTGGAAGGTGAAGCTGATCAATTGTGGAATCTTATCAAGAATACGAGGCAAAGAGATGAAATTGAGTCCATGGAATGGGACGAGTTTAAGAACTTATTTTTCAATAATTACTTCCCTCGTATTCTTCAAACAAAGATGGAGAAGGAGTTTCTTGAACTAAAGCAAAATGATGATGAATCTATTGGTATATACGAAGCAAATTTTACAAGGCTTTCAAGGTATGCATCTGGATTTATCGTCCAACCTGAAAGTAAAGTTGATCGATTCTTCAGTTGCTTAAAACCAAATCTTCGAAGGGCATTAGCTATAAGAGACTTCAATAGCTATGAAGAAATTGTGCGTTGTGATATCAAGGTAGAAATGAAAGTTGGTGTTACTTATCCACCTCATAGTTTTGACAAGAAACGAAAGATGGAGTTCAAGGATAAATCTCAGAATAATGGTGAAAAGAAGATGAATGTTTCCTTATGCTCAAAGTGTGGAAAGAAGCATGGTGGAGATTGTCTTAAATGGACAAGTAAATGTTTCAAATGTGGAAAGTAAGGTCATCGGGCATTTGAATGCCACAATGATGGGAAGAAGATGTCTAATGATACAAACAAAGGAAGGGATACACAGAATGAACCTACTACCCTTCAATTCTTCAAGTGCAAGGAAATGGGGAATTATGCTAATAAATGCCCAAATCCAAGGGTTAGTGATGATCGACATGAGCGACCACTTAAGGCAAAGGAAAAAAGGGAAGTCACATGCGATCACCTTTGGAGATGTTGAATTTGAAAACGATGTGGTGGAATGATTAAGTGTTTATGTAATGGGATTCCAAAATAATGTTGTACATAGTATCGTGGAATATTGGAATATTTATGTATTGGTATATTGTGGTTTTCAATAATTTTATGGTACCGGTATCCCTAGAAAGTGATTGAGATATTTTGGGAAAAAAGATGATATGCGCATAATGAAGGGAAAACGAGAAAATGAAATATTTGACAGTGTTCATAAGCTCATGATTGATATAAGGGCTATGTGATATCATGGTTTGAGTATATAGAATTTTGAGGATTTTGGTATGTGGAAAGTGTTAACTTTTAACTACATTCATGTTTTCACTAAGGTTGAATGGGTATTCAAGAGAATACATGATTAATGCCTTTAAATGTTTGGAATGTGACCAACAAGACATATCTTATGATATTTGGGGGTCAATGATGGTATTAAATCTCTGGCAATCGTTTTCACTATATTATGAGAGTGGACTGCAATATTATGGATAAGCCTAAAGATTGGAATGGATTATGTTGGACATAAGTTAGTATTGTTTAAAGATATAGGTTTTTTAGATATTATTGATGGTATGTTAGAGTAATATAGTTTTATAAAAAGGACAACCTGCAGGACGGGTGACAGCCCATCGCGTCAGACAAGGCCGTGGGAATCGAACCCACAACCGAAGTGCGATTGGCCTTTATCGCCTACCACTGGCCTAAAGGAAGTCCATGTTTAGTAGAAACTAGTTTTATTATATTAAGCAGTATGATATATGAAGTATAAGTCTATTTTAGGAACCATATATGATTAATCTCACTATAGATGGACTTATGTATTTTTTGATAACTTTTCTAACCATTTGTTTGAGACAGATGGAATCACCCATCATTCTATCACATGATCTGCTAACACACCACGAATGAAAAATTAAACTTCATTTCATTAAGAGATGAAGTGGAAATTGTCCAAAGAACGACCAACGGTGAGACTATAACGAAATCACGAAAGTATTTCTTCTAATTCCAATTTCATCAACTTTAGAGAAATGATCTTGAAAACCAAAAATGTTGTCCTAGTGCTCTTATATCTGATGAATCAGATGGTACCTTAGATCGTCACAAATTTATAGCTTTATGATTGCTGGATTTTCCATAGCCATGTTCTCTACCACTCTCCATCAGAACATGATGGTTAGATTTCTCTTCCATATCCATATTTTCACCTATGTGGAAACCCAGTGATTAGTTTATTTGGGTAACCGTTATGTTTCATAATTTTGTTTTTAAAGATTGGTTTTGGTATTACTTTTTAAAATGTGGGTTTCTATCAAAGAAACTTTCGAATAGTAAACCATTTATAACCCCAACGAATTTCGAGGGCGAAATTCATTTTAAGGGGGGTAGAATGTAACACCCCGTGATTTTATGAAAAATATTCTTTTTAATTTCATTAATGTCTTCTGTTGTACGCTACACCAAAAGGATCTTGCACAACATGCATCCTTGACTTTCCTTGCATTACACGCAATCACGACCTTCCTCGATAGCGTGTGTAGTACGCAATCACGAGTTTCACTAAACAACGATATGCTATTAAAATATTATTAAAACTAGCCATTATGAATAGTAATAACCACTTTTTGAAATTTTTTAAATTTTAATTTTCAAAATGGACTACATTTTTGGATTCATAATATCGAAATTAGCTTAGGGTGAAATTTTGGTACTTTTCAGATAACTTTCATTTTCTAATGAATAGTGAAAATTGCTAAATTTTAATTAGAAACAACCTTTTTAATCGAAATAATTAATAGTGATAAATTATTAATTTGAGTGGTTTTAAAGTATATTTAGAATATATTTTTTACAATTTAATAAAATGTTGGTCATTGGATGTAATTTCACATTTAAACCAGACATAAACAAGTGTCAATCTTTTGATAGTTATTATCTCTTAAGAACACGCTATTTGTTTTGACGACGACAATTAATTTTTAAATTAATTAATGAAACTGATATGTTTTGAATTTGGTAAAATAGACATCATTTTTGCGTACATAAAATCAAATATAGATTAGGCCTAATTTTTTGTATTTTTCTAGAAACTTTCATTTTTTTGATGAATAGTGATACCACTAAGTGGTAGTTAAAAAAATTAATTTTTCAAAAAACATAATTTTACTGCTTCTGTGAGTGGAATTTCAAAAATCTGAGAGACACGGTTGATGTCAGTAAGTAAAATGTGGTTCCATGAGATGAAAATAATTTTTGGTGAATAGTAACTTTTTACTTTTTTTACCACGGTTAAAAGTAAGTAGGGTAATTAAGGGTAAAAATGATATTATTATTATCCTAACACATGTCCAAATTCTGTTGGATAAGTTTAATTAGACCAAAAACAACCTTAGGAATAAAATATGACCATTTAGGCCAAATTGTATTAGAATGGGACATTTATTATTAATTTATTTAAAGAAGGGTTAAAATAGTTAAAATCAATGTTTAATAAGTAAATCATTTTTAATATAGGGTTATACATAAGCTAAATTCGACTATAAATATTCATTAGAAATATAAAAATATTTCCTACATAATGATATTTTATTTGTAATTTTTAGACTTTAAATAACGTAATTTATTTATGACACAACGATGATGGAGTAATTATCTTATTAATGAAATATTGGCATAATTTATATTATAATTACCCAAATAAATGTAATTTGAGAATTTTTATGAATTCCAATAATTTTATAGGTTAATATGACATGTTAGTATTGATATAATTAACTTTTTTCGAACTAATAATTCTGTTATGATTTTCACAACAATCAATTACCAAATAGTATCAAAATTGACATAAAATAGTTTTTAAAACAAATATTATATTATTAATTGTTATTTTACTTTTTAAAAATATATGTTTCTACCAACTGACTTAGTTAAGGTTATATATATTAATAATAAACAACTTGGTATTCTTTTGGCTTGTTATAGTAAGTTTATTAACCTTATAGTGTAAGACCACAAGAAGACACGGTAAAAGTAAAATTATTTAACTTAATGTTAAATCTAAATGATAAGGTTAAAATAGGAACCTAAACTTGTCTAAATTATATTTAATGAGAGTATTTCAACCCATCCCCACCTTAGCTTCGAAATAAATCAATATGGAGATATTTAAAACCGAATATGACTTTATAATATAAAAATATTTGTAGTTTTCCAATGGAGCCCCTCCCCTCCCTTATAAAAGGGAACCTCCTCCCTCTCTTCCTCACACCACGTTGAGCATTCATGCTCGGAAAACCACTAAAAATTTCTTCTCTACACTTCCCTAGAGACATCCTAGAGGTCCTGGTTTTCTTCAAAGTCCTATTTTAGTTCCCTAAAAGGAGGCCTCAAAGAAGCACTTCAAAGAAGAGATAATTCCCATTACCGATTCTTTCATATTTATTTCTTCTTCCACTTCTTCTTCTTTAGTTGTTTCAGCATGAAGTAATAAAATTAATATCACTCATATACTGATATGTTATTATAAGTATGAAACAACCCTATTTCACCATCTATCCATCCTACGGAAAATGAAATCACCGCGCATGCATACGTATGGAATACCGTCTCCACGCCGTGGTATAATCTATTTTCCACCACCACCATACTTGGATGGGTATAATGGTGTAAATAATAACTAAATATGATTATTTTAAAGTTATATTGATTCTTAAATAGTATACATACACTCCAATATATTCCCACGATCATGAGAACGATATCATCGCTCGTGCATACGTACGGACTACCGTCTCCATGACGCGATGAGATTCATTATCCATGTTAACCATTAATGAATGATTATAAAGAATATATAATAAGTAATCATGAAATATATGAAATCATAATGATACTGGATTTATGTGTGTATATATGTATGTCATCTACTTAATTACATTCATCTCAATAAGGAAACAAAAACAGCGTTCATGCGTACGTACGGCCTACCGTCTCCATGGACGGTGAATTTCATTCCATTTACTGATTTATTATATATATGTATATTCTCAATATATATTATATATAAATCATTTTTTATATTCTGGAATTAATTAATCATGATCTAAGTAATCATATGAATAATTACAAGTCAAAACACGGATGACAAATGAAACAATTTTACCCAAAACGCTCTTTAACATAAAATTTACAAAAGAACGGGTAATATAAAGTCATAAGTGAACCATATATGATATCATAACAATGATTATGATTCTGGAATAAGTCAATAACATTATTTAAATCGTTATACAGGAGTTTCAGACACTTATGAAGCAAATCGGATCTAAGGTAAGGGAAAATATCACAATCTCATTTTAACCGAGATTGTTTATACATTGGTATTTACTGGGGTGTATTTTACATCCACATCCATGTTTCCTCAATATGTAATATTATTTCAATCCTCCTACAATTGTTTAAATCGAATTTTACCCTTCGGTGAGTTTTTAGTAAAAGATATGAAAGGAATCTTTTGTTATTTTTCGTACGAGGTACTTTTTGACTTTTCTGAAAAAAGTACGAGAAGAATGGTTTTTTTAACTTATACGGCATGAATGGATTTTTAAAAAATTATTTCCAAGAATATTCCTTTACATGTTTCAAGTTTATTTTTAATCAACTTATTTGAGATTAAAATTTTATGACATGTTAAGAAAGGAAAAATGTTTTAGAAAGGATATTTTCCTCAAGAATGGAGTTCAAGTGTTCTATCAAAATTATTTTCCAACTAAGATAATATATGGTCCTGTTTCTATCCCTATTATTACATTGATTTGATTATGTTGTGATGGAATTATTTTTATGAATTCCTTTATCTTATATGAATTGTTTTATGATGTCATGTTGTTTAAGAATCCCATTATTACTACCTGGTTTATTCAATGATGTATGATTTATGATTTTGTGGAACACATAATAATGGTATCATTATGAGATGGGTGGGACCTATATCTCCCTCCAATGCATTGGGTAAAGATTTTATATCTCATGAGATAGACATGGTTGGAATGGCAGGTTAAACCGATTCAGTGAAACGGGACTGAAACGAGGAGTGAACTCGGTTCAGAAATGGACTTTGTCCACTAAGATAGTCTTAGCAATGAGTCTTGACTAATAATAAATGATTCTCTATGATTATGTGTGTATGACACAAAGTTTCATGTTTTATGTTATGATTATTATGATTACATTTCACTACTATGATTTAACCCATGATATGAAATTATGATTTCTTTTGCAGGTTAAGATTTCAAAAATGTTATGTTCTTATGAATATGATGTGGTTGATATTTCTTTTGTTTTCCCTTATTGAGCATTTGAGCTCACCCTTTTATGTTTTCTTTTCCCTAGGATATAATGAAAGGTTTTAGGTAATAAAAAAAGGGAAGATCATTATGGGAGATGTTGAAGTTCTTTCCACACGATTAGAAGATTATATTCCGAGTTTCCAAAGACACTAAACTATTACGGTCCTTGTGTGTGTGTGTTTTTGTTATGTACTATGTATTCCGCAAAAGTAATGTATTGTCCATGTACGTTAAGATTCGGGTCTTTAAAGGGATGTGGCGGGGTGAGGTGGGGAGGAGGGAGCACGTGCGTGTTCTTGGTAGATGGGGCTGGCAGCGAGGACCTGCAGGGACGGTTGGAGGAAGGGGGTGCTGCAGGGTGTGATGTATGGAGGAAGGTGGAGGCAGGGAGTGCTGCGGAAAGGGGAACTGGAAGGGGGGGGGGGTGGGCAGGTAGCATTAGGGTCTGAGTATATATTTTTTCATAATAATAATAATAATAATAATAACAAAAATAATAATAATAAAACCCAAAATAAAATTAATAACAATAAAAATGATAATGAAAATAATAATAAAAATTGACAACAATAAAAATAATAATTATTTCAATAATAATAAAAATAAAAATGATGTAAAAAAATAATTATAATACCTTTAATACAATAATAATTTTAATAATAATTTTAATCATTGTTCTAAAAAACTATATCAATAATATTAATATAATAATAAGCAATTGCACGACACCTGGGCGAGTTGCGTGGATACCGCCAACTATGCGGTGGCCGTGCACGGGTCTAAAACAAACTACAAACATTAAACATCAACAATCTTTGACCTGTGCTCATCCCGCACCACAACGAGGTTAACCAAAGCCCAGAAATAAAAAAATAAAGATAAATTAAAATGTCGGGGTGTGACAATTCTCCCCACCACAGACACTTTCTACCCCCAGAAAGTCACCCTACCACACAATAGATAGAACAAGAGTCCATGCCTAACTAAAACTGAAAGTAACCGCACCACAAAATAATGTGAGAACACGAGGGGGTCTCACCACCAAAAACTTTCAACTAATACGAAACTTTAACACTCATACATACCACCCTAGGAAGGGGGGCCAACACGGGAACTCCCAACCAATCCAAACTATCTTCAATATCACGAGTGAGAACTCGCAATGAACCTTTAAACTCTCAACCTGGACCAAAACTACGAATAGTGGAGAAAAAATCCTAACCAAAACTCAACTCAGAAATTAACGCAACTATAACTACAAGTTTTAACTCCTTTGAAGAAACTTACATCTCCAAACGAACACCGTAGAACCACGATTAACCTATACAAGGATCAAACACACATTTATGAAAATCCACAATTCAGAAAATCTGGATCAGAAAAACAAAACATGTTTGATTACAACACAAAATTTCTACTATAACTCCATGATGAAATGATGAACTTACAACATCAAAACATTAATAGTAAAAAATGAAAATGAAAAGACTTTAAATGTTCTAAAACCAACACGGAACACAAGACCCGGACCAAAGTTTTGCACCCCTGGCAACTCCTGACTGTGCGCGAGCTTCACCCCAAGGCCTATGGCTGGGGCTCTGATGGCTGAAGCATCTCCTGCCTCACATTTAGGCACTGAAATCATCTGGTCACAACATCTTCTTCAGGGAATGTGTAACGCCCTGACCCCAGTTACCCAGAGTCGGTGCATTATTACATAACATTGGCATGATCAAAATTAAGATCAAATCTCTAAAGACCGGTTAGTTTAGTAGCCTTGGAAACACTATATATATTCATAATGTTTTATATTACATCATAATGTGAAAAAATACTACAACAAAATATTATTTCCATAGTCCACACTAGTATCCCCTCATAATATCCCTACAGGTCATTCATAATTTATTTCTTCACATCCTGGGAAAATAAATCGTACAAAAGGGGTGATCTCAAATGCCCAGAAAGGATAACAATATAGCAGAAACTTTCATAAATAATAATAAACATTTAAGGTAGTGTATAACTAAAACAAAAGCCTTTTAAACTTGAACTTCAACATATTATGGCAAAAATAAAATGAAATAATTCCATTTACTTATTCACATGGATATTCTACTAATCAAATAATCAAATTCAATATCAATAACCACTTTCCTAATGATGGAATGCATAATGCCAGACAATCATAACCAGATAGCCACGGCCTCGTGCCAAGACTACAAATAAGATTTTTCCAAGGCCTTGTGCTAACACACTAGTTTGTCTCATGATACCTACCGATGCATCGAGGAGCTATAACGGGCTCCACCCGTCACATATTAAGTATAATGCATTCCCCTATTAAAAGGTTTAAACATAACATAAGCATTCGTATTAAAACTAGCATACGAAATGTAAATACTTCATCCATAAACTATGAATGGTATAAAAATAACACATCCAGAATCAATCATATCACAAAACCTTCAATACAATACAGAAGTTTTGTATCATAATAAATTAACTTCAAATAAACGTAAAATCCATCAAAGGATGTTGACATAGATGAAATCAAAACACTTTTTAGAGAAATATCTCTTTCTATTTTGAAATCATTTAAGAGTCATATATTTATAAAATAAAACATTTTCTTTGAAAATATTCTTATAAGCTTGTAAGGTAAGCTTCGAAGATTTTATAACGGCGGAAAATAGCCGCACCCGCCGTATATGTTAAAAAATCATTCTTACCTTAATTCTGCCGAAAAGGTTAAAAAGAACCTTTTTGGAAAACGACGAAAAGATTCTTCTATAAACCTCTTATAAAAAGTCAAACAAGGGTATAAATGTCCTTAAAAGATATTCTTGTCAATAGTAAAAATGTTTGACATACATTCTTAAGAATCATGGATGTGGATAATAAAGAAATCTCAGTAGATTATTACGTATAAACAACCTGGGATAATGAAGAGATTGAGAAATAACCCCTACCTTTTAATTTTCCTTGGTTGGGGTAAGTTAAACTCCAGTATAATGGTGAAATAATTGTTATTAAATTATTCAAGAATCATATACATTAATATGATATCATATGTGATCTATTAACATTACTTTGTTAATAATATCTTAGAATTATCGTCGTTTCGGGTGTTAACTTACTTGTTTTCTTTTATATGTTTTGTGACCTAAACCATGTTTTTCATGGATAGGTTGTATCTTAACCATATCCAGAATGATATCAAGTCCTTAGATACTATTATTAATCATCAAATTAGAATTATACTTGAATGGATATGATGGAGAATGAATCTCATCGCGTTCGTGGAGACGGTAGTCCGTACGTACGCACGAGCAACAATATCATTATTTTGATATTAAATTAATATATTATTGGATGGTATATAATATATACAGAATCATTATCATGTTATATTTATTATTTACATGAGTTACACATCATTATTATACCCATCCAAATAATAATTTATTGAATAACAATTACACCACGACGTGGAGACGGTAAGTCGTACGTACGCACGTATGGTGACATGTTATTCAAAGGATGGATAGAATACTGAATATGGTTGTACCATATTTATAATAAAATCATAGTATATATAATATATTGGAGTTATTATTTTATAATGGTAATAACAAAGAAGGAAGACGTGGAAGAAGAAAGGAACTTGGAAAAGGGTGGTGAAATCATTACCTCTTCTTCGGGTTCTTCCTTTTGATTTGATCAAAAGGTCTCTTAGGTTGTATTTATGACTAAAGAAAGGCCTCTAGGATGAAGTGAGGGAACTTGAGAGAGTATTTGGGCAGAGTTTTTCCGAACCAAAAGGCTTTGATGGTGTGAGTTAATGAGAAGGGAGAGTTCCCTTTTATAAGAGGTGTGAGGGCACCTTTGCAAAAGCTAGAAATATTATTTTATAATAAATTCATATTCGGTTTCTAATGGCTCCAAAGTAGATTAAATAAATTTTAAGGTAGGTATAGGTCTAAAAACACTCAAACAATAGAATTTAGACAGGTTTGGGTTACTATATTAACCTTATCATTAAGTATTAACTCTCAGTTAATTAGTTTCACTTTTACAATGTCTCTTTTTATGTTTATATTATATGGTCTGTAAACATACTCTATACATCGAAGAGACCCCCAGGTGGTCCATTAATGATACACCTATCACTATATAAGTCTCATGGCCTAGCCTTAGATTTTTAGGAATTTAATATCAATTAATAATATAATATTTTTTTTAAAAACTTTTTTTTGTCAATTTTGACTCTATTCAATAGTTGATTTTTGTAAAAATCATAATAGAATTATTACTTCGAAAAAAGTCAATTAATTCCATCCTAATATGTCATATTATCCTATAAAATTAGTTTAATTCATAAAAAGTCTCAAATTATATTTATTTGGGTGTCTACAATATCAATCATTTTACTTTATTCACTATTATTGAAATTACTGCATCACCATTGTGTCATAAATAAATTAACTTATATAATGTCTAAAAATTATAAATAAATTACAATTATTTATGAAATATTTTTATCTTTATAATGAATATTTATAGTCGAAAATCCAACATATATATCCCTATATAAAAATTGTTTTTGCTAAATGATATATGCTTGTGTCATTTTTCTATTCATTTTAACTTAATTAAAATAAAGTGTCCCTATCACTTAAAAGTGGCACCATGGGGTCCCAAAATCAACCCAAAGATTCCAATGGTCGAACAGGTATCAACCAATAAGGTTAGGACACATTTTAGGGTAATTTATTATTATAATAATATTATTTTTTAACCCTTATTTACCGGATTTACCCTTTAACAATGGTAAATAAAATATTTACTGACGTAATTATTCAAAATGTCTAAAAATAAAAGTTACCTATTTACAAAATTTGAACATCCTGATTCCAAATATGGAATCCATTTTTCCAAATTCAAAACACAGAAGTGGCAGAAATTAATTTAAAATTAATTCCCGCTGTCAAAACAAAAAAGCGTGTTTTTAAGATATAATAACTATCAAAAGATTGATACTTGATTATGTTCGGTTTAATTGTGAAATTATGTCCAATGACCAAAATTGTATTAAATGGTAAGAATATATTATAAATATACCTTAAAACCACTCAAATTCATAATTTATCATTATTAATTATTTTTATTAAAAAAGTTGTTTTTCATTAAAATTTAGTAATTTTCACTATTCATCAAAATATTAAAGTTATCCAAAAAGTACCAAACTTTCGCCTTAGGCTAATTACGATACTCCGAATCAAAAAATGAAGTCCATTTTGAGAGATAAAATCTATAAAATTTTAAAAATTATGTATTACTATTCATAACGGCTAGTTTGATCGGTTGTGGTGTGTGTTAGAACTTCATGTTGCATACAACACATGCTATTGTATTATTCAAAGCAAAGCGTACCGTAGAAGCTTGGGGTGTCACATTCTCCCCTCCTTCAAATAATTTCGTCCAAAAAATTTCTAGAATACTACCGCATGAAAAGACTCAGGTGGTTCTTCATCCTAAGTTCCTCAGGTTCCCACGTTCCCTCTTCCATCTTATGGTTTCTCCACAAAACTTTTACCAGACACGTCATCCGGTTTCTTAGTACTTGTTCTCTTGTATCAAGAATCCTGACGGGTTCTTCGCAATAAGACAGATCGGGTTCCAGTTCTAATTCCTCATAGGTGAGTACATGCATTGGGTTAGGCATCTATTTCCTCAACAGAGATACGTGGAACACATCATGAACTTTGGGGAGACTTGGCGGCATTTCCAATCGGTAACATACGACCCCAATTCGTTCTAGAATTTCGAATGGTCCGATGTACCTGGGACTAAATTTACCTTTCTTACCAAAACATATGACCCCCTTCCATAGAGATACCTTCAGGAAAACATGATCACCGACTTGAAATTCCAAATCCTTCATTCGATTATCAGCATAGCTCTTCTGCCTACTTTGAGCTGCTTTGATATGGTTTTGGATTACCTTCACCTTTTCCATCAATTCCTCCACCAGTTTTGGGCCTACAAGTTTTCTTTCACCAACGTCATCCCAATAGGTAGGTGTACGACATCTCTTTCTGTATAACGCTTCATATGGTGCCATCTGAAAACTCGAATGGAAGCTGTTGTTATAGGAAAATTCTACCAGAGGTAAATATTGATCCCACATACCCTTAAAGTCATGTGAGAAGGATCTCAACATGTCTTCTAATGTTTGAATATTTCTTTCTGATTGTCCATCTGTTTTAGGGTGGTAGGCAGTTCTCAAATGAAGTTCAGTATCCAAGGCTTTCTGAAGACTTTTCCAGAATCTTGAAGTAAAACGGGGATCACGATCAGAAACAATTGATAGAGGTACTCCATTAAGTCTAACAACTTCATTAATGTATAGTCTTTCTAGTCATTCAAGTGGTAAATCTTTCTATATATCAAGAAAATGTGTTGACATGGTAAGACGATCAATACTGACCCATATTGCATCGTTCCTTCTAGGAGTCTTTGGTAGACCCATGACAAAGTACATCGTAATATTGTCTCATTTCCACTCCGGTATAGGAAGAGGTTGCAATACTCCACCAGGCCATTGCCTTCCAGCTTTCACTTGTTGAAAAACCATACATCTTGACAAAAAATCAGCAATCTCCCTCTTCATATTGTCCCACCAATAATGTTCCTTCAAGTCTCTATACATTTTGGTGCTCCCAGGGTGTATAGAGAAATTGGAACTGTGAGAATCATCCAGCAATTCCCTTTTTAGATCGGGTATATCGAGAACACAAAGTCTCTTCCCGAATTTCAAAATTCCATCTTCATTCACAAAGTCTTTCAATATCCCATCATTCACAGCTTTAATCTTCTTTTTAAATTCTTCATCATCGGTCTGAGAACTCTTAATTCTTTATAGTAAATATGGTTTGGCAACCATTTGAAAAAGCATTGATGTTTCACCATCCCTGGTTATTCCCATGTCCATCTTTACTAGATCCATGAAAATTGGATCCCCCTTAATTCTCATATTGTTCAAAACTCCATGTTCTTTTCTACTCAATGCATCTGCCACCTTGTTTTTTTCCCCGGGTGGTAGTGTATCGTACAATCATAATCCTTGAGTAATTCAACCCATCTCCTTTTCCTCATGTTGATTTCTTTTTGTGAGAAAATATACTTCAAACTCTTGTGATCAGTATAAATCTCAGATTTTTCACCATAGAGGTAGTGCCTCCATATCATCAAAGTAAAGATCACATCTGCTAACTCGAGATCATGAGTATGATAGTTTTTTTCATGAATTTTCATCTGTCGTGATGCATAGGCAATAACCCTATCATTATGCATAAGGAAACAACCATGTCCTTTCTTCGATGCATCACTATAAATAATGAACCCATCATTTATTGATGGTAGAGTCAATATAGGATCATTGACTAATCTTCTCTTCAGTTCTTTGAAACATTCTTCACACTCTTTTGTACAAACAATTTTAACCCCTTTACATTGTGCTTTGTTAATGGGTTAGCCAATCGGGCAAAATTCTGGACGAAACGTCGATAATAACCTTCCAAACCAATAAAACTGCGTACCTCAGTTATACTTGTAGGTGCTGGCCATTTGTGGATTGCCTTGTTCTTAAAAGGATCAACAGAGATTTCATCTTTAGAGACAATATGGCCAAGAAAAGAAATTTCAGGAAGCCAGAATTCACACTTGCTAAACTTCCCATATAATTCATGTCTTTTCAGAGTCTTCAGGATAATGCGCAAGTGATTTTCATGATCTTCATAGATTTTAGAGTATACCAAGATATCATCAATAAATACCACCAAAAATTCATCGATATATTCCTTGAAAACTCTATTCATCAGATCCATGAATACAGAGGGTGCATTAGTCAATCCAAAAGGCATTACAGTAAACTCATAATGCTCGTACCTAGTTTGAAATGCTGTCTTCGGAATGTCTTCCTTCTTTACACACAACTAATGGTATCCAGATCGAAGGTCAATCTTTGAAAAGTATTGAGCTCCATGCAGTTGGTCAAATAAATCATCAATGCGATGTAGGGGATACTTGTTCTTTATTGTTATATCATTGATCTCCCTGTATTGGATACATAACCTCATAGATCCATATTTCTTTTTAACAAAAAGAACAGGGGCTCCCCATGGAGAAACACTTGGGAGAATAAATCCCTTATTACTCAATTCCTCTAGTTTTTTATTTAGTTCAACTAATTCTTCATTGGCCATTCTATAAGTGGTATTTGAAATCGGCCTTGATCCAGGAATTAAATCAATGGAAAACTCAACTTCAGGTTCTGGAGGATTTCCAGGTAAATCTTCCGGAAATACATCTACATATTCTTTAACAATAGGTACGTCCTCTATTTGAACATTCCTTTCCTGACCCTAAGTCATTTTATTCTCTTCCTCCTCAATAATTGAATTTAGTTGAGCTACTGGGGGTTGATCTAGATAAGAATTAGGTGGTGACGATTCTGCTCTAAAGATAAGGTGTTCCTTATCGTCGTCATCAAAAATCGTAACCTCCTTCTTCTTACAATAAATCATCGCATCATAATCCGAAATCCAATCCATACCGAGGATTATATCAAACTCAATCATAGGTATGACGATGAGATCAGTGGATAAAGATCATTTATGTGCTCTAATGGGGACTGATTCACAAAACATTGTTGTAATGATACTTCCATTAAGAGTTTTAACTGATAACTCCCTTGTTAAATCAAATTAGAAATATCTAATTTTCTTAGCAAACTGGGATGATATGAAACAATGGGATGATGCAGAATCAAATAATGAATTTTCTAAACATGAGGAAACCATTAAATTACCTGCCACCACGTCTTTCGGAGCTTCTACCTTAGCAGTAGTGATAGCATAAGCTTGGCCTTGATCCCTTGGCCTTCTCTAATTTAAGTTCCCCTGACGCTTTGGACATTCATTTGCATAATGTCTCATCTCCCTGTAATTGTAGCATTGAACATTGGTAGCTTCCTTCTTCCCTTTTCATTCACGAGCTTGGTGGCCTTTTTCACCACACTTGTAATAGACACCCATTCACTTCAAGAAAATACCGAGGTGCTTCTTCCCACATTTACCAAAGGATGGATATTCAACCTTTCACTTATTCCCCTTATTTCCATTCCCAGATTGATCAGCATATCTATTCTTCTCTTTCTTTTCTTTAAAGTCATAAGACTTAGAGAATTCCTTTTCTGTTTTGATAGCACATGAGACAATGCCTTCGTACGATGAGAAGGATTGTGAGACTAATGATCAATGGCGAAATTGTTTTAACCCATCAAAGAAACGATCAATCTTACTTCTTGTCTTACGTATATTATCTCCAGCATACCTTTCTAACCTTGTAATGTTAGCCTCATACTTTGCGACATTCTCATTCTCCTTGTGTCTCAAACTGAGAAATTTTTGTTCCATATCTGCTCGATGGTCATGAGGAAAGTATTTTTCTAAAAACAGATCTTTGAACTCCCTCCATTCCATATTTGATACTTCATCATCTTCCACGGTGTTTTGAATCAATGACCACCATTGATCAGCATCTCCAGTGAGGCGGTAAACTGCCATGATAACTTTTTCCCTTTCACTACTCCCCAAGGCCTGAAATATTTTCTCTAGGGAATTTATCCATTGCTCAGCTACTAAGGGAATTGTAATCGCATTGAATGTTGGTGGTTGTTGCCTCATGAATCGATCTAACATTGATCCTTTACACTGTGGATCAGGGTGCTCCATACGGGTAAGGTTATTATTCATAACCTGATTGAGTTGTCCCAGTATGGTGATTAGCTGATCGGCACTAGTTGCATCACCAGCTCCACTATAATTATCTTGAGCAGGAGGGAAATCCCTACATGGAGTGCGTGCATTGATACAGTTTCCATTTCTTCTACTAGGCGTCATTTCTAAACAATGGCATACACTTGATCAGTTTATGAATCAAAATACATAATTCCATACTTATAAAACGCTGAACATAAATTGAACTATTTATGGATATATCCCTAATCATAAAAATGTTTTCTTTGAGGATGTATATACCCATTAACCCTTCATAATGATTTGTAAATAAAATGAGACATATCCTAAGCATATCCCCCGGGACTGTCATAACCAAGAGTGCAGAAAGGCCCGTTGTCGTGCACCAGTTCCAGTTTGAGTCTAGTTCAAAGCGGTGTTTTCAGGTTTTACCCCTAGGTACATCTATGCCAGAGCCGCCTCCACTTGCTCGTATCCAGACAGAGATGTATTTCTCGGAAAACACACAAAATCTATACAATACCAAAATTCTAGGAAGTTATTCTATACTAATTCTCAAATCTCATCTTAGGTCTACGTGCTCTAATCAGAGTTTTTTTAAAACATGCTTCCAAGGTTTGTACTAAACTTCCTATGATACCAACTATAACTCCCCGAACCCAGTTACCCAGAGTCGATGCATTATTACATAACATTGTAATGATCAAAAGAATGATCAAATCTCGAAAGACCGATGGGTTTAGTAGCCTTGGAAGAACTTGATATATTCACAAGTCATACATTACATCATAAAGTGAAAAACTACTAAAAGAACATATTATTTCCATATTCCACACTATTATCCCCTCATAAAATTCCTGAAAGTCATTCATAATTTACTTCTTCACATCTTGGGAAAAATAAAACATAGAAAAGTGGTGAGCTCAAATGCCCAGCAAGGATAACAATATAGCAGAAACATTCATAAATAAGAATAAACATTTATGGTAGTGTATGACTAAAAAAAAGCCTTTTAGAATTTAACTTCAACAAAGTATGGAAAAAATAAAATGAAATAATTCCATTTACTTATTCACATGGATATTCTAGTAATTGAATAATCACATGCAATATCAATAGCCACATTCATAATGAAGGAATGCATAATGCCAGACTATTATAACCACATATCCAAGGCCTCGTGCCAGGACTATAAATAAGATTTTGCCAAGGCCTTGTGCCAAGACACTAGTTTGTCTCGTGAGACCTACTTATGCATCGAGGAGCTATAGCGGGCTCCACCCGTCACATATTAAGTCCAATGCATTCCCATATGAAAATGTTTAAACATAACATAAACATTCATATTAAAACTAGCATACGAAATGTAAATACTTCATCCATAAATTTGAATGGTATAAAAATGACACATCCACAGTCAACCATATCAAAAAACCTTCAATACAATATAGATGTTTTGTATCATAATAAATCAACATCAAATAAGCGTAAAATCCATCAAAGGATGTTGACATAGATGAAATCAATACTCTTTTTAGAGAAATATCTCTTTCTATTTTGAAATCATTTAAGAGTCATATATTTATAAAAAACATTTTTTTGAAAATATTCTTATAAGCTTGTAAGGGAAGCATCGATGATTTTATAATGGTGGAAAATAGCTTCACCCGTCGTATAAGTTAAAAAAACATTCATACCTTAATTCTACCAAAAAGGTTAAAAAGCACCTTGTTTGGAATACAACGGAAAGATTACTTTATAAACAACTTATAAAAAGTCAAACAAGGGTATAAATGTCCTTAACCCACATTCTTGTAAATAGTAAAAATGATTGAAATACATTCTTAAGAAACATGGATGTGGATGATAAAGAAATTCCAGTAGATTATTACGTATAAACAACCTTGAATAATGAAGAGATTGTAAAAGAACCCTTACCTTGTACTTTTCCTTGGTTGGGGTAGGTTAACCTCCTGTATAATGGTGAAATAATTGTTATTAAATTATTAAATAATCATATACATTAATATGATATCATATATTATCTTTTAACATTGCTTTGTTAATAATATCTTAGAATTATCATCGTTTCGGGTGTTAACTTACTCATTTTCTTCTATATGTTTTGTTACCTAAGTCATGTTTTTCATGGATAGGTTGTATATTAATCATATCTAGAATGATATCAAGTCCTCATATACTATTATTAATCATCAAATGAGAATTATACTTGAATGGATACGATGGAGAATTAATCTCATCGCATTCGTGGAGACGGTAGTCCGTACGTACGCATGAGGGACAATATCATTATTTTGATATTAAAATAATATATAATTGGATGGTATATCATATATACAGAATAATTATCATTTATATTTATTATTTACAAGAGTAACACATCATTATTATACCAATCCAAATAATAATTTATTGAATAACAATTACACCACGACGTGGAGACGGTAAGCCGTACATACGCACGTATGGTGACATTTAATTCAAAGGATGGATAGAATACTGAATATGGTTGTACCATATTTATAATAACATAACAGTATATATAATATACTTGAGTTGTTATTTTAGAATGGTAATAACAACAAAGGAAGAAGTGGAAGAAGAAAGGAACCTGAAAAAGGGTGGTGAAATCATTAACTCTTATTCGGGTTCTTCCTTTTGATTTGATCAAAAGGGCTCCTAGGTTGGCTTTATGACTAGTGTAAGGCCTCTAGTATAAGTTGAGGGAAGTTGAGAGATTATTTGGGTAGAGGTTGGCTGAACCAAAAGGCTTTGAAGGTGTGAGTTAATGAGAAGGGAGAGTGCCCTTTTATAAGAGGGGTGAGAGGCACCTTTGGAAAAGCTAGAAATATTATTTTATAATAAATTCATATTCGGTTTCTAATAGCTCCAAAGTGGATTATTTGAATTTTAAGGTTTGTATTGGTCGAAAACCACTCAACAAATAGAATTTAGACAGGTTTGGGTTACTATATTAACCTTATCATTAAGTATTAACTCTTAGTTAATTAGTTTCACTTTTACAATGTCTCTTTTTATTTTTATATTATATGGTTAATAAACTTACTATATACATCCAAGCGACCCCCAATGGGTCCATTAATGATACACCTATCATGATATAAGTATCGTGGCTGAACCTTAGATTTTTAGGAATTTAATATCTATTAATAATATAATATTTGTTTTAAAAACTCTTTTATGTCAATTTTGACACTATTCAATAGTTGATTTTTGTAAAAATCATAACAGAATGATTACTTAGAACAAAGTCAATTAATTCAATAATAATATGTCATAATATCCTATAAAAATAGTCTATTTCATAAAAATTCTCCAACTATATTTATTTTGGTATCTATAATATCAATCATTTTAATTTTTTCACTATTATGGTAATTACTGCATCACCATTGTGTCAAAAATAAATTAACTTATTTAATGTCTAAAAATTATAAATAAAATTCCATTATTTAGGAAAGCTTTTTAGATTTCTAATGAATATTTATAGTCGAAAATAAAATATATATAACCCTATGTAAAAATTGTTTTTCTAAAAGATATATGCTTGTGTCATTTTTGTATTCATTTTAACTTAATTAAAATATAGTGTCCCTATCACTTACAAGTGGCACGATGGGGTCTCAAAATCGACCCAAATATGCCCATGGTCGGACATGTATCAATAAATAAGGTTAAGACACGTTTTATGGTAATTTGTTATTATTATAATATTATTGTTTAACCCTTATTTACCGGATTTACCTTTTAACCATGGTAAATAAAATATTTACCGACGTAATTATTCAAAATGTATAAAAATAAAAGTTACCTATTTACACAATTTGAACATCCTGATTCAAAATATGGAATACATTTTTCCAAATTCAAAACACAGAAGTGGCCGAAATTAATTTAAAATTAATTCCCGCTATCAAAATAAAATGTGTGTTTTTTGGATATAATAACTATCAAAAGATTGGTACTTGTTTATGTTCGGTTTAATTATGAAATTATGTCCAATGACCAACATTGTATTAAATGGTAAAAATATAATCTAAATATACCTTAAAACCACTCAATTTCAAAATTTATCACTATTAGCTATTTTGATTAAAAAGGTTGTTTTTAATTAAAATTTAGTAATTTTCACTATTCATCAAAGTATTAAAGTTATCTGAAAAGTACCAAACATTAACCTTAGGCTAAATTCGATACTCCGAATCCAAAATTTAAGTCCATTTTGAGAGATAAAATCTCTGAAATTTTAAAAAGTAGGTATTACTATTCATAATGGCTAGTTTGATCGGTTGTGGTGTGTGTTAGAACTCGATGTTGCATACAACACACACTATAGCATTATTCAAAGAGAAGCATACCGTAGAAGCTTGGGGTGTTACACGACGCTTCCTGAAAAACTTCTCGAGATGACCCAGACACCCGCAACGATGGTAGGTCTTAGGAGGGCTGTGACATGACGGCATCACATGCCCGAACCGGCTACACTGGTGGAAGACCATGGAACGGTCTGACGAACTAGAAGCCAAAGTCACTGTAGAGGACTCTTTTGGAACAAGTTCCTCAGGCATATCCTGATCGCCAAATGGGGAAGCTTCATGAGTAACTGAATATGCTGGATTGTCATGCACCTGTACTCTAGGGACTAGTTCAGCTTAGAACGCCTCATCCACCAACTTCTCGAAACTATGGTCTTTAGAAAGGAGGACCCTCTCCCTGATCTCTCGGCGAAGAGACCCAATGAAGAGATAAGTTTTCATCAAATCCTATGACTTTTCCTCTAGTGAAAAGGACACAAATCCTTGAAATGGTCAATATATGCCTTCACCGTCTGTTTCCCTTGTTGAATATGCGTGAACTCTCCCCTTTTCTTCGTCTTTACCTCTTCACGTATAAACCATTGGATGAAGACGGATTTAAAGACATCCCATGTCATCCCAGCTTGCACTGACGGTGGGGCTACAAAATTCCATTCGTCCAGAGCCATACCTTCAAACATACCCAAACCAGCATGCACTCTGACAGCTTCGGGAGTTCCCAAAACCCTAAATATGTGATCGACCCCTTCAAGCCGTGCTGCTTCTTCTAACGTAACTCGATCACCGTGATGGATAGGCAATGTCCGAGAATGACCAAAAACTGGTCATGTCTTATCAGAAACCTTGGGGACCTTTATGGGTGGCATTTTTGGTACAACAGATAAAACACAGAACC
This sequence comes from Viscum album, assembly GCA_963277665.1. NCBI lineage: Eukaryota > Viridiplantae > Streptophyta > Magnoliopsida > Santalales > Viscaceae > Viscum > Viscum album. Next base: position 1,175,010,780 of record OY728166.1, on the reverse strand, counting down.
AAAACCAATATTAGGCTGAAGCAACATCAAAGAAAGCACCTTCATCCAAAACAACCATCTAAAAATAAACAAGAAAAAGTAAACATAGCAAAAATTCCTTTCATTATATTATATTTCAAAACCTCCTTTATAAATGTCCACTTTTCAAACCAAATTCAATTTTAAAAAATTCATTTTCCCTTTTAAAAATCTCTTTAGAAAAACAAGGTCAATCCTTTAATTTGAAGTGCAGACCCCAATAATCCCATCAAAAGTTGCACATGTATCCATCCGCATCCATCCATACATAGAAACATGCACTTCACATGCATTCCCTCACATGTGAGAATATTCATTAAGTGTAATTGAGGTTGTACTCAAACCATATCTCTACCGGTTCCAAGAAAACACCGTATTTTTAGACAAAGAGCTTTTAGTTTTAATACAAACCCATTACACAAATTTAAAGACCCATTAAATAAATCGTTCTCATTTCAAAACCCATTTTTAATTTTCAAAAGTTCACTTACACCAACAAGAACCAAGAAAGCACACAACTTACATCAAATTACCAAAGGGAGGAACTAGGAGTCATGCATAACCTGGCAACATGGTAGTGAGTCATGCCCCAAGAAAGCATCAATGACTAGGAAGAACTAAAACTGTGTACGCAGACTCCACATGGGTCACTACACCATGTGAAATCATGATGAAACATCAGTTTGCCTCCATTCTCGTCCCTCAATCCAAAACAAATAAAAACGAGATAAGAACTCAATTCCCAAACTACCCCTAGCGACTCGTGGTTCGGAATGAGTGAGGGTTCTTGTATTCCTTTATGTACCTACATCTCGAGTCCCGAAAGACCTAATCTCCATCTACCAGACAACCCAAATAACAAGGGCCCCTTTGATACCATTTTTCCACGAACCAACCCGGGTCGACCCTGAACCGGGCACCCGAGCGGGTCTGTGACATGGTCCGAAGGGCGTTCCCGATCCCCACGGGCTGGAAACCAGTGTCCGGAATCAAAGATTAATCATTGGGAATGATTTGTCCCATTAACAAAACCAAATAAACAACAAACCAAATATACACAAAAAACTGATAAAATAACAATGGTAGCGAAAAAAGATTAAACATACCTCCACGTGACCTTTCACGTCACCTACTGACCAAAGGCCGACTTTGCTCAAAAAATGAGCAACTCATCCAAGAAAACATGATTAAGGAAACTTGCAAATGAAATGATAAAATATGTGCGGGCATTAAAAATGCTCAGTAGGGATGCCAAAATAAACCATAGAACCCAACGTCTCCCTTCCTGATGCAATCCAATAACTCAAGTTTGAAAAACAATTAGGAAAGTAGGTTTTTCACATTTGAAAATAAGGAACATGTTTCTCCCATATAAAAACACCACACACGCCAAATACCATTTTTCCAAAATAATTTTTCATTTTATAAATGGAATCCAAAACAGAGTATAGCAATGTTGTGCTAGAGTAAAACAAGTAAATGTTCAAGATGAAAATAAACTAGTTCCTAGAAAATACACAAGCAATGAAAATGATCCAGAAACCATGGGTGATCCTAAAAATCTCTAGAAGACCCATGTACATACTCGATTTCAGAACCACCTATCAGCATATGGTGAAGCTCCTATGTCTATAACCAACTGGCTGCCCTAACTGACTAATCCAGTGGAAAATTCCACCTGGAATAACAACAAATCCAGGGGTACCAACACGTCTAATCGTGGTTGATCAGCAACCGTCACTCGTTCTCTAAAAGTCACCCAGGAACCCTTGGTGGTTACAATCATGATGCGTAAGAAGAAGGCCCTCGCACGAGTGACTCATCTCACTGCACTTGCCTACCCCAAACACGGAGGCTTCCTATGCGTTCACCCATATTGGGTTACCCTATACAAGAGCGACCCCAAATACACATTCAAATATTTCACATTAACAAACTGCCAATAAAGAGTAATTCCATGAAATCATTAAAACCATTTGATATCTTTTTCAAAATACTAAAGTTGTTAAATGGCCATATAATAATCAAAATGTCGTCATTTCAAAGAATCAACACAAACATTACACTATAGATAAAAGTACCAAACAAGCCATCACGTTCCAACACACACCCAAAACACACCTCATTTACCAAACATGTCTTTAACCTTTACAAAACCACATTTTATTTCAATATAAGATTATAGTCACACAACACACATAAAGATGTCAAAATGTCGTATTTACCATAAAAAAATAATTGTTCTTTATGCGACACCAAAACCATTTAGATACATGATTCACAATCACTTACACATTTTAGTAAATCATTTAAACAATTTATAAAACACTTATAAGTAGCACAACATGGAATCCCACCACATACACATCTGAAATACTATTTTGAAATCAGACGCACATCAATGCCCTTTAAAAAATAAGTTTCGCATATCTCAAAATTTATCAAATGCCTTAAAATGACTCAACCAGGGTTCGTACATAAATGAAACCCAATACATCATTAAAAAAATCATCCTAACACCAAATATAAAACAAGTCTTTCATGCAAAACACTTTTCCTAGTACACACATAACCCATAAAACATGTCAGAATGCTCAAAAAACATAACTTTCTTTTCAAACAATATTTAAATAAGAGGTCATTTCAAAATATACTCTTAACAAATTCTATCAGTTTGAAAACACCATATCAGACTAACATCATACATCAAGGAGGTAAGAATCATATTTTAAAAAATCATCCAAGTAAAAGTTGACGCCTAATGAAACATATCATCGCAGATACATGCAGATATAAACCAGGAACAGACTCAAAGCATACTTTTAACAAACTCTAAAAATTTAAGAACACTATCATAGTTAAATTAAATGAATTAAAAAATTGTGAATCAAGTTTCAAAACTAAATGAAAGAGAACTAGTATTAATGGAGTTCTCCAGAAATGAAATACGCGAATTCACCTACCTCGGCGGTGCACAAATACAACTGTGCCTCATCAGAAGGGAGAAGAGGACATCACAGACCCTTCACACCCCCTAAAAAATTGAGGAACATAAACAAATTATACCTCAATCGTATGGTTTGGATAAAACACCTAAAATTGACAAAGAAACGCATTGGAGGAGGAGAACTCAAGAGAGGGAGGTCACGACAGGAGATGGAGCCTGCGAAGGTGGTTACGGCTGCTGGAGGAGAATGATGGAAAATAAGAGGTCTCACAAGGAGGGTCGGAGCAAGGAGGATCAGAGATAGGATGGGCCGATCAAGGGGGGTTCACCAGTGGGGAGGCCATCACATGGGAGAGAGAGGGCTAGGGGTTTGGGTCGCGCCGGAAAAACTCTTGTGCGGCGAGGGGAGGATGGGTATGGTCGAGAGAGGTGGCCGGATGGGATGCAGTTGGGGGCACCGGTGGGGAGTCGCAGAGAAGGATATGAAAGGGTGGGTCGCGGTGGGGCGAGGCAGGGAGGCGGGAGAGGGGGCATGGTCGGGGTAGAGGGGCCGAAGGCGAGGACCCGCGGGGATGGCTAGAGGAAGGGGGTGCTACAGAGCGCGATTCAGGGAGGAAGGGGAGGACTGGAGTGCTGTGGAAAGGGGAACAGGAAAATGGGGGTGGGGGGGGGGGCGCCGAGAAGCATTAGGGTTAGAAAATATTTTTTTCATAATAACAAAAAATAATAATAATAATAATAAAACCCAAAAATAAAATTATTAAAAATAACAATTATAAATATAATAATAATAAAAATTGACAACAATAAAAATAATAATTATTTCAATAATAATAAAAATAACAATGATGATAACAAAATAATTATAATACCATTAATACAATAATAATAATTTTAATATTAATTTTAATAATTGTTCTAAAAAACTATAACAATAATAGTAATAAAATAATAAACAATTTCACAACACCTAGGTGAGTTTTGTGGCGACCGCCAACTGTGCGGTGGCCGCGCACGGGTCTGAAACCAACTAAAAATATTAATCTTCAACAATCATTGACATGTGTTAAACCCACACCACAACGAGTTTAACCAAAGCCCTGTAATAACAAAATAATAATAAATCAAAACATCGGGTTGTGACATTCAATGTATTATTTTTCCAGGATGCGAAGATGTATATTATGATTGACCTATAAGGATAGTCTAAGGGACATGAATGTGGCCAATGAAGACAATGTTGTTGTTGTTTTTTGATTTTATAAAGTAATGTAAAACTTATGAATGTATTTAGTACTTCAAATGAAACTAAAAAGATCGGACTTTCTAGATTTGATCTATTATTTTTGGGCCAATGTTATGTAATAATGCACCGAATCCGGGTAACTGGGGTCAGGGCATTACAATCAATCAACAATCACATGAGTATCAGGCAATGCAAAGAAGTGAAATGGACCTATATGGCAAGGAAATATGCATGAAATGGGAATTATAGGTGCTTATATTGATGCATGTCTAAATTATCCATTCCCTTGAATCATTAGGATAAAGATGGAATAAATTCTCAAAAGAAAAATAATAAACTAACACCACACAGCATGTGCATCACAAAACTATGAAATTATATCAATTGTAATAGGAAAAGTCAGAATTGCAATTATAATATAGGAAACATGGTTTTTAACCTGATCATGGGTTCGTGATGCCCTAGCATGACATATGACGAAGTCACAAGAATTCATATTCTCAAATATACTATCTTCAAATAGTATATAAAGAAAAGAAGCCGCCTATGCTACCACTTTGTTACATCCCAGACCCAGATGCCACTTAACGGGTGTCCCGAGCCCATTTGTCCACATGTCCTTAAGCCCAACTTCTCGAACGCCATAGGCCACAGACTAGTAGTGAGGGCCTAGGATTTGTCTATGGGAAGACTGTACCCTCTTTAGCATAGTGTATCATTGTAGAAGGAATATTAATAAATATTAAACAGTGGAAGCAATAAAAATGATATAAATATACAGCGTACAAAAATTGATGCAATACATCACTGATAATAACAATAATTGTATCAACCGGAAAAATGACGATGTAATGTCATGTCCCTAGAAAACTAGAAATAATTGTTACAAGAAGGTAGGCATAACATGTTCCACAAGGTAAAAGAAAACAATTACTACTCTAGGAAACCCGAGATCCTACTCGGTCTTCTACTATCATGCTCTATCCTATTAGCACACAATAAAGAGTTGGATCTTGTATGCTTCCCTTTGTCAATACCTGCAAACATGTAATCTACACTAGGTACCAAACGATGCTCGGATAGAGTATGATATAAATCTCAATGGGATAACACCAATAGTGTCTATAACATCAGGCACATGTAATGGAATATAGCAATGTGCAGGTATTCATATATAATGTAAATAAAACAATACAATGTAACTAAATACCCAAGTACCTTTTTCATCCCTCAACTGGTGTCTGAACATGTAACTAGTTCATTAATTAATTAATTACCATAAAATGTTAATAGGTCACATGAGGCCTAACCAACACTAACATCATGATGTGATTGTATAAGTAGTGAAGGTATTAAGACGTAACAAGACAACCTGAAAATGATATCCAGTGAGGGAGTTCCAGGGTAATAACCTAGGAAATGTAAACTCAAAGAAAGCTAAATCAATAGTATCTGAGTCTATCTAAGGGGAAATAGTATAATCCAAGACTTTTAATGCATGGTATTCCACGATGAGGTGCCTACTGAGACTTAGGAGTGCATCTAAGGTAAAATAAGGCTATGCAAGGACTAGGTCCAAGGAGTGTATCCAAGGAACCTACTTGTCAGTGATAGTTCCAAGGAGTGTATCAGAGGTATCCTAGAATATTGAAAAGAGACCCTATGGTAGTATACCAGGTATCCAAGAAATAGTCAAGAACCAAATTCTTGGTGGGTATTAACCTAGGAAAACTGAACCGTTGAATCGGAATGGGTTTCCTAAAACCCAAGGTACCATCCTCTCAGAATCCAAGGTGAGATCGAGTCAGCCCATTATTATTTGATATTTTATTCATATGATGATTCCCTGGGTTCATGTATTTCCTTCCATTACTGTGGATAGGTCAAGTAGAGTTGAAAACATTTATTTATTTGTCCATGACTTGTCTTCCATTAGTGTGGTTAGTGCACATAGCAGTGCAACCATTTAATTAATTCTTAATTAACCATTAAGAAATATTTCATTATAGAGGTTCAATTATCTAAATTCTGTTGACATGGGAAGGGTTTTTATAGACAAGTAACCATTATTCAATCTCATTTGTTCTGGACAAGTTATATACTAAGTATACATACCATTTTATATGTCAGATTTAATAAATCATTTGGAATAAGTTACCTTGGTTGGGTCAATTAATGAGAAAATATGGTACATGACATTATGAATTTCTCAGTAATAATAATCCATTTATTATATAAAGGCTCAGCTTTGAGAAAGAATTCCATGGCACACCCAAACGGTGAATCAATTGTTTCAAGACACTAAAAACTCATTTATGGCATAACCATCGACATGAGGTTGATTGAGTTGTTGGCGTAACCACTAAAAAATCATAAATTTAGAAAGATCATGAGAATATAATTCTAACAAGTACAACCATTGAATTTAAATTAAGAAAAGGGTTCCAATGAAGCCTATAGTCCCCACACAAACATCCTAAAAATGATGAACTTTAGGGAAAACATATAGGCCACCCACCTTATGGTTGTTCAATCCTCCCCCTCCAGTACCAGACCTTAATTTTCATCAGATCATAGTAGACATAAGAAAAATTGAAAAACGATCACTTGCTGATATCTAGGACCTGATATAAATATAAATATAATGGCTAAAGAGAATTCGAGTACTTACCATTGTGCGTCTAACATGACAAACGGAAGCTCGGTCGGATGCTGAACGAAATAGATTTTTTGATCCATAGACATGGCCATCAAAAATATCCAAATGGATGAAAATGGATGAAAATGGATGAAAATACCACTATTTATCAGATTATAAAGAATGAATAGGATTAGTAGATGATTAAGGGAAAAACTAAGAATTTATCCATAAAATAACTCACACACGGTTTGTCCGCATGGTTTTTCAAACAATGCACAACCCATGCAGAACAGTTCTACTCGAAATCACATCCTCTGCATGGTTTGATCAAACCAATCACAAGCCATCCACAGTTACATAGGAAAAATGGGTGATCATATGGTTAGGCTGCACATCTGTGCACCAACCGTGCGAGGTTTCTCTATTAAAAAAACACCATCCACAAAGGTTACAATAAACCATTCTTAGGGACTCTTTTCTCCAAAAAGATATGTTTCGAGAACTGAAAAAGCCCCAGAAACCCATCGAACCATTACTAACTAATTAGGTATCCATATTAAGTCCAATTTATGGATTTAAACTGAGAAATAAATGATCCATACTAGAGTGAAAAACTAGGTTCTTACAATATAAATTTTTTTCTTCAAGATCTATTTATTCCACATAAAATTATACATCTCATCGAAGAAAAGTTATTTCACTCCACTGGAATTTTACATAGTGTCACTATCATATCCCTTTATTCTAAAAGTTATTAATGATAATATGAGTTCCATGCACCATCAATAAAATTTAGTAAAAATTACACTAGCTGAATCCAGATCATTTTGAACTCATTGTAATTATTATTCACTGAAAATTCATTTCCATACTGAAGTTAAAAGTCTATTCTACATGAAATCATGATTCAATAATGAAGGATTCTCATTAATGTTAACATGATTTATCATCCAATTATATAGTAAGTTTCTCTTCATGTATATTTAAGGACACATTTCAATCTAACATTCTTCAAAAAAACACTGATAACCTTCCTAAAAATTCATTCCCACTCAATATTATCAATTAAATTTGGATTAATCCATACTAATGGAATATAAAAATCATTTTTATAGTGGTATTCATGCACCTAAATCATCCAATATTAAATATATGAATCATCAAAATGTTCACTCCAAAACATACCCTCTTTTTACACCATCTTATAATGATAAAAAAATCACATTGAAATAGAAATTTGTAAAGGGAAAATTAATGAATATTTAGATTATTCATTGTAAATATTCCCCTAAAAACTCTAATCCTAGATTTTATACTTCATGTTATCCATATTTAGTGTTTATTTAAAACCCCATAATAAAGGACATCAATTGTATAATAAGTTTATCGAAAGGTCTCCAGAAACATGACCCAATGGATAGGTGCACCTGGAACCAAAGACTAATTAAAAATACCCACACACCTCGACCAAGAACCTTAGTATACTATCATAATATCACCATAGACATTAATAATAGAAGATCAAATTAATAGAATTAAACTACATAATAAATGAACAATATTATTTTACAAGGTTTTAATGAAAACCTAATTCACTATAAATATAATCATCAATGGAAGAGTAATCATTGGATTACATTAGAATTAATAACTCCAAATCACTATCTAATATATAATTAATCTCAATACAAAATTAATCAATAAAAACAAATAACACTAACCCCCAATTTATAGAACATAACTTTTCATTAAATGTGTTTGACCACCACTTAAAATCTATGGGAAGAATACCATAAAAATCCAATATTTCTTAGAATCCCTCTTCTTGGTCAAATATGACAACAACATAAACTATTAATTCTGCTAAATATTTTTTAATTTCAAAAACTCTATAGGATTACCATTCTACACCAATTAAATTCTCTTAGATTTCATCCTATGAATTTGACACCTAAATCATTTGGATTCAACTACATCACTACCCCTAGTTCCCAAATTCTAGTTCCTCTGCCACTATTCATCTGTTACCAATATCATGTTCTATAAGATACTACATTCTATATGATTTATTAGTATTCCAAAAATAATAATTCACAAACCAATCTAAAAAAGTGATGTAGTATATTTCTTCCAGACAAAGGTTCAATAACTTAATCAACATAGCTGGAAAATATACCTACCTGTATATTCTAGTTATTTTTGACTCATATCTCAATTGATCAGTGGAATGAGTCCATAGAAATCACACCAAACATTATGAATGTACCAATAAATCAATTTTTATTATCTATTTATAATAATCCTATAATTATTATGATGAACCAAGGATCATTAAGAAATATCTGTCTAATTTTCCTCTTGAAGAATTTATAAATCTATCATTGACCACAAAATAATACAAGTATCATCGTAACTATTCAATAAAAAAAATTTTATTGGGTTTTGAATGAATTAAATAATTTCAAAAGGACTATAAAATGGATTTATCATCTAGCCACACAAAAAAGAGAGTTCCTTCATTTGAAAGACAAACTGAAGACCCATTACCACTATTCCCGTATATTTTCAAAACAACATATAATTTATAGTGTTACTCAAAACTCTATTCATATGACAAGAGACCTCACTCTAATACAACTTTAACAAGATTCATTTCCATGGGGACCAATAAATGAGTTAATAATTAGTTCATTTCTTCCACACCAATCCAACCACTAACAGGTTATGGGAAAATAAGGAGCACCAAAAAAATAATATTAGACATGGGTAGCCTTATACTAAATTGCTTGAAACCCAAACACATATCATTATATCCCAATACTAAAACCAACTTCAATGCAATTCCATATGTTTTTTATATCCAATTATATTATACATGTATAGACATTGATAATCCATAACCAAGATATAGGGGAACATTTTATGTGAATAAAAATTAAAAATGGAAATTTATCAATGAAATTAAACATAAAAATAATAAAGGAACCTTCACGTAGAAATGACTCTTAAAACCAAAAATAATAGTTGTCATCATCATTGATTACCGCTATGAACCAGGATCACAAACTCCACATCCTCCATAATTTCTCATAAATTATCTTCTTTCTTTATAGACCCACCATCTTTGGGGAAGAACACAATTACAGGGTTGTGTATATAAATACCTAATAGGAGACCCAAAAAAGAAGAACAGTTAATTTCAAATTAACAAAAAAATTTATAATCTAGATATGATTTAGGGATTAAATTATTGAATGTTGTAGGAAAGTCCCAAATTCAATTCCGAGTTTAAACATGATAATAATTTGTCAAAAAAAGAGATTCCTATTACAATTAATATCATGTAACACCTAAAATACAAATATTAATGAAATTGTAACTACCTTAATGAATACATAGGTGGAAACTCATGCCTCACTGAGGTAATCATGTAAGTAAATGGTGCATCAACCTTTTGTGATGGATTTATTCTTTATCAAGGATATCATGTAGTTCAATGGAGTGTTGAAACGATATATTGAGGACATGCACCTCATCTCTTTCACAATTTCTGTTCTCCATTAGTTATGTGGGATCCCACACCTTATCATGAGAGAAGTAATCTAGGATGTTTCTGGACCCCATACCCAAAATGGAGGACTTCCTCAACATTCATTAGTAGTATATCATACTATATAATTATTGGTGGGGATCAACTCCATATAATTAATAAGTTGATAAGGGAGTATCCATCCATATTCTTACTCCAAATATCATACATGAACCCAAGTTCCCTCTCTTATAGAGATATAAATATTAAAATGACTAAATAACATCACAACAATATTTTAATAGAGAAAAAATGATACACCATTATATAATATGTTTAATTAACATGAAAATTTATATCCATTTGTCTTATTGAAACACATAGGTAAACATATGTGAAAAACACCTAAGAGGGGAATATCAGACTAAATATTGTCCTCTAGAGAATGCTTTATAGAATTATAAAAGGGGGAAATCCCACAGACTATTTGTGGCCTCCGACATCTATATTTGTGGTGTTGGAACATGTATCCATGTGCGAGATATGAGCACTGGTTCATGGAACCATGTATGCTACTAGCATACAAGGTTGGCTTATTGAAAACCCAACCCATGTCATCCATTTGATCAGTCATCCTCGACTCCTTGAGGTAATTAACATGAAAACTATAAATCATCTCCAATAATCTAATTTAGGACATATGGACTTCCCCATATACTTCTTCCATCCCTTTTATCGTGGTTTTTATTTCCATATAGTCATCCCACACCACTATTCTTAGTGTAATGAACTACTTTGGAACATTGAATATGGTGGGCTTGACTAACCGACCCCTTTCTTCATCCTCCCCCATGGTGGAAAGACCGACCTGTCATCCTATTGAATATAATGGATAGATTTTTTCCATATTACTAACAACTAGAAACCCTATCCCTCCTTTTTGTGACACCTGAGATACCAGCTCCACTGAACACAACAGCCACCAAATCTGCATTAGTTGATGCCACATTTATCACTCATGACATGTTCCACCTAAACCAATATGTTTCCCAGTATTTATACCACTAAATAATATTCCACGCTAAAATTTTTTATCATCTCAAAAGACATTTCTTGTCTTATTTTTATTGGATTCATATCTTGAGGTAGAGATGTGTATAGAGGGAGACTAGGAAGGGGGTTTGGTTGGTTGTTGTGGAGGCATTACTTCCCTTGTGTCCACCCATACAAACATAATTTCTAACATGATAGTGCACAATCAATTTTTATAGAAAATTTCAGATAGGGTGGTGGTGGCTGATGATTGTCTAGGAATCATATTACCCGTCATAGAACATCATTTTTCCAAACAAAATGGATTTTGTGGAATTAATCATCTGATGTACTTAAAAAAAATACAAAACATAAAATAATAATAAAAACAAATATTTTATCTACATTTTATAGAAAAATATAAAACAAGGATTGGAAAATATATAAATAATTTAGTGAGAAAATAAAAAAAATCTCATCTTGGAACGAGGTCTACCATTTCTACAAAAAAACTACAATCTTTTGTTAGTAAAGAAAATGTAACCCAAATAACCATTACGGTTATTTTGGTAATATAAAATTATCTAATTTGAGATATTAAAAAATTATTAAAATAAATATATATATATATTTCAAATAGGGGACAAAACAAAACATATTCACAATCATACAACTCCTAGATAAAACCCCTATCGTAAACAAAATAGTAGTGATGTATTTTCCATTTTAGGACTCATTTAAAAGATACTAGTGATTTCGCATTTCTTATAACCATATATTAATATATTAAAGATTAATTTTAAAAAAAAATTAATGTCTCATTGATAAAAATTAATAATATTTTATGCTAACTCTATAATAATATTAATAACTAAAATTTTGGAAGCACCAAATACAATATTTTTACCATATAAAATTCATTCATAAAGTAATAACCAAATAAAATAACATGATTTAGTGGACCAAAGTATAAACTGAAATAAATTAAAATATCTTATTGATGTATAAAAAGAATTACAACTACAAATATAGGATCACAAAAGAATGATAAATCATGATTGAGTATAGCAGAATGATCATAATAACACTAAAGTGTTACATTAGTTTAAATGTGATAGATTTAATATTTTCATAATAATTCATAATGAATTCTCATCTAGTTATATTTTTCATATTTTGTACGAAAGATCACAGTATTATTTAACTCCTTTGATTTAAATACAATTACGTTTTCAAATTGATCTTTATGGTAGTTTCCTCATAGTTTCCATAATGTTTATTTCCCTACTGGTTCATTAATGTGAAATTACTTCCAATATCAAAATATTTTTTAACGTTTAAATTTATTTTCATTAAAGGAGGATCATATTAATGAATTAAAAAAAACTTTTTCTGTGATTGTAACCATTATATATTTCTCAAGTTATCATCTCACATAATCATACATCAGAATGTATTCATATTATATCATTATATTTTTTTATTATTCAATCAGTAATATATTTTTAATTATTACTATGTTGTTAAACAAAATAAACTATTAGTTTATAAAAATTATCCCTTATAAATAATTAATAAAGAATGGTTATGAAGACATTGTCTCACTTGAAAACATTTGGGGGAATTGGGTTGTGATCATAATGTGCATTAACTATGTGGTATAATATTAGAACATCTGTAGTATGAATTTTTTCTCCATACTATATTATAGATTCAATTTTATCAATTATTATATAAAAGATAAATTCTAATAGTGTTGAGTTGACATTTTCAAGGGACATTCCTTTATAATGTTTTTTCATAAATGCAATATTTTCAACATGTATATTCATTTAATTTCATAATTTTAAATTAAATAATATTTCTTTTCTTTTTTTCAAGAAGATCCAATTAAATAAATATTTAAACCAAGACAATATCATATCTAATCAACTAAAATAGGTTTTATGAAGAAAAAAATACAAATTTAATGGAAATACATGAAATAAAGAAAATTGTGATGGTGTTATAGATTGTGAACTTGGTTGTGACTATGATATGATTTCAAAAAGATTATATAGAAGCTGAAGGAAAATTTTGACAAATTTTTTAAATCTTTTGACTATAATATTGATTATTATAATTATTTTTAATAATCCAAACTAAAAAATCATGAAATATATAAGTATTATCATGAATTCTATATGATGGTTGTTTTTTATATAAAAATATATGAACTATTAAATCATGTGTCCAATAGTAATAAATAAATAACATAACACTTTTATTTCTTTAATTATACTATTTATAAATTTTTGGTGTTGGGTTTCCCATTATGATCCATGTATCATGGGAAACCTTTGGGTAATGAAGTTGTTTTGGAAGGTTTTCAATGAATTTCAGTGTTCTGTGATAATAAAGATTATATCTAGTAAAATATTTTTAGTATGATCATGACATGTACCTAAAAATTATAAAATGTTCTACGGCCATAGCTTTAGAATTTAAATTCATCATGATGTTATATTGATGTTTTGAGGGGTGGTAGGGACCTCAAAAAATGTTCATATATAGATAACCTCATCAAAAGTAGCAGTTGGACCATAGATTTAAACAATTTTTAATAAAAAATACTCCTCTTTATTCCCTGGTGGAATAATTAAAAAAATTTACCTCAGGAATTAGTTTTTCTAGTTTAATATTTATAACTTTCAGATCATACTATAATTGACCGATATAATCCATCATGAATTCCTCCTCTATCCTGGGGTATCCTTTTGGCATAATTAAACATTTAAAAATTCTATGTTTTTTACTCATTATTCATCCCAATTGGTTGTGACCAAATATTTTATCAATGTTAGTATGATTAATCTATAAAAAAATAAAAAAAATTAAATTTTTGTTAGTTTTCATTAATCTATGAATTTTTAAAGAGGTTATTTTTTTATTTCAGTCATTCTTTGAATTAAAATATTTTTACCACATCTATAATAATTTTTCATTAACAATATAATAATTTTAATGTATTTTTTTATAATTTTGATGAATATTATCAATAATATAATGAATAAAGGTATCTCCTAACCTTCCTTGTATGATTATAAGTTAATTAAAAATTATACGAAGGAATTAAAACATAAAATATACATGGTTTTCCTCTCTAAAATTTCTATATTTAACATCATGAGCCCAAAATACATGAGTTATATTTGTAAAAGAGTACAATCATAATATGATAATATTTAATATTGTTCTTTAGTCACTGTTTTATGTTGAATGGAGGTTAGTCATTCAATGGATCTACACTACACTGTGCAAAATGGTTTTCATCACAACAAAGGGTTCCCACAATATTGACACGATTTTACCTGGATGAAAATGGTAATCATTAATTTCAAAGCAATACCCTATCGTATGGGTGTAGATCCATCCAATGAAAAAAAATCATTTTTCCCACTTCTTCAAAAATTTCTCAAAAATGGTTTCATTTAGATATAATTTTATTCTACTTTCATTAAACCCATATTTCTCCAATATTCTCTTCAATCAATATTTACCCCTCTCTAACTCAAAACATTGGTTTTTGAATATGACATGTATTCAAGATCAATATGATTGTAGAGTTTTATCTCACAAACCTTTTATAATGAATAAGGTACCCATAGTTTTATATAAGGTGTTCTATAGGCTCCAAAGTCATCATCATATTTCATGGATCAATCTTATCTACTTGAATTACCCATATTCTGTATAATTTAATTGATATATCTGTTAATGATATCCATTTTTCATTAAATTTAGTTTCTTGTAGAGTTATTTTCTCATATAAAATTCTATATTTCACTTACACACCCCATAATTGTTGTTTATTAAAATGTGTTCCTTAATCACTATTCAAAACCATGGGAAGTTTGATTATTTAGAAGATATTTTTTATCAAAAATTTTGTGACTTCCTTTATTTTATTAGATGAGATAGATTCGATGATAACCCATAAATACACATAATCATCACATGATATACTATTTTTGTAGATAAGAGAATTAGGAATGTCTACCGTTAGTGTATTTCCCTAAATATTAAACACCTTGACATATATGATGGTTTGTATTATATTTTCGATGTTTTTGGTTAAATTGTTATCTCTATGGTAGAAATAACAATATACCATATATATCACTACATCTCAATGTGTGGTAGAAAAAAGAATCCACTTTATAAATTTTATTTCACTATGCAGTCCAGGCAGTGCTTCCCTCCTTAAGAGAGTATGAGAGAAAATTATATCATTACTGCTACATAAGAATTTGAAATTTTTTGGCATGTCAACCCAGGAATCCCAATTTTTTTCAATATTAGTTATGAACCTTTTTATCTATTAATATTATAATTATAGTAATATTTAACTTTCTTCTAATATGTAGTTATGTCCATATGCCATGGTCTTATCATTTACTCCTCTATAAACAAATTTTCATCCATTTTTATCACAAAATATTGGAATATTTTGTAATATGAGGAAAGAGGAACAACCAAAGGGTGACTTATCAAGGTCCTATAAAAGTGATTACCAAGATAATCCCATATGAAAAAATATAATCCTAAAATTAATCATTAATGTGAAATTATTAGTCTGCAATATAATGTAGAAATTTTATCCATAACATATGGTAAAATACATGTTCACTAATCATTTCTTATCTTTAATTTAAATTGTAGAATCATGGAGTAATAAAAAATATTGAGTCATGTGATAATTAGTATCATTCTAATTAGAGATGTATTTTATTGTATAATTATATTTTTACACCGCTATATTAGAGAGTATATGATATAGTCTACAATTTTTTTTAAAAAAAGTCCATAGTTTTTAGTTTTTTCCATGTTTTTTTAAATTGAATCTATATATGATTCCTTATTGAATAATAGATTGAATAAAATTTGACTCATTTCCTAACCACTGATACAACAATGTAGTCACTCAAATTACACATAACATCAAAGTGTTCTGTATAATTTGGTGGTATCCTAATTGGAGTGACGACTCACCTCTTATTCAATATTTCCTATCTTCATTGTGATTTATTCAAATGATTACTGAATATCCTTTATGGATATATTTTTTAAAGGACTTTATAATTTATAAAATATAACAAAACAGCTATACAAATCAACATCCTCTAAAAAAAATTAAATAATTTTATCTTTTAGATGAAATTATATTACCAGTAATTGGATAAATTTGTGATGTTCAATTATTTCATTTACCTGTATGTTAAAAATCTTTCAATTCATTTCAAATGATATTTAATCACATATATCATAATCCTATCAATATTATTAGTACATACATAAAAATATCATCTATATATAGAAAATTATACGTTTAATTCCACTAAGAATTCTTTCTTCACCACCTGAATTATTTTTTCACATCCTTAAAATATATTATTGGTGAATTGATCATTGAAAATGAAATTTTTAAATAATACAAATTTATATAGTTCCATACTAGTTTTGATTTATTATGTTCGTTTAGAGGAAATATTATTTGATTATATTCAGATTACCCATCTAGAATAAATACTATTAATTATATGGAAAAACCTCTAAAATATTATCAACAAAATTACATTGAATGTAATCATTCCATATTTAATTATTCTATAATATTTATTCAAAAAAACTATACGAAACATCACATTTCAAGTGAACATCATCTCATCATCAATATTTACAACTAACATCTATTTTTTCTTGAAATAACATAAATTGGGCTCCACATTACATTACCAGATATTGGGTATATGACTCTCATATTTAAGAGTTTAAAGACCTCTATTTTGACAAGTTCTATCACGAAAGTTGTTAACCTACTTTTAAATTTTTTAGTTTTATACTTATTCATAAATTATAACATTGTAGGTGTAATGGGAAGATCTAATACATTTATTGTCACTTATACGCCATGTAATAGAACTACTCCATTGTTTGATTATGTCAACAAGTCCATGTTACTATTTACTCTAAAGATAAACACAAACATTAAAAGTTAATTTATATCATTTAATGAAAATTAAATTCCATACAATCCTCATGTGTTAATTGTACACTAATTTTTTTAGTTTCAAAATAAATTCAATTAGTTCTAAGAGATATTTCATTAATATGAGTTCAAAATATTTCCTATTTTTTTATTCAAAACGTCCATGGTCTTCCCATTATATATAATTTTTTATAAAAAATGTTCTAGGATGTTGTATTGTTGTTTCTGTTATATCTCAACCATTCCATACCTCCCACATAGTAATAATGATTCACTAGGAATACATGGATATAACATTATGCGTCTTATTATTCATCATGATAAAGGTTACTTTACTCTCCATACATAGAAATGAAACATCCTTTATTCATGTAAAAAATATTCCTTCACTGTGTATAGAAATGTCCAAACAAGGATGATTAATGCCTCCTATATTTCACATCAATGAAAAAAATAGGTGGGATGATAAAATTTTACACCTTATCTAATATGTCCTTAACTATAAAAATCTAGTGCTTTGTCGATCAGTCCACTTGTTAAATCCAAACTTTAATAGCTTTAGGAATATTCAACCCACAGTTTCCAAATAATTTCAATAAAATTAAATTGGCCTTTTAAACATGATTACAAAGGTATTTCCCTAAAATTTTAGTATCCAATGGTAAATTTGATTAATAATCTACCCAAACATTATAATTTAGTGGAATATTTCTCTAAAATATATATAAATATTCCTCACATATAGAGATCACTCCCAAGTCACCCATATGTTTCTTGATTAATGCGAAATCTTTTAGAAATGGAATTTTATAATTTTTTTGAAACATTGTAGTGAATATAATGTTTATTTATATAAATATAAACATATTTAATAATTAATTATCTAAATATTGAATAATTATTATCATATTTTATCTAGAAAAGTAAGGGGAGTAATATAATTCTACACAAAACATTTCATTAATTTAACATTATTAGTCATTATTTTATCCATATAGTCCTCCATAATTTTCTCTTTTGGTAACCCCTTTTCTTATTTGATTTATCCACCACATTATCCTTTTATACATCATCTTTAGTGTTGTTGTAATCCATAAATTCACATCCACTATTCAATGTAAATTATTTTTATATCTCCGATAAAAACTCAATGATACCAATTTAGGTTTCATGTAATTTCTCATAAATATTTTGTAAAATATGTCCCAAATTGTTTTAATTGATCCTTTTGGAATATTTCTATTTGTTTAAATTATCTCTTGATTTTTTCAATAAATCCACTTGGGTAAAAATATAATCATTTTTATTAATATACTAGTTAACTAATAACATTATAGAGGGCTGATACTCAGGTTATTGTTATTAATATTGACCTAGAATGTCTATTTTTTTTGGCTTTAAGGGTTTGAATTTTTTAACAAGTCATTATGTAAACACAATTACCCTTGGGAAATAGTGTAAATTTCCCCAATACTTTATTATTTCTATCTATTTAATTAGGTCCCCATACAAAATATTTATGTATTTGTTTGGATGAAATTTAGTAGCCATTTGTACCCAAAAAATAATACCTACACCATTTTGTTTTATAATCTTATGGCATAGAAACCATGAATGATATGTAGTTTTCTACAAATGTAATATGAAATGTATTATTTTGGATCAATAAGTGCTTCATTAATATGAATAAATTATTATGAATTTAATTTTATAGATATTGTATCCTCACGAGATGTTATTTTCTCCATAATTTCATCTATGAATAGAACATTTTGGAGATCACCATTTACTATGAAATTAGAAACATATTTATTTTTTATCCAATATTTTTCATGAAATAGCTGGTGTCTATAATTTAGGACCTCTCTAATTTTTGTGTTGATAATGGATCTATAATTTTATTGAAATCCAAAGTAAAATAATTCAAATTAATTTTAAATTAATACCCCATGGTATACTAACTTCCTTAAAATATTATTAATGTGTAACTATCAAATAAAGGATTATTCTATATTTTATTTTAGAATTTGTAATATTATTCTACTATATTACCATTTATGTGGTTATAGAGTATATAATTTAAAATCACCTTAAAATTCCACCCCATATTGTTATCATGATATATTTGTGTTATTATGAACCATCCAAATCAATATCATTTAAGAAAAAAGGGTTATAATAATATTATTCTAAAAATAATAGAAATATTTTTTTAATATTTTTTATATTTTAAGAACATTTCGTTTGTGTTTTTTTCATTATAACTTTTCATGTCTCCAAACCTAATCAAAATTTCATAATATTTATATAACACACTATTTTATATCAATGATTTTTCCTCATATTTTTCTTTTAATAATTATTTGGAGTATCTCCTTCAAACAAAAAAAATTATTATTCATTATTTAAATATATGAATATATCCTACTGACATTATCGACTTGTTCTATAATCTCAAGGTCGTTTATATTATGTTAATTTTTCATCACCATCACTAATTATTGGTAAATAAATAGATATCTGTCAATCATAGGATTGTAAACCAATTATTCATAATGGTGTTCCCTGCATTATTGAGTGAGGGTTTTTTTCTCATGCACTAATGACCAATGAGAGTAAGAAACATCCATGGATTTAAAATAATATTATATATGAAAAATATAAAAATATAATACAATTCATGGTTTAATCATTTCTTTGATGTTTTTTTATTAATTTGGTATATCATTTTCCCCAGTAATAGCACTATAAACTTGACCCTACACTTGGAATGTTTAATCCCCAATAACAGATTCAAAGGCATGGAAGTTTATTTCCACACCAAAAACATTACTAAAATAACATAATATAGTTCAAACTCTATGTATGATCCACTGGAAACATGTGATATTCTCAAATTCAAAGATATATAAATTTATAAATTATAAACTAAAAAATAATGATAATTGGTATGTTAAAGGTAAGAAAAATAGAAAATTATCATTGGTTTGATTCCTTGAAAAATTATTGGTCGAAAATTAATTTCAAGGGATACATTTTGTAATAATATGACATTTTTATACCGATAATATAATTGAAATTTATAGATGTAATATTTACAATGTAATTGAAATATTTTTGAAATATTTTATTCAATCATATACTAATCCTTTATATAAGTTATGTCCAAAAAGACATAATTAAACTAAAAATTTTTAAAACCCAATATCAAAAAAATAATAATTATCAAGGTTATTAAATTTTCAAAATCCCTCTAAATCATATATTTTTTCCTGTAAAAAATCATTTATAAATGAATAATTTAGTTAATAAGACAATTAAATATATCTCAATATAATATCAATGAAAAGAAACTCATTAATATGATAACTCAATAGTTAAAAGTTCACATCCTTCTACTATTATTTTACAATTTTTTATATGGCCTACTAACTTCTGAATAATAGAAGAGTAATTATCAATGAATAATTCATCCCAATAAATTATGAAATTATAAAATATAGCTAAAAATATTATGAAGTGTTCTCAATGGAATTTTAAAAATTCACTTGTAATAAAACATAAATATTAAACTTTCACAACCAAGATCTAACTATCATAAATCTCTCGATGAATAAAAATGTATCAATGGTCTATAGATGTTCCATTAAAAGAAAAAATACTAATAATATATCAAATTAATAAATAAAGGTGACATGTAATCTATTTCAGCCAATTAGATTAATCGCCTTAGATCCTATTATATTTTCTCTGTCAAAATAAATTTATCTCCTCATTTTAATCCTACATCATCTTATATAATGGAAAAATGTTTTATTTATTCTATATTCTTAAAATATATCAATCTCAATTTTTAAATATATATTTATCACATTCTGTTAGTACTTTTATTCTTCATTAAGATTTGATATCCTCATATCTATATATTTTCAATATAAAAGGTGTTAAATATAGTAATGCTAAATTTGGTGCATATCCACCCATTATTCCCTCATGGTTGAAGCATCTTCAGCACTATGACACAAGACATAAAAAAGCAATTTTTGTAACTATCCATTTATTATAGGATCTCTTCATAAATAGGTGTTTCTAACATGACCCAATTTAAAATGGAATTCTACAGAAAAAGCTATCGAAAATACATTTTTTTCAATGGGTTGTCTAAAAAATATTATTTTTGATGGGTATATTTCCCTTTGGATATTGTCATTACCTATATATAAAAATCACTTTCTAAAGGTAATATTCTCCCATTATTTTGTTTAGGATGAGATAATCTTTCCATCGCAAAAAAATAATATAAAAAAATCACATTCAACAATTTACAAAATGCCCTATATAGAATTGTAAGTATTTGAAATAATAAAAATATTAAAAAATGTATACATTCAATTTATATGAAAATATATATGAAAATCAAAATATGAATAATTGAGGGGGTTAGCTGGAGTAGGTGATAGAGGGGGCTCTAACCCTAAACTGTATGTCAGATGTCGCACGTACTCCATAGCCTCTTTGTTTTTCTTGTCTAGGAGTCGATACAAATCATCTTACGACAACTACTATTATCAATAGAGCTATTCCGGATCCAATGAAGGTTCCATATTTTCTCACCCTGATCTAATAGCTACACCTTGTGTTGTGAAGTAGATGGCAATGAGTCTTCATTAGCTCCCCTTGTACTGGACAATGACATCTGACCAGTACCATAATAAATCACATGTGTCAAGTGATATCTAATACCAATAACTCGATCTTTTTAAAAGGCATATTATATCACATGCATCCAAGATGAATCTGAGAATCCCGAGACACAAGTTCTTTGATTCACGGTCTCAACCCGATTCTCTTCATATGTATGAGATTTCATGGCCTCATATGAATCCTACAATTTAAATTTAATATTAAAATATATTTATTATTATTTTTAGGTAATTTTAAAAGTCAAAAAGATATACAGACCACAATATGATGATGTAGATCACCCATAATTTCTCAAGTGACATTATATTTTTACATTCCAATTTAAACATCAAAATCCATTATATCTGTATTTTTACATCCTATATGTGTATAGAATAACCATTCCACATTTATTGTTATATAAATTACATAAAAATTTTCTTATCCTGTGTTGCTGATGTGTAGTGAATATATGACTACCAGATCTATGTGTCACCTCCTACCTCCCCTAGTTAAGTCGACCTAATGATGACCTCCTCTAAAAACTAGTTCCTATCTAGTATGAACATACTCCATCCCAAACATGAGATGAGATGAAATCTTATCTGTGGGCATGAAAGAATTTGTCAAAATATGTGAATCCCACATTTTGAATGGATTTCCTCCCTATATTGTGATAAAAATTATAGAAACACTCATGAACACATACCTCTCATTCATACCAGATAGCGGCCCACATTCTATCATCAATGGGATACCATAAACCATAAAAATAGTTAATAATACAATGATTCTAATTTTGTTAAATTAAAAATAACTATTATTTATTTACATATAATCCATGGATAAAACATTTGGTGGTGAGCATAAATGAGAATATGATCCCATGTCACCCATGCCCAAGAATAATAATTCGCCAATATTGCATTAACCTAACAAATAGCTATATGCGAAAAGATGTGAAAAAATAGAAAAAATAAACAAATAATTATTATATATATTAGATGATGAAAATTAATGATAACTAACTAAAATAAATGAATTAAAATGCCTCTTCATTAAAGTATCAATCCCAAGATATGGATTCTAGTCAAGGATAGGGTTTGGAATCGTTAATCACGCAATTCCACAACACCTCTAATTTATCCCTGAACCACTAGATGTATGAGGGTCAGATGATGTTGCATCAGTTTTGTCACTAGGTAGTACAAAATCATATAACTCATGAAAAAAATCAAAAAAATAGTCATCATCCATCAGCAACACAATGGGAATATTTTCGAAAAATAACTAAACACATGTATTATGTATAGATATATATTATATATTGTTATAAAAAAAATTCAATTATTTCAATCTTAATCTAGATACTCATCATTCTATATGATGGTTTCAATTTCATGTTATTCATCTTTAATATCATAAATATCTATAGATGTATTATCTTCATCATCACTTACTATTCCAAATCGACATGTTACCTCAACAACAACATCTTCACCATCGACACATAACTATGGAGTGTCATCATCTATATTTTTGTCTCTTTTATGGAAATGATAGATTTTGAGTTGTCTCTTGAAAAAATCTAATTCCTTTCCCTTCATCAAAACAACCTTTACATTAGATAAACTAATTTACGTGAGATTTCATTTATATTATACTCCACCAAACACATAACTCTCTTGAATCATCACAAATATTTTCATAATAAAATTTAACTAACTAGTGAGACAACAAAAATGATTCATTTTGTAAAATAATACATTTATATTTAATATCAATTTTTCCATGGAATGAATGACCACACAAAACTATATCAGTATCCATCCAATGAAATGCAATCATCATTATGTAATTTTATCCCATATAACAATGTTCATCTATTTATTCCAATAATTCTTAAAAGTCAACTTCATGTTCTACAAATTATGAGATCCACACAAATAAACACCATTATTCATTGTTTTTAATTCCCCATATATACATGTATGATATTAAAAACCAATACCCATATATAAATTATAATATTTAACCATTTTGGATTGTGGGTTACTCAACACTCACAATGAATTATCAATTTTATCTGTGGGTATGGGCTGATTAAAAACTGATAAATTATTGTTCATTTCATCATATACATTTACCTCTTAAGGGATAGTTTATTTATGTTTTGAATAAAATTTATAATGTAAATAATGAGAGTGAAAAAAAGAAATTTCCTCTGGTAAATAAGATTCTGATATTGATCCATCAACTAATATTTTGTTATATACCTTGTTCTTCAATTTCTGCCTGCATTTATTGAATGGGTATATCCATCCTAACTGTACCATCCCTCCACATTTTTCCTCATGAAAAAATTGGTAAATCAATGGATCCATTATATAAAAAAATTATAGATGAATTTTTTTCTATTTACATTAAATTGTAACAACATATTCTTGTAGTCTCTATACTGCATTAGAGTCTATTATCACAACACAAATTTTTCATGATCGCCTCCCTCCAAAGATTCCCAACCTTAGATAAAAATGGAGAATGAGAGATAATGAACCCTGAGTCCGACCTCTAGTAATCCTTGGGGTAGAGACCAACACCAAGTGTATATAAATCTCATAAAATAGGAGGAATTGCCTTTTTTAGTAACCAAGATTTTCATATAAGATGTATCAACTACAAAAAACCCCCAGGAAATATACATAATAGAAATCACAAATCCATCCAAATTCCATGATTAAAAATATATATGTTGCAAAACATGTGTCTCCAAAGTAAATACCAAAAACAAGGCTTTGAAGAAACACAAAAATTTTCCCCAATTGAGAGCTAGTAATGCTCAGCATTGTCTATGTAGACCACCTAGAAATCTACAAGCATTTTTATATACATTGGGTGATAATAGAAGTATACACAGTAGTGAAAAACCAAAGTAAATTATGACCAATTAGAGAATCATACTAATGCCCACATGATCAAATTGACGAAACAAAAAGCAACTAAAAATGTATACTAGCCACCACATCCTCACCAAAGAAATTCCCACCAAATATTGTAAGACATGTAATGTAATATAGATCACATCGATGAAAGGTAACCTCCCACCACTTCCACACTGATTAGCCATTCTCACACCCTAACAAAAGATGTCCTGGAACTTCCAAGTATTCCTAAAATACCCAACCACATCCCTCACACAAACACTTAGTCCTCAAACCCGCATCCAATCACACCTATAGCCACCTAATCCGTAAACCACACCACGTCCTCAAGACACCTAGGTACCACAACACATCTGATCCTGATGACAACATGGAAGCACAAAACATCATATACAGAAGACACCTGGGAAGCACAACTCACCCGCACACACATGGACGTCACAAACCACAAATAAGCAGAGGATTCTTGGGATTTCAATTCCTAGAAGAGGGATCAATGAAGAGGCGGCGGTTATCCATTCATCCTCCAACCAAGATGTTTGGGAAAGACACCCTCCACCATAAAAATGGGGGTGTTCATAACATAATGGTCAAAAAGGGTGGAGTTCATATAAAAATAACAAGGAAATACTTGTATATAAATATATTGGAATAAAACACTCATCCCAGCCAATGAGTTTCCAAACAATAACTAGACCAAAAACTACATTTTCTACTAAACCTAAATTGACGAATCAGGACAACTGACGGTCACATCTGATGTTGGTAAAATAAATATGCTTAACATCCAATGATTTTTATGTTATTATGAATTTACTAGTTATTCCTTACTTCCCATGAAAATTACAACCACTGAACATAACCAACCACATAACCAAGACAAGCAGAGGAATAAAGTTATGATACCACTTCACACTTACTCCCCACTTATCACCTAATCCAACCATTTCAATTATCATTATTCATTGTAATTCCACCCAATCTAAGGAAAACCCCATAAATCACAACGTCACCCTCCAACATATCACATAAGAACCATACTTTTATCCATGCTACATATCCTCTCCAGGCCTAGAAAAATTGGGAAACACATACTAGTTGTAGTCCCAGTACAAGACACTGCTCACCCCTTCCACAATGTATAAATCTGTCAACCTATGATTCCATAACATCCTAAAAAAATTCACACACATCATCATGCTCTCAACAACAGCACCACACAACCTACAAAACAAACATGATAGAAAATATCCACCCATATATAAGAGCCTCACCAAACAAGGATAGGTGTATTCAGATTTAATACACTCATTATTTAATTCCAATTTGATAATTTAGGGGTTATCAGATAACAATTTTGATCTAGGGGAATCCATTATTTTAACTAGATATATGTGATTAATCAATTCCTCACGTTTAAAACCATTCAGGAAAAGATTAATAATATGTATTCATGGGTCATGTGCGGAAGTAGAGGCCACCAATTACCATGACTCTCAGAAGGCATTCAGAAAACACAATTCATAGAAAGGACCATAGATAAAAAATAAAACAAAACAAATATCATCATCATCTTCACCACCATACATTTATTACTAATGAAATAGGTATAATTATCTTTATTTTAAACATATTTGGCCTCTCATTTATTACTTAATTTCAAATGGGTCCAACAATATTCAAAATTAGACATCATTATACCCACCCCGAGTGACACATAATTAGAATATAGATAAATGAACCAAACATGGAACAACAAAAAATCAGAATCTCCAACTAGCACAAAAAATAAGGGGTGTTCAAGTAGTAGGAAATAATTCTTGGGAAAACAAGATCTGAAGACCACATCACAACACACGACTCCATGAGGATGAAAGGCTCTTGGTACACCAAGAAAAACATAAGGTTTCCTGGAATATATGATCATGGATTTTAGAAAAAGTATATATCCTATATCAATAGAAGGGAGATGATATCAAATTACATAATTTTCAGGTCGTGGAAAATACCACACCTATCGGTCGTTTCAACTTATCTGGAGATATAGGATATTCAATATATAATTAATATCATTTGAATCACATAAAAAAATCATCTAAAATTTTTCTAAACACCATTTATGTCAAATAAAATGTATGGGGATAAAACTAGAAAATGGATAAAACTATAATTTTTTATAAACTCTAGGAAATGAGGCGATGTTGGGCGAGTCACCGATGTGAGTCACCAATAAATGCTACCGATATCGAGTCACTTACGCGACCTAACGATGGAGAGTCACCGATGAGACCTACCAATAGAGAGTGATCGATGCGACATACCGCTAGAGAGTCACCAATGCGACCTAACGATGGCGAGTCACCGACGCAACCTACCAATTGCAAGCCACTATCACAAATCACCAATGGAAAGTAAATGACACGATTTGCTGATGCTAATCTCTAATTCCACCTACCAATGACACCTACAGGCGCCACATACTGACTCCATCTACCGATTCCACCTACCATTGGAATATTATATTTTTGAAAAACTCAATAAATGAGTCACTTTGACTGTCCAGAGCACCTCAAAAAATGAATTTTGAAAAAATGATGGGCATGGCTTGTTCGGTCCATTACATCTGATACCTTTCAAATTATTCTCTCCCTCTAGAATTCCAAAATAAATCCAGAAGAAAGAGCGGTCTGAACAACCACCTCATGAGATACCTATCAAGGATCTTATAGCACTTGAAACACTACTACTGTCATCAATGTTAAATGATAAAACACCATTTATTGTTCGAAATCTAGAGTGAGACCTCAACATCCAAGAACACCTCATCCGAAATCTACTACCCCATCCAACCGCAATACACTCCACAAAATGAACCAAAAACCCATTGTTCAGACCTATGAATTGGGGAATGTCGTCCTACATGTCAAGATACAATCTAGATTGGGCAGAATTGACTCAGCCCCATGGGTTTAATTGTATCTTAGTTAATGTGTATCTATTAGGAATTAGGTGATCACCTTTTCACATGTTAGGACTTTGTCACAAATATTTAAGAATGAAAAAACTCATTTTATAATGAGCATGGTTCAAGAATCAAAATATATTACAAAAAACAACAAGGAAAAACTCCTAACAAATCTAGGAACTAGGAACAAATCTATGTTTCCCTTTCAAAGGTACTCTCCTATAAGCCCCCATGTATCAACAAAAATTGATCCAACAGAACGATCCACCCATGCAACACCTTCTCTTAATGATCTTGGATATCTACTGTCTATTCCACATACATCGTTTCATCTTCAATATCCAACTCCCCCCATTCGATGACATGAAATTCATCGTGTAGATATGAGAGAAGCTCAGAGATGTGAAGGATGTCATTGATCCTATCCAACTTCTATGGAAATTCTAAACATTACACAACTTCACCAAATCATCACAAAACCTCTAAGGGTCTGATGAGCCTCAAACAATGCTTTCTCCCTCTTCCAAACCTCAAATACCCACGTAGAGGGGAAACCTTCAAGAACACATGGTCCCCAACCTCTAACTCGAAGGTCCTACTTCTGTGATAGACATAAAAATTCTTAGCATCATGTGCTTCTTTCATCCTCTCATGGACTAGTTGAACCTTCTCTGTCATGCTCTGCACAACTTCGGGATCAAGAACATTTGTCTCCTCAACGTTTTCCAACATATTTGTGAACAAGATGGTATTTTGTAAAAGGATTCGAACCTTTCCAAGATAATGGATAAGTGACATATAATATTACAGGAAAAATCTTCCAAGGTTGGGTGTTACAAAAAAGATCCACCAAATTCCATGACTCAGGCTCACAACATGTCCTCCAACATATGGATAGTTCACTATGTCTTCCCATCTGCCTAATGGTGGATGGAAGTGATGACGTGCCAATATAATGATGTAATCTCCTCCAACATTGTGAGGTAAAATCTGTATCCCGATTTGAGACAATGGATCTTGTAACTCCATTGAACTACACCACCTCATACACTTACCTCTTCTCCAAGGCATCCAATACACCCGACTCCTTGACCAATAATAAGTGGGAAAATTTCATCAGCTGATCCACCTCTACACTTATTTCATTATATCATCCTAGTGATC
Source organism: Viscum album (assembly GCA_963277665.1). NCBI lineage: Eukaryota > Viridiplantae > Streptophyta > Magnoliopsida > Santalales > Viscaceae > Viscum > Viscum album. The sequence continues at coordinate 1,174,981,585 of OY728166.1, read as the reverse complement.
TAGGTTATATAGTGATAAAATCATTTGATATGTCTTCCCACTTTCACTTGGGGATATCTACGGGTTGTAACAACCCATTGTGAACACTGTGCTCAGCCTTCACCTACTGACACACTAAGCACTTCATTACAAAATATGTTAGAACCTAATTCATCCCAAGACCCTAAAACTACTCCCTCACACCACTGAACTTATTATAAACCCCTGGATACACTTTTAATGGTGATCTATGAAATTTACGAAGAACCCCCTCACACATCACCACTAGAATAAAGTGATTTCCATGGAACAACATCATATTTTTACCAGCTTCTAACTATCCCTCCGAAGTATCACCCTAGTCAACGTGATCACAAATCAAATAATCCTCCATGTCTCCCCACTGACACTCCACCATCAGTTGCATCAGAGTACTACTACACTATAATCTGAAACGTTCATCATCTGTAGCCATCCATTCCTGAATCAAAGTGCAAGGCGGCCAACTCCTCTATCATCTTCCATGCATCCAAATAATCTCAAACAAATTCTATATTTGACTTCCTTCTCAAATAATAATCCACCACATTCCCCTTAACTAAGGTGTAATAGATAAAAAAGTTTTAATTTGTAAGAAACTTCATCCACCTCTGATGATGCATGTTCAGATCTCGATGGAAAAATATATACCTCAATATCTTGTGATCTATGTAGTCTGTGAAGTTCCCCCCAATGAGGTAATGTCCCCAAAACATTAGAAAGCACATGTTCACTAATAGATCCAAATCATGGGTGGAATTTTTATGTTCATGGGGATGTAACCTCTAAGACCCATATAATATTAGTCACCACTATTTCATCAGTAAGCATCTTAAACCTAGACAGGAAGCCTCACAAAACACCTTAAACATCACCCTTTCCTTTGGAAACTAGATCACTAACCAACGTCCCCTTCAAATAGTAAAACTGTTCTTGTCATTGATCACTCCAAAAAAAAGCCTAGCCTTTAATAGATAGCGAATTTAATAGAGCTACAACATGAGATATATTAGGTAACATTCTCTAGTAAAATCCTGGTTGAAAAAGGAAACTACAAACCTCCCACACATTCTTGGGATCTTCCAATGAAAAATCCACTTCAACCATGAAAACGTTTACCGATATACCATACTACAACACCAAATTCACTAGGAATTGACTTTATGATGACAAAAATTTTCATTTGAAAAATTTCACATTGAGCGGGTGGTGTCGAATAATATCCAAGATAGTCTTGAGATGCTTGGCATGCTCCTACAATGACATCGAGTATATTAGAATTTCATTGATGAATATGACGACTATACAGTCTAAAAACTCTTGAAATATGTAGTTCATAAGTACCATTAACATTACTTGTGCATTCATAACACTAAATGACATAGCCATGGTCACAAAATTCCAAAACCTGCACATAAAAGATGATTTCTAGATGTCACCCTCTTTCAGACACAACTGGTGATACGCAGACCACAGATGGATCTTACAAAACCAACAATCTTCCGTTAGGTTGTCTAAAATATCATCTATCAGTGGGAGTGGGTAACTGTTCTTGACTAACACCTGCTTCAAAATTTGGTAGTCAATGCATTGCCTCTGACCACAATCGAGATTCTTCGCGAACATGACTGTTGGCACTGGAAAAAGCATCCCCAATTTTTTTTTTCAAATGCTTCCATACACGATCCAAGGTCGTAGTCCATTTCACAATATTCTATTTGATAGGTCATAGGGACCAAACAGAGCTACCAATTAGGAGTTATGGACATTTGAAGTGGGGCTGGAAAACAGGTTTACAAAGCCCATTCGCGAAGTCGCCTCCGTGATCATGAAGCACCGCCACGAAAGAAGGAGGCGAGAGGCTCCCCGAACCCCTTTTACATTCGTGACGTGCTGCGAAGACCACTGTGAAGCACCGAAGGCGGTAATGCTCCGTGAAATCCCTGACATTCACGAACCCGCCACGAAGCAGAAGAGGTGGTACCACTCCGCGAATCCGGTTGACGTTCGCGACCCACCGTGAAGCAACTGAATTCCCTATTCACGCCTCATGAGCACTGCTTCGCGGCGCCCCCTGCCTATAAATACCTAGCTCACCACCCTTCTCCGGACAGCCACTTCGCCGCTTGGAGGGCCGCTTCACCCCTTGGGCGGCCGATCTCCCGGTTCGCGGAGCTCCGCTTTCCTTTGCGAAGCGGCTTCATGGGGCCATGATCCACAAGCAGCTTCCTTTATGTTGCTGCTCCACGATGATGCTCCGCGAGTAGCTTCCATCGCGATGCTGCTCCGTGAGTCCATGCTCCGCGAGTCCTTGCTCCGTGAGTCCATGCTCCGCGATGCTGCTCCGCGGGACCTTGCTCAGCAAGAGGCCCATGCTCCGTGAGATCCATTTGCTCCGCGATACCTTTGCTTCACTATGGTACTTTGAAAATACCTATACGTTTGCGAGGATCTGACCATTCTGCCCACCAGTCCATACCACAAGGGTTGCGCCCCAACACCCCCGCTCGGGGTCACTGTCGGCCTACGGTCCCGGCCCTCAGGCCCGATCCCTTCGCTACCGTCACAGACCCCCTTCAAAGTGGAGAGTAGCATCGCGAACATATCGGGCCGGGATGTCCGGATTTTCCATTGCGCCCTTATGCGCATCCACCTTCCACATATGGAACACCATGATTTGAGATACTCCTCCACACACCATGAAACACCATGAGCTGACCTTTTCCGATTGGTTTCATTCTAATGTCGTGAGTTGAGATTCTCATCACCAATTCCATGAGTACCTTGAGACGAACCATTTCTCAGGAAACTCTTCCACACCATATCACTTGGCTCCTATGCCAGGTGGAACCAGAAAGGGCCACCCTTGCGTAAGACCCAACACCATCCATTCTTAGGCACCTTATGCCTAAGAGTCCTATCTACAACACTCTAAATTGTAGTACACCCTATGTTCTTAACATAGGATGCCTCTTCCTCCAAATAATAGATTCCTAATGCTCCTAGCATGAGATTCCAATAGTCCTCTCTACATGACTATAAACTGCAGTGATCCCTTTATAAAAAATATAGGATGACACTTGCTCCAAATAAGATATTCCTTATGCTCCAAGCATGATATTCCAATAGTCCTATCTATAAGAGTATAACCTATAGTACGCCGCAACAGTCCTCTCTACACAACTATAAACTGCAGTATTCCCTATGTTCCTAACATAGGATGCCTCTTACTCGAAACAAGAGATGCCTTATTCTCCAAGCATGAGATGCCAATATTCTTATCTAAAAGACTCTAAACTGCAGAAAACCCTATGTTCCAACCATAGGATGCCTCTTGCACTAAACAAGAGATGCCTTATGCTCCAAGCATAAGATTCCTAATTCCCCGATTACTGTGGCGGGATTCCAACGACCCTTGGAAATATCCCTCTTGTGCACCAGTGCATGGGTGAAGGCCTCAATTCACCAGTGAGTTGGGATGCCCTCGTTACCAGACATGAGGAAGACATTACGGGCAACATCCTTGCGTAAGCCCCATTCCCCATTCCCGCTACATAGCGGCACCCGGGAAACATCCTTGCGTAAGCCCCATTAACCAGTACCACTCCACAGCGGCACCCAGGAAGCATCCTTGCATAAGCCCCATTCACCAGTGCCACTCTATAGTGGCACCCGAGCAGCATCCTTGCGTAAACCCCATTCACCAGTGCCGCTCCATAGCGGCACCCGGGCAGCTACCTTGCGTAAGCCCCATTCACTAGTGCCGCTCCAAAGCGTCACCCGGGCAGCACCCTTGCATAAGCCCCATTCACCAGTGCCTCTCCATAGCGGCACCTGGGATGCATCCTTGCGTAAGACCCATTCACCAGTGCCCCTCCATAGTGGCACCCGGGCAGCATCGTTGAGTAAGCCCCATTAACCAGTGCCGCTCTATAGCGGCACCCGAGAAGCATTCTTGCATAAGCCCCATTCACCAGTCCACTCCATAGCGGAACCTGGGCATCATCCTTGCGTAAGCCCCATTCAGGAGTACCGCTCCATAGTGGCACCCAGGCAGCTTCTTTGTGTAAGCCCCATTCACCAGTGTCACTCCATAGCGGCACCAGGTCAACCACCTTGGTGTAAGCCACTTGCCTCTCTTGCAAAAGGTAGCACCCATGCACCTCCGTACTTCCCTTTGTACTTTGTCGCACCATGTGTCTCCATCCTGGAGTATGTCCCAGCACCATGGTCCGCTCAACGCATAAGCCCCTCTTCGTTTCCCACGAACGCTACCTTCGCGACATGATCTTCAGGTCCCTACAACCTTTTATTTCTCACACCGAGCATGAATCACGTGATCTTAATGTGGGCACCGACCCTGACCCCCACCTCGAGCGAACTACGGAAAATTTGATCAGTGTTAAGGCATGGTATGTAGGAAGACTCCACGAGGTTTAAGCCCACCACTCGATCGTTTCTTCACGTCGAGTTCCACCCTCATCCAACATGGCGTTAAACTGTATTCCCCCGTCCAACATGATGTTACAATGCACTCCCGAATGACGAGGACTTTGATCCGTGTCAAGGCACGGTACATAAGAAGCCTCCATGAGGTTCAAGCCCACCACCAGTGGACCCCCTTGGTTCACCTTCGAGTTGGTTCGCTAAAAAAACCCTACCCTAACTATGAGGTCTTTGATCCATTTCAAGGCATGATACGTAGGATGCTTCCATGAGGTTCAAGTCCACCGCCTGTCGTTTATTCACATCAGGGTTCACCCCCATCCCGTGTGACGTTAAACTGCATTCTGTTCCAAAGGTAAGCCGTTGTGACCATCCTGAACTACTTGGTATTTGATCCATCCTAAGGCATGGTACGTAGGAAGCCTCCACGAGGTTCAATCCCATCACCCGTTGGTCACTCCGACCTCCTTCACGCCGGTTCACCAACACCTAGGCAGCCTAGAGTCTAATCCCCATACAATATGAACCAAGGTCCTTCTACACGTTGGCTCTCCGACATTCCCCTGCCCCGCATGACGTTAAAATGCATCGCAGTCCAGCGGTAAGCCGTTGTGACCTCACCTAAACTACGTGGTCTTTGATCTGTGCTAAGGCATGGTATGTAGGAAGCCTCCATGAGGTTCAATCACACCACCTTGACCCCTGGTCCCTTCATGTCAGCCTTCCAGCATCCAATTTTAACTACATGGTCTTTGATCCATGCTAAGGCATGGTACGTAGGAAGCCTCCATGAGGTTCAATCCCACCAAATGGACCCCTGGTCCCTTCATGTCGGCCTTCCTTCATCCAATTTGAACTACATGGTCTTTTATCCGTGCTAAGTTATGGTACGTAAGAATCCTGCATGAGGTTCAAGACCACCACCTAGACCCCTGGTCCCTTCATGACGGCCTTCCGGCATCCAATTTGAAATATGTGGTCTTTGATCCATGCTACGACATGGTACGCAGGAAGCCTCCATGAGGATCACGCCCACCTCCTGGACCCATGTTCCCTTCATGTCGGCCTTCCGACGTCTAATTTGAACTGTGTGGTCTTTGATCCGTGCTATGGAAAGGTACGTAGGAGGCCCCCATGAGGTTTAAGCCCACCACTTGGACCCCTGGTCCCTTGATGTCGGCCTTCTGACATCCAATTTGAACTACGTGGTCTTTGATCCATGCTAAGGCATGGTACGTAGGAAGCCTCCATGAGGTTCAAGCCCACCACCTGGACCCCTGGTCCCTTCATGTCGACCTTCCAGCATCCAACCTGAACTACGTGGTCTTTGATCCATTTCAAGGCATGGTACGTAGGAAGCATCCATGAGGTCCAAGTCCACATGGACCCCTAGTCCCTTCACGTCGGTTTACCGACCCCATATCCTCGGGCCCCCTCAGTGTGTAAGCACCATTCTATACCGAACTACGCAGACATTGATTCCCTGACACGGTGATACGTAGGAAGCCTCCATGAGGCTCAAGATCATCACTCATGTATCATAATGATCTCTACCTCAGATGTATTTGTCTCAAGAAGGTCATTCCACAACCTGGAGGTTCCACATCCTCTGGGTTCCATCCATGCATCCATCCTCATGGGCTGCCTCCTCAGGTGTCCCACCGTATCATCAAACTACGCGGACTTTGATTCCATACCACAGAGATACATAGTAATTATCTTCAAGGATCAAGCCCATCACCACTGTCATCTCCATGAAGGCCCAATTTCATTCCCCCTCCACTCCATGCAATTCTCTATCATCCATCCCGATTCTTACTCGGGCCGCCACATCCCGGTGGGATCATGTCATCCACCCTCCACGCTGCTCCTTGCGGTACTTGGGCCACTATCCACGCATAATCCCCAGCATGTCTCCGGGTCTTTGTCCTCTATGTACACCCCGATTCATCACCCCTTCGAACAACGTGTGTTTTGATCCCTGTCCTCTATATAGGGTACGTAGGAAACCTCCCTGAGGTTCAATCCCAGCCAATGGTAAACCATGGTCTCCCCCATCCTGGGGTTCACCCTCTATGATCTTCCCTCAGAGGTGTTCAGATCATCCATTACGGTGTGACATCTCCCCTCCATGGGGTGCACCACCTTGGATCCGTCCTCATTGGGTGTTCTAATCCATATATCTTCCAGGTGTTCCCTCCTTAGGATGCATCATTCCGATCCGTCTCTATTGGACATTCTGATCACTCTCATTTCGTATCCGCAATACGTTAAACTCGCGGCCTACCTCGTGATAAACATGAGATTCCTGAGGAAAACCTCGGATGGCACACCTTTGGCGTAATCATCTCCGCAAGATGTTAAACTCACGACATACCTCGTGATAAACAAGAGATGCCTGAGGAAAACCCCGGATGGCACGCCTTTGGCGTAACCGTCTTCGCAAGACATTAAACATGCTGCATACCATGTGTTAAACATGGGAAGCTGAGGAAAACCTCAGTTGCATGCCTATGGCATATGATTCCCTACATTCGATGTGGGATGCCTCGGGTTCTACACCCTTGAGATTCCCTCTTATGAGAAAGAATATAGGTTCTCTTGTGTCCACGCACCGAGAGATTCCCTGACATGCCTTACATTGTCATCTATTTCGACTGAAGGTTGCTACAATGTCAGTACCCCATGGAATGTCTTGATGGAAGTAGTGTAATTAACCGGTGTCCATGAAGATATGGCGCCAGGAACGAGATTCACGAACCACATATTAAATCTATAAGGGAGACTCGGACTAGGTGATGAGTTTTGAGGAGGAATCCACAGAAGGAAGAACCAACATCCCATCATCCCATTTCGATCAAGGAGCAAACATCCCTGAACAAGGAACATATGCCACCAACTTTTAGAAAGCGTGAATGCGGGGAAACATCTGCGCGTCCTCACAGACGGATGCGCGCGCCCCGACGAAAGCCTCAGAAACAATGATCGAAGCACCCCAAGGTGACACACCAGGATGGATATATCCCTTCTTCATTATATCATCTTTCTGAATCCTGAACTCCAACTACTATGAAGGTTCCATCTAATAGGGAGTCATCGAAATTGGAGAAGAACCAGGCTGAAAGCCTATCGTGAACACAACATCACATCGAGAGGGTAGAGTTATAAACTATGTGAAGAAGATATCCATGACCTCCCAAACAACATTGGGAACCTCCTCTATCTCATCATCAACTGATTCCACTAATATCTTGGCTAACAAGGAATGAAGGGTCCTCATATGCCAGCTGGCCATCTGACAACTCCACTCAACAATGAAAGCCACACGCTTTCCATCCACATATTGAAACACAACTCTCCTCTAGAAGTAGTCTATAACTTCATGCTCATTTTATAACCAATCGATGTGTTGGATGTCATTGTATAGTGGAACTTAAAATAAGAAAGGATCCATATAGGAATATTGCATCCCCATCCTCAATGTTCACACCAAAATATATAAAGAGGAAAATGGTGCAATGATAATACCATTTCCAATGTGGCTACCTCTTAAAGCCCATTCATAGTTCCCCTTAGCACCGCAGCATTCATGGAGCTCCATAACACTGCATCTAGTGAAAAGATAAAGCCTTATTTATGGTCACCATGGAGTAAAGTGGTAGTGGATATGTGGTTACGACGCAGTTGACTATAAGCTTCACATCATGGAGGGATACGAATAGACCAATGTGAGCCTGTTGAACTTGACCAAAGCCTCTACGAGCGCCATGATGAAAACCCATGAGAGCACCATGTTGAGGAGTGGATGACAATTAACTCCATGATTATGATGAACTTGACATAATTCGTGATTTATTGTGGAGTGCCATGTGGCGTTTCCCTGAGTTGTCCCAACATCACACTTCCCCTCACCTATAAATATTGAGCTCCCCTCGAGCCCCAAGGTTAGTTACTACAACCTTTAGCCTTCTTAACTCTCAAATCATGAAGTGACTTTTTCTCTATGAAACCTTGAAAAAGTGATCTCTTCCTGGTACTTGAGCATTGAGAATCTTCCTTCCCTTTTCTCAAATACAACACCTCTTCAACTAGGGATTCCCCTTGATGAGCCCACTAGCCATCGCCATGGAAGGAGATCCCTAAGGGGACTCAGGTATTCACTAGGTACTTATACTTCACAAAGTACCTTTCATGCATATGTGAATAACACGCTAAAGGAGGATCACTGTGCTTCGCTATGCACATTGCTTCGTAGTGATATTCTATTCAACGTAACCTTGCACCCCAATGTCATACTCAGTGAAATCCCTTATACTTCACGAAGCACCATTTATATGAACTTATACCCTATTCCTAGGCTAGGGAACCCCACATCCAAATGAATACCTCTTCGATGATTCCCTCCACTATATGGAGCACCAGATCTTCTCAAGATCCTTTCTTATGAACCCATTTTCTTTGAAAACCCTTCTCCCGTACGACACTCCAAGGTTGTATAATGTGATCTCAAGGTCCCTTAGGAGGTTCATTATGTTGTGTTTCCTAACCTTATACTTCTTCACAAAGGCATGAAATCAACTATTGCTTCTTCTCATAGCTACAATAATGTTGTCTCCTTAGTAGATCACTTTCCAACACCGCCTCACCATGACATTGATGATGCCTTACCTTCCATAAGGATGGGAGGGTATGAGATATATAAGTCCTAAGAGTGTGGAGTGAACCCATATCGTCTAAGATACATGACATTAAACTATTGAGTACCATCATCCTCAACACATGATGTTAAACTATAGCCTCACCCCATGCAATATACACAGCTTACTCTGTCTCATACATTCTCCATGCTCAGTTGTCTCCACAGGAGTGAGATATTCCTCCCATGTAATGATATCCTCTCTACTAGAGTGGCATGTTTGTTTAGGGAAGGGAATCCATCTTGGTGTAATCCCCTAGCCTTTCTTGTGGGAGGCAGATCCCCTACTCCTCCACTCTTCTTCCATGCCATATACTAAAGGAGATATGGGCATAGGGACCTTCATTACCCTATCACTCCCTCTGGTCATCGTCACCATCAGGCATCCATCCTGGACTAAGTCCCAGTCTCTATCTCCTTGGGCTGATAAACATGCATAATCCCATGTTTCCTCTTTGGGATGCTAACCACATGTATACCCCACTCCACTTCCCACAGACGCAACATTCATGATGCGGTCATCCTTTCTTTGTTGCCTATTGTTTCCCAGACCGAGCATTACTCACAAGGGCTTACAGTAAGCGTTGAGCCTGGAATCCTTGATGGGCCACCTTAGTGTATATGCCCCAAATCATCCCAAATTACATGGAATTTGATCCTTCCCTTTCCAATAATGGTACGAAGGAATCCTCTCTGAGGTTCGAGCCTAATACCTACTTGTCCCAAACCCTTCACTGTAGTTCACCATCATACCGCATGACGTTTAACTGTATCCACCATCTCGATCTAATTGGGCATTGATCCTTGTCTTCTGGACATGGTACGTAGGAATCCTCCATGAGGATCAAGCCTAACACCCATCGTTCCTCACAAGTTCACGACAGTTCATTCTCGTACCGCATGACATTAAACTGTATGCCCCTTTTCATCTTACATGACGCTAAACAGTATAGTTTCAAAATACATGTGTTTGATCTCTATCTCCTAGGTAGGGAAGATAGGAAACCTTCATAAGGTTGAATACCATCCAACGGTAAGAAGTTTTATCCAAAAAACAATAATACAATGCAACCCCAATCAATGGTAAGCCATTGGAACCCCGACCAGTAGTATGTCGTTGAAACCTCAACCAACGATTAGCTGTTGTCATCCCTAAATGATGGTAATCCATTGTAAGATGAACTACATGGGTTTATCCTTGTATCTTAAGAAAGAGATTTTGGAATCCTACCTATGGTTTAACCCCAAACACTTGTAAACTTCAATGTCCCCTCTATGGGAACCACATCTTTGGTCTCCCCTTTGAGCGTCAGACAGACATGGGATTCTAACCACACGTAAGCCTTAGTATGTCATCAGGTTGTTGTACTCTAAGCACAAACCAATTATATACCCCCATATGGAACTACCTAGATAATTATTCCCAACCACGAGGATACGTAGAAAGCTTATCTAAGGTTCAATCCCATCACTCATGTCCCATCGTGGTCTCTCCCTCGAGCCCATGTGTTACAGGAAGGTCACACCCCAACCAAGAGGTTCTACATCCTCTGAATCCCATCCATGCGTCCATTCTCACGAGCCTCATCCTTATGTGTCCCATCGCCTCACCAAAATACATGGAAATTGATTCCCATCCATGTGGATATGTAAGAAGTCTCTATGAGGCTCATGTGCAACAACATTTTTATCCTCAAGATGGTTCCATCTCATTCTATATCCACTCGACAATCCATTTATATCCTGATTTTTACTTGATCTACCACATCCCAATGAGATCATGTCACCCACTTTCTCACTGAACCTAGCAGCAACTTGGTAACTAACCACACGTTATCCCAACAATAGTGTTCCCTCATAGGGATGTACCCATATGATCCACTATTGTTACTGTTCTAGCCAGTAAGATCCTTCTATACTAGACGTTAAACACACAAAATACCATGTGTTAATCATGGGAAGCTAAGGATAACTATAGATACATGTCTATGGCATAAAATGCCCAGTATTTGATGTGGGATTCCTCAGGAATCCCCACCTTCTAGAAGCCCTATAATTAGGGGAATAAACCTAGATGCAATAGTGTTCCAGCGTCCAGACATGCTAGTGATGTCCAACTTGAAAAATCCCAGGACCGAAGGTTGCTACCCTAATATGACCCCTTGGAATGTCCAATCAGAAGAAGCATAATTAATTGGAAGCCATTAAGACATGGCACATGGAATAGTTTCAAAAACTTCGTCTTAAATCTATTAGGGAGACCCGGACTAGGTAACATGTTCTGAAGAGGAATCCACATAAGGAGGAACCTATATCCCATCATCCAGTTTAAATTAAGGAGAAAACGTCCCGAAATAAGAAATGGATGTTTCCATCCATTGGAAAGTAGGAATGCATGGAAACAAATAGGACGTCCTCCTCCAATAAGAGTGATGGATGTACGACCTGACGAAAGCGTTGGAAACACTCAGTCTAAATCCCCAGCATACATCAAGCAGGTCGTTACGACCTCTAACTTGAGTAATCAACTCCTGGGTCACGAATATCCCCACTATGTCTAGTCCTAGAGAATGATCTAGAGTGAGTGGAATGAAGTGGTATGATGCTCCAGAGTTGTACAAATCCTAATCAAAAGTATTGAACAAGATAATCATACCTCGAATGATCTATGAACCTTCTAGAACTACTGCCACTATGTTTCGTAACTTACCACGCCCAGATCCTCTACCACACAACTAATGGCCGCCTCCTCAGCCACTCCTAGAATGAGGTCCCTATGGAATATATAGAGTTTGGCCTCCACCAAATCCCTCTCCCCTAGGTGGAGAAGGAGACTATTGTCTTGGCTGCTGAAATGTTCTGCCAATCAACTCCTACTAAGGATGGCACTGAACCTTCCCACCTCAACCATACCAAGATCAAAAAACCATCAAGAACTGAATTTTAAGGTTCCCATGAACTCCATAGATAAAACATACTGGCTCCAATCCTGTAGGATAGGCACGAGAACCAAAAGTTCGAAATAGAAACTACGGATTTCCACTCCCTAACGATTGAATCCCAAAAGGACATGTTTACTAAGACCTACTTCTAGAATCCTTTCCATTCAAATATCCACTCTAGATCCCCTCTCTTGGTAGAAAAACTCATGAGTGAATTCTGTTAACTACCTCCACCTTCTTCTTGACCTCTAGGTATATCGACTAGGTGAATGGAGTAAATGTGTACTTGAGAGAAGAACGAAGTATCGAATCGAAGAATCCCACACAAGACTTATAATTTAGAAAACTATATGTGGTGTTGTGAAGGATTTCATTGATCTTGATCCCCAAATCCCATTCCGAAATACTCCCCTTCTAGAGGGAGAGTAGCTCCTATAACATATTTCCTTTCATGGTTGAATAATGAAATTATAGCAAGAACTACTTCTTGAAATTGGCCCACATAAAATCATCCTTCTATCCTTATCCAAGTTACAATGTCAACCACTAATGCGTAGTTCCCCCCATATATCTAACCACCAATGAAACCCAATACTCTACCGGAGCACAGATAAGGTAGAAGCTGATCTCAATTTCATCGAGCCAGCACTTCGTCTCCATGTCTAAGACAATACCCTTACACATTCCCAAGGTTTTCTATTGGAAATCCTGTAACGTTATTTTCCAGTGGTTTTCTTCCTCTTATGGATCAACCCTCCACGGATCATCCAGATTGGCCTGTTGTGCTGCACTACGTGTTCCACTCATGGAAAAAAATTGAGTACCGTTGATGAAAAGTAAATAAGGAACTCCAAATCCTTAGTAATATGAAATTTGGATTAAGATTCATTTTAACTCATAATTTATTTTAATTTCCTAAAATACCCAATACATCTAAAAACAAAAGTCATCATGATGCATGTACCTCTCCCAGGGCCTCTACCTTAACAATTGTGTATACACATTTTGATGTTTGGTAACCTTAGAGTCCTTGAATCTGATCATGGGGGGCCCTAAAATCATATATACTAGATAGTATTCCATGGACTATGTCATGAACCTAGGTTGCCTAACACTATTTCCCTACCAACCCATTCCGTCCACACAATGCCTATCTCCAACCACCATCCGATCTCTCAACCATCAGCCACTGATACTATACTGGCATGAACCCATCCCACCAAATATTCCCTCCTGGGCTAGAGATGGAGAAAGAGAAATAATGACCCCCTGAGTCCACCCTCTAGTAAGCCCCAGGGTGGCGGACAACAACAAGGGAATACAAATCTGACAAATGGGATGCCTTAAAATTTTTATAGTATCCAAGACCAGGAGATAATATTTGTAAACAGCAAAAAAACAACAAGAAATATATATATATATATATATATGAAATCCAAAATCCATCCCACATAAATGTTTAAAAATATAACTATTGCAAAAAAGTGTCTCTAATGTAAATACAATAAACAAGGCTATCTAGTGCCATAGAAACTATCCCAAAGTCTAAGTTAATAAGACCCAACATGGTCCATGTAGCCCACCTAGAAACCATAAAGATGATTCATATACTTACGGTGATCATACAGGTATACACTGTAGGGAAAACCCAATGTCTCTCACGCACATGTCGAGAAGCATTCTAATTCCCCCATGGGAAAATAGTAGAAACCAAAAGAACAATATAAGGAATAATAGACAACCCAACCTCAAAAAATATACACTCCCCAAATAATACTAATAATGTAATGTAATATTGATCACATCGATGATTGGGTACTCTTCACCACTTCCTCACTGATTAGTCGCTCTCACACCCAAACGGAAAAATTATTGGTGGTTCCACCACTTTTGAACATATCAAACCACATCCCTTTAATATACACCACATCCTCATAACCACATCTCATCCTACGCACACAACCCTAGTACAAAAACTACACTACTTCATGAAGAAACATGGGATTCACATCACATCCAATCCTGAGGACACATGGGGATCACAACACATCTCATCTTGAAGACACCGAGGAATCCCAACTTTCCCACACACTGATGTGACTCACAAACCATAACCTACCCTAATAGTTTTTAGATATCACTCACTAGAAGAGGGAGAAGTGATGAGCAGATGGCCATCCATCCATCCACCCACTTGGATTTTTGGGGAAGACACACTCTCCCATAACAATGGGGGATTTTGAAAATTTATTCTCAACAGGGGCTCAATGCTTATATAAATCACAAGTATCTACATGTGTGTGTATATATATATATAAAAATCAACCCAATCTATGGGGTTCTAAAAAACAACCATCCCACAAGATATCATTTGTTGTTACCTAAAAATGCACGTTTAAGGGTAAATTATGGTAACATTATAAGTTGATAAAATAAATCCTCATAAATCCAAATATTTTTTATGTTATTAAGCATTTAACAATTTTTAAATCTATATCAGAATATTTAACCACTATATCACACAAGAATACACATAACCAAGGAAAAAAGAAGAAGAAAACTATGTTAAAACTCCCCACTTCACACTCCCCCCACTTAGCACTAAATACAACAACTACCATTATCATTCATCAATATAATATATACAAACCTAACACAAAACCCCCAACTCAGAACAACACCTATAAATCATATCATGTCACAGCCATACCAAGAATCCCTTTTTTATATCTAGATCATGCCTAGAAAAACAAACAAAACACAACATGGTTGTATTCCTACTGCACAACACCACTCACCTATTCCACAATTGAATAATCTCTCAACCTGGGATTCCATTACACCCTCAACCATCAACACACATTATTGTTCTCTCAATAGTAGCACCCCACATATGATACATAGAACAAGATATAAATTCTCCACATAGAGCTCACATCTACACCAAAAAAGGAAAGGTTTATTCAGATTTGACACACTTGTTCTTTAATTCCTCTAATAATTCAGGGGTTTTTTCAAAAAGAAATTAGATCCTAGGGAATCAGCTTATTTAAAAGGGTATATGGGATTATACTTGTTTTAGAATTAATTGATGTGAAATAGATGATTCACATCAAGTATTGATTAGTGAGGTGTTTAAAAAGACACCACCAATGGCCATGATTTTCCGAAGACAGACGATAAAAAAATTCATATCATGGATCAATGATAATAAGTAAAAAAAACTAACATCATCATCACCTTCCCCGCCACTCATTTATTGAAAATGTAACATGTCTAGTCATATCTATTATCAGAATATTCTACCTCTCATTATTTACTTTATTTTAATATGGATCCAATGTTATTCACAAGAATACATTAGTATATCCACCCCACATGATCCACAATTTAAAAGGAAGTGATGAAATCCCAACATGGAACAATAGACGATCAACAACTCATATTTTCCCTAAAAATAGAGCATGCATGAGTAACATGAATGAATCCAAGGAAAAATTAGATCCAATGCACACAAATAATCACATGAATCTAAGGGGAGGAGGGAACACCAAGAGAAAATAGAGTGGTTGAAGGGAGAGAGATTCTAGGGTTTTAGAAAAATGCCAGAAACTATATCAACGAAAGGGAGATGATTTCAAAGTGCTTAAAATTCGAGTTATGTTGAAGACCAAGTGGCATGGTCATTTCAAAGTCTGTGGGGCATTAAAAAATTAATGATACAATTAATATCCTTTGAAAATGATTCATAAATTGTAAAACAATGTTTTAAACTCGATTTACATAAAATAAAACATAAGGGGTGAAACTAGAAAACTATGAAATCTGGAACTTTTGAGAAACTGTGGGAAATGAGTAACTACTTAATGAGTCCCTAATGTGACTAACAAACGTGAGCTATTGATGGAGAGTCATAGACGTGACCTAACGATTGCGAGTCCCCAATGTGACCTACCAATGGAATGTCAACAACACGACCTACCCATGGGGAGTCATTGATGGGACCTACCGATGGAGAGTCACCAACATGACTTATCGATGGTGGGTCACCAACATGACCTACTGATAAAGAGTCACCAACTCCAACATCTGACAACACATATCAATACCATCTTCTATTGGAAAAATGTATTTTTGAAAAACTCTTAAAATGAGTCACTGTGACAACCCAAAACCCCTCAAACACTGAATTTTGATAATTTAATGTTCTGGGTAGGTTTATGCCATTAAAAAATATCTTGGAAAAAATATGATATTTTTTTAGTGCATCCAAAATCATGAATTTAGAAAACCTGTAAATATATTCAGTAGATTTTTTTCTAATATAACATCATAGTTGTTAACTTTTAATCCAATAATATAACAATTTCATACACATGTATTCAAATTCGAATAATTACCATTGGGGAGCCTCAAAATATCAATCTACTAAAAAAATAATAAATAGTATTCTTTGGAAACTGTATAAGCCTCTTTTGGCTTTATTAAATTACATGATCTACCATTTTCAAACATTTAAGGTTATGGTCACATAACAATTTAGGCATTATATAATATTTCCATTACATTATATTTTTTCATAATAGGTGTATCCAAAACTATACAAAATATACTATAAAAACACTTTTCAATATACATGACACCTAACATGTGATAGACCAACAATTCAGACCAATAGGGAGGATACCAAAATAATTCATTTTATCCAATTATGTACTTTCCCAAGGCCTTTTTCCCATTTATATTTAGTTCAATGGTATTAAGATGTAATTAAGAGGAAATATATTTTAATACAATATGTTACACCATTTGTGGATTACCATCTCATTCAAATGATACATTTATAAAATTATATCTTCCCCTATGAAATAGATTATCTGAATGATGAAATCCTTGGTGACAGTAAAAAACGTTTTTCTTCCACTAGTGAGAATAAATGCATTGCAATTACTTATACAATATAGAAAAGATTTTGGAGCATGTGTAATATAGCTAGATAACATTCCATGTTCTAAGAAGTCTCAAATTTTCCACATAATATAAGATGAAATCATTTGATCATGTATGAATCTTTGGATAATGAAGACCCAAAATATGAATCAACCTCTTACTATCATAGAAATTAATATTCAACATATTTCATTCAAATTATAGTGCTTTAACCAATGAGAATATTGATTCAAGAAAACTATTTCACATTACATTATCTGATTTATTAGGCATAATATTCACAACTGCTTGAAATTTGATTATATGTCATCCATGATATAAGGAATCCATAGAATGATTCAACAACTAAAAAAATTGAGATGGTTCCAACTCAGGAGTTAAATAAGTATCATCCTAAGTATCATTTTTTTGAAAAGATGGACCAACCACATTCTGTACCAAATTTTTAAACCTTGATGGATATAGAACCATGTTATTATTATCTTCTCTAGAATTATGTTCCTCATATTGATACCAAAAAACATAATGTGTATGAAAACCAAAATGTAACAGATAACACACATCGTTTTCCAATGTTTCAAACCTACTCCAATAAAATTTTATAATTTAAAACATAATTATCACTTCTAAAATTGTTTCTTGTTTTAGTGATTCAAATGATAAACTAGATTCAACACCATCAATATATATAGGACATATAACAGAACTATTTTGATTATTGTGACGATTTATCCAATAAAAATAAAGAAATAAAGAATATTTCTCACTTCCTTCTTCGATATTTCCCTAAAAAATATTAAATAAATTATATTTTTTATGAATAATTGGATATGAAAATGAAATGATCCAAAAAAGGGTAAAAATTTAAAAAATATATATATTAATTGAAATTTTTGTAATATTTTTCAATTTACAGCTATTTTTTACTAATTACCACTGATAATTACTAATTACCATTAGTTTTTACTAATTATGATGATTTAATGTTCATTATTCAGCCTCCTATTACTACTACTGTCATTGACGCATCACGTCCTCCATGCCCCAGTTCTGGATAAGTAATGATAAACATGGACATGAGTGGCAGAAATTGGTGATTTCTTGATTACCTTAAAATTTTATATACTATTATTTACACCATATTTGTAATTTAAAATATAATATTTTTAATTTATTTTAAATTTGTTGGTAATTAGTGGTAATTAGAAATCTTTCCAACTAATAACGACTACATTTTTTGTAATTTAATATAATGTAATAAAATACATCATAAATTAGTAAAAATATGTAAACAAAAGATTTTTCAATATTTACGTGATGGACTAAATTTATTCCAAACATGTCTATATTTTCAATTTCTCATCGCTTGTAAATTGATGACATATTTAATAATCTATTTTCATATAATTTTTACTAAAAATTATTATGTGTTTCTAAGTATCGCTAATTACAACTAATTATTCCTAATTACAACAATTTATTTCCAATAACCACTAAATACAACTAATAACGACCAATTATTACTAAAAAACCAATATTATTATTTACAACCACAAATTACTAAAAATTAATGTAACTTTTTTACTTAATTATTGATACTCACTTTAATTTTTAATAATTAACGCTACATTATGGTTAACATTACCAATAATAATGATTGACCATTAATTAAAACTAATAAATGATAATTCTTACTAATTATACTCATTTACCATTAATGTTTTCAGATTTTATTTAATCATTCACTTTTTATACTAATTTTAACTCATTTACACAATTTTTTACTATATTTTACTAACCGATGCTAAATTTTACATATAATCCTTATTTTTAAATATTATATTGATTTATCATTAATTTTTACTAATTGGTGATAATTTCTAATAATTACAGTGGTTCAACATTTGTTTTTAGGACATACTATTTTTTATTAGAAAATAATATAAATTATTATTAATTATTACTAATACATTTAAAATATTACTATGTTAAATTCACTAATGATTATTATTTATTAGTTAGAAATAATTACTATTAATAACACAGACATACTGATAATTAATAAAAATTATTACAAGTTATATTTATTTATTTTTATTAAAAAATTTACTTCTAAATAAAACTAAATATTTATATTTTTCAATAAACATCACATATACTCCATCATCTCCTTGTGTTGTTTCTCCTATCATTGATGTATGTCCTCTTCCTCCTTGTTATACTGCCATGGACATGCTGCATCCTATCTACCACTAGTTTTTGGTGACCTAATGAAACAATGTAATAGGTTGGCATGAATTGGTCATTTCTAATCACCTAATGATTGTAAATTATATGATTTACACCAACAATTTTAAAATTTTATATTAAAAAATAATAAAATTTAACAGTAATTAATGAAAATTGGAAATTATTATCGGTAATTAAGGATTTTTTTGTTATATTTTATTATAAAGTAATAAAATATATTATAAATTACAAAAAGGTGTAAATTATTGATCTTAAAAAGTTAGGTTATGAAACCAATTTATGCCAACCATTTTCGAATTTTTCATTTCACCAATTTATGTATACCATGTCCAAATTTGTTAATTCTCATCACTTGTAAATTGAATACCTATTTCATTTTTTATTTTAAATTAATTTATAATAAAAAATACTAATTATTATAGGTGCTTATAATTATCCCTAATTATTATTATTTACCAACATTTACCACTATTTATTACTAATTATTACTAATAACTAGTGATTATTACTAATTGCCACTATTTAATACTAATTAATGCTTATTTTAAAAAAAACTATAGTGATTTATCCCTAATATTTACTAATTTTTAAAAATCACCAATAACATTAAAAATTTTAAGTGATTGAATGCTAATTCTAACTATTTATAGACATTTTTTACTAATTAACATTATTTTTTAATAATTATAGTCATTCAACAATCATTTATACTAATTTTCACTAATTAAGAGAAATGATTACTCATTTTCAACGATTAATTGTAGTTTTTAAAAATGTAACTGATTATGGTGAATTTATAATAATCATAATTAATATTTAAAATTTATAGTGATTTACCATTAATGTTTCCTAATTACATCTAAATATTATTAATAATACTAATTTTACTCTACATTTTAATAAATTTTACCAATTATTTCTAATGTTTACTAATTTTTAATCATTACTAATAATTTTTACTAATTGATTGTAAATAGTGATTATTTTTATATGTTTTTACAAATTATTGTGATCTATAGGAAATTTTTACTACTTATAAATTATTTTAACTAATATTTATTCATTACCGCTAATTGAAAATAATTATATTAATTTATCATTAATCGTTAATAATTACAATTAATTTTAACTAATTATAGAATTTAAACATTTAATTTCACTATTATTTACTAATTTCCACAAATTTTTCTAATAATGCTAATTTTTAAAAACTATAGTTATTTACTGTTAATTTTTTCTAATCACATCTACATTTTACTAATTTTTAAGAATTCAACACTAATTTTTACTAATTACTATTATTTATTATAAATGAAACTAAATTATCATTACTTATTACTAAGATCTAAAACTAATTACTAATTAATTTAATTAATATTATTTATAAATTATAATAAATTGATATTAGTTTCACCCATTCACTTATAATTAATACTAATTACAGAAAATTAAAACTATTTTTATCTTTATTAAAAACATTAAACAAATTTAATACTGTATATTTTTAATTTATAATAACTGATGCTAACTATAAATAATTACATTAATTTATTAGTAATTACTTCTAAGTAAATCAGATTACTTAAAATTGATACTATTATAATCTCATTAAAATAATTAAATTAAAATTTATAAAAATTGAATTAATACCTAAAAATGATGCTTTTGTGGTATGAAAACAACAAATTCTCATTCCTTGTAAAAATTTAAAAGTCAAGTTAAAAAATTGAATAGAGAAGGGAATAATTGATCATAGGAGATCTCAAATAGGGAATTTAGATAAATATTTTCGGGGGTATATATAGGTTAGATTAATAGCGACCAGAATATTTGTTTTGGGAACAATCCCAAATAGTTCCCACAATAAATAATCAAGGAGGCGGTCAAAATTTTAATTGTGACAGGTACCATCATCAATACAAACCTATAGATATAGTGTTTGGGATGAGAATTAATTTCCATTACAAATACCTATAACTAAAAATGTTTATTTTCTATGGTAGAATGTTCTTATCACAAATAACTTTACATGAGAAAGTATATTTATGATGGGAAACAAGTCCTATCGTAAACACATATACCAAAATTGTGTTGGGAAGGTACCCAAAATTATTTGTGATGTGTTCATTCTAACATATCAAATAATTTTTTATTTAAATTTATTTTTGATGGGATTCTAATTCCATCACACACAGTCCTTTGAAAGGGACTATTTGTGATAGATGATGGGCCAGTTGTAAATAACTCTCCACAAAAAAAGTCATTTTTTACATTGTGACATATTCAAATCCAATAGAATGTTAACTTCATCGTGTAATAGATATCACCATGGTCTAAATTTATATTTGTTTTAATTTTATATAATTTCAAGCATGCATAAAATTTATGGTGTAGTAATAATTCATCATTCTAAAAATAATTTCCGACTTTTCAACTTTAATTCCTCTAAAATAACCACTTAGTAATATTATATTTTCTAGAATTTATTCATATCATTAAAAAATTTTAAACTTCCCCAAATTTTTCAAACTCTCTATTATTAAAAAACAATCATTAAAAATAATCTAAAATATGATGTATTATTTCTAATTAGAAAGGATATTCATAATAAGTTTATATATAAAATGTTGGGTTATTAATTATAAATGGTATAACTTTTAGTTTATCGATTTATAATTGGAATATAAATTTTATGTGTTTTAATACAATATGGAGATTTTAAAAATGATTGATGAACTAATTATAGTGAAACCTGCATTTCTAGGGAAGAAATAGATATGTAAAATATTAGTTAGCTAAAAACGTGTTGGCCTATTTTATCTTTTTTCCATGTGATGTGACTTTTCATAATAGAATAAGATGTTATTTCAATATCATTAATCAAATTAAAACAGAATAGGGATTTCAAGTTATATGTTTGAACATAGTTATTTTTTGATGTTACTTCTTAATAAATGGACATATAATTGACAACAATAATAGACTATATCCAATTAATTTTTTTTGAAAAATAAATACCTCCTATAAGAGATGAATTATTATTATATTGTAATATGAGTTATGATAATGCTTATAAAAG
Source organism: Viscum album (assembly GCA_963277665.1). Classification (NCBI taxonomy): domain Eukaryota; kingdom Viridiplantae; phylum Streptophyta; class Magnoliopsida; order Santalales; family Viscaceae; genus Viscum; species Viscum album. The sequence continues at coordinate 1,174,959,204 of OY728166.1, read as the reverse complement.
TGTACATGTTGATTGTGGATTGCTTAAATGATATTTTTGAATAGTTTTCTATAATAATCTCCCTATAAGTTAGGATTCCCATTCAATTTATCTTGATCAATAGAATTGAGTCACAGTGTTTGATATATAGATTTTATTAAATTATATAGTTAATAAATTATTTAAAAGAAACCAATGTAATTTATAGTTAAGGATCAACAGTTGATTTTTTTTAACCCAAATTGTGTTTATATCGATGGTTTTATTTATCAGATTATGATGCTTCTTTTAGAGGCTGAAATTGTGAAAAAAAGTAATGTTTTTTGGAATGTTAAAAAAGGATTATATAGTGTTAAAATATTTTTGATGTGAATTTTATATAAGACATAATTTCAAAAACTGTTTAAAATTAGATAATCTATTTTATGTAAAAATGAAAATTTAGCATTGAAATACATTATTATAAACTTAGTATGTAGAATGAAATGATTTATGGATTTTAAATTAATATTTCAATTTTTATCTCCTTTGGTCCGGAATGGGGTATTTTTATAAATATTTTCTAGTTTATCATTCCTTTGAATGATATAAAACATGGATTGGGATAGAGATATTTTTTTCATGGTTATTTTAAAAGAAATTTACCATACTCATTATTTTAGAAATGGAAAATTTATTTTAAATGATTTTTTCTTATTTGTCCATTCTTGTGTAAAATATTATTCTTTTTCTTATCATGTAATTTATATTTTTAAGTAATCATAGGAATATTTTTTTTAGAAAATAGGTGTTTTCCTCTATGAAATATAAGTGGAATGTGAATTTAGTGAATTTAAATTTTCTTTTAAAGACTTTTCAAAATATTTTGTGGCATTAATTGTTTTTAAATAAGAACATTCATTCTATATGAGTTAGGTGAGTCCAATATGGTTATTTAATATTGGTTTTAACCTATTATGAAAATATTATTTTTGGCAATTGGTTTGGTTAATAAATTTAATTGAGTTAGAATTGAGAGCATTAAATTTGGTTTTATTTAATAAACCCAATGATATGTTGGTTCAAATTATTGATTATTTTATAATTATTTGAATAAAAAATTGTGGAATTTAAATTATTTGAAATGTGTCTTCTAATTTCTAAAAACGTATGGTTTTAATTTAGTGAAAAGTCGTAGAAATGATGTGAGAATGATTTTAGAAGAAACACGGTTTTGGGTAAAAGTGATTTCAAAAGGCATGACTGCATGCTTGAATGTTGTTGATGCATGAGTGGTTTGAATATATTTTGGAGATAATATAATTATTTGGATGATTTATTTTATTGATAAGATAGTTATCACAAGGTGGAGTGGGGTTTATCCTCATATTATGGTGTTGGATTTGTTTTTTTGTTGAATCATATTATAGATGGGGTCAGGGTTATTTGAAACGCATGAACTAGAATATTTCATCTATTTTTATATATAAAACTAGTAATTGATAAAGGATATAGAAACATACCATTACCTTTGTGAAAATTTAGCCTCATGGATATATAATTGATTTGGTTTCTTGACATTATATTTTCAATGATATAACCACATAGTTAGATATTAAGGTTATGAGGGATGTTTCACTTTGTAGATGACTCAACATGGTGATTTTTTCAATTAGAATTCATTAGATATGATTTTTCATTGGTTTAGTTTCATATCTCTTGCACAATCATAGTGAATGGGAATAGTATTCAAAATGGACAAGTGTATCTTAGCATCTATGATTATGTATTGAATCCTAGGAACACTAATAATATAGCGGTATGACCTAAATGCTTATGTATGGGTAGTCCATTGGAGATGGAGTGGTCATTTGGTATTTTTTTATCAACTATAACATTGGATTAGATTATGTGGATTTTTCATAAATATTTGGGTTTATCAGTTGTTGAATTTTTTTGTTTATGTGACCCTTATGGGGAGTATTTTGAATAGATACGGTCCAGACTATATTTATTATAGGTGGAAAAAAATTTCGTTCCTTGTTGTTTTGATTTATCATTCCCTAATTTTTTGACGCTATTAGAATGATTGATTGAATTAACCATGATCTTGATCTTTCAGTTGTGGTATAGTGACTAGCATCATGAAAATAGTTTGTTTTCTATGTGAAGTATAGTGAAAGTTGATTGTATTTTTGTTTAATGTATATATGTGGATATATTATTGGATGTTTCAGATGTAATTTTATGTAATAGTGGTTTACTGAATTTGATATTTTTAAAACAAAAATAGCATGTTTTGTGGATTTGTATTGATTTTAGTGAAAGGGGAATAGATGGAAACAGAATGATATATTTATTATTCGTTTTTAGTTTAGTGATTAATATTTATATATATGGTAGGATGTTTTATATCTAATTATATGTATTATTAGTCTATATAATTTGATGTTCATAAAATAAAAATAGAATCTTTTGTGGAGCTGTATTGATTTTATGGAATGGTGAATAGTTGGAAAGATAATGATATATATCTTATTCATTATTAGTTTAGTGATTCATTTTTATTATGGTGGATATACTTATAAAATAAAATTATCTATTATCTATTATTATTATTGTATAGAAATAAAAGGATTTATTAAGGGTATCGAATGGTTTTTGTGGTAAAAACCCTTATCCCAATATTGATATTGGCTTTGGAGGATTAAATAGTATGTGTAAAATTTCCTTATTTAGGAACCTAAAGTTAGTTATAGTTATGAATTCACTTTCTCGTTCAAATTTTTAGCTGTATTTTATGGTTTTAGATTGAAAATATTGTTGGTTAATCATTTAAGTGAGTTCCTGGTCACTTTTAATTGTTACAATCTCAAGAACTAGAGGATATTGGTCATGGAGGCATTAGAATAAAAATATTAGTGTACATTCAATCAATATCTATTGGAACACTATATGAGTAGGGTTATTACTAGAACATTATAGGAACATGTTTTTTATAAATATACATTCCTCAATAAGCTAAAATATATAAATGGGAAGTATATTTACTTTTATATGTTGCATTCTCTTAGAGGATCATTCTCCAATATTTTTTGTCAATCAAAATGGAAAGTAAATCGACACATGCATATAACATTTTGGTCAAATAACTGGAGATTTACACTCGTTTTTGGATTTCATACATTTTTTTAACCTACTGATACATATTAATTTTATGATCAATTGATAATTAAATGTTTCCCTTAATATCTTTATTGATGATTCAAATCCTATGGTAGGAAACTATAATTTCCTGAAAAAATATTACTTGATGATATGGGAACTAGTAGATGATGGGGTTTCCACCCCTAAAATAAACTATCAGAATATAGTAGATAGGAATAAAAATAAATGGATTGTAAATATTAATAATGATCATCTCTCTCCATCTAGGTTCATTGTTTGTTAAAATCTACCATTAATAAATATTCATGTTGAATCATGTATTCAATCTAAGAGAATTATTATTTATTCTAGATGGTCTCTAAATAATTAAAATAGTGAGGATGTAAATCCTTTATACTTAACCTACAATACCTCCATGACCTTATGGAATGTAGTCTTCAATATTTTTGAAATGTATCTCACATAGAAAGTATCCTTATAGGATAAAATTTAAACATTTATTAGGGTTATTTTTAACCGAATATATTCAATATATTTGAGGTATCTATCATATAATACACCTATATCATATGGAAAATCCCATACAGGTGGATTCATTAACATGTTCACTTTGGTATGAAAAAAATCCCCTATGAAAATAATTGAAATAAATCATAATAGGAACTCCATAAAAAACAGATGTTTAAATAATTTTATTCATTATTTTTTCATTTGAAAAATACATGGAAGTTTAAGTAATTTCATTCCATATTCTAGAACATTTTATGTGATGATCAAACATCCATTTCATTGATTATCCATGAACAATTCAGAAGGATCGCCAATAGGAAACTTAAACCCATCATGATTTGGAATTATCTTTAGGAACAATTTTGGTGATGTCATGAGATGCCTCTATAAACCATATGGAATTGCATCATCTCTTGATACTGAAATCAAGGGAATTATCAATTCGGTGTAAAAGGAAATTTTAAAAGACTAGAAAAATCTATTTTTGTAATATGATTATACAAATATTTTGGAATCTATTTAAAATGGATGTATTCGTATCTCATTGAAACTCACTGCCAGGTGAATTATATTCTTAGGATCTATGTCCCCCTTGATTTTTTTCACTATTAATACATTCTATGTAAAAAAATTATCATGGTCCACCCCATTCTAGGGAATAAGATACAATTCCCCCAACAATACCTATATATGATTTGGGTTGGCGACAAGTGATGAGGGAATAAGTAAACATAGGGGGGATTTTCCTAATGTACCTATTCGCAAGAACCCAAAAAAACCTCATTGAAATAGTTCAATGGTATAAAAAATTTGAAAATAAATTGCATACATTCTTTTATCCAAATCGAGAGTACAACAAAAGAACTAAAGTGAAAATAAAAAAAAAATGCAGCCACCAAAAGAAAACTATACTATCATCTGACATTCTCAGAAGGAAGGGTTTGGTTCTAATTCTTACTATCTAAAATCTCCTCTTCCCAGTTCCTATAAACACATTGGTCAGTCAAGCTCACCAAGATCCACCTACCCTAGGTCCTCTGTGGAATCCATTAAAAGGCTTATGGTATTTAAACGATGCAATACATGTGCAAGAAAATATTGTTCAGGGTTGAGTATAAATATAATTAGTAGGAACCCTAAAAACTAAATGAAACGGTGAGACTAAAAGGTTATAGTCCAATCGACTATCTATAAGTAACCCATAAAGAGAGGAATTCCATATTATCCCAACCAAATCTGTACATGATTAGTCTATTATGTTAAAAGATGAATCCCCAATAATAGAGTAAGTAAAACACTATGTCTCTTCGCTCAACCCAACAAGAGAGTGAATGTAAAATCATCCAAACACAAGGAGATTGACACAATGGGAAAATGGAATTCTCATTGAGTATTCCCTACTCATATCATAATATTGGACTCATCCAGCTATGAGAAGCTAAACACGAAATCATGTTGCATACCCCACACATCTTCACCTCCGATGAAAGGAGAGTAACCAAATGTAAGGTGTGGGAACAGAAGTGGTAGGTATACTCAGTCCTCATGGGGTGTCAACCCATAATGTGACAACACCAAAAGGGCTCCAATAAATTACCATTATATACTCATATCAGAATCTAATTCACATGAGGTTTAGACCTCATTTTCTGCAACATGATTATACTCGAGTCTCTAAAGAAAAGAACAAAACATGGAGAACTCACTATGTGATCTCTTCCACCCCAGATGGAACCCGCCCATGAGATAAAGTACATCAAGAAAAACTCTAATATTATTAATGTTTTTTCTAATAGAACATGTTCCATAGAGAACAACCTATATGGTCTATCTCTATTTTCCATCATAAGAGGTTCTACCAACACTAATGTGTGCAATGTGCAAGGCTAAAGAAACCAAATGGAGAGGCCTGGTCCTCACCACTTCCATTCAGTTAAGGGAGCACTACTCGAAAAAATACTCCATATAAATCTTTTCTATTTAAGGAAATGGAGGGACCCACACCTCACCACCACCCCATAACCTAAGGAATACTTACTGAAAATTAATTTTTTTATTAAGGAAAAGAAACTTTTTAGGAGAAAGTGAGAAACAACATTAGTTAACAGAATAATCAAAAACCTCCATAGAAATCAACCGGTCCTGCCCCACCCAAGAAAATGTGTCATGATAAAAATCCTCCATTGATGCAGACCATCTGTAGACATTCCCCTGAAAATGCACGGGCACCGAACCGATGGCAACGCCATACCCTCTCAACATTCCAATCCAAAGTTCTACCTCGGTGAATAATGATTTTTTTGATCCTCATCCAGAGGAGGTCCAAGCCGAATGCAAGGCATGAGAACAACCATACAGCCGATCCAAACAACAAGGGACCCCAGAAAAGCAAAGCTCACCAAACCATTACCCTGAATCCATGCACCCGAGGCCAATAACTTAAGCAGAAATTTTAAAAATAAACTTCATGTTACCTGAATCAATTTACCAAAATAGTTTCCATGCTAGGGACGCTAATTGTGCATCAGCTCCTTTCAATATCAGATTCTCAAACTCAAATACCAGCTGGTCCCAAGACTAAATGTACTCCTCTGCACTGATCTAGCCTTGATTGAAGCCTCCAACCAAGATTGAATCTTGTTTGTAAATCCATATATATTTCTCCTCATTGAGAGACACCTCAAGAGACGTCCCCATCATTTTAACAGGCTCCTCCTCAGTTGTGTTGATCAATAAAGGTTCTTTTATCACATGGTCATCGGAGATTAACAGTAAGACTATGCGATGATCATAATGCACCTCATCCTTCTGGAGTCTCAGAGCCTCCATGTCTATCTTCATCTTTCTCATTTTCTTTGCAGAGCGGGTCTCAAGAGGAGGAGGTAGAGAGGAGTAGTCGTTCCTCCCCTTCCTTCTCCTAGAGTCCCTATCACATCTTAGGCTTGAGTCCTCATCTACAGAGTGAATTGGTTCATGAACGTTTCTAGATAGTCCATTGATCCTAACATCATCACCTGGAGTAATAGAATCAGAACTCAAATCGGACTCGGGTAGACCTTCGAACCTATTGCACAAGGGAACCATCAACCGAGAAGAGCCCAAAACCCCCATCTGCTCACCTCTGGTTGTAACAGGCGCCACCCAGTCAGCCCCTTTCCACCCCCTACTGACATCTGCACTATCTATCCTTTCTTTCTCAGCATCCAAACCGATCACTTCCTCTTGCTCACTACTAGAGAAGCAGTCCGAGGACTGGCCCCCATCTGCCTCGCCTTCCAGCTGGACCTCCACCTGTTGGGATTTGCCTTCTCCACCCAGCATCCTACCACTAGGAGGCCCCGCGAGATCAACCTTCAGCTGGTTGAACACTTCTAACACCATTAGGTTGCTCCGTTGGTCCTCCGTTGCAGTAAGGCAACCCATTATCACCGCAAAACAATCCCCTGCCTCTCTCATAGGAAGAACCTCCTCGGTCAGCCGCCATGGTAGAGGGTCTCCAATTCTTTTCTCGACACCCATGGCCTATTGCTCTGAGATCAAAACCCTTCATTCCACAGGTTCCTTTCCCTTTCCATTGTCCACTAACAAATTTGCGACCTGCCCACCCTTATCCCAAACACCCCTAGGATGGGAGCTACCTCTCCTACCTGCCATCGAAGACGATCCCTACCAGCACACATCCAAGATATGCCCCAGCCTCCTACAGGTAGAACAGAAATTGGTCCAGCCCTCAGAGTCAACTTGTTTTTTACACCTATATTCCTCCCCTATTTTAATCCAGACAAAATCGAAGGGATCCTTCGATACATCCATCTCGACGCAAACCCTCAGATAGACCGGGTGACAAAAGGCTTCAGTTCGGCTCTCCGAACATAGATATCTTCCGAAAAGATTTCCGAACATCCTTATGATTGCGGGATTTTGAAACAGTAAAGGTAGATGAGGAAAACTAACCCAAATCGCAGCCGACGGCGGGTCACGGTTCATGTGAATGTGAAACAACCAGCGAAACAAGATGAATTGAAAACCATTGCAACTTCGGGGTGCCCTTCCCAAGGCGCGGATAAGATCTTCCTAAAAAGAGAAGCGGATCATGATATTCCTATAATCGAGGAAGCCAATGGTTTCCCACTCCTGGAGGTCCCCAGCATCGAATACGAACCTATCAAGGGAATCAATATATGGTCTTCTCTTCTTAAACCGAGCAACAAGGGTGAGCTTCAGAATAGAGGTAGATTCCGTGAACTCGGAGTTTGAAATTTGGAGATTCGGGAAACCCTCAACGTGTTTCAGGGCCTTCAGGCATAACTCGATTTGCAAAAAAGTAGGTAGAAGGTCGGGATTTGAGAAGGAGCAGAACGAAAGAGACTAAATTACTGGGGGAGATACCTCCCCCACGAGGGGGGAGGGATCTTCGCGGACACCTCCTTCGTCACTGAAGATGGAGAGACCTAGCTCATAACAAACTCATGAAACCTATGTCTCTTCTGAATGGATGGGGCTGCACCTCGGTCCGTCATGGGACCACTAATTCCTAACTAGGTTTCATGGTTATTGAGTAAAGGGGATTGATCCCCGAGACTATAATAAAAGAAAGAGGGAGATCCATCTCTGACAGATGAATCAATCACTACTATAAAATAGATATGGGGGAGTACAGCTCTGTAGGTGAGGACTTGCTCCCTTGGACAATAGGGTTCTGCCAATTAGAGAATGGAGGTCATGTACCCTACTACGGGAGTGGATTAAAATGTTGTTGATCAAGGAATTGAACCCGAACCCGATAGGGTAGTACCACTCTATGGATAGAGGACCCACACCCATGTATGGAATGGGGTAATGTCTCTTCTAGATCATTTATGATAGCTGACTGACTCCCAGGTATGATAGGGGAGTATCGACACCAGGCTATAAGATCCACTCCCTAACATGGTAGGGGAGTACCGACTATTCTAGAATATCACATATGGAGGAGATACATCATTTAATTACATGGTTGTTCAGACTCCAATAATATAGGAAACATGCCCTATCTTGGTAGGGGAGTACCCACTCTACCTATATGTCATATATGGAGGACCCGTGCCATGACATGGTAGGGGAGTACCGACTCCATGGATAGAGGAACAACACCCTTTTCTGATATGGGAGTCCCTACTCTATCTAACCAAATGAGTAAGGAGGGACATCACCTTAGAACGGAAGGGGTCTCTATTAAAATTTGTGAATAATTCTATGATCCATCACCGTAAACCATTATTTGAGTGCAAATAGTTCCGAAAATCCATCAATTCTTCCACGCATCCCACATTCTATCCCTGAACACAAAAGCCTATGTAAATCAATCACCACACAATGATACTATTTGACATGGTTGGTACTAACTCTCTTACATGGTTTTAGGTCACTATATAAGGACATGTTTCTGTTGGGAAAGTGGTCATCTTCCTCGCGAGTCCAACGATATAGGAAAACCTATCATCCTAAATAAATAGAAAAGGTAAATGCACATGCCCCCATGATATGGGGAGTCACATATCTACTAATGTAAATAGGTATGGGAAACTCATTCCCAGATTCCATAGTGGAGTACCAGTCCCAACTTATCTCTTTATGAACCACACATATATGCATCCTCAATCAATCACAGTTATGAGGAGTGTCCACCTGATTTACATCATGTAGTAACACCATCGTGGGTAGGGGACCGACACACCACTCTCGTGGGGGAGCACCACCTCACCAGTCTAATGAGTCTTAGGGACCCACATCTAATTGTGAAAGGGAAGGGTACAGACCCCAATGTCAACATTGGGATTTACCATGACCACAGCCCAATATTTTCACTATTACACAACTTTCTTGATCGAAACGCACCACCACATACCTCATAGGCCAAAACTGAGAGGACCATTGAATTCTACATAGGAAATACTCATCATAGACTACTCACAAGCCTCAATTGGAGTCCTCGACATTATGATACAGAATGCATAAGATCTCAAGGATTTCCCCTAGGAATATATAGTGTGAAATAGGGAACACATGGCATGTTAGACCACCTGTGCTCCTGACTATGTATCCATTCAACATGGTTTCAAACCCATATAGGAGTACACGATAAGTATAAGAGGTACATGGTGTGTTCTTCTTCACCCGACCAATGATTGTATAGTTTACCCATGTCCATATACTGAACCTCGTGTTCATATACAGTAGTCATTTTTAGTACTCAACCATGTGTTTTTACAAAGCATCACAATACATGTCCCTTAGCCACATGGATCGGGGTACTACTGGGCTTGTAACCCATGTACACGGCATAAAGTCCCTAAAGATCTTCTTCCACGACAGGAAGGGAAACCCGGTTGGTTTCTCTGAGAAGCAGACAATATAGACGGTAATTCTTGTCATAAGTTACAGAATGAAACACACAATTCACCCCGATTCAACCCAACATTCTTATATCTACTCCGTAGGGATCACAAGAAACTGAAAAATGGATCTAGAACATCAGAATAATGAGAAACAAATGGGTTTGATACTAAAAATCTAAATTTCTTACCTCGATGGTAAAATACCAAAGCTTTAGTTGAAGAGTGGGGCTTTAATCATTCTAGTTCTCGATAATATGATGATATACCTCAGAAATAAAGATCAAAATCAAATAATTTTGATAATTTGACAATGGTTTCATTCATTTAAAATGTGGAGAAAATTGAAGAATGATAGGTGGGGATCCGTTGGGTTTGGTTACACTAATGTGAAGGGAGAGGTGAGATTTAGTTTTAGGAAAACTAATTAATCAACTTTTCATTTAATTAATTGTTTCAGCACAAAAAAACTCCGCTAACTCAAATCCATCCAAACTCCAAGTGTGTAAAATTTTATATTGCCACATGTTAAACATGATGCTCTGGACTCAACTGTGGCGTCAAAAATATGATCTGAAACTCCATATGGGAGTTACTCTTCTTTACCAAGGAAAATATACACTCATTACAAAATTTGTTCTATATTTTTAAAATCACCATGCACAGGCTTTTCCAGCCTCGGATTCCTTTTCCAACTTAGTTCATAAATTAGAAAATATTACATGAAATATTAAAATGTCTTATAGATCAAAACAAATGTCTCAATATCAATGCCACCATCAAATCATTCCATCCTCGAAAATCATAAAATTCTAGGCACACCGAAATGAAACTGAGCTCTACTACTGGTATACTCATAGTATCTAGCTCACCAATTGTTCTTGCTCTTCTTTTAATAACACACTTAGGGGAAATACCAAGGTCAAACCACTATTACATCTGGCTTCTACTAGGCCTACATCATCAATCAAACGAGCACATGTTCCCTTAGCTGTGACTGGTGGGATTGCACCAAGCATGAAATTCCATTTATAGAAACGGGTTTGAGAAAAACAACACATTTCTAACCATACATAGATATTGACAAACCCTCTAGTTTACATCCATCCATAGATAAACTATCTCACAACCTCCTTAAGATTCTTTGATTCATGGTTGACGCTGACCATGTGAGGGTACAAATGAACAAGAGATGAGGTTAAACTCATCCTACCTTGAGAATCTAGGCACATGAAGCACATGGAACACCCTACATGTATTTACCCTCTTGGAAGGAGAGTAAACTATACCAAAATGTACCAAGCCAACCACTAATGGCATAACATGTATGTACGGATGTTATACGAACTATCTATAATACAAAAACATTAGAGAGTCTAACTATTCAACAGTCGGGTTTCTCTGATAATGTTGCAAATGATCCGGGATATGTACTGATCTCAGGGTGGCAGGATATAAATCCTACCTAAAGAGACATTCAATCTCAACTTAAGTGAGAATTTCCTTGTCATGGGACAGTGTCACTGAACTCCACCAATGCCTGGTCGAACCATATAGACTGATCACTACAAGTACCATCATCTAAATTAGAAGGTGTCCTCACGAAGTAGAAAACTAACGTGACTAATTCAAACCAATCATTAGCTACCATAATGTTACCGATTGCCTTAGTAAATTAGAGGTCACTACCTATGGAACTCAAGAAACCTACCCAGCCTGGATGCATAATCAGCCTCAACAACCGCCACAACTAGCTACTCAATGGGTGGTGGATCATCTGGATGGCCACCAGAAGGTAACTTCTTAGAACTAGTTCCCTACACTAAAGCCTTGTCATGGGGTTGATAATAATCCTGATCACATCATCGAATTATGTCTTTATTTCTTCTCAATGGAATCCTAAAATTAAATCAATATCCACCATGGTAAAAAATCATATTTCTGTACCTTACAAAAGAATGAGAAGGAATTGAAAGTGAAAACGTAGAATTATATGATGTGTGTACCATTTTTCCCCCTATGATGAGTACTCTAATGTATGAAAAAAAAGTCATATGTGTCCTAGTGAACAGATACATCAGTTTCCACACCACTACTAGATCCTCTGGACTGAGAGAAAAACTCAAAACATCTAACCTCTTTTTTTATGAATCATAACCAAAACCACTGAAGGGGACAAGTACGAACAACTTCCCAAGGAATGAACTCATCTGATAAAATTCATTCATGACTCAATTACTTATGTGGATTGAGCAGAAACTCCCCCCAATCCTACCTCCTTAGTCCTAGGGTTGCCGATTTGTGCTGAAGGAATTAATAAATTTGAGGAGTACTTTACCTAAAGTACATGTACACACACACACACACACCCAAAAACTACTAAATGAAAAAGTGAAGAGATATACAAAATTATGAAACTGATATACATGCATTTATTAATCCAAAATTAGAGTATTGCATATGTACTAATATAAAAAAGGTGAAAAAGTTTCCCCCCAAAATATAAATATAAAAGAATCAGACATACTCAGAATTACGGGATCACTACGAATTGTATATTCTATAAAGCTCCATGGTCCAGCTTCTATAAACACCCTGGTTGGTCTAGATAAATACCATCTACAAGCCTATGGTCCCTCATAGACCGTGTTAAAATGATTGTGGTCTAAACAAGACAGAAAACATGTGCAGGCAAAGCTTGTATCGACATTAGTATACATATACTCAGTAGGGTCCCCAAACCCCAAAAAGAAAATGGAGAGGCTAAAATGACGTATTCTACTTGACCTATCTAGAGGTAACCCAATAGAGAGAGAAACCCCATATCAAATCATCATCAACATTACATGACTAGTCTATTATGTTTAAGAAGACAACCGAAAATAGATTAAGGAAACTACCCCATCCCACAGCTCAACCAAACATGAGAGTGAAAGTATATTCATCCAAAAATAATGAGCTCTACATGGTCAAGAGATGAACTTGTCGTCGAGTCTCCGCTTCATATAACAGGAGGTTGGAGTCATTGAATCATGAGAAGATAGACATTGAAATAACATGTCATACCATACGCGTATTCTCTTCCCATGGAAAGATATTAACCAAATGTAATTTACAGGAATTAAAGTGGTAAGTAGACACAATCTTCAATGTGTGTCAACCCATAATATCAAAACATCACAATGTCTCCAAAACATCACCTAGATATAAACATATTATAATCCAATTCTCATGATGTTTCGACCTAATATCTTGAAATAGGATTATACTCAAGGATCTAAAGGTAAAAAAACCAAGGGAACACATTCCATGGCATCTAACATCCCCGATGGAACCCATTTGATTGTTACAATCCATCAAGGGAAACTCTATCATTTAAAATGGTTTCTATGAGAGAACATGCTTCATTGGGAAAAGATTTACCATTATGAAATGTATGAATGAAAGAACATGATACATCAAGAACAACCTATGAACTATCGATCCAGTACCCATCACCAAATGTTCTTCCTTACCTAACCTACACCCTAGTCATGGCTAAAGAAACCAAATGGAGAGCTTAGCTTCTCGCCACTACCCTACAGTTGAGGGAGCACTATACAAAATTATGCACCATGTGCATCTTTTCATTGAGAGGGATCAAAGGCCCCTACACCTCGCTACTACACTATAGTCAACGAAGTACTATCTCATAACTAAACCGTGAAACCTTAGTCTCTCTTGGATGGTGGGGCCCACACTATGATCTATCGTGGGATGACCAAATCCTAACAATGTACCATGCTTATCAAGTGGAGGGGCCCACTACTATAGACATTACACAAAAGTTTACGGAGCTCCAACTCTATTAGAGTAATTTTTTCCAGCTATAAATCATATTGGGGGAGCATAATATTGAATGTGAGGATCCACACCTTGGGACAAAAGGGGAGTAACACTCAGATAATGGAGGACCTGCCCATGATTTGATAGCAGTATAAAAATCCATTGATCAAGAACCCATACCCTAAAATGGTTGGGGAGTACCACTTTGTGACTAGAGGACCTAAACATTAGTATTATAAGGGACTACTAAATTTGGTATCTCTTATATGATAAGAGACCCTCACCCTAGTAAAAAAGGGTACTACCAACCCAATGAAAGAGGAATCTCTCCAAGGCACAGTAACGGAGTATCAAATCATCCATAACATCTTGTATTGGTGATATGAACCTTGGAATGATTTGGGGAGTTCTAGATCCATTAACAGAGGTCTTGTACCCGATATTAGTAGTGGAGTACCCACTTTAATTATTTTTCACATATGGGGGACCTGCACCATAACATGGCATGGGAGTACTAACTCCAAAAATATAGGACATACACACTGGTCCAATAGTGGAGTCCCTTCTATATCTGGCCAATGAGTTTGGAGAGCCGATAACCTCGCATAGTAGGTGTGAGTTATCCATCATTACGATAGATTCAAGGAACTCATGCCCTAAACCGTTAGGTGAGTACTGGTGGTTCCGAAAATCCATCAACAATGGCCAGCATCTCATGTGCAATCCTTGAACACACAAGTATATGGAACTCAATCACCGAAGTTGGCAATATCTTCTTTGGTTAGTACTGACTATTATGTATGGTTTTATGCCATTTCACTCGGACGTGTCTTAGTGAGGAAATAATTCATCTTCCTCGCAAGTCTAAGGATATGTCAAACCATGTATCATCCTAAAAACAACACAAAGGTTAAAGAATTCATGCCCACAACATGGGGAGTCCCTTATTAACTAATGAAAAGAGGTAATTTATGACTACACCCTGATTCCATAGGGGAGTACCAGTCCTACTGTCTCTCTTCTAGATCCACATCGATCTCTTGCATCAGTCAAGCGCTACTAAGATGAGTTTCATGCTTATTATTCATCATGAATTAACATTTCCATAGGTAGGGGATTAAAACCCTATTGTAGAAGTGGAGCTCTACCTCACCGGTCTAAAGAGTATGGGAATCCCAGATCCCAAGTCAATGGGAAGGGCACCAAACCCATTTTCAATCATTTGGTTTACTCTTACCACTACCCAATATTTGCACCGTAGTATTGATCAAAATGCGCCAACTCATACCTCATATGACAAAACTTAGGCCACCATCTTGATCAAGGAGGTAAAAAAACCAGGATAGGATATTCCAAATATTTAATATTAGCACCAAATAATGGGGTACTGAATAAATAAGTTCACAAGGAGTCCCCCTATGAATACATAGAGTGCATTGGGGCACACATGGTGTGTGAGACCACCTAAGCATCTGGTCGTGTATCTGGTTAACACGACTTCAAACATATGTAGGTGTACATGGAATTTATGTGAGGTAGAAAATATGTTTTTCTTCACCTGACCCATGTACATGTAGTTTAACTGTGTATGTGTACCACACCGCATGTCCATATAAATTGGTGTGTGTTAGTACAGAACTATGTTTTTTCACATGACTTACTATGACATGTCCCATAAACACATGAATTGGGGTAATACACTATGTGTATCCAATTTATATGATGTGTAGTCCCCAAAGATCATATTCAACAATTATAAATGTCTACATTGAATGTTTATCTATACTACATGTTTTGAAAATTGTAATTCTATTCAGGAATTAATTTATGAAACACATGATTCACCACAATTCAACCCAAAATACATTGATCTACACAACATGTATAATAAGAAATAAAAATATGGATCTGAAACATTATTAAAAAAATAAAAAACAATAGTATCAAGACTGAAAATAAAAATGGCCTACCTCAATGGTGAACCACCAAAGATTATGTTGATGAATAGTGCCTTAGTAATTTTAGTTCTTGAATTGATGATGATCTGCTTCAGAAACATTGATTGTAAAAACATTATTTCGATGATTCGGTATCAGGTTTGTTCTTCCACAAAATGGATAATATAGGGGAATGATAGGTGTTGTTATTCTGGGTTTTGGTGTAGTAACATGATAGGAGTTGTGATATTTATGTTTAGGTAAATTAATTCATAAAATTGTCATTTATATAACAATTTAAGCAATATAACACCCTAATAACTCACTTCCATCCAACACTCCCAATGAGGAAAATTTTATGTTGTGCCTATGGTAAGCATGACATTATGGACTCAATCGTGGAATTAGAAATCTAATTTGAGACTCCATATGGGATTTTCCACTCTTCATGTGATCCTTCACGCACATGAAAAAAAAATTATTATTATTCAAATCACCGTGTCGAGGCACTTTGGCCCCCAAATTTTTGTGCCTATTCATCACCATTCTTCCAAAATATTCTTATAGGTATTGTAAATTAATACAGTTTAAAACCTAGGTATCTATAGAACTACTTTTCTAATGGACATCCAAATAAAAGGGTGGCTAGTAATTATGTTATTTGGGTCAATGTTTTACTAGATGTCCACTTCCCAGTCATTCAATAATATTTTAGTAAATAACATTATTTTAGACCCTTGTAATATTATATCTTTTTAAGAAAATTAAATTTTCCTCATCGATAATACATCCTCTTTTTAACACAAATATATGCTATGAGATGGTATTATAGTGTTAAAAACATTCTGGGTGGGGGGTTATCAATAATAGTCAAGATGCATAGTCAAATCAATTGATTATAGTGGGTAATTGAAATAAATAATCTAGATTTCACAAAAAAAATTATTCACATATTATTTAACAATAGAGGGGTGTTGAATATAGATTTTTTTTTTCAATTTACAATATATTTTTAAAATTAATTGGGTAACTGATTGTTTTTTGTAAATGATTCATTGAATGTTATGTAATAGAATATATATCTATTTCATAATTGAATTGGAAATATTATGTGGAAGTTCTTTCTCAGTTGAAGTATAACAAAGGATGATGTATCTCTATGATGATTACTATTGGTCATTATTATTAGTGTTGTGTTTTAAGCACAATGATAAATAGGTTGAGCTAAATATGGTAGAGTTCTAACATTATACCATATGAATGGAGATATCATAATTATTTACAAGGATACCCTCTCAATATGAGATGGTTAACCTTTAGTTTGATTATGTAAAACCTGGGGTCTCATAACGTACTAGTAAATAAAAATATGTGTAATTATATTTTCATCTGATTGTGTATATTATTCTTCTAAAACACTTTTTTAATTAATACTACACTTTGGTACAAAAAATAACTTTATAATGATATTGAGATAATAATGTGAGAGTCTATCACAAATTTATTTCTATAAAAAGGTGGTATTCTGCTGCCACATTATTTTTTTCCCATTGTATAGTAGTATGTCACATATTTTTATTTATATACATAACACTACATACAAATGATTCCTCTTATTATTATTTTTTTATTTTTTGTGAACTAAAGAAGACATAATACTTCTTCTTTCTAAAAATCTATTTAAACACTCATAAAATTATATTTCACACATTTTTCTATTCATATTCCTCACAAAATCAAAACTGGGTGTTTCCTTTCCATATTAAAGAGAATACTTCTTCTTATCTTGGTATTCATAGTGAAAGTATTACAAAATTCTTATTCATCCCATGAAAATTGTAATGCACAGACTCTAGTTCTTCATCCCTTATTGTCTTATTCATTTAAAACAATCCATATAAAAACTTCCCTATATCTCCCTCTTAACTAATATCATCATAATTATTATTCATGATTATTACTTTTTTGGGCCTACCTTGATACAGATGAATATAATTTTTTCTTCAATATTTATATCAAATCAATTATTTTTTAGAATATATAAATATTCCCTCTATAATATTTTTATCAAATTCCATCCGTATTTTTCATTGATAATATATATAATGTATAAGTAGGATAAAAAAATAGAGTTAGTTTATCTCTTTTCCCATATTTCTTACATAACTACATATACAATGTTGTGGGAATAAGTATACTAAAATATTTGTATACTTTAGCATATAAAAAATCCTATAATATCATATCTTGATCTTTTAAAAAATATTACCTTCATAAAATCTTGTAACTACATAAAATAAGGAATAATATTTTCATTCTGAATCATCAATTATATTGGTATTATTTCTAATTATATCCAATATAATTTTCATTCCTTAAATAATTCATTTCTAAAAACGCGTGTAGAAAATAATGCCATGGATTCCTCCTCATATTGTGCAAATCTTCTAGAAAATTTTCTTGTTGTATATTCTTGTTATTCTTAACCTTTAATACATCAATTATGTATCTTATTCTTTCATGGATAATAAATGAATTTAATATCATTGTGTATGCTTGAAATACTAGAAATTATTATCATGGCCTTACAATTCTCACTACAATATTTTCTATTCATTCATAACTATATATTCATGAATGTAACTATTTTTATGGGATAATTTTTTCTAGTGAATTCTACATGAAAACACTCTTTCAGAAAAAATTTAAACAAAATTTTGTTATAATTTATCATGAATTTTTTTTCATTTAACAAGTGAATACTTGGTATAGACAATTGTTATTTGGAGTAAAAATCATAAAATCCAATACTCTATTTTTATTATATAAATTCTCAATTCATATTTTTAGTTCACAAGTATCCCTATGAGGATCTCTATAATCATAAATATTTTAACTGTTTTCCTCTCCTACCATGATTCAAATCATCTATTAAAGGTGATATTTTATGATGTAATCAATTCAAAATGACCCAAGCATAATATCATAATATTTTTATACAGAAATTCAACTAATAAAATTTTGTTTTTCATTTAAAATTTTATTAAAAAAATAGTTTACTTGGGAACAATCTATACAAATAAAAAACCAAGGTATTAATAATAATAAGTAGAAAAATTTAAATTAAAGACTAACATTTATAGAATATATACTGACAAAAAATGAGGGTATGGATCCACCATGTGAGTTATATTGATCATTAATCTTAGTTTGTATGAAATTCATCTAAAAACCAAGTGATAGTGAATGGATTGTTTGACGGAAAAAGAATAAACCATTTTAAAATTGATTAGTTGATCAACTACACAAAAATGTGACCAAATGAAGCTATGATTAGGTGATTGATCATGAAGATTTCATTGTTTTTGGGCACCATAGAACACTCAAATCAAAGTAGATCCTCCTCAAACCATATTAATCCTTACTAAGACAACATAAAAGATCTACCAATATATTATAGATAGAATCACTACCAAAAATTACACATTCCATTTATTTCTATTAGGTTCATCTCCATACACAACAAATTTAACAATCTTCCCCTTCTTTTTCATCTATAAATATCAAAAAAAGTTATTTATAGAGAAATAGAGTTTTTCATTAGAATTTATCCTTGGTTATTAAAATATTCAAACTTATTTATCCACTTGTGTGAATAACCATTTAATAGAAATTTATTCTCATATTTTTCATATAAATTGTGGTATGTTTATTCGCAAAAAGTTACACGATATTTCTTATTAATTAATTCATATAATATAAATAATGTAATTCATGGTAATCACTTCTTCTGCAATAGGATTGGGGTTAGTAGAAATCTTATTAAAACTTTTTCGAAAACTTATTCACTACATTTATTTCATCATGATGAAATCAATCATCAAATTATACTATATATTTATTGAAACCCATTAACAAAAATAAACTCAAAAAATGAGGACTCAAAACACAAACCATTTGTATCTGTTATAAGTCCCCATAAAAGGATGTGTTATTATTTATACAGAATTATATTAATCATCATGGTCTCCCCCAATTATACATATATCCCCATAAATTATCAACAATTAATATTTCATTTCACACCCCCTTATTGAGAACAATTATAATGTACATTCGGAGAGATGGTATCAATTCATACATAAGATGAATTCCAGCAAACATTTTATTGTTAGTCTATATAGTCCAAAATCACTGAATAAAACAACGGGGTTGGGTTTAGAAAAAGAAAGTGACACATTATAAAAAAAACAAAAAAAATCAAATGAAACTACACTTTATTTCTCTAAAAATATATTTAAATAAATAAGGTTGATATAATTTATTAATTGGAATAATAATTTCTCATGAAATATATCGACCTAAATTTAATATTTGGTGAAATTTATATTAAGAACATTCTATAATAATACAATTTTATTGAGAAGAAAATAATATCAGACTCTCCAATAAATTCACCACTTGTATCCCCCCTTTGGTGGCATGTTAAACGTTCTTCATAATGATGAATATCTTCAGAAAAATGAAGATAATGATATTTTATTACATTATTTTTAAAAAAAATTAATTATTTATATGGTTTTTTAGAAATTAAGTCATACATATATTAAAAAGGAAGATATCCTTTAACATGTATTCTTTGTAATACTAAATATAACATTAAATAAGGATGTTATCTTCTTCAGTTTTTTATCTGGTGTTCATAGAATATACTTTAATAATTCAAAATATATTTAGTAGATTTTTTGGAATACCAATAGAGTTATCAAATGTAGATAGTGAATTATTTTGTTGGATTGTTCAGATCATTAAAATTATTCTATTTTCATTATGAATACATATTTTACATTGTGTGGATATCATTTGTTATATACGTCATTCATGCATAATTAATACTTGATTCTTGAACGGATTATCACTAGAAGAATGGTAAAAATTACATAATAATATATATTGTTTATACTAAACTCTCATGCATTTCATAATGAATATATCGGTTGTAATTTATTCACAGCCTCTCAAGAAATAAAATATCTCTTAGTAGACCATCTTCTTATCTTTTGGTTTTATCTTTTATATATATCTCTTTCTTCATCGCAACCTTCTATAAATATGATTGTCAAGATACTAAAATATCCTTGTGTCCATTTGAATATTTTTTGTATCCTCAATATGTTTTATTGTGATATATTTTCTCCTCACAATAATTTTTATGTTATAAACTCATGTTATATTTCATGGATTTACATCCTAGTGTTCTCTAACCTATTTTCTTCAGTACATTCTCATAAGAATTTGGTTTTACATATTTTATTGTTATTATTTACAAGTTAATTTTTCATTAATCCTTCACCTTATGTGGAATTATTTATTTATTTAACATTAATATATGTTGATATGTACATGATTCATTATAATTACGACACCCATTCCCCATAAAATAAAAAACATGAAGAAATTCATGTCTATTTAAACTAGGTAGATTTATCTTTTTAATTTGTGGTTGTTGCATCCTCTCAAGATTGATACCCCTTTAAATAGTGTTTATCACTATTTTTAAATTAATTAATTATATAAAAAATCCCATGCATAGTTTCCAAAATTATTTCAGCACCATGAGTGACCCAAAAATCCTTATATTCTATTACCCAATTCATGTTATCTAGAATTTATAAATTTTGAAGCATATAGTTTTTAGGAATTATTCATTGCTAGTTGAGATATTATAGGGGAAGTGACTTCGTCAAAAAATCTGATATACGCAATAAACATAATATTTTCTTTCTATCTCTTTTACTCTTACATATAAGTATAAATTTTTAATTTAAACCTATTTTATTTAAATACACTGATTTTTAAAAATCATTACAGCTATGTTTTGATAGTATATATAATTTTATGAACAATTCATAATTATGATTAAATTATGTAATGATCTTATTGAAATTTAATAAAGGTATTTGAACACTAGTATCATCCATATTAAAATCTACCACAATATCTATTATTCTATAACATTCCGGTCAATACCTAGATTCAGTTGTCTTCATATAAGAAATTTAATTTCACTCAAAAGTCACTTATTGTTAATAATATATTTCTCATTTATAACTACAATGAATCTCTCTTCACATTCATTTATAATACATTCAGTATCCCCATTATGAAATTTGAGTATTTCATGAAATAATGTGTCATGATATTTTTCCTATTGGCCTTGAAATATATTTGAGAATTCATGACATGCGGATCTTCTTCAAATATATGTAATTTATTGCCAAATTATTTTTGTAAGGCCCAAACCATAAAAAATTACTTAATCTTTAGTTATGTAAAGATTTATACATTGAATACCTTTTTCGGTTTAGAGTTTCAGATAACTAGGCCATAACTATTACATTGCAAATCAAATATTACAAATTATATACTTCTATAATTATCAATGTTTTTACTACAATAAAACACCCTAAATAAAACAATCATTATTTTCTTGATATAAATTTTCATGAATTCTTCATTTATATTACCCTTCCTTATACCCAGTGAAAAAATTTCGAAAACATGGGATTAGCATAAAAACATAATAAAGTTTGTAAAATAATTAAACAAAACATTAGTCCATATATACTTAAAAATCAATAAAATCATACTTTTCAATCATAAAACTTATTCTCTTTAACATTCCTCATGAAATCATAATATTTATGAATAACACATTGAAATCATAAATCATAAAGGTAAATTGTGGAATATATAACATTAATACGTTGTATCATTCATAGTTACGTAGGGAGTGACGTTTGGAATAACTATCTTGGTATATTCTCTAAATCTATTTGTTGAATCATTAATATTTACCTTCGACATATTACCCAATTCATTGGAGAGATTTCTCGGGATCACCTGCCCTAGGTTTATGATGAAACCACCTGTATACATAAACAATTCCCAAAAATCATGACATAATAATAACACATGACCAAGTATAAAGGAATGACAACATATTCACATTACAATCATAAGATATCAGTTCTATATTTTGACATAATCAATCCATTATCAAAACTATTTTCAATACAAATTTACATAAAATGGTATATGTATTTAATATTAATTTTAAAAACACTATATCTTGTAGAGGAAGCCAAATATCAAATAATTATTGTGGAAAAAAAATTACATTGTCACCACTTAAGTTAAAAAACAATCCATTTTTAGTTTAGTAAAATGCATCAGAGTAAAATATTCCTTTCGAAAACCATTTACAAGATATAAGAAATATATTTTTGCAGGAAACTGTCTGATACCACATTGAATATTTTATTGGAATTAACATATTTAAACATTAATGTACATATAAATAAATCCTTAAAAACATTTTAAAAAACATGGACATTAATCATAAATATTTAGAAAATTATATCTTTAAAACATTTAAAATATTATTTTAGTTAAAGAGTCGGTTACCTCTTGTGAAAATATATGAATAATAAAATTAAAGAATAACATTAAAAAAACTTATAATATCATAAGAATAATTATATTCATAATATAACATGTAAAATGGAATTATATACACCTTATAGGAAAGTAAATATGCACAATATCATGATTTACCTCAATTAAATGTGATTGAGACGTATTCCATTATTAAAATTCGACAGCCTAACAACAACACATTAAAAATAAAAAAATGAGTTAATGGGATAGAAAATGGTATTTTATAACTTGTAAATAAAATATACCATAATAAGGATGTATGATAACATATCCCATCATAATAAAATTTAAATTAAAATACATGACATAAAAGAAGTCTTACACTAAAAGAGGAGGGTTGAAGGTTCCCTTACATTGAGTCCGACTTGCCTCATATGTTAATTATTATTCCTGAATAATAATAATAAGATAAAATCTATTTTCTTATGAACCATTTTCAATTTTATTATTCCTTTTATATCAATTCTTACATTTCTATAGCAATTATATAATTATTTTAGTTCATATCAGACATTTTGTCGATGTTCGGAACTTGGGTCAATAATGAACTTGATATAATTATAAATTGTTCATGTGTTAAAAATTCCCTTTTTTCCAAAATGATATTAATGATTTACATATCATATATATCATATATATATATATATTATATATATTTATTTCTAATATGCTATATTATTTTGATATATGAAAATCAAATGCATCGTTCATGGAGACGGTAAGTCTAAGTACGCTTGAATGCTACTTTCATTTCTTTTTTTCTCATTTTTAAAGGAATGAAAACCAAATTATTCAAAGGTATATTATAATTACAGTATAATATATTTTCCATATATGTTACATATGTTCATTATTTACATCCTTTATATGTTTCATGTATTGCATGAACGAGTAATTTCACATTGAGGGGGCGGTAGTCCGCACTTCCTCAAATGAAATTATTGTTTTTATACAACATGAAAATCCTGAAGGTATTTTATAAATGATAATTATAGATGATTATATATATATATATATTAAATATCATAAATATCATATATAATTACATTTTCATCAGAATTGTCACCATGATAGGTGGTAGAAGAATATCAGATAATCATCGTTTCATGAGGCTGTAGCACACCGTCCACAGAAATTGTATATTCAATACCCATTAGATGGAGGTGTGTGTAAGTGTAGTTAGAATCCATGTCATAAAAAAACCTAGTATATTTTTTATATTGGTTTTTTATGTAAACAAAAAATAATAAGATCATAGGGAGTGCAGAAATAAAATAAAAGAAAAGAATGTGAGAGAAGACGTTACCTTAAAATCGAATAACTCTCTTTGATTTGGGCAAAAAGGCTTTATTGAAAAACATTTTTCCTAGGGGGATTCTAGGATGAATATGGGAATGTTTGGAGCTCATTTGAGCAGATTTTGGATGAGACAAGGGGCATGAGAGGTGTGAGTAATGAGTTAGAGGTGGTGGCCTTCTATAAGAGGGATGATGGGCTATTTAGGAAGGTTTTAATGTATTATTTTATTATAAAATAATTTTTGTTTTAAAAATGTCTAAAACTCATTTAATTCGATGATAATATGAACATAAGTCAAAATAAAATCATAAAATTATAATTGGATAGGAATTGTTTAATTTTTAATTCTTATCTTTTTTATTTAACCCTTTTTTACTCGTATAAGTTTTTCAAGCATATAACACTTTCAGAATCAAAATAGTTAATAAACAAAACAAATATCCAAATAATGAGTCAATAATAAACTTTTAGAATTATGATAACTATTTTTATAAATATTTTAGTTTTCAATTGAATAAAATTTAATAAAATATTTTATATTTCAAAATATGAATTATGTCAATTTTAACATTATTCATATCATGACATTTTTAAAAATCCAACTAATCTTGATTGATTCGAAACAAATTCATTAATACAAAGCCAACATGTATATATAATGAAAAAAATAAGTTTATGACATCACAATAACAAAATTTAATTTATTTTAACATTTATAATATCATTTATTTGAATCCATAATTAATGAATCAATAACTCCATCACCATTGTGTCATAATTAAATTTATTTATTTATTTAATAAAAATTAAAAATAAAATACCATGATATAGGAAATCTTTTTTGATTAATAATGAATTTTTATAGTTGAAAATATCATTTATATAACCCCATATAAAAATTGTTTTATGAAAATATATATGTTTATGTTACATTTTCCTTAACATTAATATATTTTTTATAAATTGATTTTTTCACTTACAAGTGGATCCATGGTGTCCCCAAATTGGCCCAAGGATGCCCATGGTCTGATATGTGTCTTGAATTATGGTTAGAACACTTGTTATGGTAATTTATTATTATTGTAATATTATTTATTACCCTTATTTACCAGATTTATCCTTTAACTATGGTAAACAAAATATTTATTGAGGCTAATATTCGTAATGTCTAAAAATTAAAGTTACATATTTAAAAGTTTTGGAAGACATTATTCCAAATATTGAATCCTTTATTCCAAATTCAAAACTCATAAGTTGAATAAGTTGAGTTAAAATTAGTTCTTATTGTCAAAACCTAAATTCATGTTTTTAAGAAATAATAACTATCAAAAGATTGACATGTGATTATGTCTAATTCCAAAGTCATATTACATCCAATTAACAAACATCGATTCAATAATAAAAATATAATCCAATTACACATTAGAACCAATTAAAATATATTATAATTATATAAATAAGTTAGATTAAAATGCAGTTTTGAATTAAAATGCAATATTTTTCACCATTCATCAAAAAATGAACTTTATAAGAAAAATTCCAAAATTTTACCGAAAGTAATTTTTGTTGTCCTTCTTCTATAGAATAAGTTTATTTTATCAAATAGAACATATAAATGTGACATAAATGGAATTCTAAAAGGATTCTCCATCAAAAGGCAGTAAATCATCCTTTTAAAGAACAATAGTGTATTTCATGCTTAACATCAGATTCATTCTTGTTTTAAGACACTAACATTTGTTGGATAAAAGTGAAAAAATTTAAAAAACATGTGTAATTATATTGCAGTTATTTATATTCATTCCCTAAAATATAATTTCTATGTTTTACCATTCATTTAAAATAGTAATATTATTATATTTTGTCGTTATAACTCAAAGTTGTGAGCACAGTAAGATTTAAATGAAACGTGTTGTTGCGTGTTTAGTAGGCTATTAGATATAACATACCCTTGATTGTAAAATTAATATTTAATTAAATAGTATTAATAAATATGAAAATTTCATATTCTATATTTACCTGGGATGTTATATCCTTCCCTTCTTTTGGGAATGGCATCATCACAATTTTAAATTTGGGAGCAGAAACTTCATTAAAATTCCACAATCAGAAAAAAGTCAATAAAACTCTCACTTTAAAAGAAATAAATAAAAGTAAAATAGTCACCCAAGATAACCCATATAGGATTATATATAGTAAAACTTGTATATGGAGGAGAAACTAAATTCCATGTTCTAATGGAGAGTGATAGAAAACCTGGTCAAGAGAATGTTATGCATCAGAAAACCACAAAATTTTTACTAGTTAAATGGTCTTTGATTACCTATTAGAGAATTTAAATGGACAAAATGGGTTTTAATTGGGTTCCCTTTCATATAGATGGTGATTTTCCTTATCATGTTGAATAATAACATAAGTAAATATACTTAATTTTCATGTAGAGTTTAATCCTTGAAATATTTTCAACCAAAAACTCATCTTTTCTCCAAATGATAAGTATTTAAGATGACTTAGTCACACCAAAACTGGTATAATCCACTCCAAGATAATCACATAATCCAAAAAATATTAACTATATATTTCCCCTATATTTAGACATTAACTAAAACCAAAATGGTTAGTACAAAATTATATAATCCCCCTAAAGGATAACCTTTTATACAATGAAATACTACTATTAATCTACAATATTGAACAAACAATACCCAAACATCAACAATGACCATTCAATATACTGTTTTACATAAAATCCTTCAATATAATCCAAAATAATATTTGAACAAAAAACCTAGAAGAATTTAATCACATAATCTTCCATAGTAAATCTTAAAATTTATCTCCAAATAACATTGACTAATCATAATGTCACATACTGAAAAGTAATTAACCTAAGAACCCATTGTCTATGATTGGTTAATCATTTCCATAAATAACCCAAATCGGTATAATACTACAATGAAACATAGATTCTTTCAGAATAAAATTTAAACCATTAGTCCATAAATAAGATCCCTTAGTATTCAATTTTTCTTAGGCATATAGTGTTCCAAAAAGAGTAAATGTCTTCAAAAATAAAATTTATCACTTATTCAAAAAATAATTTTCTTATACAATGGATATCAATTTAATAGAACATAATATACTAAATCAACTTATTATTGATCAATAAAATCATTTAACTAATCATAATAAGTCATACTAACCATCAGATTCACGTAGACCAGAAGTAGGTGATGCACCCTTTTCACCCTTCAATTGTGGGTTATATTTCTATGCCCTAGATGGATGAGATGAGTTTTTCCCAGCTTGCGTGTTTTCCATTTTTAGAAAAATAAAAAATAACCCTTACATGATTTAAACACAATGGTTTTCTTATACCTCTCATGTTCATCCCAACTCATAATGACCTCAATATCTTAATTCATGAATACTTATATATATATTTACATTTTCTTACCTCAATAATATAACACAATTCCCCAAGATAGAACATCATACCTTGATCATGATGTCCACCTGGTTTCATCATTATCTGGTTCACATAGATAGATTGTCCATTCATTACATCAATGATTTAGAGACCTTTAAAAATCATATCCTTTCTTTATCTGAATACACATCATACACCTTGGGTCCCATGGGTGATCAGTGAAAAATAGTTTTAGAAAATAATCATGTATGACATATAATTTCAAAACACTTGATAAAACATTCCTTTTATAAAACAGTCAGACCAAGATCGAGATGAAACATTAAATTAGTGGTCCTTTTAAAACACCATTAGTATGTGCTAAAATACTATATTTTAAATGAAAATATAAATTGGTTTCACAAGTTTCTCCTTAATAAGCACATTTTTCATAATCATATTATTCTTTAAAATATTATGATAAGGTAAAATATTTTAAAATTCCGTGATAATATTTACATTCTTTAAAATATAAGAATATTGAGAAAATATGATTTGATTAAATACATACCATGATCCACAATAGAATCAAGGTATAACGGAGGTGTTTGATATCTAAAAAAATTAATTTCAAGTGAGTTTTATGTTAGAAAATGTTTCATCATCGTCTGAACATGAATTTTCGAAAATTATTACATGAAATTCAACAGGAAGAGATAGAAATTATAATTGAGATCCTCCTCCTTCCATTTTAACATAATTTCCTAGATCTAAAAATTTTAAAAAAAATAAGCATATAAGTTAAATATTAGTCATAGAGACTAACCACATGTCTAACAAAAACTCTTAATCCCTAAAGTTGTTAATCCAGCCTTTGATAAAAACTATAAGGCAACATCCTTAAAAAACTACTTAATAAATAGTTAAGTAAATAATTCTACATTGAGGATCTTTTTAGGTTTATAGTTTTATAGAATCATGCAATAATTATTACATTTCATATAAAATATTACAAAGTAGACATTTCTGCTCTGACCAATTTTTTTCACAATAATAAAACTGCTTTAGTAAAACATGAATTATTTTCTTGATATAAATCTTATTGAATTCATCCTTTATCATACCCTTCCTTATAACCTGTGAAAAAAATTTCAAAAACATTGGATGATCATAAAAATATCAGTAATGGATATAAAAAAAGTAAATAAAACATTAGTCCATAAATACTTACAAATTAATAAAATATTAATTTTTAATCATAAAACATAATCTTTTTAACATACCTCATGAAATCAAAATATTTTTGAATAACACATAGAAATCCCAATCATAGGGTTAACTTGTGCCATCCGTAACATACATACATTATAACTTTTATATCTACATTGGGAGTTAGGTTTTAAATACCCATCATAGTATATTCCCTAAATCTTTAAAGGGAATCATTAATGTTTACCTATGTCACATTATCCAATGCATTGGAGAGCTATCTCGGGCTCAGCCACCCTCAGTTTATCACGGAACCACCTATATATGTAAAAAATTCCCATGAAACATAACATAATCCTAACACATGAACCATTATAAAGGAAACATAAAATTTCCACATTGTAATCACAAGATATCAGTTCAAGATTTTTACATAATCAATCCATTATCAAAACCATTTTCAATACCAAACTAACCAAAAAAGGGTATATTGTATTTACTTTTCCTTTTAAAAACACTAAATCTGGTAGATGAATACAAATATAAAATAATTATCAAAGCAGTGGAATGGTCATTGTCCCTGCGTATGTTAAATTTTTTTTCATTTAGAAAAACATTTCATAGAAAAATATTTATTTTGAAAACAATTTAAAACATTTAAAAAAGATATTTTTGAATAAAATTGTCCCATAAAACTTTGAAAATTTTATAGGAATTAAAATTTTAAAAAATTAATGTCCATATGAATAAATCCTTAAAATTATTTTGAAAACATGTACATTAATGATATATATTTTGAAATTTTATCTTTAAAACAGTTAAAACAATATTTTATTTAAAGAGTATGTTACCACTTGAGAAAATACTTGAATAAAAATAAATAAATAATAAAATACAACTGAACTTATGATAAATTTTGAATAAGGATACTTATGATATAATATTACAAAGGGCAGTATAAAAACCTTATAGGAAAATTAAGGTTCACAATATCAATATATGCCTCATTGAAAGGAGATTGAGACGCATTCCCATATGAAAATTCGACATCCAAACGACGTCACATTAAAATTTAGAAAATGAGTTGATGGGCAAGAAAAAGGTATCTCATCACATGGACATAATATGTAAAAAAATAAGGATATATGAGAACATATACCATCATAATAAAATTTTAATTAAAAGACACGACATACAAAAAATACTTTTACTAAAAGAGGAGGCTGGAATGTTCCCTTACCCCGAGTTTGACTTGTCTCGTATGTTCATTGTTATTCCTGAATAATAAAAATTATCTAACTTATACATGATTCAGAACCCTTTTTAAGTTTATAATTCCTTTTATATCACTTATTACCTTGATATAACAATTATTTAATTATTTTAGTTAATATCATACATTTTGTCGATGTTCGGAACTTGAGTAACAAATGAACTTATTATAATTAAAAATTGTCCACGTGGTCAAAGGCCCATTTTATCCAAAGTGAAATTTATGATTTAGATATCATATATATGATATATATATATCCAATATATACGTATTTATAATAGTCCACATCATTTAGATATATGAAAATGAAATATATCATTCGTGGATACGGTAAGCCGTACGTACGCATGAACACTACTTTAATTTCTTTTTTTATTGTTTTAATGGAATGAAATCAAAATAATAAATAATTATATTATAACTAAAATATAATATATATTTTAAATATGTTACAAAGTTTTATTAATTCCATATTTTATACATTCCATGTATTGTATGAACGAAGCATATCACTTTGAGGGGGCAGTAATTCGCACTTCCTGAAATGAAATTATCTTATTTACACAACATAAAAACAATAAAGGTATGTTATAAATGATAATTAAAGTTTTATAGAGATAAAATAAATATCATAAATTTCACATATAATAACAGTGCCATTATATTGTCCACAGGGAGAGGTGGTAGGAGAAGGTCGAACAATCATCATTTCGTGATGCAGTAGTTTGTCATCCACAGAAATAGTATGTTCTATACCCATTAGACGGAGGTGTGTGTAAGTGTAGTTTGAATCCTTATTATAACAATAACCAAGTATATTTATGATACTTATTTTTTTAACCAAAGAAGAAGAATATCATAGGGAGTGGAGAAGGAAAATAAAAGAAAATAACTTCTGAGAAGACACTACCATAAAATCAGGTAACTCTCTTTGATTTCTGCCAAAATGATTTCTTGAATTTCCTTATTCCTAGGGGAAGACTTATTGGAATATGATAGGAATTTTGGATTCTTATTGGAGTATATTTGGACAACAAAAGTGGCTTGAGAGGTGTGAGTAATTGGTTTGAGATGGTGGCCTTTTCTAAGAGGGAGGAGTGATTCTTTAGCGACGTTTGAAAGTATTATTTTATCATAAAATGATTTTCGATTTGAAAAGGTCCAAAACTCATTAAATTATAATATAAGATAAAAATAAGTAGAAATAAAATCTTCAGATATGAATTTGATATGTTTTGGATAATTTTTAATCTTAATCATTTTTATTTAACCCTTTTTTACTCTTACAGTTTTATCAAACATTTAACACCTTGATAATAAAAATAGTTACCAAAATATCAAAATAAAGAGTAAATAATAAAATTTTAGATTTATTAAAACTATTTGGCCAAATATTTTAATTTTATGGGTCTTTTATAGTTTTTAATAAAATCTTTAATATTTTAAAATATGAATTATGTCAATATTGACCCTATTCATATCATGCCTTTTTAAAAAATCCAAAACAACCTGATTGATTCTAAAAAACAACATTAATTAAAATATAACATGTATATATCATCCATATAATTCGTTAATGGAATATAAATAAATAAATTACATTTATTTTAACATTTATAATATCATTTAGTTGAATCCTTTATTAATAAAGTAGTCACCGCATCACCATTGTTTCATAATTAAATTTATTTATTTAATGTTTAATAATTTGAAATAATAAACCATGATGTATTAAAACTTTTTAGATTTCTAATTAATTTATATAGTATTAAATATAACTTATATAACCCCATAGAAAAATTGTTATACTAATAGATATATTTTTATGTTACATTTTCCTTAACTTTAAATCAATTTTTATAAAATGTCATTCTCCGTTACAAGTGGAACCATGGTGTCCCAAAACCGACACGAGGATGCCCATGGTCGTACATGGATCATCCAATAGGGTTATGTCATGTGTTAAGGTAATTTATTATTATAATATTATTTTATGACCCATATTTACAGGATTTACGTTTTAACCATGATAAATAAAATATTTACTGAGGTTAATATTCATAATGTATAAAAAAAATTAAATATTTACACAATTTGGACATTCGGATTCCAAATATGGAATCCATTTTTCATAATTCAAACATAGAAGTTTTTTAAATTAATTTAAATTATATTCACATTATCGAAACCAAAAATGCTAGTTTTTAATAAATAATAACTATCAAAAGATTGACATGTGTTTATGTCCAATTTCAAAATGAAATTACATCCAATGAAAAAAACTGGATTAAATGATAAAAATATAGTCAAATTAATCTTCAAAACAAACTAAAAGGATAGTGCAATCATATATATAAATATGATTAAAAGGCAGTTGTCAATTAAAATGTTGTATTTTTTAATATTCATCAAAAAAATGAATTTTATCAGAAAAATACAAAAATTTTTCCCAATGTAAATTCTGGTGTCCCTCTTCAATATAAAAAGTTCATTTTTTCAAATGTAAAATATAAAAGTTAAAAAATATATATTTAAAATGGGTTTCCATCAAAAAGTGGAAAATCGACCTTTAAAAAAAATTGAGCATTGAATGCTTAAAATCGGTATCATTCTTATCTAATGCCTCTAAAATATATTGGCTAAAACTAAAAAAATTAACAAACATCTACAATAATATTTTATTTAGTACTACTCATTCTTGCTAGTATAGTGGCTAGGAATTAACAATAATTTAAAATAATAATATTTTTTGGTTATTTTTTTTGTATAACTCAAAGTTGTGTACAATATATGATTTTAAAGAAACATGTTGTTTCATGTTGAGTATGTTATCGGACATAGCATCCCCATGAATTTAAAATTAATATTTTACTAAAAAATATTAATAAATATGAAAACCAAACGTCTCATAATGAATTGGAAGGATACCCTCTCAATATGAGATGGTTAACCCTTGGTGCGATTCTGTAAAACCTCATGTATCACAACATACTAGTAAATAAAAATATGTGTAATTCTATTTTCTTCTGATAGTGTAGAGTATTCTTTTGAAACACTTTTTTTAATTAATACTACACTTAGGTACAAAAATTAAATTTGTAATGATATTGAGATAATAATGAGAGAGTTTATCACTAATTTATATCTCTAAAAAGGTGTTATTATGCTGCCACATCATTGTTTCCCCTTGTATAATAGCCGGTCACATGTTTCTATTTATATACACTACACTACATACCAATGATTATTCTTCTTATTATTTTAATTATTTTTTGTGAACTAAAGCAGACATATCACTCCTTTTTTCTAAAAATAAAATTAACCAGTCATCAAATTCTATTTCAAACTCTTTACTATTCGTATTCCTCAAGAAATCAAAAATGGTTGTATCTTTTTTTTCTTAGAGACAAGGTTTTTTCTTATCTAGGTATTCATAGGGAATATATTACAAAATTATTATTCTTCCAATTGAAATTTTAATGCACAGTCTCTTGTTCTTCATCTCTTATTGTCTTATTCATTTAATACAATGCATTGAAAGATTTAACTGCATCTCTATCTTCTCTAACATCATCATAATTTTTATTCAAGATTAGTATATTTTTGGGCCTACCTCAATACATAACAATAAAATTTTTCTTCAATATTTATAGCAAATAAATAATTTATTGGAATATATAATTATTCCCTCTAGAATATTTTTATCAAATTCAATCAGTATTTTTCATTGATAATATATATAATATATATGTAGGATAAAACTCGGTACAGTTAGTTTTTCTCTTCTCCCATATTTTATACATAACTATATTAATAATGATCTGTGAATACATATATTAAAATATTAGTATACTTTAGCATATAAAAAAATCCTAGAAAATCATATCTTGATTTTTCCAGAAATATTTCCTTCATATATTCATGAAACTATATAAAATAGAGAATAATATTATCATTATTACTCATCTATAATATTGGTATCATTTCTCATTCTATCCAATATTATTTTTATTCTATAAATAAATCATTTTTAAAAATACATGTCAAACATAAAGTCATGGATTCCTCCTCTTATTGTGAAAATCTTCTAGAAATTTTTCTTATTTTATAATATTGTAGTTCTTCCCCATTAATACATTAAAAATTTATCATCTTCATTCAAGGATTATAAATGTATTTAATATCATTTTGTATTCTTGAAATACTATAAATTTTTATCATGTCCTTACAATTATCAGTATAATAATTTCTATTCATTCATAACCAAATATTCATGTACGTAACTATTGTTGCGGGATAATTTTTTCCAGTGAATTATATATGAAAACACTCGTTCAGCTTCACTTTAGACTAAATTATGAAATAATTTATCATGAAAATTGTTTCTATTTAATAAGTGAATACTTTTCATAGAATAATATTATTTGGAGTAAAAATCATAAAATCCATTACTTTATTTTTTGTGTAATCATTCTAAATTCATATTTTTAGTTCACAATCATCCTTGTGAGGATCCCCACAATCTTCAATATATTATCTTATTTTCCTCTCCTACCATGAATCCAATATTCTATTAAAGGTGATATTTTATGACTTAATCAATGCAAAATGACCCAAGCATTATCGGATAATATTTCTATATAAAAACTCAACAGATGAAATTTTGATTTTAAACTAAAATTTCATTAAAAAATATTTTATTTGGGAACAATCCATACTAAGAAACAACCAAGGTATTAATTTTAATAAGTATAAAAAAATTTACATTATATACCAACTTATCTTGAGTATATACTAACTGAAATATAAATTTAGAGTATGGATAGACCGTGTGAATTATATTGATCATTAATCATTGTTTGGATCAAATTCATATAAAAACCAAGTGATAGTGAATGGATTGTTTGGATGAAAAAGAATAAACCATGTTAAAATTGATTAGTGGACCGACTACACAAAAATGTCACCTAATGAATCTATGATTAGGGGATCGATCATGAGGATCTCATAGTTTTTAGGTTATATACAGTACTCAAATCATACTAGATCCTCCTCAAACAATATTAATCCTTCCTAAGAGAATATAAAAACTATACCAAGATATTATAGAAAAAATATCTATATAAAATAACACATTCCATTTATTTATTTTAGGATCATCTCCATAGACAAAAAATTTCACATTCTTCCCCTTCTTTTTCATCTATAAATATCAAAAAAGTGATATATAGAGAAATATATTTTTTTCATTAGAATTTATCCTTGGTTATTTTAAATATTCTAGCTAATTTCTCCACTACTATGAATAAACAATGAAATGAAATGTATTCTCATATTTTTCATATAAATTATGGTATATTTATTCATAAAAAATTATAAGATTTCTCTTTTAAATTTATTCATATAACCTAAATAATGTAATTCATGGTAATAACTTCTCCTCCAATAGGCTTGGGTTAAGTAAAAAACATATGGAAACTTTTTCAAAAACATATTCACTAATTGTTTTCATCATGATTACATCAATAATCAATTATACTCTATATTAATTGAAAACCATTAAAAAAATAAACTAAAAAACGAGGAATCAAAACAATACCCATTTGTATTTGTAATCAGTCCCCATAAAAGGGTGTGTTATTAGGTATACGCAACTATGATAATCATCATGGCCTCTCCAAATTTTACATATATCCCCATAGCTTATCTACCATTAATTTTTCATTTCACAACCCCATATTGTGAACCAATATAAAGTACATTCGGAGAGATGGTACCAATTCATTCATAATAAACATTCCAACAAATATTCAATTGTTAGTCTATATAGTACACGATCACTAAATAAAATAATGTGGTTGGGTTTAGAAAAGAAGTGACACATTATCAAAAAAATACGAAACAAAATACATTAAAACTACACATTATTTCTCTAAAAATATATTTAAAACATTCTGATTGAGATAATTTATTAATTGGAATATTAATTTCCCATGAAATATATCGACCTAAATTTCATATTCGGTGAAATGACTATTAAGAACATTCTAGAATAATATAATTTTATTGAGAAGAAAATAATATCAGATTATTGAATAAATTCACTACTTGTATCACCCTTAAAGAGGTATGTTAAACATTCTTCATAATGATGAATATCTTAAAAAAATTTAGATAATGATATTTTATTAAATAATTAAAAAAATGAATTATTTATGTGGTTTTATAGATATGATTTCATCCATATATTAAAAAGGATGATATCATTTAACATGTATTATTTGGAATACTAAATATAACATCAAATTAGGATGTTATCTTCTTATGTTTTTTATATGGTGTTCGTAGCATATAATTCAAAGATTCAAATGATGATATTTAGTAGATTTTCTAGAATACCAATTTAGTTATCAAACATATATGGTGAATTATTATTTTTGATTGCTCAGATCATGAAAATCAAAAAAAAAATCACTATGGATACATATGTTTGTTTGTTTTTATATCATTTGTTTTCGTCATCATTCACCCATAATTAATCCTTGATTCTTGTAAGGATTATCCCTAGAAGAATAGTAAAAAAATAACATTATGTATTGACTATATTAAACTCTCATGCATTTCATATCCAATATATTGGTTGTCATTTATTGGGAACCTCTTAAAAAATTAAACATATCTTAATGGACCATCTTCTTATATTTTGGTTTTATATTTTACATATATCTATTTCTTCATCCCAACCTTCCATAAATATGCTGGTCAAGATACTCAAATATCGATGAGTAGATTGGAAAATTTTTGGGATCCTTAATATGTTTTATTGTGAAATATTTTCTCCTCACAATAATTTTTATGTTATAAACTCATATTATGTTTCATGGATTTAAATCCCATTGATATCTCACCTATTTTCTTTAGCACATTATCAGAAGAATCTGGTTTTACATCTTTCATTGTTTTTATTTCCAAGTTTTCTTTCTTTACTCGTTCACCTTATGTGGAATTATTTCTTCGTTTAACATTAATATATGTTGATATATACATGATTCTTTATTATTACCACAGTCATTCCCCATACAATAAAAAATTAATTAAATCAATTTTATTTGAACCATATAGATTTATCATATTAATTTGTTGATGTTACATCCTCTCAAGATTGATACCCCTTGAAATAGTGTTCATCTTTATTATTAAATTATTTATTTATTTAAAACATATCATTCATAATTCCCAAAATTATTTCACCACCATGAGTGACCAAAAAAAATTATATTCTTTTATCCAATTCTTGTTACCTAGAATTTAAAAATTTTAAATCATATAGTTTTTAGGACATCTTCATCGCTGGCTGAGATCTTATAGTTGAAGTGAATTAATCAAAAAATATTATATACGGAGTAAACATAAAATTATTATTACTATCTCTTTTACTGATCCATATAAGTATTAATTTTGAATTTAAATCTATATTATTTATATAAAATGATTTTAAAAAATCATTACAGTGTATTTTCAATAGTACATATTCTTTTATGAACACTTCATAATTACCATTAAATTATGTAATGATCTTATTGACATTTAATGGAGGTATTTGAACACTAGTATCCTCCCTATGACAGTCTATCGTAATATCTATTATTCCATAACATTCTGGTCAGGATAGATTCAGTTGTCTTCAAATAAGAAATTTAATATCACCCAAAAGTCACTTATTATTAAGAATATATTTCTCATTCCAAACTACCATGAATCTCTCTACATATTCATTTATAATACATTCAATATCCCCATCATGAAATTTGAGTATTTAATGAAACAATGTGTCATGATATTTATCCTATTGGCCTTAAAATCAATTTGAGAATTCATGACACCAGGATCTTCTTCAAATAATTGGAATTTATTTCCAAAATTTTTTTATGGCCCCGACCAAAAAAATTACATAATCTTGAGTTAAGTCAAGATTTATACATTGCAGATCTTTTCTGGTTTAGAGTTTCTGAGAATTAGGCCATAACTATCACATTGCAACTCAAAAATTTAAAATTATATACTTCAACACTTATCAATTTTTTCAAGGAAATAAAACTCTTTAAATAAAATAATAATTATTTTCTTAATATAAATCTTCGTGAATTATTTATTTCTCTTACCTTTCCTTATACACTGTGCAAAAATTTCAAAAACATGGGATGAGCATAAAAACATAGTAAGTGTTATAAAATAATTAATGAAAACATTAGTCTATCTATACTTACAAATCAATAAAATTATAATTTTTAATCATAAAACATAATCTATTTAACAAACCTCTTGAAATAATAATATTTATGAATAACACATTGAAATAATAAATCATAAAGGTAAATTGTGAAATGCATAACATACTTACATTTTTTGCATTCACATCTACATAGGGAGTTACATTTGGAATAACCATTATGTTGTATTCTCTAAATATCTTAATAGAAACATTAACATTTACCTCCATCATATTACCCATTGCATTGAAGTGCTATCTTGGGATCACCATCCCTAGTTTTATCATGGAACCACATGCATACATAAACAATGCCCAAAAAGCATAACATAATCATAACACTTGAACAATATTAATGTAATGACAACATATCCACATTACAATCACAATATATCAGTTCCAGATATTGACATGATCAATCCATTGTCAAAATTATTTTCAATACCAATTTACTTAAAAATTGTATATAGTATTTACTTTTCCTTTTAAAAACACCATGTCATGTAGAGGAAGCCAAATATCAAATATTTTTCATGGAAACAAAAATTACATTGTCACCACTTAAGTTAAAAAAACATTCATGTTTTTGTTTAGTAAAACTCTTCATAGTAAAAGATTCCTTTTCAAAACCATTTAAAACATTTAAGAAATTTATTTTTGAATCAAAGTGTCTGATAGAAATTTGAATCTTTCATAGGAATTTAAATATTTAAAAATTAATTTAAATATAAATAAATCCTTAAAAACATTGTGAATACATTGAAATTAATGAAAAATATTTAGAAAATTATATCTTTAAAATATTTAAATTATCATTTTGGTTAAAGAGTCAGTTACCTCTTGAGAAATTACATGAATAAAAAAATAAGAGAATAACCTTAATCAAAACATATAATAT
This sequence comes from Viscum album, assembly GCA_963277665.1. NCBI lineage: Eukaryota > Viridiplantae > Streptophyta > Magnoliopsida > Santalales > Viscaceae > Viscum > Viscum album. Next base: position 1,174,919,575 of record OY728166.1, on the reverse strand, counting down.
CATGAGAATGTGGATATTCATTATATAACATATAAAAGGGAAGTTTATTAACTTTATAGGATAATAAAGCTTCACAATATAAATATATGCCTCAATTAAAAGAGATTGAGACGTATTCCCCTATGAAAATTTGGCAACCTAACAGCAACACATTAAAAATAAAAAAATGAGTTGATGGGAGAGAAAAGGTTCTATCATCACTTGGACATAAAATATACAATAATAAGGATATATAATAACATTTCCCATCATAATAAAATTTAAATTAAAAGACATGACATAAAAGAGGTCTTATACTAAAAGAAGAGGGTGGAAGGTTCCCTTACCTCGAGTCCGACTTTCCTCATATGTTAATTGTTATTCCTGAATAATAAATATATGATAATTTCTATTTTCTTGTCAACCTATTTCAAGTTTATTATTCCTTCCATATCACTTATTACCTTTCTATAACAATTATTTAATTATTTGAGTTCATATCAGAAATTTTGTCGATGTTCGGAACTTGAGTCAATAATGAACTTGATATAATTATAAACTGTTCATGTGGTAAAAATTTCCTTATCTCAAAAATAATACTAATGATTTAAATATAACATATATATATATATATTATTTATTTCTAATATTATATATCATTTTGATATATGAAAATAAAATGCACCGTTCATGGAGACGGTAAGCCGTACGTACGCATGAATGCTACTTTCATTTCTTTTTATTCATTTTTAAAGGAATGAAAACAAAATTATACTTAGGTATATTATAATTATAATATAATTAAAATATTCTATATGTTACATATGTTCATTATTTTAATCCTTTATATGTTTCATGTATGGCATGAACGAGTCATATCACTTTGATGGGGCGGTAGTCCGCACTTCCTCAAATGAAATTATTGTATTTATACAACATGAAAAGCCTGAAGGTATTTTATAAATTATAATTATAGAAGAATATATATATATATAATAAATGTAAAAAATATCATATATAATTACATTTCCATCATAATTTACACCATTAGAGGTGGTAGGAGAAGATTGGATAATCATCGTTTCGTGAGGTCGTAGTTCACCGTCCACAGAAATAGAATATTCTCTACCCATTAGACGGTGGTTTGTGTAAGTGTAGTAAGAATATATACCATAAAAAACCTATTATATTGAGTATATTGGTTTTTTTATGTAAAAAAATAATAATAAGATCATTGGGAGTGGAGAATGAAAATAAATGAAATGAAGGTGAGAGAAGACGTTACCTTTAAATCAGATAACTCTCTTTGATTTGAGGCAAAAGACATTCTTAAATAACCTTATCCCTAGGTAAGGCTTCTTGGAAAAATATAGGGATGTTGGGAGCTTATTTGAGAATATTCTGGATGATCTAAGAGGCTTGATTGGTGTGGGTAATGAGTTAGAGCTTGTGGCCCTCTAAAAGAGGGAGGATGGGCTATTTAGGAAAGTTTTAATGTATTATTTTATTATACAATGATTTTTGTTTTAAAAAGGTCCAAAAATCATTAAAATAGAATATAATATGAACATAAGTCTAAATAAAATAATTCAATAATAATTTAATCAGAATCATATAATTTTTAATTCTTATCTTTTTTATTTAACACTTTTTTACTCTTACCATTTTATCAAGCATATAACACTTTGATAACAAACATATTTACCAAAACATAAAAAATATCCATATAAAGAGTCAATAATAAACATTTATAATTATTATAACTATTTCGATGAATATTATATTTTTTCAATTGAGTAATATTTAATAAAATATTTTATATTTTAATATTTGAATTTTGTCAATTTTAACACTATTCATATCATGACATTTTTTAAAAACCAAAACATCTTGACTGATTAAAAAAAACATCATTAATACAAATTTAAATTGAATTTATAATTTAAAAAATTTGTTCATGACATAAAAATAACAAAAATTCTTTTATTGAAACATTTATAATATCATTTATTTGAATATGTTATTATTGAATCAATAATTGCATCACCATTGTGTCATAATTAAATTTATTTATTTTATTTATAAAAATTAAAAATATAATACCATGATGTAGGAAATATATTTGGATTAATCATTACATTTTATATTTGAAAATATCACTTATATTAACCCATATAAAGAATGTTTTACCAAAAGATATATGCTTATATTTCATTTTCCTTAACTATAAATTAATTTTTATAAAATGTCATTTTCTCTTACAAGTGGATCCATGGGGTCCCCAACCAACCCAAGGATGTCCATGGAAGGATATGGGTCATAAAATAGGATTAGGACACATGTTATGGTAATTTAATATTACTATAATATTACTTATTACCATTATTTACCAGATTTACCCTTTAACCATGGTAATCAAAATATTTACTAAGGATAATATTCATAATGTATAAAAATTAAAGTTACATATTTAAAAAATTTGGACCACATAATTCCAAATATGGAATAAATTATTCAAAATTCAAAACATAGAAGTTGCATAAGTTGAGTTAAAATTTGTTCTTGTTGTCAAAACCTAAAAGCATTTTTAAGAAATAATAACTATCAAAAAATCAACATGTGATTATGTCCAATTTCAAAGTCAAATAACATCCAAGGAAAAAAAATTGGATTAAATTATTAAACTATAATCAAATTTCACTTTATAACCAATTAAAATTATATTGTAATTATATAAATATGTTACACTAAAAGGCAGTTTTGAATTAAAATGCAATATTTTCCACCATTCATCAAAAAATGAACTTTAGTAGAAAAATTCCAAAATTTTACCCAATGTAAATTTTGGTGTCCAAATTCTATATAATATGTTTATTTTTTCAAATAAAGCATTTAAAATTTACATAAACAGGATTTGAAAAGTACTCTCTATCAAAAGGCAGTAAATTTAGCTTTTAAAGAAGAATAAAGTATTTCATTCTTAAAATCGGAATCATTCTTTTTTTAAGACTCTAAAATTTATTGAATAAAAGTAAAAACATTAAAAACACATGTGTAATTATATTTCAGGTAGTTCTATTATTTTCTTATAAAATAATTTCTAGGTTTTAACAACCATTTAAAATAGTAATATTATTAAATTTTTTCAGTATAACTCAAAGTTATGTGCACCATAAAATTTCAATGAAACTTGTTATTTCATATTGAGTATGCTATTAGACATAGCATCCCCTTGATTGTAAAATTAATATTTAATTCACAAATATTGATAAAGATGAAAATTTCATATTCCTTATTTACCTGGGATGTTACATTGTTCCCCCTTTTTGGGAATTACATCATCATAATTTAAAAATTGGGCACAAAAACATCATTAAAATTCCACCATTAGAAAAATGTTAATAAAACTATTACTTTAAAAGAAATAGAAGTAAAATAGTCACCCGAGATAACCCATATAGGATTATATATAGGAAAACATGTATATTGAAGAGAAAATAAATTCTATGTTCTCATGGAGAGTGATAGATAACATGGTTAGGAGAAAGTTATCCATCAGAAAACTGAAAAATTGTGACTAGCTAAAAGGCCTCTGATTCCCTAGTAGGGAAAGTAAATATAAAGATGGGTTTTTAGGTTCCCTTTTATAAAGATGGTGATTTTCCTTTTGATAATGAATAATAACATAAGTAAATATACTTACTTTTCAAGTAGAGTTTAATACTCTAAATAGTTTCAACCAAAAACTCATCATTTCTCCAAAAGATAAGTATTCAAGATGAATTGGTCACACCTAATGTGGTATAATCCACTCCAATAGAATAACATAATACAAAAAAGATTAACTATATATTTCCCAAATATTTAGATATTAACGAAAACCAAAATGGTTTGTACTATATAAGATAATCCCCATGAAGGATAATATTTTATAAAACAAAATACTATTATTAATCTCCAAAATTGACCAACCAATACACAAAGTTCAATAAATACCATTCAATATATTGTTTTCCTTAAAATCCTTCAATATGATCCAAGCTAATATTGGAACCCAAAACTCAGAAGAATTTAATCACATAGCCTTCCATAGTAAATATTAAAATTTATATCCAAATAATATTGACTAATCTTAAAGTCACATACTGAAAAGTAATTAACCTAATAACACATTCTCTACGATTGGTTAATCATTTCCATAAATAACCCAAATCTCTATAAGACCACAATAAAACATAGATTCTTCCAAAATAAAATTTCAACAAATATTCCACAAATTAAATCCCTTAGTAATCAATTTTCCTCAGTCATATAGTGTCCCCAAATGATAAAATGTCTTCCAAAATAACATTTATCACTTAATCCCCAAATCATTTTCTTATACAAAGTATATCCATTTAATAAAACATAATATACTAAATCAACATATTATTGATCAATAAAATCATTTAACTAAAAATAATAATACATACTAACCATCAGATTCTTGTAGGCCAGAGGTAGGTATTTTGCCCATGTCACCCTTCAATTGTAAGTTAGATTTCTATGGCCTTACCGTATGATACTAGTTATTTCCCAGCTTGTGTGCTCTCCATATTTATAAAACTCCAACTTATCCCATACATGATTTAACCTAAATGTTTGTCTTATACCTCTCATTTTCATCCCAACTCATAATTACCTAAATATCTTAATTCATGAATACTTTTATATATATTGACATTTTTACCTCTATAAAATAACACTATTACCTAAGAAAGAACATCTTACCTAGATCATGAAGTCAACCTGGTTTCATCCTCATCTAATTAACATAGATAGATTGTCCATGCAATGAAAACATGATTTATAAACCCTTCAATATAATATTATTCCATTATCCAAATACACCTCGTAAACCTTGGGTCATATGGGTGTTCATAGAAAAATAGTTTCTGAAAATAATCATGTATGCCATATAATTTCTAAAAATCTGATAAAACATTCTTTTTATAAAACATTCATACCAATATATAGATGAATCTTTGAATCAACGGTCCGTTTAAAATACCATAAGTATGTGCTAAAATACTATTTTAAATGAAAATATAAATAAGTTTCACAGGTTTCTGCATCGCCAACACCTTTTTAAAAATCATAATATTCTTCAATATCTTATGATAATGTTAAATATTTGAAAATTCCATGATAATATTTACTTTCTCTAAAATATAAGAATACTAAGGAAATATGATTTGATTAAATAAAATCCATGATCCATAATGGAATCGAGGTACAACAGAAGTGTTTGATATCTAAAACAATTGCTTCCATGTGAGTTGTATGTTAGAAAATGATTCATCATCATCTGGACATGACCTTTCAAAAATTATTACAAGAAAGTCACCAAGAAGAGATTGGAATATCATTTGAGATCCCCCACCTTATATTTTAATATACTTTCCTAGATCTGAAAATGTTAAAAAATAAGGATTTAAGTTAAAGAGTTGACACAAAGACTAACCATGTGTCTAAAGAAAACTCTTAATCCCTAAATTTGTCTAAACCAACCATTGATACAGACTATAAGGACCCATCCTTAAAACATTACATAATCATTAGTTAAGTCAATAATTCTACATTGAGGATATTTTCAGGTTTAGAGTTTTAAATAATCATTCCATAACCATTACATTGCATCTAAAATATTACAATGTAGACATTTCTACACTAACCATTTTTTTTCACAACAATAAATCTCTATAAGAAAAACATGAATTATTTTCATGATATAAATCTTCATGAATTCATCCTTTATCATACACATCCTTATACCCTAAGAAACATATTTCAAAAACATTGGATGAGCATAAAAATATCAGTAAGGGATATAAAATAATTAAAGAAAACATTGGTTTATCAATACATACAAATCAATAAAATTGTACATTTCAATCATAAAACATAATTTCTTTAGAATACCACATGAAATAAAAAGATTTATGAATAAGACATATAAATCCTAAATAATAGAGGTAACTTGTTCCATCCATAACATAATTATGTTGTATCCTTCATAGGTATGTTGGGAGTTACATTTTAAATACACATCACTGTATATTCCCAAAATCTCTTTGGAGAATCATTAATATTTTCCTCTGTCACATTACCCAATGCATTAGAGAGCTATCTCGGGGTCACCCAGCCTCAGTTTATCATGAAACCACCCATATACATAAAAATTACCAAGAAACATAACATAATCATTACACATGAACAAGCATGAAGGAAAGATAACTCTTCCAAATTTCAATCACAAGTTATCAGTTCATGATATTTACATAATAAATCCATTATCAAAACTATATTCAATACCAAACTAACCAAAAAAGGGTATGTGATATTTACATTTCCTTTTAAAAACACTATGTCTAGTAGAGGAACCCAAATATAAAATAATTCTCAAAGTATCAGAATGGTCATTGTCACCGCGTATGTTAATTTTTATTTCATTTAGTGAAAAACTTCGTAGAAAAAGTTTCATTTTGAAAACCACTTAAAACATTTAAAAATTATATTTTTTAATCAAAGTTTCCTATAACACTTTGAAAAAATTATTGGAATTAAAATTAGAAAACATTAATGTCTATATGAATAAATCCTTAAAAACATTTTGAACACATGGACATTAATAATAAATATTTTGAAATTTTTATCTTTAAAACATTTAAAACTATATTTTTTTAAAGATTCTGTTACCACTTGAGAAAATACTTGAATACAAATAAATAAAGAATAAGATTCAACAAAACTTATGATATCTCTAGAATAAAGAGACTTATGATATATCATTTTAAAGGGTTTTATATACACCTTATAGGAAAATAATGGTTCACAATATCAATATATTCCTCAATGAAAGAATATTGAGATGTATTCTCTTACGAAAATTCGGGTTCCTAACGACGTCACATTAATATTTAGAAAATGGGTTGATGGGAGAGAAAAGTTTATATCATCACATGAACATAAAATGTTCAAAAATTAGGATATATGAGAACATACCCTGTCATAATTAAATGGAAATTAAAATACATTACAAAAAAAAATACTTTTACTAAAAGAGGATGGTGGAATGTTCCCTTCCCTCGAGTCTGACTTGTCTCGTATGTTCCATGTTATTCCGGAATAATAAACATTATTTAATTTCTACATGATTCAGAACCCTTTTTAAGTTTATTATTCCTTTTATATCACTTATCACCTTTCTATAACAATTAGTTTATTATTTCAGTTCATATCGTACATTTTTTCGACGTTCAGAACTTGAGTAAAAAATGAACTTGTTATAATTACAAATTGTCCACAAGGACAAAGACCCATTTTAACCAGAATTAAATTCATGATTTTGATATCATATATATGATATATATATTCCATATATATGTATTTATAATAGTTCACATCATTTGGATATATGAAAATGAAATATATAGTTCATGGAGATGGTAAGCCGTACGTACGCATTAATGCAACATTCATTTAATTTTTTTAAATTTTAATAGAATGAAATAAAAATTATAAATATGAATATTATAAATCTAATATAATATATATATTATATATTTTAGATATGTTTATTAATTCCATCCTTTATACATTCCATTTTTTGTATGAATGAGCCATATCACTTTGAGGGGGCAGTAATCTACACTTCCTCAAATGAAATTATCATATTTACACAACATGAATAGCATAAAGGTATAATATGAATGATAATTAATGAATCATATAGATAAAATTAATATCATAAATTTTACAATATAATAACAGTGCCATCATGTTTTCCACTGGGAGAGGTTGAAAGAGAAGGTTGAACAATCATCGTTTCATGAGGGGGTAGTTTTTCATCCTAAAAAATAGTATGTTCTATACCCATTAGACAGAGGGGTTTGTAAGTTTAGTTCGAATCCTTATCGTAAAAATAACCTAGTATATTGATGATACTTATTTTTTTATGTAACCAATGAATAATAGTAACATAGGGAGTGGGGAAAGAAAAATAAAAGAAAATAACATCTGAGAAGATAGTACCATTAAATCGGGTAACTCTCTTTGATTTCTGCCAAAATAATTTCTTTAATTTCCTTATTAATAGGTGAAGATTTATAAGAGGAATATAGGGATGTTTGATGCTTACTGGAGCAGATTTTGGACAATAAAGTTGGCTTGAGAGGTGTGAGTAATGGGTTTGAGATGGTGGCCTTTTCTAAGAGGGAGGAGGGACTCTTTAGCAACATTTTAAATTATTATTTTATTATAAAAAGATTTTCTTTTTAGATAGTTCCAAAAATCATTAAAGTCTAAGATAAGATAAAAATAAGTCGAAATTAATATTTCAATAATAAATGGATATGTTTTGGATAATTTATCATCATTATCGTTTTTATTTAACCCTTTTTACTCATACTGTTTTATCAAACATTTAACACTTTGAGAATCAAAATAGTTACCATAACATTAAAAATATCAAAATAAAGAGTAAATAATAAAATTTTAGATTTATTAAAACTATTTGGAGAAATATTATAAGTTTTTTTAAATTTTATAGTATTTAATATAATATTTTGTATTTTAAAATATGAATTATGTCAATTTTGGCACTATTCATATCATGACATTTTTTAAAATCTAAACCACCATGATTGATTCTAATAAACTACATTAATTATAATATAACTTGTATATATCATCCAAATAATCCTCAAATGGCATAAAAATAAAAAAAATTACATTTATTTTAACATTTTTAATATCATTTATTTGAATCCTTTATTAATTAAGTAATCACTGCGTCACCATTGTTTCATCATTAAATTTAGTTATTTAATGTCTAAAAACTAGAAATAAAATACCATGATGTATTAACAATTTTTATATTTCAAATTATATTTTATAGTATAAAATAGAACTTATATAACCCCATAGAAACATTGTTTTACTAATAGATAAATGTTTATGTGACATTTTCCTTAACATTAAATCAATTTTTATAAAATGTCATTTTCCATTACAAGTGGCAACATGGGGTCCCAAAAATGACCCAAGGATTCCCATGGTTTTACATGAATCAGAAAATAGGGTTATAAAATGTGTTAGGGAAAATTATTATTATTACAATATTATTTGATTACCCTTATTTACCAGATTTACGCTTTAACCATGATAAACACACTATTTACTAAGGTTACTATTCATAATGTATAAAACAAAAAACTATACATTTACACATTTTGGACCTCTGGATCCCATATATGGAATCTATTTTTTATAATTCAAAACATAGAAGTTTTGGAAATTAATTTAAAATAAATTGACATTGTCCAAGCCAAGTAGCGTGATTTTAATAAATAATAACTATAAAAATATTGACATGTTTTTATGTCCAATTTAAAAATGAAATTACATCCAATGAAAAAAACTGGATTAAATGATAAAAATCTATTTCAATTAAAATTTAAAACAAACTAAAAGAATATTATAATCATATAAATAAATTTGATTAAAAGGAAATTTGGAATTAAAATGAAGTATTTTTTTACTATTTATAAAAAATGAACTTTATCAGAAAAATACCAAAACATTTCCCAAAGTAAATTTCTATGTCCCTCTTCTAAATAAAAATTTCATTTTGTAAAATGTAAAATATAAAAGTTAAATAAACTATATTTAAAAAGGTTGTCCACCAAAAGGAATTAAATAAACCTTTTAAAAAAATTGAGCGTTGAATGGTTAAAATCGGTATCATTATTATTTTAAGCCTCTAAATATTTTTGGATAAAACTAAAACATTTAACAAACATCTATTATCATATTTTATTTAGTACTATTCATTATCTACAAAACAATTTCTAGACATTAAGTACAATTTAAAATAATAATATTTTTATATTATTTTTTTGTATAACTCAAAGTGTGTGCAATGTATGATTTTAAAGAAAATCGTTATTGCGTTTTTAGTATGATATCAGACAAGAATCCCCTTGAATGTTAAATTAATATTTAACTAAAAAATATTAATAAATATGAAAATTTTTTATTCATTATTTACCTTGGATATTACAATTTAGTGGCCTATTCTTTTTCATATATGATTTCAATAAACTATTCATTAAATTTAGATAAAATATATTTAATATAATCATTCACATATTATTTCAAATTAAAATATTTAGATATATTTATACAATATATCTCACATTATTTGGAATTTTTCTCTATGTTATATTCTACACATTCAATATGGTTGATCTATATTTGATTTCATTCAAAACTCATAGAAATAAAATTTAAAATTCATTTTGGAAAATAGTGAATCAATTATTCTAATTCATCAAAAGGGAAAAAATCAAAATATAACCACTTCATCTAGATCCTACCTCTACTTTAATATATTTATCATATTTATTTTCACATTCCTCATGATCACTAGAATCACATGATCCTGTTGAGGGGGAAGCGGGTTCAATACCTTGGTTTTAAAATAAACCATCTATTTCTTTCATTAATAACATATCTATATTATTCACCATTAATGAAAGTTGAATCTTAAAATTATTAATCCTCTTAAATGGGGGATGACTTCTGTTAGGTCCACAAGGCTGAATACCCTGAGAGGGGGGGTGATTTAGGGTATGACTAATTTAATATTAACGCCCATTATGATCTTGTTTCGCTATTAAGAAAAACACTCTTCTCTCTCACTCCTGTTGCACAAAGTAAAATAGAAAGTAATGCATGCATAGGACACAACAATTTTACTTGGTTCACTGCATTGGGCTACGTCCAAGGAGCATACGCCGACAAGTTGTCAGTCATACCAATTCCACTAAACTTCACTAGATGTGGATTAAAATGTTCGGGCAAGATCACTTATATGCCCAGGATCATAGCCATTACAATGTTTAGGGTCATCTCACTGCTTCCCCAAAGGTCACTCCCTGTTTCTCTCTCTGGCACACTGCCGGTGGAGAGGATCATTTTCTTTCTCTTCATTTTCCCACTACTCTTGGAAGGAATCCACTAACAGTTTATAGACCTGTAGGTCTCTTCATTTTCATGAAATAATGCATCTTCCTCTTTTTGTAGATTCTCTATTGAAGTAAAACTTTCACCTTTAGATTCATATCTCTTTGCACCGAAGGTATCAGGAAAACATCCAGCATCCACGTAGCTCGAAAAACACTGCTGGAAATAAACCTTACTTGGCGTGCAAGTCTATATCGGTGTGCAGGTATCGGCGTACAAGTCCACCTTAGACACTTGCGCGACACAATATTCCTCAACTCCATACCTGCGCGACTCTCTTCCTTTTATGCCCAGACCAATGTTGGCGTGCAAGTTCCAACCGGCGCGCAACTTATCACACCAGCACACAACTTCACTTGCGCGACCCACAAACCACTTACGCGACCACTACACGTGCACGACGGGAGATCTGATTTCTCAAAGTGTTGAACTCCGGTTTAGAATGATGAGGGGTGGTCCAGTATTTATAGGCAAATTGGCCACCCTGTGCGATGGCGTGCAGGTCACCTGCGCGACCCATTCTCGGTGCGCAAGGCTTCTGTCCTCCTAGACACTTGCACGACCAACTCCCAAACTTGCGAAAACCTATTTCCTTAGCCATATTTGGATCTTCTGATCTTGAAAAACATATGATGCGCAAGTTTTCTATACTCCAAGTCCTTGGCGCGCAAGTCCATTTTCCAAAAACACTTTTCATCATTTGTCGATTTTGAGGCCCAAAAATTTGTAAAACACTGGAAAACGGTGCCACCTTGTATATGTTCTTTTATACCGCCTCCAGATCATCCATTCCTTTTGTCGACATTCTTGAATCAAACATGGATCATTGACCTCAACTCTTGAACTCAACATTTCATCATGAAATCCTCTTTGTCAACAAATTTCTATGTCATTGTTTTGCTTTGTCAACAATCACTACTCAGATGTCCACTTTTTCAACAAACACAATCACCTAAAAAATGCTTCAATGATGCCTTGAGGGATTTTTGCCCAACAATCTCCCCCTTTGGGTTTGTTGACACCTCTTTTATGGAAAGATACATCGTTAATTATTCATCCACCATTCGCCTTTGGCGATTATGATAGCAATCAAGGATTTACTTAACATATACTCTAAGCCCACATGAGCAATGCTCGGTGTGAGAAACAAGAGTAAATGGAATGTTCATCAATGAATCACTTCATATCTGACATCCACTGTTGACACCAAACTGATTCCAATTTGTACTAAACTGATACCAATTGTTGAAGGACATGTTGTAAGGACAATGTTTGGTTTGGAAATATTGTCACCACTCTCTAACACCACTCTTCTGCTTTTATCACGATCATCAGCTGTCGTTATGTCTATCCTTTGATCGATCACTTCTAGCATCGTCATATTTAATATGCTCCCCCTTTCTGTTCACAGCTTCATCCCTTGTCAGCTACAAAACCACTTTAGCCCTATTTCCTATGTTGTCTAAGCTATGCTCTGGCTAAACACGGTCAAATAGCTTCCACTCCCCCTATCTAGCTACTCCACTTATCAGCTTCTCCTCTTATCATTCATGATTTATCAAATCTCCACATTGTATCCCCCTTGAACAATCACTATTTTCTCCCCCTTTGTCAACGAACCCAAAGGTCACTCCTTTGCAGTCTGTAACAGAGTAGAGAACACAAATCAGCACATTAGGGAAAAACACATCATACCTCGGGGAGAGGGGGGTTCCACATCCACACTATTTCAAGTGAGGGGAATCGACTAAACTCCTAGAGCCAATCGATGCCTCTCAAAAGATTCCTTGGGTATGGCCTTTGTTAGAATGTCTGTAACCTGTAGCTCTGTAAGCACATATTCCAACTTCACGATTCCCTGCTCAACCTTCTCCTTGATAAAATGATACTTAATCTCAATGTGCTTTGTCCTTGAATGATGGATCAGAGTTTTTCTAAGATTTATAGCACTTGAGTTGTCGCACTGGATTCCGATCGGAGACTTCACTTCAACTCCCATATCTTCAAGTTGCTGCTTCATCAACAATAACTGTGTGCATGCTTGAGTGGCTGAAATATACTCAGCTTCTGTGGTTCTCAATGAAAAGAAATCTTGCTTCTTACTTAGCCAAGAAATACACCATCCACCAAGATAGAATGCACCACCTAACGTTGATTTTCTATCATCTGCTGAACCGGCCCAATCTGCATCAGTATATCCCAATAACTCTCTCTTAGATTTGTTAGTATATGTCAAGCCGAAATCTACTATGCCCTGGATATACTGAAGTATTCTTTTCACTGCAAGTAGGTGTCTTTACATGGGATTACTCTGATATCTCACTGCTTGGCATGTGGCGAAAACCATATCAGGCCTTGTTGCAGTCATGTACAACAAACTTCTAATAATTTTCCTGTATTCTGTGATATCAACTGCCTTGCCATCATCATCTTCTGATAATTTCTGCCGGGTAGCAACCGGAGTCTTCATCTCCTAATTATCCATTCCAAACCTTCTTAGAACCTGCTTTGAATATTTGGATTGATAAATGAAAGTTACATTACTTCCTTGTGTCACCTGTAAACCAAGGAAAAATGTTAGCTCTCCAATCATTGTCATTTCAAACTCATTTTTCATAAATTCAGAAAACTGTCTACACTAAGCTTCATCTGATCCACCAATAATTATGTCATCGACATACACCAGCACCATCATCCTTTGATTACTGTCATTACTGAAATAGAGATTGTAATCAACTCCTCCACACTTAAAACCAAACTTCTTCAAGTACTGATCAAGCCTTGAGTACCATGCTCTTGGTGCTTGTTTCAGCCCATACAATGCCTTCTTCAGCTTGCAAACATTGTTCTCCTCCTCATGAATGGTAAAACCATCTGGATTCTCAATATACACCTCCTCTTCCAGAACTCCATTCAAGAATGCAGATTTCACATCCGTCTCGAACACTTTGAATTTTCATTGCACTACTTTGGAAAAAAATAATTTGATTGTCTCTAGCCTTACAACTGGTTAAAATGTATCATCAATATCTATTCCCTCTATCTGGGAGTATCCCTTGCACACCAGTCGTGATTTGTTCCAAATAATTGTTCCATCTTCATTCATCTTGTTGCGGTAGACCCATTTAGTACCAATGACATTCTTTTATGCTGGCCTCGATACAATCTTCCCGATCTGGTTCTTCTCAATCTGATCAAGCTCTTCATTCATAGCCTGAAACCAGTTTTCGTCTTCAGCTACATCAGAAAAAAATTTCGTATCCACCCGAAAAAAAAAATGATGTTTTTTGTAACGATTTCATCCTTCGAGTCTGAACTGGAGCTGTCTGATCACCAATGATATTCTACCTATCAATTTCAACTCGACTTTTTGGCTTCCTTGCAGACACAGACTTGACACTTTCTTGTTCATCATCAGTATCTTCCTATGAGTCAGCCTCTGCCACTTCTGCTCTCCCTGTGTTGCTTACCTCATCATCAGTTTCATCTAGGAACTGTTCACTGGATCGTTGAGTATTCTGTTCATTTTCAACTATAGTGACATCATTTCTCTCAACAATTTTCCCAGCATTTTTTTGAATCATTTATATTCTTTTCTTTTATCGGAGTAGCCAAGGAATATCCCTTCATCTCCTTGTGCCTCAAACTTCCTATGATTTTCTTTATTGAGAATGAAACACTTACTTCCAAAGATTAAAAATTATTTCAAAGTTTTCTTCTTTCCCTACCATAGTTCATACAGATTATTCCCTTTCTTTGGACACAATAGGGACCTGTTTGAAACATAGACCGATGTCAAAACTGATTCCTTCCAAAATTTCTCTGGTAGGTCCTTATCAATAAGCATTGTTCTGGCCATGTTTTTGATGATCCAATTTCTCCTTTCAATCACTCCATTCTATTGGGGAGTTCTTACTGATTAAACTTGATGCCTTATCCCATGTTTCTCGAGATAGTTTTCTACCTGACTGGTTGTGAATTTCGTACCGTTATTAGTAGGAAACTTCAGAATTTTCTACCCAAGCATATTTTCTTATTTCCTTTTATACTGCTTTATACAGCTGAACACCTCTGTCTTATGGGTAATAATGAATAATCAGTCCATTCTTCTATAATCATCAATGAAAAGAACATAGTACCTTTTCCCATTTATAAATCGTGGTGAAATAGGTTCACATACATCAGCATGTACCAATTCGAGCACTCTGGATGATTTCATGTTCCTTTGGCCTGTATGTCTTTCTGATGATCTTCCCTTGTTGGTAAGAATCACACATATGAGTGAGATCACGTGATAGTTTGGGAAGGTCTCTAGCAGCATCAAACTTTATCAGATCATTCATAGATGGTTGGCATAGATGACCAAGTATCTTATTCCACAACTGGTTTTCTCCCTCTCTAGATAAGAGAGACGTATATTCTTCTCCACTTACAAGGTAGAGATTCCCTTTTGTCCTCTTTCCTTGCAGAACAACTGCCCCATCTTTTCCCGTGACAGTACAAGTCTTCTTAGTGAACTGTATAGAATGTCCTGAGTCACACAATTGACTGACAATGATAAAATTATGACTGATAACTTCTACAACCAAGACATCAGCACGTCTGATTTCTTTGTCCCCAAACCTATCCTTTCCCGATCCAATTATCTTCAGGCCTTCATCATTTACAAACTTGACTACTCTTTCTTTGTCATATTTTATGCATGTAACCAGATCCTTGTTGCCTGTCATGTGAGACGTACAACCACTATGAAGAATCCACACACTAGAATGATCTGATGCTTTAAGGGCAATTTCAGCAACCACTACCTTCTCTGTTCTCTTCTTCTTGGTCAATATTTTTATCTCCATACATGGTATAGATTAAGACTTATGATCATTCTCAGAGTATGAAGGACCAGCTTCACCTTGCAGAGATGCAAATCTGTTCTGAAATTTTAACTCCCTTGTCGATTTATTGATCTGCTGCTTGCGAACATTTTGATTCCTCTTTGGCAAATTTCACTGAATGGCCGAAGAGCAATACCTAGCCATGTTTCAAAATCCTCCGCACCAAAAATAGTGTCCTTCAAAATATGTTTTGGAAAACTGTTCTCTGTTTGGTTTCTATCTCTGTTCCTGTTCTCTTCTATATCTCTTGAATATGGAACACAAATACTGTGAATGTCCCATTTTCCCACAAAAATAACACCTGATATAGGATAAATTCCTTCATGATACTTCAGCACTACGATTTTCTCGTTGGGATCTCTGAATATTCTGATTCTGTTTTGTGCCCAAATCAACCTTCAATTTCGAGACGGTTGCTTGCGGTCGGACTACAATTGTCACAGATTTTTGTTCCTAATTCAGCCCTGAAATGACCTTAACATCTGAGCTCAATTGCTGCTTCTTCCTTGCTGAACTGCTATGCGCCTCTTTCATCTTCTCTTTCTTCTGAATGGCCTGCTTTTCTGATATCACATTGGGGGTCAAGAGTTTTTCTTGATCCTTAATTTTTTGTCGCAGACTGACCACTTCTTCTTCAAGCTCTTTGATACATCTGACCTGCTCCTTTCATGTGTTAGTCAAACAATCAATTTCCTTCTTTTGTTCCTCAATTTTAAGCTTATACTCAACAATATTTTCTGAGCTCTCTGGTGTTGAGGATTTTAGTCTATCAATTTATTATAATAGCTCGGACTTTTCATCATCCTTTTGTTTCATATAGAGTTTGGAATCATGAACCACTTTATTGGCATTCTTCGTTTTGGCTCTCCAAACGTCTATCTCCTCAACAGCGGCTTCTAATTCGGCTTCCATATCAACTCTCCCTTCAATTTCGTCTTCTTCTTCAGCGTCAGCTTCTTCCTTTTGCTGAGAACTACCAAAAATCTCCACCAAGGCATTTACCCCACAATCTCTGCAATTTTCTATTTCCTCAACCTCTTCATCCTTAGACTCATCTGATCTTTCAAATTCGTGTGAAAGAAAATTCTTTTTCTTGAAGAAATTTCTCTTGAATTGCTTCTTCCCTTTTACAAACACTGAAGTCTTCTTCTTGGGAATTTCAACTTCATCATCATCATTATCGTTATCTTGAAACTTCTTGGGGCATCTTGTCGCAATATGACCATCCTTTCCACATTGAAAGCATTCTAGTGGAAGTTTCCCTTTAAACTTCCCTCTTCTTCATTGCAGATTTGAAGAAAGGAATGACATCACATCATCTGTCTCTTCTTCCTCATTAGAATCTTCAATGGTGAGCTTCTTCATTGCCTTGAATGCCACCTCTTTGGATTTCCCCTTTTCCACAGTCTCACTATCATCATTTCTCATTTCATATGCAATAAGAGCGTTGTGCAGGTTATCCAATGTCAGTTCTTTTGGGTCTTTATCTTCCAAAATAGAAACTTTCAGATTGAACCGAGGTGGAAGTTTTCTCAATATGTGCTTCACAATTTTTATATCTTCGATAATTTCTCCAAGACCCTGCATGTCTTCTACCACAGCATTTACCCTGTCAAAGAATGCATCAACAGACTCATTCGGGTTCATTCTCAGATCTTCATACTTGTCCCACAACACTTGCAGCTTTGCCTCTCTCACCATTGTATCCCCTTCATATATATTCAAAAGCTTTTCCCACATGACATGTGACGTTTTGCATGACATCACCTTTGTATAAATGGGATTAGAGAGGGCTCCCCCTAAGGAATTGATTGCTTTGGAATCAGCATCCAACTCTCTATGTTCAGCTTCTGATAATGCACCACTATCAAAATCAGTTGTGATACCATGCATAGCTGCTGAAAACACATCCATTCCCAAAGATCGGAAATAGTGTTTCATTCGATTCGTCCATATCTGAAAATTACATCCATCGATGATCGGAATCCCTTTATGATTAGTGACCTCCATTAAGAGAAGAACAATTGTCAACCTTTCCCTCTGATACCAACTGTTAGGTCCACAAGGCTTAATACCTTGAGAGGGGGGGGGGGGGTGAATCATGGTATGACTACTTTAAAATTAACACCCGTTCTAATCTTGTTTTGCTGTTAAGAAAAACACCCTTCACTCTCTTTCCTATTACACAAAGTAAAATTGAAAGTATATCATGCATAGGACACAACAATTTTACTTGGTTCACCGCAAAGGGCTACGTCCAAAGAGCATACACCGACAAGTTTCTGGTCGTACCAATTCCACTAAACTTCACTAGCTATGGATTACAATGTTCGGGCTAGATCACATCTATGCCCAGGATCACTACCTTTACAATGTTTAGGGTCAGATCACTACTTCCCCAAGGGTCACTCCATGTTTCTCTCCCTGGCTCACTGCCGGTGGAGAGGATCACCATCTTTCTCTTCCTTTGCTCACTACTCTTGGAAGGAATCCACTCACAGTTTATAGACCCGTAGGTCTCTTCATTTGCATGAAAGAATGCATCTTCCTCTTTATGTAGATGCTCTATTGAAGTAGAACTTTCACCTGTAGATGAATATCCCTTTTCACCGAAGGTATCAGGAAAACATCCAGCTTCCACACAGCTCGAAAAACACTACTGGAAATAAAACATACTTGGCGCGCAAGTCTATCTCGGTGCGCAAGTATCGGCGCACAAGTCTCAACGGGCGCGCAAGTCAACCTTAGAGACTTGCGTGGCACAATATTACCCAACTCAAAACTTGCGCGACTCTCTTCCTTTTACGCCCAAACCAATGTTGGAGCGCAACTGCCAACCGGTGCGCAACTTATCACATCGGCGCACAACTTCACTTGCGCGACCCATAAACCACTTCCGCAACCACCACACCTGCACGACAGGAGATATGATTTCTCAAAGTGTTGAACTATATTTTAGAATAAAGAGGGGTGGTCCAGTATTTATAGGCAAATTTACCACCCTGCGCAATGGCGCGCAGGTCACATGCGCGACCCAGTCTCGGCGTGAAAGTCTTCTGTCCTCCTAGACACTTGCGCGACCAACTCCCAAACTTGCGCGAACTTGTTTCCGTAGCCATATTTTGATCTCCTGATCTTGAAAAACATATGGCGCGCAAGATTCCTATACTCCAAGTCCTCAGCGCGTAGGTCCCTTTTCCAAAAACACTTTTTTCATTTCTCGATTTTGAGGCCCAAAAATTTGGAAAACACTTGAAGACGGCGCCACCTTGTATCTGTTTTTTTGTACCGCCTCCAGATCACCCATTCCTTTTGTCGAAGTTCTTGAATCAAACATGGATCGTTGACCTCATCTCTTGAACTCGACATTTCATCATGAAATCCTATTTCTCAACAAATTTTTATGTCATTTTTTTGCTTTGTCAACAATCACTACTCAGATGTCCACTTTGTCAACAAACACAATCAACTCAAAAATGCATCAATTATGCCTTGAGGGATTTTTTCCCAACAACTTCTCTGATAACTTAATCTATTTATTTACCCAATTCATAATGGTCTTTATAGACAAATTCATATTTATTTAAATTGGAATAAAATATGATTCTTCAATATGAGTTTAAATATAATTTTCTTCTAGAAACATATCAATTATGCACTTCATTATACATTATGAAATATAATCAAATATTTAAAAGACAAAAGACCTTACAATATGATAATACATTAATAGTTTAATTTATATTTGACACTAATTGAAGGGGAGAATTACAAATGTACTCTATATAGAGAGTGGGTAATTAGTGTTCATGAATTTTAATCCATTTTAATCCTTATGTAGTTTCATTTTAACTCGATCACTTGTTACGGTGAATGAATCTCAAGTTATATCCTATTACATTTATCTTCACAAAAAACATCTCAATACACACACAAAAAAAGAATAATTTACTTTATAAGTTGAAACTACTTTAATTAGGAGGATAATCTATTGCGTGATTCGGTAAAACCCAAGGTCACATTGACCACTAATAACACCATATGAGTGTTATACATTTATCTCTATAAAATGTAGTGCATGTATATGGAAGACTTGTTTTTCATCCTTCACTTAGTAAATTATCCTTCCATTACAATGATATATTGATAAAAATAGTCTAATATATGACCAATTTACAATTGTAAAAAATTGTTGTTATGCATCATCTTTCTTCTTGTTCTAACATTATAAATTAGAATGTTACCATTTTTATTTTTTATTCACTATTTAGTATGTAACAATTTCATCATATTATTATTCCTCCATGTTAACTAATGTACATAGTTCTCTTCCTCTTAAAATGACGTTAATCAACAAATGTGGTTCTTCTTCTTCTTATATTTCTCTATTATTTTTCTTCATAGTTGCAAAACTAGGAGTATCCATTATTTCTTAGAATCAAGTATTATTCTAATTGTAGCATGCAACGTTTATGAACTCCATATTTCCTATTCTTCTTATGTAAACTAGAATAACGATGCTCATGTTTTTCATCCTTCATTCTTATCTACTTCTAATTTAGCGTATAACAAGATTTCACTAGACCTATTTATTTACAAAATTCAAAATAATTATACATTGAGAATATGATAGTGAAGGGTCTTCACTGATACATAGGATGTATTATTTTCATTATGTCATATATAAAATCACTCTTATTCATGGCACATAGAATTATTCCCTCTTGAATAATAGTGTTGAACTCTCTTACTATTTATCTTTGATAATACGTAAAACATATATGTGTGATAAAATTGATAAAATTAGTTTCTTCAACTTCCATTATTTTATGCATATATTTATTCACAATTTATCAAGAATAAATTTATTTAAATATCCATATAATTCATCATTTCAAAAACACATGGAACATTGGATCAAAATTTTCTATGAATATCACATTCATAATGTCTTATAACAATATAAAATATGTTATAATTATCACCAACAACCACTTCTATAAAATTAGAAATATTTATTATTTTATCCATTATAATTTACTTAAATTAAATAATTTATATAAAAATATATTCATGCATACACCACTTAAGGTAATGGATTACACTTTGTGTGATGTAAATATTATAGCAATATAATATTTTAAAATATTCATTAATTTTTTCTTTTAAACACATGAAACCTATATCATTTTCCTTATAAGATATTACATGCATTTATGATCACCGCATATGAAAAAAATATTTAGAACTATTAATATTGACCTCATCTTCTGTTAATAATAATTTATATGCATCTACAATGAAAAATCCATTACTGAAACTTCCATTGTGGAATCACCCTATTTGGATAAAATATCCCCAAAAATAATCCTTCAACATCATTATATATTTTACCATAATATATCTAATATTGAATATTTTTTATTTAGGAACTGACTACCTTTCACTGAATGACTTAATTAGAGATAAATATCATGAAATCCACTACATGTTTTTTTGCACAAATGTTCTCCATTTCTTCATGCTTCACAAAAAACATTGCGATGTTATCAAAAATATTTTGAATATTCTCAAATATTAATATTCATATTTGGATGTAATCCTGTAAGAAACTAAATATTTTATGTTTTAATCAATGGAATATGCCTCAATCGTTATCCCATAAGATTTCATATAGGATATTCAAATCTGGAAATTGATTTTCACCTTAAATTTCATCAACAATTTTCTAAGTGTGGAACTGGTTAAATGATGTGACAACTAAGGGATACAAAAAAAGAAGTATACCAATAAAAAATACAATAATTAATGTATTTGATGATTTATAACATGATAAATGGAATGAGAATATAGATAAACCATTTTAATTTAATCGAACATGAATCATTTTCATGAAATTCTGTAATTTACACAATTCAATTTAGGGAATCCTCAAACCACTTTCAGCCTTCCGTAGCCAACTCAAAAAACTAAAAAGATTTTATATACAATGTATATACTTTCACAAATACATTTCAATAATTTACATTATGAATATCGCTATAGTCATCACATTTAATATACTTTCCCAACTTTTTCATTTATAGAACATCAAAAAATACATCATAGATTTTTAGGGATTTTTAATTAAATATTATCCATGGGACTTTCAATATTCAAATTTAATTTCATTTAGTGTAGTTAAACATTTAATGAAATTTAACCATCCATTTATCGCATAAATTGTGAAAAATAACATCACAAAAGCATCTGAGATGTTTCATAAAAATTAATTCACATAATATAAATAATGTTATTCTCGGGATTATTTTATTCGACAATAAGATTATGTTTATCAAAAAATATCAAAATAAATTATTTATTACAATTATTTCCCACTACAAATTCAACATGTTGACATGAATATTCAATTATACTTCAAATTAATTGTTAACCATTGAAAATAAACAACAAACATAAAGTGGGATTAATACATAGTATCCTAAATGATATAGGAGACTGTAAAGCACAACCATGGATGATAAATAATTTAATACATTTCTATTTTCGTAATTAATGTTAATGAGCACATTTAAATTATAAAACATTGGCATGGTATTCCTCTTTTATGAATTTTTTAATTTTGTAATTATAGAAAAATAGAAAAAAAATTATGATTTTTATGATTTTTATTTTTATATACTATTTTGTTTTTACATAATTTATCAGGTTGTTTTTTCTTTTATATGTAGTTGAAAAATAGAGAAAGATCAGTTGTGTAGAAGTTAACTTAAACTTGGATAGTCCATATATGGTTATATATTTTAATAAAATTGTCATGTAATATTTATCATGAACTATGTTAGATTAGATGGGTTTCCCCATCATGATTCTATAATGACTCATGTGGGGTGATTTGGGTTCTAAAACATACCACTAATTAAAAACAATCAACTACATAAATAGTTTTTGCATGTTCCTTTTATGAATTCAAAAAATAAAATGGAAATTTAATATAAAGATCGGTACAATTATTTTTATCAGGGTTCAAATCTTAAACAACTTCACTTATTCAACACCACCAACACTCGATGTGAATTTGGATATCTATATTTGGATCCTTTTCTGGGGGATCACATAGACATATTTACGAATCTGTTACATGGTACATGGTTTTACTCTATTTTCATAGGATACCCCTTACAAAACATATATAAAATATTCATAATAATAATATAAAAATAATTATTAACTTAGTGAAATTTTATGCATATGTCAAATACGAAATATTTATTCATTAAACATAGTTCCAAATTTGAGAAAATGAAAAAAAAACACGTATTATTTCTAAGAATATGGATTCATCAAATTATAGCAATAGTAATAATTTATTGACTAATGTATTAATATTTTTGGAATAATTGACAAAATTAAATTTATATTCTTTCTTTATACATTATCAAGATAAAATGATACAACTTACAAATATAGAAATTGTATAAATATCATAGTTTAAAATGTTAGAATACATGGGAACTTGTTCTTTTTTTGTATATCTATATGGATCTTGACTTTAGTGTGTCATATACAAACTAACTTCCTATTAATCCATAATAAATCAATATATAAAATATTAAAAAATAAACATCACCAATGTTATCCACAAAAAACAATAGAAAAATAATTAATCATCTTCTAATTTTGGTAATTTTTTTATTAATTAAAAATATTAATTAGTTTTGACATGGTCATTACCCATTAAAATAACACCAATATTAATAAAAATAAACCACAACCAACATTAAAATTAATATCAAATATTTTACAATCTTCATGAAGATATTTTAATTTCAAAATATTTTATTTAAAAAAATTCTATAAAACTTAAGAATCATATTTATAATTAGTAATAGTCATCACTTATTTAATAGGATTTTAATACATTACAAAATATTTTATCCCATTATAAAAGTCATTAAAATAATAAGACTCTACCCATGATTTTTTAATCCATCTTTTGGATTTTATAATTGTCAATATATATTCAATAGGATCAATCTTGTATTTAAAATTGTTCATCAAAATCTATGTAAGGGTCGTGTGGATTTCCTTAAGAGTCATCTTAATTTTATAGGATTCATCTATATTTCTTTAAACTGTGTCTAAATATCCATTAGTGTCATTAAAAACCAAAAGAGTCATTCTAAATGTTGTATGATTCAGTTAGAATTTTCTAATCCATATAATTTGTCAAAATAAAAAAACATCAAAAATATAAGGGTGGTGGATTCATCTCATAAGGTTTAGTATCTATGAAATTTTTCAACAGAAAACTAAAAAATTATTCATCATAAAAAATATTTATATTCTAAGATATAAACATAAATAAAATAGTTAATATAAAACATTAATGAAAAATTTAAGGCTTTGTGAGCATCAAAAATTAAGATATATTTGTATATATTGGATCATTTATAGTATGTCCAATAATATCCCCATTATAGATGATAAAAACCGATGTATTAAGAAATGTAAATTTTATAGATTAGAAAATTTTTAAATTAAAATAAAAACCATTAAAAACTAATGGTTAAATTGATAGTTCGGTTCCCCATTATTTCTACATCTTATTGTGATGTCAAAAAAATTAATTATTAGCTAAAACAAATTAATATGTCACACTAAAATAATAAATTATTAGAATATAATTACAAATAGAAAATAATAAAGGGAAATAATAATATATACTAGGTGTTTAGGGTGAAATTACATTAAACGCACACAGACCACACACACAGGCTGCAACGGTAGGCTATTGTCCGACAAGTGATATCCCACCCGTGAAGCCTTCTTTTTCTGTACAGGGATGAAGGAATCTTGGGAATTATGCTGATAAAATTACTCAATGGCCTCGTGTAGGGTCATGAATATATCGCACTACCTGTGTCTCTAGAAATGTGTCATTCATGCATCACCACCATCCTGATTAATGTGTTATACCTATATCACTTCCTACATACTTCATGCGTCATGTTTGCCTCATCACTTTTCCTATGGAACTGCTATCCAGCTCCAATTTAATCCTAGTTCTTATGCAAGATTATGTGGTGGCTTTAAGAATTTCGTAAGCCCCTAAGTGGATAAAACATACTTATTTGAATGAATAAAAAATTAAATAAATAGAATATAAATTCAATTTATGTAATAAGTGAAAACAAACACAAAATATAAAAATATCTATTCTATATATCGTAAAATGACCATATATTGATTTAATGTATTATTTTATATAGGTTTCATGATGAGATAAAATTTAACTAGGTTTATCTTCATAATATCTTTGAAATTGTTTTTCTCTAGTGGTGTTCCTCTTGATAGATCTCATATTCAAATTTATCAAAATGTTTTTCTAGAGACTTTAGTATAGAAGAGAATATAAATTTAATTACAGATGGCGTGGATCCAAAGGCAACATATTTAGTTTCAAAATCAACAGTGAAAAAAATAAATGAATTCCATAGGATTTCCATGGAATGATGTAAGATGTCTACAAATATGTTTTAATGTTTTTCATGTCTCTAGATGTTGGTATGGAGATATATCTATAATTTATTTCATATATATAATTTCATAAAGACCATGATCGTATATGTATTATTTTTAAATAACCAAATCCTTTATAAAATCCATAATAACTAAATATACATTCATAAATAAATATCCACACACTGATTTCATTTCTATCATGTTCTTTTCTATTAAAAATTTAATAAGAATAATATTAAATATATTCAACAAAGAATAAGTAATAAAATATGTATCTAAAATCAAAATTATTTCTATTAACCATTATAGACTAAAATTTCCTTTACATTAGTATATTCTAACTGAATTTCATCATACTCCAAAGATGAGTCTAATTATGAATAAAATAATTTATTAAGATTAATTATATTTTTATTCTATCTAGCTTACAATATTTTGACATTATAATTCTAAAGTATTTTAAATTTATTCAATAATTTAAAAATTTCTATTTATTCACTATGATTTTAAAAAAGATTTTCATTTTGAGAAGAGACATTTTACATAGAAAATTGAATTATGTCAAAAAAGGACATTTTAAATAATTTAAGATAATTCATTATATATTATTTAGTGCTTTAGATTAATGATACCAAATCCTTATTTAATTTTATAATGAACAAAAATTAATTTTTTTCACTTTAAGGATGTAATCTTGTCACTCATTAAATAAAAATATAATGAAAAATAATTCAATTGATATTTACATTTTTTCAATTCTCAAATAAAATTATTAAATACATGGTTGAAAATGTTTTAAATACTTCATCATTTCTTTTTGAGACATCAAAATTTCCTCAATAATATCATTTCTAAATGTCAGTGGAGATTTCATTTATTGAAAAATGATTTTGAAATATAATTTTATTTTTAAACATTCAACTACTTTTTTATCTTTATCTTATAAACTTAATACCATTATTTATCCATTAATAATATTAAATTTAAAAAACATTTCATTTTTAAAGATCATTTTCATTAAAACCTAATATCACATCATTCCATTATGAATTTCACCATCTCGTTATTGCTAATAATTATATTGACTTATTTTATACTTCTATATCAATGGAATTTTACTCGCTTTTATTTGAAAATATTCAATTTGTTTGTAAAATATTCACCTCTATCTAATATATTATCATAATTAGGCTCTTGAACCAACGAATATTTGATCATTGACTCTTGTATATAAGATATTATAATGGTAACACTAGTAGGGCCTAAGAAAGTGTTTTTAGGTTGATCAATAGTAGATTATAAAAATTTAAAAAAAATAAAAAATCCTTCAATTATAGGCAACCCCTACATATTTAAAATAATAATAACATCTTCTAATTCATATCAATTATTCTTTATTTAAAAAATATTAATCACTGAAATATTTTAAGAGATTACAATGATCCTAAATATATCTGATGATAAAGTGTAATTGTGATGTGATTTTATATCCTGCAACACATTGATCTCTATATATTTATTCTCAAATAATTGATTCAATATCCTCCCATAAGGTTATAAACAATTTTATTTATTTTTATTACTACAATAAATATATATTATCATGTATTTTGAAAAATATAGCATTTCCACATTTAGTAGTAGGTGGAATAGAGAAATATCCTAAAAATGAGATTTTTCAATTTATCCTTCCCTTTAAATAATTATGATCATAAATTATTTTTTTGTAACCTATTTCTCATTTTCTAAGTCTACTACAAGAATATCCTAAACAATAATAGTTCTGAATAAATAGATTATAATATTTGTGAGATTAATTGAAATCACCACCTACCAACATCTGATTAAATTATAATCTTTCTCCAAGAAGAAAATGAAATGATTCATCTATATCTACCACAAAAATAGGTATATTGTTTTTCATTCACTGATTATATAATTAAATAATTATTCTTCATATACATGAACTATTCATTTCAAAAGAACTCACATACATCCTTCTGAAAAACAATATATGTATTTCTATCTTAAAATTTTCCTCTAATATATTTAAAATAAAATACTTCCTCCAGTATCATGTTTTTTTCATTAAACAAAGAAAAATAAATGACCTTATCATGTAAAATTTTTTGTTATGAACTATCATATTTTTCTATCTTCATACATTTAGAAGAATCTTCATAAGACCTCTCCATACAGAAAACATATTCACAACATCTAACTACTACAATATACTATACTTCAACATTATATTATGAAATATAATATTATTTTTAATAAGACTAAGAAGATGAGGATATCCCAATGAATTATATGATTCATGAGGTTATCTTACTATCAAGTATAAAACTCCCTAAATCAATATTAAAATATAAAATTATATCAAATCAATAGGATTTTAGAAAAAATAATCGAAATGAAAAAAAATCCTTTTAATTTTATGAAAATTATTTTAATTGATTTGAAATGAGATTCTTTGTGATTATCATGAAATCTAGTATAAAGAAGTATAAAAACAAAATATATGTTCTACTAGAATTTTGAGAAAAAAGAACAGAATTATTAATCTATAAACTTAACTTCAATTTGTTTTTAAAATTCAACTATATCATGTTTAATATTAAAACTCATTAATATTTCATATAAAATAATATTTTTAATTTCAAACATTTTTATTAGGTATTATATATATTAATTTTGATTAATAACATTCCCAAAATCCATTTGGAGTATTTAATGAACTAAAAAAGAAGTTCCACTCACCCAATATGCTCAATTCAATGTCTTGTTGCACGATTTTCGGAAATTCATTTCACAACATATTATTATATAAACATGACACCACATAATCAATATATTTTAGAATAAAATGAATATAAAAATATGATTTTATAAGGATTATATTATGTTCATTCAATCATAGAAAAAATATAATACAAAAAAATATTCCCTTCCTAACAAGGTAGAGGTTTTTTTAATACATTTAAAATATTTTCTATGTTTACAATATAATTTTTCAAAAAGGGTATTTTAAAACTAGAAAGATTCTCAACATAAAAATCCCCCAAATGAAAAACATCATAAATTTTATTTAAAGACAAACAATAAAATTTTAAAATTCAAATCATTTTCATAAGACAAAAGGAATAAATTGAATTATATTCTTACTATAGGTGAAATTGTTTCCTTAATATATATTTAATACTCTTCATTATAATAATTATCTACTAATACATAATTGTTTAAAAAAATCACTCTACAACATATTTATTTTTGAGAAAAAACTCATATATCACTAATAAAAAAAATATGTGTCTCTATAAACAATTACATAACCGTGTTCCCCATAAATTTGTTTACTAATTATTCTATAGATTAAACCCAATTATTTTCACTCAAGGAATCACCAAATGTTTTTGGGTTATGGTATGATATAAAGGAATATAATTATAAAATACAACTAATACTTATTCTAGTATTATCCCTATCATATAGGCTTCACATAATAGTTTCTAAAAGGTGGTTATTTTAGATTATAGGATATTAAAACATCAAAATTTCATGATTATTTGTATTAGAACATTATGAACTAGCCTTTTATTGATCTTGTTCTATATAATTATCATTTTTAATATTAAAATTAGATTTTAGTTTCATGTTATCAAATGAATCATTAAGATTATGAATATATTTTTTCTTATGATAAAAAGGATAACTTTCATTAAATTTCATCTAAATTGATTCATCAACTACAAATTAAAATATATTTAAATTTTTATATGAATTATAAGTTTCAAAATATAAAATAAATATTATTTCATCAGCATTTTGATTAAATTTCAAATGATTTTCCATAATGGTCATGATATCAACTTTTCCTCAAACACATTAATGTATCAAAATTTTGGTTTTCTATTATTCCATATTAAAACGGAAGTTTTCTTTTAAATATTAATTATTAGAAATTTTTTTATTACATAGCTTGTTGTATTAATTTCCTCAACCCAAAATATGTAGTAATATTATTTTTATTATTCATTTTTTTGGAATTTGTTTTAAATTTGTATACGTCTTTTGAATGACGAAATTTTTGTTTTTTGAGGAAAGAATACTATATTTTTAACCCCATGATTTTCAAAAAATTAATTAAATTAATTAATTTCGATTTCTCCTCAATTGTCACTTCTAAATTAAATAAATTCAGAATCTTTTTCATTAAGATCTAATTTGTTTATATTAATGTATCACTATATTCAATTTTAATAAAATAATATTATTCCTAACTAAATATATAAAATTTATCGACCAGAAAAAAAGAATACATTCCACAAACTATTGATTTTCTAGATGGTCAAAAAATCCATGTGAATTGGTTCCAATAGTTTAAAAATAAAAAAATTAATTGATTCAATAGTAAATTTTTATTAATGGCCCACTTCATATTCATCACATGAATTATCCTCCTATGAAAATAATGTGAGGAATATTATAAATAATGTTCATCATAGATAATATAATTAAATAATTGAAATTACAATGTATAAAAATTTTATTCCAAATCGAGGATCATTAAATTCATAATTAAAATAGTTTATACTCTCTCTATTTAAATATTCTATATCTAAACTAAAGAAATTTTAAGTTCTAGTTTCTCTAAATGAAATAAATAAATCCTTAAAAACATAAATTATTAATTAAATGAATTGAATGTCCTTTAACAAACTATTGAGAAATTATTTTTAGCCTCATCTTTAAATAATAAATGCAGTGTTCTTTGTTGGTGTATACTGAGTATGCATTTATGACATATAAAAATAAGTAATTTTAACTTATTTAATTTATCAAAATTTGACATAACCTCCATAAATCTTGGATAATGAATGAAAATTTTAATTATAACCACTAAAATTCAATGATTAACTAATATATATGTACTATTTTCATATTGTTGTCAATACAAATATTTTCACATAAAATATTCAAATTAATTGATCTTTTGATACACAAACCCTTTTTATGAAGCAGTGTTAAGAAAATAATGATTTTTGAAGATAAATATATTTATAGAGTAAAAAATTTACAAACATTAATTTAGATTAACTTTCACAAATATAGTAATAAATAACTTCACAAAAGATAGGACTATTTAATCAATAAAAATTTTCATAATAACCTAATTTTTTGAATGAATTCATGTAATAGTTTCCATTTTTTAATTTTATATCTATGTTTAAAATAATTTATGTACAACTTTGGTATTTTACCATTACTTTATATCCCAAAATTTTCATTATCTCATTATTTCTTTCAAATCATTTGATTAGAGTAATCATCCCCTTAAGTAAACATTCAATCAAACAACATTAATAATTCAAAATAAGCTAAGAAATATGTATTTTTATAGTCATGAAATGTATAAGTATAATTATATTTATAGAGTTTATATTTTAACACTACAATACGGTTAGTTAAAAAAAATTTCCCTAATAAAGGCATCATAATATTTTTACAAGAGATTTTTTATTCTTCATTGAATCATTTTTATATTCGTGAATAGATATGCACTCAAATATTTTATTAAAAGGATAACTTTAATATTAATAATTAGAATATTATAGTTTTTTATGTCTTTAGTATGATCCATAAAATACATATTTTCTATTTGATTTTATTCATATATTAATATTTTGAATTTCAATCATTTCAAGACCCTTATAAAGAATTACAGTTGTATTTTGTAACCCTCTTTCCTTTATCCATAAATTCAATTATTCTAGGATACTTTTCCTAAAATATTTCCCATTTCATTTTGTTGATGGATGTTTTTTTTCTAGGCTTATGTTTTGAACAATCATATAATCTCATTTCCTTTAATCATTCATTACTATTTTTAAATTTAATAAAACATTTTTTGAAACATTTTTTAAATTTATAAAAATTATTAAACGTAGATTATAACTAGTATTTTTCAACCACATAGTTAGAAAAACATGTCTCTTATTCATCATATAAAATAGATAATACCTCATTATCCTTTTTCTCATATTTTTGGAGCAGGTACTTTATGTGTATATTTTTTTGTATAACTATTCATAGGTAATTTTTCCAGCTTACATTTACACTTCATACATCATAAGATTCCCAATAATATTTTTCATATTCATGTCTTTTTTTGGTGTGGATTTTATAATAGTATGTGATATTCCACTATATCTTATTGGTAAAACTATAAATACTTTTAAATTGTGATCTAATTCTAGAAGTTTATTACCAAAGGAAGAAACATTCATAAGAATTTTTATGAGTCTTCCATTCCTTTTTTATTTTTTTCTCCACTAAAAATCTTAATAATTCATAAACTAATATTTTTAATAATATGCTTCTATTTACTTTAAAAAACTATCTATTTAGTGGAAGCTAAAAAAGTCTCATAGAATTCATAAGGTATAGAAATCGGTAAATCTATGTTACACTCAACATAACCTAATCCATAAATAATAACATTAATGTAGTTAAAATTAATATCATGATAAGCCTCATTTTCTAAACATTATATCTCTGTTTCTCTTATAAGAACATAAATTTTTGTGAACATTTATATATAATTTCAATATAATATTTCCTAAATAAATAATCATCCATGATATCAGATGTCCGGAATATTCTCCATTGATGTAGGGTTCTCTAATTATAGACAGACCATCTCATTGATCCTTAATTGTTGGAATTAGATTTGAATATTTTAAAAACAATAACATATTGTAAAAAAATAAAAATGCAATCCCAAATATCATGTGTTACCCCATAATTAATCATTAATGAATTAATAGGGGGTGATGCGAGTTTATAAATTTTACAATAATTAAATAATATTCTATATTGTATTTTTTATTTTATTCCATTAATTTATTGGTTATATAGTAAAAATGTAATGTGAAAATATATATTACGAAATAAATGATTTCTATAGTTGTTCAAGGCTATAAGAACTTACCCATGTCCACTCCATAAACAATAGAAGTGAGTTTGGAGATTTATATTCTCATCCTTTTCCAAGTGGGAAAAAATCTTTGTGAAATTATATGATACTAGGTATAAGGTATTAAGATATATTTTCAAGATCTCCTTGAGAATAATTATACATTTTCTGAGTACCTTACATATAATAAGAAATGTTATCTTAATTATATTCTAGAAATATGTACAATAAAAAGGTTTGTTATATAATGTATAGATTCCCATAACTAAAACAAGTAAATTTATTCAAGAGAATATGAATGTCTCCAAAGTGTAACCCATGTGTGAATTCTTAAAATATACTTGTAATAATCAAAAGATAATATAAAATTGAAAACATATTCCCCTTGTTTATTCATTTTCATATTGATCATTTATAGAGTGTGTGTACGAAAAGTGTATGAATATCATAGTTCAAAAACTTATCATACAGAAGAAATATTCTTCTAATTGATTTTTTTATATTTCGTGTCTCGACTGTATCATAGGACTTGTGAATTCATATAAATTTTTCAACAGATAATCTATACAACTTATAGAAATAATCACTAACAAATAAATAATTAAAAAATATCTATGAATATATATAACCCTCTAAATATTTAAATACCATTTCATCCAAAAATGAGTAACATGTTTTAAAATGAACATTTATGCTTATATGAAATTTGAAATTTATTATAATAAACCACAAGAAATATTCACCAAAAATAAAAAATGAAAAAATATCATTAATTATATTTTAATTAAAATAATTCTGTGAAAAAATAATTTTTTGGTAAAGGATATGATTTTTATTCATAGATTTTAAGAGTGTTAACTTGTTTTGTAAGATTTTATATCATTATTTAATCTTAAAATACTTCATAAGATTCATAAAATCATAATTTTTATCTCAAATATTCTTAATGTCATCTTCTAGAGTTCAAAATGAAAAATATGAATTTTGTTCATGTTATGTAGATTTTTTATGGGTAATATAGATTTATATAGGAGTCATGTTGGTTTTATAAGGGTCATATAGATTTCTACAAGGGTATTATGGATAGTAATATGGGTTATTCTAAATTACTTATTAGTTATTCTAATCATTATGTGTTATTTTGAACATCATAAGAGTCACATACATTTTCCTAAATAAAAACTTCTTATAAAAAATTATTATGGATTCATATAATAAGTGTTAGTAATAAATAACGTTTTCCATTCAATCCTAAAATATCATTAATCAGAAAAATAATATATAGAAACATATTCTAACCTTGCTAATACACTTAGAAAAAATAATTAGTAAAATAAATAGGGAATTTTGGATCACCAAAAATTATGACATATCTCCATATGCCTTATAAAAATTACTATTTCCACAAATATGTGGAGTTAAATATGATATGTAAGATTAACTCTAACCTTACTGAACTATATATGATTTCATTACATTACATTTATATTTGAATAAGTATGATAACTATTTTTGACCAAATAGAATATTATTAATCCCATTAAAGGGTAAAAATTTGATATAAGATTCAATTATAATCACAAAGGGATACATAATATTTACTCAATATTATAAAATAATAAAAATGATCCCAAAATAGTTATTTAATAATGAATGGAAATAGTGTGACATTAAAAAATTAATTTCAATGATTTTTTACTTTTATAAAATCAATTAATGCAGTTGTGATTCATATATGGCCAAGGAATAGGTATCAGGTTCATTGGTGATAAAGAAACACTACATAGTACCAAAGAAATATCCCAAGGGAAAATTGAAATATTTACTCAACTTTTACCATGCCATGAAATGGAGGATGTATCATACCATGTAGAATTTGTCCAAAAGATATAGGAGTTTGGGGATTTGTTCAAAAATTCCCATAGATATCCATTTCATTGTTATGAGAAGAGCCCTAAAACATCTATTGGTGATCATCTAACTACACTTCATTTTCCATTTGGAGTTCCGTAGTTGGGGGATGCATCTTCCAATTTGTGATATATTTTTCCACATGTACCCCACATATAAAATATTGAAAACAATTAACAATTTTCATTAACAATTAGATTATTGGTGATGGAATGTTCACATTAACAATTAACAATAGGTTATTAAACAATTAACAATTGGAATGTTCCAATTAACAATTGTTTTTGTGATGGAATGTTCACAATTGGAATGTTCAACAATTGGAATGTTTAACAAATGGAATGTTCACAATTGGAATGTTCACAATTGGAATGTTCCAATTGGAATGCTCACAATTGGAATGTTTAACAATTGTTTTTGTGATGGAATGTTCACATTAACAATTGGTGATTAAACAATTTTCTGTAACAATTAACAATTTTCTTCATTCCATCTATTGGTGATGGAATGTTCACATTTAATAGATTATTTTAGGTTTATTTGTAAAAAAAATTAGTTTCATTTAATGTAGTTAACAATTTTCTTTTTTTATTTTCTACTAATGTTATTTGGACATGTATTCCTTCTATTTGCATGGATAGGGAAGGATAACATGATTTTGCATACCGGAGGGGGTAGAAACATCACTTTATATTATGTGACATGCTATTAATATTTCCATTTTATTTTTTTATACTTGAGAATGTATGGGTATGGGAGGAAATACAGTGTAGTGACAATAGTCATTCGTAATCTCAACTAAATCTCTTATTATTTATATGTTTATATAATTGTGATGAAATGACTCATGAATCTACCCAATAAAAGGTGTCTTTAAGTGGATTATCATTGACATTGTAAAGTTGTTGGAACCATGTGTGGTTTCATCAGACCATAACTTAGCTAATTGGGATTCAATATTCATTGAGGGTATTTCTATGTGATGGGTTGTGGCTTCTTCATGTGACTCCACCGCATTGGTGGATGCACCAGACCAGCACATGAAAAGGTAAGATAGAAATAGTATAATCCCTATTGATTGAGTATTGAGATCATATACAAAAACATTAATGGGGTTTGATGGACTAATAGTTTTAATCCAATACACATGGTTGGAATGAGATTTATTATTTAATAAAAATTGATAATGCTAATCCTAGAAAATCATCATATGAGTTCATTCAATATTATATACCAGAAATATTTTTCTATTCGTTATATTATTTTATTTTTGAAAATACTTTTACTCATATCCTTTTTTACATATTAAAAATTTCAAAATCATAATAAGTAATAATGTACAATATGTGAATTGTAAGGCTCTGTGAGTTACAAATTCATTCAACACATACAGGGAATTCCATTAGATGGGTAAATTACTATTATATGTGAAGTCCATTTGAAAATATTTCTCCCTAAAAACATTGAAATCGATGTTTGATGAAAGGGTAATGTAAATGGTCCCATGAATATTCTGGGAGATTGTTAGGCTATTTACTCTTCCAAAAGGGATTCAAAACATTCTGATTTTACTAAAAAATCAAAGTATATCACCCATTTTAATCAATGAGTTGGTGATACACTTACTTGGTGATTTTTTAGGATTTTAGGGGATTTATTTCTCAAAAACTATCATAGATCTAAGGTAGGACTCTTTTAGATTATTCGTCTCTTATTTTTCTTAATACTCACATTTTTTAGTAACAAATTATTGGTATTTAAGTATAATGTTCAATAATGAAATGGATAAAACCTCTAGATTGATAGGTATTTTTTAGGATACTAGAGGAGTCATGGAGGTTGATTGTTGATCCAATTTGATAATTAATAGGAATTATTTCACCACTCATTGAATGTTTATCCATTTGGATTAAATTTACAGGACTTTTGGAAATTTCATTGATGAAAATTATGGTATTTTCCTAGGATTTTTTTGTTGTATATGATTTTTGGTTCTTTTAATAAATTGTTATAAACCAATGGAAATTATATGAGGTATACACCTTTTATTTATCACTATTATGTGATAAATTTGGATATATTTCATGGTAGTTATCTAAATTGTTATTTTTAATGATTTTAAAATTATTTTTTGAGGAGATATTTTGTGTTTTGATAAAATATTTTGGAATGTATAGATTAAAAAACATATTTATTTTTTATGTGTGTGCGTGCATTCTAATGAAATGTACTACTTGGGAAATTATTGTTTTGAATTGGGTTATCATGTATTTTTAAAATATTGGTGAAAGATATGTATTATAATATATTGATTGAAATAACAATTTTGTGTATGAGAATGGATTTTGGAATGGGTTTGATTAGGAAATCATGTTTATGTGTTGTGGTTATATATAGATAGATAGGGATGGTTTAACGGACCCCGCATTAGTTGGGGGGGTTATCATAAAGACAACAATGGACAGGGTTATGATATACTTAAGGGTTGTGTCATGGGATTTTAACTACATCCGTCTAGATATGGACAGGTGAATGAGAGTCAATTGATATGAAATTTATGGTGTTATGATATATTTAGTAAATATTTTATGAACAAATAATTTTCCTTCTTATGAATGATATATGATGTTTTGATTATATCAATTATCATGGATGGGGGAATAATTTTATGAAAAATGTAATATTGGTTTTCTCATTAACGGGGAGTATGAGTGGTAATTGGTAAAATAAAATTGATCTGTCTTACAGAACCCTCTATGTGAATCTTGGTTCACATAAAGATGATTTTTTCATAAAGATGAATATATAAATAATTTTTACTTCACTACATTATAGTTGTAGTTGTGGTCATTTATTAGAAACTAATAGATGATCTTATAACAGTGGTTGATTTTTTCATTTATACAATGTTTCGTTTATAGTAGCATACAGTGTTATAATATTTAGGGATGTATTTTTTATTCATTTGAATGATGGATTACACAATGCTTCTGGTGTACAAGAATGTATCCATTGGAAGGAATTTGTTGGATGCACCATTCCTCCATCACATGTGAATTATATTTTGTATATATATTATTAGTCATTTGGAAATTTTTGGATGGAACCAAGGGATGAGTCTAATTTTGATTTAGCTAGGGATTTGGGTCCAAGTGAAATGATTGGTATAATATTTAATAAGGTTAATCAATAATTGGGTAATTAATTGAGTATTTATTTAAGGAATAAGATTATTTTTCCGATAATTGTTTGGTATGAATTTCCTACAAATAAATGGAAAATTGAGATCAGATTTTAATCCAATAAATTCCAAATATATTATATAAAATGGAATTCAATTAAAATTATTTTATTAGTTGAGGCACTTTAATACTATAATGCAACACATAAATAATGAATATTTATCAAGTATGAGTTTTTTATTCATGTTTCATATTCCCAAACTATCATAAATCTTGAATCATCATAAAATAATATGGCACAAAAATTATTTATTTACAATATCAATCAGACAATAGTTGAATTTTATCCTATGACTTAGTGTATACTATAGTGAAAGATAGTCGTTGGATTGTACTATTACTGAGGTGTGTTTTTATGGTACAAATGGGATAAACACATGCATTAAATTTTCATGTTGAATGGGATAATAATTTCTTTCATATATACTCTAATTTCATTAAATATAAATATAAATATTTTTTTAAAACAAGAATAATGAGATTTTTAATCCTATTGATCAGTTGTGATGGGTTGTTCTTATCCATCAGAAAACTAAAAATAAAAAAATAGATAAAAAAGCCAATACATGATAAAATTATTTATCTAATAAACAGATGGATGATTTTTTATAGTTTTACATAAATTACAATGAAATTATATCAACAAATTTGTATTTCAATTTATTATTATTAATTCTAAAAATTACTAAATTGAGAAATTTATATAGATCTTCATAGCAATTAACTAAGAAGGTGTAGTTTAGTGTATTTATGATGTAAAACACATAGTAAGTCACAAATACAATATCCAAATTTATAAAAAAAATTGATATATCATAGTGATAAAAAACATCATTTAAAATCTGATGAAAAAAGTACAAAAATTTTAAACATAATGTGAAAAGAGTAAATAAAGAAATTTAAATTACTTTTTCAGAAATAAATAAATTGAACCCTCTATGAAATCTATTAATGTGAATATTTCCATGATTTTTATCGTAAGTAGACTTTATATTACTAAATTCAAGAAATACATATTCAACTACACTAACTATTATGTATAAATGAATTAGATGAAATATTGTGAGTTAAGTTCAAATAATTTTTAATAATGAGAATCATGATCAAATAAGAAATATTTATTCATTAAACATAGTTCGAAATTTGAGAAAATGAAAAAAAAAACATGTATTATTTCTAAGAATATGGATTCATCAAATTATAGCAATAGTAATAATTTATTGACTAATGTATTATTATTTTTGGAATAATTGACAAAATTTAATTTATATTCTTTCATTATACATTATCAAGATAAAATGATACAACTTACAAATATAGAAATTGTATAAATATCATAGTTTACAATGTTAGAATACATGGGCACTTGTTCTTTTCGTGTATATCTATATGGATCTTGACTTTAGTGTGTCATATACAAACTAACTTCCTATTAATCCATAAAAAATCAATATATAAAATATTTAAAAATAAACATGGCCAATGTTATCCACAAAAAACAATAGAAAAATAATTAATCATCTTCTCATTTTGGTAATTTTGTTATTAATTAAAAATATTAATTAGTTTTGACATGGTCATTACCCATTAAAAGAACACCAATATTAATAAAAATAAACCACATCCAACATTAAAATTAATATAAAATATTTTACAATCTTCATGAAGATATTTGAATTTCAAAATATTTTATTTAAAAAAATATATATATAAAACTTAAGAATCATATTTATAATTAGTATGAGTCATCACTTATTTAATAGGATTTCCATACATTACCAAATATTTTATCCCAATATAAAAGACATTAAAATAATAAGACTCTACCCATGATTTTTTAATCCATCTTTTGGATTATATAATTGTCAATATATATTCAATAAGACCAATCTTGTATTTAAAATGGTTCATCAAAATCTATGTAAGGGTCGTGTGGATTTCCTTAAGAGTCATCATAATTTTATAGGATTCATCTATATATCTTTAAACTGTGTCTAAATATCCATTAGTGTCATTACAGACCAAAAGAGTCATTCTAAATGTTGTATGATTCAGTTAGAATTTTCTAATCCATATAATTTGTCAAAATAAAAAAAAACATCAAAAACATAAGGGTGGTGGATTCATCTCATAAGGTTTAGTATCTATGAAATTTTTCAACAGAAAACTAAAAAATTATCCATCATAAAAAATATTTATATTCTAAGATATAAACATATATAAAATTGTTAATATAACACATTAATGAAAAATTTAAGGCTTTGTGAGCATGAAAAATTAAGATATATTTGTATATATTGGATCATTTATAGTATGTCCAGTAATATCCCCATTATATATGATAAAAACCCGATGTATTAAGAAATGTAAATTTTATAGATTAGAAAATTTTTAAATTAGAATAAAAACTATTAAAAACTAATTGTTAAATTGATATTTATGTTCCCCATTATTTCTACACCTTTTTTGATGTTAAAAAAATTAATTATTAGCTAAAACAAATTAATATGTCACACTAAAATAATAAATTATTAGAATATAATTACAAATAGAAAATAATAAAGGGAAATAATAATATATACTTGGTGTCTAGGGTGAAATTACATTAAACGCACACAGACCACACACACAGGCTGCAACGGTAGGCTATTGCCCGACAAGTGATATCCCACCCGTGAAGCCTTCTTTTTCTATACATGGATGAAGGACTCTTGGTAATGATGCTCATAAAATTACTCAATGGCCCCGTGTAGGGTCATGAATATATCGCACTACCTGTGTCTCTAGAAATGTGTCATTTATGCATCACCGCCTTCATGATTAATGTGTTATACCTATATCACTGCCTACATACTTCATGCGTCATGTTTGCCTCATCACTTTTCCTACGGAACTGCTATCCAGCTCCAATTTAATCCTAGTTCTTATGCAACATTATGTGGTGCCTTTAAAAATTATGTAAGCCCCTAAGTGGATGGAACATACTTATTTGAATGAATAAAACATTAAATAAATAGAATATAAATTCAATTTATGTAATAAGAGAAAACAAACACAAAATATAAAAATATCAATTCTATATATCGTAAAATGACCATATATTGAATTAATGTATTATTTTATATAGGTTTCATGATGAGATAAAATTTAACTAGGTTTATCTTCATAATATCTTGGAAATTGTTTTTCTCTAGTGGTGTTCCTCTTGATAGATCGCATATTCAAATTTATCAAAATGTTTTTCTAGAGACTTTAGTATAGAAGTGAATAGAAATTTAACTACAGATGGCGTGGATCCAAAGGCAACATATTTAGTTTCAAAATCAAAAGTGAAAAAAATAAATAAATTCCATAGGTTTTCCATGGAATGATGTAAGATGTCTACAAATATGTTTTAATGTTTTTCTTGTCTCTAGATGTTGGTATGGAGGTATATCTATAATTTATTTCATATATATAATTTCATAAAGACCATGATCGTATATGTATTATTTTTAAATAACCAAATCCTTTATAAAATCCAAAATAACTAAATATATATTCATAAATAAATATCCACACACTGATTTCATTTCTATCATGTTATTTTCTATTACAAATTTAAAAAGAATAATATTAAATATATTCAACAAAGAATAAGTAATAAAATATGTAGTTGAAATCAAAATTATTTTTATTAACCATTATAGACTACAATTTCCTTTACATTAGTATATTCTAACTGAATTTCATCATACTCCAAAGATGAGTATAATTATGAATAAAATAATCTATTAAAAATAATTATATTTTTATTCTATCTAGCTTACAATATTTTGACATTACAATTCAAAAGTATTTAAAATTTAATCAATAATTTAAAATTTTCTATTTATTCACTATGATTTTAAAAAAGATTTTCATTTTGAGAAGAGACATTTTACATAGAAAATTGAATTATGTCAAAAAAGGACATTTTAAATAATTTAAGATAATTCATTATATATTATTTAGTGCTTTAGATTAATGATACCAAATCCTTATTTAATTTTCTAAAGAACAAAAATTAATTTTTTTCACTTTAAGGATGTAATTTTGTC
Source organism: Viscum album (assembly GCA_963277665.1). Lineage (NCBI taxonomy): Eukaryota > Viridiplantae > Streptophyta > Magnoliopsida > Santalales > Viscaceae > Viscum > Viscum album. The sequence goes on along the minus strand of OY728166.1, from coordinate 1,174,877,904 downwards.
ACTCATTAAATAAAAATATATTGAAAAATAATTCAATTGTTATTTACATTTTTTCAATTCTCAAATAAAATTATTAAATACATGGTTGAACATGTTTTAAATACTTCATAATTTCTTTTTGAGACATCAAAATTTCCTCAATAATATCATTTCTAAATGTCATTGGAGATTTCATTTCCTGAAAAAATGATTTGGAAATATAATTTTATTTTTAAACATTCAACTACTTTTTTATCTTTATCTTCTAAACATAATACGATTATTTATCCATTAATAATATTAAATTTAGAAAGCATTTCATTTTTAAAGATCATTTTCATTAAAACCTAATATCACATCATTCCATTATGAATTTCACCATCTCGTTATTGCTAATAATTATATTGACTTCTTTTATACTTCTATATAAATGGAATTTCACTCGATTTTATTTCTAAATATTCAATTTGTTTGTAAAATATTCACCTCTATCTAATATATTTTCATAATGAGGCTCTTGAACCAAAGAATATTTTATCATTGACTCTTTTATATAAGCTATTATAATGGTAACACTAGTAAGGCCTAAGAAAGTGTTTTTAGGTTGATCAATAGTAGATTATAAAAATTTAGAAAAAATAAATAATCCTTCAATTATAGGTAACCCCTACATATTTAAAATAATAATAACATCTTCTACTTCATATCAATTATTCTTTATTTAAAAAATATTAATCACTGAAATATTTTAAGAGATTCCAATGATCCTAAATATATCTGATGATAAAGTGTAATTATGATGTGGTTTTATATCCTACAACACATTGATCACTGTATATTTATTCTCAAATAATTAATTCAATATCCTCCCATAAGGTTATAAACTATTTTATTTCTTTTTATTACTACAATACAAATAGATTATCATGTATTTTGAAAAATACAGCATTTCCACATTTAGTAGTAGGAGGAATACATAAATATCCTAAAAATGAGATTTTTAAATTTATCCTTCCCTTTAAATAATTATGATCATAAATTATTTTGTTGTAACCTATTTATAATTTTCTAAGTCTACTACAAGAATATCCTAAACAATAATAGTTCTGAATAAATAGATTATAATATTTGTGAGATTAATTGAAATCATCAACTACCAACATCTGATTAAATAATAATCTTTCTCCCAGAGGAAAATGAAATGATTTATCTATATCTACCAAAAAAATAGGTATATTGTTTTTCATTCACTGAATATATAATTAAATAATTATTCTTCATAGACATGAACTATTCATTTCAAAAGAACTCACATACATCCTTCTGAAAAACAATATATGTATTTCTATCTTAAAATTTGTCTCTAATATATTTAAAATAAAATACATCCTCCAGTATCATGTTTTTTTGCATTAAACAAAGAAAAATAAATGACCTTATCATGTAAAATGTTTTGTTATGAACTATCATATTTTTCTATCTTCATTCATTTAGAAGAATCGTCATAAGACCTCTCCATACAGAAAACATATTCACAACATCTAACTACTACAACATACTATACATCAACATTATATTATGAAATATAATATTATTTTTTATAAGACTAAGAAGATGAGGATATCCCAATGAATTATATGATTCATGAGGTTATTTTACAATCAAGTATAAAACTCCCTAAATCAATGTTAAAATATATAATTATATCAAATCAATAGGATTTTAGAAAAATTAATCGAAATGAAAACAAATCCTTTTAATTTTATGAAAATTATTTTATTTGATTTTAAATGAGATTGTTTGTGATTATCATGAAATCTAGTATAATGAAATATAAAAACAAAATGTATGTTCTACTAGAATTTTGACAAAAAAGAACAGAATTATTAATCTATAGACTTAATTTCAATTTGTTTTTCAAATTCAACTGTATCATGTTTAATATTAAAACTCATTAATATTTCATATAAAATAATATTTTTAATTTCAAACATTTTTATTAGGTATTATATATATTAATTTTGATTAATAACATTCCCAAAATCCATTTGGAGTATTTAATGAACTAAAAAAGAAGTTCCACTCACCCAATATGCTCAATTCAATGTCTTATTGCACGATTTTAGGAAATTAATTTCAAAACATATTATTATATAAACATGACACCACATAATCAATATATTTTAGAATAAAATGAATATAAAAATATGATTTTATAAGGATTATATTATGTTCATTCAATCATAGAAAAAATATAATACAAAAAATATTCCCTTCCTAATAAGGTAAAGGTTTTTTTAATACAATTAAAATATTTTCTATGTTTACAATATAATTTTTCAAAAAGGGTATTTTAAAACTAGAAAGATTCTCAACATAAAAATCCCCCAAATTAAAAACATCATAAATTTTATTTAAAGATAAACAATAAAATTTTAAAATTCAAATCACTTTCATAAGACAAAAGGAATATATTGAATTCTATTCTTAATATAGGTGAAATTGTTTCCTTAATATATATTTAATACTCTTCATTATAATACTTATGTACTAATACATAATTGTTTCAAAAAATCACTCTACAACATATTTATTTTTGAGAAAAAAACTCATATATCACTAATAAAAAAATATGAGTCTCTATAAAAAATTACTTAACCGTGTTCCCCATAAATTTGTTAACTAATTATTCTATAGATTAAACCCAATTATTTTCACTCAAGGAATCACCAAATGTTGTTGGGTTATGGTATGATATAAAGGAATATAATTATAAAATACATCTAATACTTATTCTAGTATTATCCGCATCATATAGGCTTCACATAATAGTTTCTAAAAGGTGGTTCTTTTAGATTATAGGATATTAAAACATCAAAATTGCATGATTACTAGTTATAGAACAATATGAACAAGCCTTTTATTTATCTTGTTCTATATAATTATCATTATTTATATGAAAATTAGATTTTAGTTTCATGTTATCAAATGAATCATTAAGATTATGAATATCTTTTTTCTTATGATAAAAAGGATAACTTTAATTATATGTCATCTAAATTGATTCATCAACTATAAATTAAAATATATTTAAATTTTTATATGAATTATAAGTTTCAAAATATAAAATTAATATTATTTCACCAGCATTTTGATTAAATTTAAAAAGATTTTCAATAATGTTCATGATATCAAATTTTCCTCAAACACATTAATGTATCAAAATTTTGGTTTTCTATTATTCCATATTAAAATGGAAGTTTTCTTTTAAATATTTATTATTATAAATTTTTTTGTTACATAGCTTGTTGTGTTAACTTCCTCAACCCAAAATATGTAGTAATATTATTTTTATTATTCATTTTTTTGGAATTTGCTTTAAATTTGTATTCTTCTTTTCAATGACGAAATTTTTCTTTTTTGAGGAAAGAATACAATATTTTTAACCCCATGATTTGTAAAAAATTAATTAAATTAATTAATTTATATTTATCCTCAATTATCACTTCTAAATGAAATAAATTCAGAATCTTTTCAATAAGATCTAATTTGTTTATATTAATGTATCACTATATTAAATTTTAATAAACAATATTTTTTCTAACTAAATATATAAAATTTATCGACCAAAAAAAAGAATACATTCCACAAACTATTGATTTTCTAGATGGTCAAAAAATCCATGTGAATTGGTTCCAATAGTTTAAAAATGAAAAAAAATTAATTGATTCAAAAGTAAATTTTTATTAATGGCCCACTTCATATTCATCTCATGAATTGTCCTCATAAGAAAATAATGTGAGTAATATTAGAAATAATGTTCATCGTAAATAATATAATTAAAAAATTTAAATTACAATGTATAAGAATTTTATTCCAAATCCAGGATCATTAAATTCATAATTAAAATATTTTATACTCTCTCTATTTAAATATTCTATATCTAAACTAAAGAAATTTTATGTTCTAGTTTCTCTAACTGAAATAAATAAATCCTTAAAAACTTAAATTATTAATAAAATCAATTGAATATCCTTTAACAAACTATTGAGAAATTATTTTTAGCCTCATCTTTAAATAATAAAAGCAGTGTACTTTGTTGGTGTATACTGAGTATGCATTTATGACATATAAAAAATAAGTAATTTTAACTTATTTATTTTATCAAAATTTGACATAACCTCCATCAATCTTGGATAATGAATGAAAATTTTAATTATAACCACTACAATTCAATGATTAACTAATATCTATTTACTATTTTAATATTGTTGTTAATACAGATATTTGCACATAAAATATTCAAATTAATTGATCTTTTGATACACAAACCCTTTTTATATAGCAGTGTTAAGAAAATAATGTTTTTTGATGATAAATATATTTATAGAGTAAGAAATTTACAAACATTACTTTAGATTAACTTTCAAAAATATAGGAATAAATAACTTTACAAAAGATAGGACTATTTAATCAATAATAATTTTCATAATAACCTAATTTTTTGAATGAATTCATGTAATAGTTTCCATTTTTTATTTTTATATCTATGTTTAAAATATGTTATGTACAAATTTGGTATTTTACCATTACTTTATATCCCAATATTTCCATTATCTCATTATTTCTTTCAAAACATTTGATTAGAGTAATCATCCCCTTAAGTAAACATTCAATCAAACAACATTAATGATTCAAAATAAGATAACAAATATGTAATTTTATAGTCATGAAATGTATAAGTATAAGTATATTTATAGAGTATATATTTTAACACTACAATACGGTTAGTTAAAACAAAAGTTTCCCTAATAAAGGCATCATAATAGTTTTACAAGAGATTTTTTATTCTTCATAGAATCATTTTTATATTCGTGAATAGATAAGAACTCAAATTTTTTATTGAAAGGATAACTTTCATATTAATAATTAGAATATTATAGTTTTTTATTTCTTTAGTATGATCCATAAAATACATATTTTCTGTTTGATTTTATTCGTATATTCATATTTTGAATATCAACCATTTCAAGACCCTTATAAAGAATTACAATTGTATTTTGTAACCCTCTTTCCTTTATCCACAAATTCAATTATTCTAGGATGATTTTCCTAAAATATTTCCCATTTCATTTTGTTGATGGATGATTGTTTTCTAGGATTATGTTTTGAACAATCATAGAATATCATTTCCTTTAATCATTCATTACTATTTTTAAATTTACTAAAATATTTTTTGAAACATTTTTTAATTTTATAAAAATTATTAAACATAGATTATAACTAGTATTTTTCAAACGCTTAGTTATAAAAACATGTCTCTTATTCATCATATAAAATAGATAATACCTCATTATCCTTTTTCTCATATTCTGGAGTACGTACTTTATGTGTATATTGTTTTGTATAACTATTCATAGGTAATTTTTCCAGCTTACATTTACAGTTCATACATCATAAGTGTCCCAATAATATTTTTCATCTTAATGACTTTGGTTGGTGTGGATTTTATAATAGTATGTGAGATTCCACTATATCTTATTGGTAAAACTAAAAATAATTTTAAATTGTGATCTAATTCTAGAAGTTTATTACCAAAGGAAGAAACATTCATAAGAATTTTTATGAGTCTTCCATTCCTTTTTTATTTTTTTCTCCACTAATAATCATAATAATTCATAAACTAATATTTATAATAATATGCTTTTATTTACTTTAAAAAACTATCCATTTAGTGGAAGCTAAAAATGTCTCATAGAATTCATAAGGTATAGAAAACGGAAAATCTATGTTACACTCAACATAACCTAATCCATAAATAATAAAATTAATGTACTTCAAATTAATATCATGATAAGCCTCATTTTCTAAACCTTATATCTCTATTTCACTAATAAGAAAATTAATTTTTGTGAACATCTATATATAATTTCAATATAATATTCCCTAAATAAATAATCATCTATGATTTCAGATGTCCGGAATATTCTCCATTGATGTAGGGTTCTCTAATTATAGACAGACCTTCTCATTGATCCTTAACTGTTGGAATTAGATTTGAATATTTTAAAAACAATAAGTTATTGTAGAAAAATAAAAATTCAATCCCAAATATCATGTGTTTCCCCATAATTAATCATTAATGAATTAATAGGGGGTGATGTGAGTTTATAAAATTTACAATAATTAAATAATTTTCTATACTGTATTTTTTATTTTATTCCATTAATTTATTGGTTATATAGTATAAATGTAATGTGAAATTATATATTACGAAATAAATGATTTCTATAGTTGTTCAAGGCAATAAGAACTTACCCATGTCCACTCCATAAACAATAGAAGTGATTTTAGAGATTTATATTCTCATCCTTTTCCAAGAGGGAAAAAATCTATGTGAAATTATATGATACTGGGTATAAGGTATTTAGATATAATTTCAAGATCTCCTTGAGAATAATTATACATTTGCTGAGTACCTTACATATAATAAGAAATGTTATCTTAATTAAATTCTAGAAATATGTACAATAAAAAGGTTTGTTATATAATGTATATATTCCCATAACTAAATCAAGTAAATTTATTCAAGAGAATATGAATGTCTCTAAAGTGTAACCCATGTGTGAATTCTTAAAATATACTTGTAATCATCAAAAGACAATTTAAATTGAAAACATATTCCCCTTGTTTATTAATTTTTATATTGATTATTTATAGAGTGTGTGTACGAAAAGTGTATGAATATCAAAGTTCAAAAACTTATCATACAGAAGAAATATTCTTCAAATTGATTTTTTTATATTTCGTGTCTCGACTGTATCATAGGACTTGTGAATTCATATAAATTTTTCAACAGATAATCTATAAAATTTATAGAAATACTCACTAACAAATAAATATTAAAAAAATATCTATGAATATATATAACCATCTAAATATTTAAATACCATTTCATCAAAAAATGAGTAACATGTTTTAAAATGAACATTGATTCTTATATGAAATTTGAAATTTATTATAATAAACCACAAGAAATATTCACCAAAAATAAACAATGAAAAAATATCATTAATGATATTTTAATTAAAAGAATTTTGTGAAAAAATAATTTTTTGGTAAACGATATGATTCTTATTCATACATTTTAAGAGTGTTAACATGCTTTGTAAGATTTTATATCATTATTTAATCCTAAAATACTTCATAAGATTCATTAAAATCATAATTTGTATCTCAAATATTCTTAATGTCATCTTCTAGATTTCAAAATGCAAAATATGAATTTTGTTCATGTTATGTAGAATTTTTATGGGTTATATAGATTTATATAGGAGTCATGTTTGTTTTATAAGGGTCATATAGATTTCTACAAGGGTATTATGTATAGTAATATGGGTTATTCTAAATTACTTATTAGTTATTATAATCATTATGTGTTATTTTGAACATCATAAGAGTCACATACATTTTCCTAAATAAAAAATTCTTATAAAGAATTATTATGGATTCATATAATAAGTGTTAGTAATAAATAATGATTTCCATTCAATAATAATATATCATTAATCAGGAAAAGAATATATAGAATTATATTCTAACCTAGCTAATAAACTTAGAAAAAATAATTAGTAAAATAAATAGGGAATTTTGGATCACCAAAAATTATGACATATCTCCATATGCCTTATAAAAATTAATATTTCCACAAATATGTGGAGTTAAATATGATATGTAAGATTAACTCTAACCTTACTGAACTATATATGATTTCATTAGATTACATTTGGATTTGAATAAGTATGATAACTATTTTTTACTAAATAGAATATTATTAATCCCATTAAAGGGTAAACAATTGATATAAGATTCAATTATAATCACAAAGGGATACATAATATTTACTCAATATCATATAAGAATAAACATGATACCAAAATAGTTATTTAATAATGAAAGGAACTAGTGTGACATTAAAAAATTAATGTCAACGATTTTTCACTTTTATAAAATTAATTAATGCATTTGTGATTCATATATGGCCAAGGAATAGGTATCAGGTTAATTGGTGATAAAGAAACACTACATAGTACCAAAGAAAGATCCCAAGGGAAAATCGAAATATTTACTCAACTTTTAACATTCCATGAAATGGAGGAAGTAACATACCATGAAGAATTTGTCCAAAAGATAGAGGATTTTGGGGATTTGGTCATCAATTCCCATAGATATCCATTTCATGGTTATGAGAAGAGCCCTAAAACATATATTGGTGATCATCTAACTACACTTCATTTTCCATTTGGAGTTCCGTAGTTGGGGGATGCATCTTCATATTTGTGATATATTTTGGCACATGCACCCCACATATAAAAGATTGAAAACATGGAATGTTCACATTTAATTAGATTTTTTAGGTTTATTTGTAAAAAAATTTAGTTTCATTTAATGTAGTTAACAATTTTCTTTTTTCATTTTCTAATAATGTTATTTGGACATGTATTCCTTCTCATTGCATGGTTAGGGAAGGATAATGATTTTTCATACAGGAGGGGGTAGAAACATCACCTTCTATTATGTGACATGCTATTAATATTTCCATTTTATTTTTTTATACTTGAGAATGTATGGGTATGGGAGGAAATACAATGTAGTGACAATAGTCATTCGTAATCTCAACTAAATCTCTTCTTATTTATATGTTTATATAATTGTGATGAAATGCCTCATGAATCTACCCTATAAAAGGTGGATTTAAGTGGATGATTATTGACATTGTAAAGTTGTTGGAACCAAGTGTGGTTTCAGCAGACCATAACTTAGCTAATTGGTATTCAATATTCATTGAGGGTATTTCTATGTGACTGGGTTGTGGCTTGTTCATGTGACTCCACCGTATTGGTGGGTGTACCAGACCAACACATGAAAAGGTAAGATAGAAATATTATAATCCCTATTGATTGAGTATTTAGTTCATACTCAAAAACATTAATGGGGTTTGATGGACTAATAGTTTTAATCCCATACACATGTTTGGAATGAGATTGATTATTTTATAAAAAATGATAATGCTAATCCTAGAAAATATTCATATGAGTTCATTCAATATTATATACCAGAAATAGTTTTCTATTCGTTATTTTATTTTATTTTATTTTTGAAAATCCTTTTACTCATATCCTATTTTACATATTAAAAATTTCAAAATCATAATAAGTAATAATGTAAAATGAGTGAATTGTAAGGCTCTGTGAGTTACAAATTCGTTCAACACATACAGGGTATTCCATTAGAAGGGTAAATTACTATTATATGTGAAGTCCATTTGAAAATGTCTCTCCCTAAAAACTTTGAAATCGATGTTTGATGAAAGGGTAAAGTAAAAGTTCCCATGAATAATCTAGGAGACTGTTAGGCAATTTACTCTTCCAAAAGGGATTCAAAACTTTCTGATTTTACTAAAAACTCAAAGTATATCACCCATTTTAATCAATGAGTTGGTGATACACTTACTTGGTGATTTTTTAGGATTTTAGGGGATTTATTTCTCAAAAACCATCATAGATCTAATGTAGGCCTCTTTGAGATTATTCTTCTCTTATTTTTATTAATAATGACAATTTTTAGTAACAAATTATTGGTATTTAAGTTTAAAGTTCAATAATGAAATGGATAAAACCTCTAGATTGATATGTATTTTTTAGGATACTAGAGGAGTCATGGAGGTTGATTGTTGATCCAATTTGATAATTAATAGTAATGATTTCACCACTCATTGAATTTTTATCCATTCGGATTAAATTTACAGGACTTCTAGAAATTTCATTGATGAAAATTATGGTATTTTCCTAGGATTTTTTTATTGTATATGATTTTTGGTTCTTTTAATACATTGTAATAAACCAATGGAAATTATATGAGGTATACACCTTTTATTTATCACTATGATGTGATAAATTTTGATATATTTCATGGTAGTTATCTAAATTGTTATTTTTAAATATTTTAAAATTATTTTTTGGGGAGATATTTTGTGTTTTGATAAATTATTTTGGAATTTATAGATTAAAAAAACACATTTATTTTTTATGTGTGTGCGTGCATTCTAATGAAATGTACTACTTAGGAAATTATTATTTTGAATTGGGTTATCATGTATTTTTAAAATATTGGTGAAAGATATGTATTATAATATATTGATTGAAATAACAATTTTGTGTAGGAGAATGGATTTTGGAATGGGTTTGATTAGGAAATCATGTTTAAGTGTTGTGTTATATATAGATAGCTAGGGATGGTTTAACGGACCCTGCATTAGTTGGGGGGTTATCATAAAGACAACAATGGACAGGGTTATGATTTACTTAAGGGTTGTGTCATGGGATTTTAACTACATCCGTCTAGATATGGATAGGTGAATGAGAGTCAATTGATATGAAATTTATGGTGTTATGATATATTTAGTAAATATTTTATGAACAAATAATTGTCCTTCTTATGAATGATATATTATGATTTGATTATATCAATTATCATGGATGGGGGAATAATTTTATGAAAAATGTAATATTGGTTTTCTCATTAACGGGGAGTATGAGTGGTAATTAGTAAAATAAAATTGAGTTGTCTTACAGAACCCTCTATGTGAATCTTGGTTCACATAGAGATGATTTGTTTATAAAGCTGAATATATAAATAATTTTTACTTCACTACATTATAGTTGTAGTTGTGGTCATTTATTAGAGACTACTAGATGATCTTATAACTGTGTTTGATTTTTTCATTTATACAATGTTTCGTTTATCGTAGCATACAGAGTTATAATATTTTGGGATGTATTTTTTATTCATTTAAATGAGGGATTACACAATGTTTCTGGTGTAAAAGAATGTATCCATTGGAAGGAATTTGTTGGATACACCATTCCCCCCATCACATGTGAATTATATTTTGTATGTATATTATTATTCATTTGGAAATTTTTGGATGGAACCAAGGGATGAGTCTCATTTTGATTTAGCTAGGGATCTGGGTCCAAGTGAATGGTTTGGTATAATATTTAATAAGGGTAATCAATAATTGGGTAATTAATTGAGTATTTATTAAGGAATAAGATTATTTTTCCTATAATTTTTTGGTATGAATTTCCTACATATCAATAGAAAATTGAGATCAAATTTTAATCCAATAAATTCCAAATATATTATATAAAATGGAATTCAATTAAAATTATTTCATTATTTGAGGCACTTTAATACTATAATGCAACACATAAATAATGAATATTTAACAAGTATGAGTTTTTTATTCATGTTTCATATTCCCAAACTATCATAAATCTTGAATCATCATAAAAAAATATGGCACAAAAATTATTTATTTACAATATCAATCTGACCATAGTTGAATTTTATCCTATGACATAGTGTATACTATAGTGCAAGATAGTCGTTGGATTGTACTTTTACCGAGGTATGTTTTTATGGTACAAATGGGATAAAGACATGCATTAAATTTTCATGTCGAATGGGATAATAATTTCTTTCTTATCTACTCTAATTTCATTAAATATAAATATAAATATTTTTTTTAAAATAATAATAATGAGATTTTTACTCCTATTGATCAGTTGTGATGGGTTGTTCTTATCCATCAGTAAACTAAAAATAAAAAAATAGATAAAAAAGCCAATACATGATAAAATTATTTATCTAATAAACAGATGGATTATTTTTTACAGTTTCACATAAATTATAATGAAATTATATCAAAAAATTTGTATTTCAATTTATTATTATTAATTCTAAAAATTACTAAATTGAGAAATTTATATAGATCTTCATAGCAATTAACAAAGAAGGTGTAGTTTAGTGTATTTATGATGTAAAACACATAGTAAGTCACAAATACTATATCCAAATTTATAAAAAAATTTGATATATCATAGTGATAAAAAACATCATTTAAAATCTGATGAAAAAAGTACAAAAATTTTAAACATAATGTGAAAAGAGTAAATAAAGAAATTTAAATTACTTTTTCAAAAATAAATAAATTGAACCCTCTATGAAATCTATTAATGTGAATATTTCCATGATTTTTATCGTAAGTAGACTATATATTACGAAATTCAAGAAATACATATTCAACTACACTAACTATTATGTATAAATGAATTAGATGAAATATTGTGATTTAAGTTCAAATCATTTTTAATAATGAGAATCATGATCAATCTCATGGTCCAATACAGTCATAAATTTTGGTTTTAATCTCTTATTATATATTTATGATAAAATATATAATAAAAAATTAAATTAAGCATTTATTGTGAATATTATAACGTTAAAAAAATTATTCACATGTGATATTTTAATGAATATTATTTATACAACATTTTAATCGTGATTCGTCTTCATTATAAAGAGTTACTCATTTAGGACTAACATGGAACCAATCATTAATGTTTAATAAATCATTAGACATAATGGAAATTTATGTGGGTAACCCATTCCAAAGATTTAGTCAATGAATATAGCATGAAATATTATTAATATTTCACTTAAATAATGAATAAAAAACATTTATAAAATATGTCATTTTTCTATATCCCCATGAATATCTAAACTCTCAAAAAATTAACTGAGCAATCCAAATATGTTTTTCCTAAATATTAACATTCAAAGGAAACAATAATGAGGAACTATAACTAAATTATACATTAAAATATATTTCCATTCATCATAATTCCAATAAGATGAGATAAAAATTACCAATAATGAAATATAATTTATATGTGGTATTTAAAAGTTTTTTTTACAAAATAAAATCAACAAAGACATTGTGTATTATTTCTAGTTGTTTCAATTTTTATTAAAATATTATTATCTATGGTGCTTCTATATGAATAATTTAAAAAGTAAGATTTTATCTTCGATGTTGTAAAACCCAATAGTTAAATTAAATAAAAATTTATTTGTTTCATTGTTGTAGTGATTACGGTTAATATGTTAAGTTAAATTCTCAATATATGGGTATTTTAATGCAAACATGGTGATTCAGATCAATTTTTCGATCTTCTCTTAGAATTATTCAAAACAAATTAAAATGTAATGTTTTAAAATACAATGTGTGTTATTATTTTATTATTATCTATAATTTATATTTTCTTATAAATTACATGGAACAATAAAAAATTGGTGTTACAAGGAATTTTTTAAGGGTATAAATTTTCATTACAAAAGTAATATTTGATAAATAACTATAACGTATTTGACTACTTCAAATATGATTCTTCCCAAACATATATTATTATTTATTATAACGTCAAATTACCATAAATTAATAAAAAAATATATAATATGGAATTATAAAATTCATTTGGGCTTAATATACCAATTAGTAAACCTAAAAATGTTTATATATCATCATACCAACTCATCGTAACATTATATGAAAGTCTAACCAATTTTTTAAAACTGGAACAATATTTATTTAATAATTTGCGAACTAGATGGAAGTCAATTAAACCTGGTTATCAATTAAAACCCATCATTATACGGTAGAAATCATTCCTAAATAACTCAACAATGTTCCTCAATGAAATTTTTGAGGTATCCAGATGTTTTTGAGATATTTTATATCATCATGTAATTGTTCCTTTATATAATTTAATAACACTCTAGAAACTCACTATCCTTATAGTATATATTAATAAAAAATAAGATCAACATTATTTATCCATTCATGAACTATTTAGGAGTCTGGGAATCAAGGAAATACTAATTTTGTCATATAATAAAATTTTTAAATCATTGATGAATCTAGTCTCATTATCACTCTATAACCCAAGGGTCACTCTGTCGCTTCATATTCCTATAAACAATTTTAAGAAATATGTGTTGATTTATATGAATTTTTTTCATTATTATATTTTACAATCATTAAAATTATATTAATATCCCCTTCAATAATAGCTTATATATGTTTTTATGTTTAATTGTTAACAAATTTGTCTTTTATTCTTTGTCTACCTTGGAGTTTTTTATCCATAATTTATTTTATCTACCTCTTAGATATTGAATAAATATAATTCTATATCATGATATTACATATAATCCTTTTTAATCCACCTTTTATCACTATTCTTCTATTATATCTAATTTTGTCCTCTTATTTTTCTTAAAATAATGGGTTTTATTATAGGGCCATTGTATTTGTATTTTATTTAAATTTAAGTTTTAAGTGTTTTTTATAAGGAATAAGCCTATGAAGTTTTTAATTTTGATAGAAATTAATTTATCATGAAATAAAAATCATGTTTTATAGGTATCATATCATATTTATTTCTAAAATAACATGATTACAGTAAATAATTTCAAGCATATAAGAGATGGGGACTGATGGGAATACTATATAACGTGGATTGGGAAATAAGTTGAGTCTTGGGTGGTCATGTCCTCATTTATATAGATATTTCATTATTATAATTCATGGTTTTATTTATATAAACTATAAATCATTATAGAAAAAACATTATTTATTTTTATGAAACATTTCATCATAAATTTTAAAGAGAGGTTGAGGTTTCCATTTTTTAAAATTTATAACAATACAGGATATGTTTTATTATTATAGTTTTTTGGAGAATAAAATGACACCCATGGGATTATATAATCATGTAATATAACATGTCATATGGGTAAGAATTTAAATTATAAAATAGTTATTGATTAAATGGAAAGAATTCCAAAAACATCTTTAGTTTCAAATTAGTCCCTAATCAGTGAAAACATTTTCTGTTTGTTATGGGCATGACATTATTTTTAAGACATCATTTAAAAAATACTTGAAATGTCTTGAAATAATTATATTTTATTTTGATAATTCTCCTAGAAAATAGGATGTACTTGGGGGGAACATGGTAGATCAAACTAAGGATGATGAAAATTCATTGGTGGATTTCTTTTTATAATTGATTAGATTAATGGTCTGATCATCAGTAAATGAATTCGAGACTATATTTTTTATATTCTTTGTGTAAAAAATTGTTTATTTATGTATCTTGTAAAAGGGTTGGATTCATATAGGATGTATCATGGGGATTTAGTATTAGTTATAGTGAATTTGGTATTAATGTAAAATATTACTCAATGTGCAGTGAATTAACTTTTTATTTATCAAACTAGGTAATTTAAAAACACATCTTTCATTTCTGTTTTTTTGATTTGTTATGATTTTTTTATTTTTTGTGGATAAAATAATTTTTTATGTATTTAATATAATGGGGTACGGGATTATGTGGTTTGGTGTGTGAATTTTTATTTTATCATTTTTTTAATGATAAATATATTCTTGCAATAATTTGAAATTATAGGTGAGTAATTTAATAAATTATTATTGACCTAATATTATATTTTTAATTTAAGTAATTAGGTGTTATATCTCAAGGAAGTAAAAAATTTGTATTACATGTGTGTTCGGTAGAGTTTGGAACTAATATGATATTGTGTATTTTTATTCAATGAGATGAGAATATGTGAGGTATTAAAAGTTAGTAATCTTTTGTGTTATTCTAGTGAGGATTACATGACATAGAATTAATAATATTTAATTAGATATTATTTTCTAAAAAATATGATTGGTTGAGACACTATATGGTTTTGTGAGATTTTTATATGAGGAAATTATATTTGTATGACTTACATAATAGGTAAATTATTATTTAGAATGTTTTTTGAGATAGAGATTTTATTATTGATATATTTTTCTAAGTCCCTAAATATTGGCATCAATGAATTGGATTATTATATTCCCTTTAAGTATAAAATAATAATTTTATAATTACTCAATAGAATAAATGTATAGTGTAGATCGACATATGATTAATAATGATTTATCATGAATATATATGGACTATGTTTTCTATCAGTATTCCATTGTGACTTTTTATTTTAGTAATAATTGATTTTATATTCCCTATTCACTACACAACCTCTTTTTGAGTTTGATTTTTCAATATCTTACATCCATGTTCTATTTTTTTTTATATTAATTTATTAAACATAGAAATAATTACATTAGATGGTGTATTAATTTTAAATATATATTATACACCAAAATATTTACTTATTGGATAATTTATTACCTATGGATTTTGACTTCCCTCTTAGGTGGATTTGGGGAGAAGTAGGCTATGAGTGACCTTTTTCCTAGTTTTACTAGAAATTGTTCAATCATATATGATACTAAATAATTTTTAGAGTATGGTTATATATATTTAGTATATAATGGATTTTTATTGGGATGGATTGGATTATCAATTTCTCAATTTCATTCCTAGTTGATTTATTATGCTATATTTATGTTAAAAGATGTCTTTTTAGGGTGGAAACTACTATGTATAGTGGTGTAATCACCCCAAATTATATTAGTTATAGATTTGGATGATCTTATCAATGTTTTTCTTCGGAAATATTATCTTTTTGTTTATAGTGGTTAGCTAAAATCATGTGAATTTTATATCTTTTTTCATTTATAAAAATATGTTTGAGATTGCTAAATTGGTTTTATTTTTCCCCTATATTGTTTTATTTTATGTAATTTAATATCATTCCATTATAATATAGTTATGTTGTGGTGTTATGTTTTTTATTTCATGATTAATTCATAGTTTCTCTAATAAAATGTGAATCAATTCATATAATGTGAATTTTATACCCTCGGTGCAGGATGTGACCCTTATCCTTTTGAATGTAGGCTTCCTAGGTCAATATTGATCTATCTCTAACTTAATAAGAGTATTTTTAGGGTTTATTAATGATATAATGGTATCATAGTGATATCTAAGATAGGATTGGTAGTATTCATTGGTGAAAATTACATTGGGTTCCTTAGGGAATAGAGCAATTGAATTTTTCAAAGAATGTATACTATATAAATTAGTGAAGGGATTCATTTGAATACATTATTACATAAGGACCTTGATTTTATAATATATATAAACAATAGATGACTTATTACTTGAAATATATTATGTCAGGATAGACATTCATCATTTAGAATTTTTTCATTATGTGTGTATGTGATTGTCATATTTTTTTCATGAAATAGGTTATATTGTAGTAATGTTAAAGTATTTCAACATAATTGGGTATAGAAATAATTTTCATTTACATTAAATTTAATTTTTATATGATATTCTCTTACAGTTTAGTTATATTAGTGAGGGTGGGATCTTCAACCAATTTATTAGAGGATAAATCTTAGATATATTTAGACATGGGGAGAACCATTACATATGATCTTGAAGAAAAAATATATTAGTATATGAGAGGACTACATCCAATTATGAAATAGGTAATTGGGTAAAAAATGTGGAAATTATATATAAATTTATTTCAATAGATGAGTAATATTATATTCCACAACTGTTAAATTTATTTTTTGGTTTTCCATATGTGGATTTATTATTTGTTGTGTAGAGTTATAATCAACATGTTGTAATACTCACTACATTTACTACTTTATGAAGTGTTGATGGCATGGAATTTTGATAGGGGATTTTACCCGTAGATCCAATTTTAGTTGATCCCTTTCACCATGATTACATTTTAATAGGTGAAAATTAATGATGGTATTATTAAGATCAAATTATCCCATGGATATAAACTTATGAAGGAGATCCATAAAAGACTCCATGCCATGGGAGTTAAGACTAGATTTATTTATTCTTATGATATTATACTATTTTATTTGTCCATGTAGATCAACCCCCATCCTTATATCTTTTTTTCTAGTGCATTAATTCTTGACATTCAATTCTAAATTTAGATTTTATATACTTCAAATGTGGTTCCCATATTAATTAGTATATATTTTACATTTTATATTAGGGAGACCGCCTTGGACCTCATGGTATAATAGTATCTGGGTGTGGATGGTTTCAACAAATAGTACAGTGAAAATTATCACATTAATAATTTTCATGGTAATAGGACATATATGTGATTAAACATCAAATTTTATGCAGTACATGATAATCATAATTAATAGATATTCTTATCCCTTTGGGATTATGAGCATAGTTGGGGTGTAGTGATGGTATTCAAAAGAGGTTATAAGGTAGAGTATTTGGATGTCAGTAGCTTCATGAGATTTTCTAACCAACTAAAGATAGACAACATGTCATCTTAGACATTATTTACCAATATTTTAGATTATATTCAAAATTTATATACATTAATAATTCTCATTATTTTTTCCTTATTATAGTGAGACGATTGGGACACCAGGTTGATATGTATCAGATAAATATAGTTGTATCTACCCTCATGGGATGTCAAACTAGTTCAATAGATCTAATATAAGTATGGGAATATATATTTTAATGTTGTAGTTAATCTATCTAGAAATTTAAAATTATAATTTCATCAATGAAATATTTTGGACATATCCTATTTATGATTGTTTAAATTTTTATTGATGTTGAGTTGGTTTCAATGAAATGGAAGGAAATAAGTAAACTTTCAATAGTCTATGGTACCATAAAATATAACATCAATGAACGGATTATATCACTTAATATATTTCAATTTTGATGTTTTTATGTTAGATCAATGAATAAATGAGTTTTAAAAGGTCGAAAAATTATATTTTTTTGATTTTCGAGGGGTTATGGATGTAAATACTCATAATGATATCCAATTTGATATAAAATTGAATATGTGTGTCCCCTTTATCTCTAGGTCACATTATTTATTTTCATCTATTGATATTCATGATTAATGAATTCAAATTGATAGTTTTTTTAAAGGGGTTTATTTGACACAATGTGTCACTATAGAGACATTTTGTTGTTTATTCTATGATGTTGAATGGTATATTAATATTAGACATTGATTATTAGAATTTAATAATGTGTAAGCAACGAATTGTAAATTTATTTAGTCATTTATAGGGTTAATGATGGGGTTTAAAGGAGTTTTTATGATTAAAATACCATCTAATGAAAATATAAGAGAGGTATATTCTTAAGATGTTATTACAATGTTGATATGAGAATTTTATGTTCATTTTAACTCCCATTAGAGTTAGAAACATCACTAATCATAATTTTGGGATTAGTTTATTTGGTGTATAATCCTTAATTTTATTATCATTACATACTGTTACAGAATAATAAACTGATATAATTTAGGATATATAATGTTAATAAATATCAATTTTTAATATTTTTGTGATTTATTGATTCAAATTAGTTGTATATAAAGTTGTAAAAGAGAATTTGTTTTATAATAAAACATTATTTTCTTGTCCATAATGTTGTAAAAATTAATATATATGGATTCATCATTGATTGGTGTCATTTTCTCTAATAGATACCTAATAATGTATTCAATATTTTTGACACCCACCAAATGATCAATAGAAAATGGGGGTTGAGAAAATTACACACACAAGAACCATTTTGTTGAAAAGAATAATAATAAAGATCATGACCATTTATGGGTAATATAGTTGGGTTGTGTTATCACATAATTCTATGATGGGAATGCTATCTCATAACCCACCCCAATAATTCATACAACTCATTGAATATAAGTGAAGAGGTAGTATATAATGTGGTTTACATGAAATCATGTGACCAAATAATGTGTACGTAATGATAAAGATACACATAGAGAATGAATAGAAAATCCCTCTATTAAGGAAATGATGTCTGTTTTTAGTCCTTCATGTAGTCAATGTTCTTTAAAACATCCTTTCGAAGACATAACTGGTGATGTGAAAATCAGTAACATATAACACATGAGACACCATCGACATATGATGAAAAGAAATTGATGACTTATGAATTGGGATGTTGCATGGCTATTATGTGATGCCCAGAAAAAAGTGGTTTTGATTCCAATATGCCTGGGAACAAAAGACATACGTATATAAATTCATATGAAAAAATAGGATAATGGGTAGAAGTCCTCCAGAGTGGAGGAATCACACAATATCAAGTTATTTCATTTTATAAAACATGTACAATCCCATAGAAAAGAATCGAAGAAGAATGAGAGACCTTTTCACATAATCCTATTGTGTAATTATTGCTGGACATGTTATCACATGATGGATTCATTATTTTATAATAAAAATTTATACTATTTGTCATGTGACCAGGCCATGGGATAACCCAACCTTATATCATTTATGAGATACTGTGATACCCAAGTCTTTGTACATTCATGTTACTCTTCATCCTTTAAACTTCATAGGTTATCTCAATTTCTTCATATGATGTGCATTACCTGGTGAAATTCATTAAATAAATAAGCCATCATGGGTTCCTTCCATATTCTACTATGTATTTATTCTACACTAATTATATATATATATATCCTCCAAAACTCACTAACTCAATGGGATATAATCCTTATGAGTTTAGTCTAGTTCCTCCCCCTTTTTCCATCAACGATCAAGAGACTGTATGAGCTCTTATAATTTTGATTAATGTCATAATTAAAATATATAAGTCATATTTAGGTGTGATATGCCTCAATATTTAATTAATATCTCTACAGTAACTATTTTTATGAGGGAATATTCATCATGAATACCGTGTTTACCTTTATAGATTCCATAAAACATATTCCATTCCTCTTAGAGACGTATCATTTATATGTCCTGAAATAATATCCCATTGAGTGGCCTCAGTTTGTAATAACTACATCCATATGTGATGAATCAAATATTCCTTTATCTTTTGTTTCTCATACCAAACATGACTTGCATGGGATTAGGGAATCATAATGACCAATAATTTTGAATAATAAAAAAGACTCACAAATATGTGAGTTGTGTTTGTGTATAATTCCTGACTACATATTCATTACCTTCAATGAGTCATATTGCTAATGAAGTAGCCTATTCTAGCTTCATATTCATATATCCCATTAAAATCTCCACTATTATAAATTTTAGGGCACATATACTTTTAATAAGAACTATGAGCACTCTCATTCATATCATAATTTGGATAAGTATGATACCTTTCAATTTCCCATGCTATATATTATAATCCTCTCATATATTAATATTTCAAAATTTAATGTCTCACATAGAATCTCATTACACTTCTCCAACTGATCAATATCATCCATTGGACTCAAAATAATACTTATATCAAGGCATACCATGTGTGTAATTTCCATAAAAATATCCTCAATATGGGTATCCTCCTTAGGTGTAATACTCAATTATTTCATCCTTCTATTCAATGTTCTATACTCCCAATCAGGAATTCAATGAAATCACCAATTTTTTATTTATTAATTGAAACAATCTGGGATTTTTATATGGTGTATTTTATCTTTTGTTATCTATATTTCTCACAATGATTCAGACCCTCATAGTCTTAGGGATATGTGATGATTGTGTCATTAGTATGATATAAATTACTAAAATATGGAACTCCTCCTCTAGAGTATTTCCTAAGTTTATATCAATTTCAATTGGATAAAATCTCAATTAAATTACTTTGGGAAGCCTCATATGAATAATTCACACACAAATGTTTGAGATATATGGGATTTGATTCCAAACTCGATGAGACAGAAAAGACACATCCTCATGTTTCAAACCTGATATCATTAACACTTCACCATTAGTTTCATTATTCCAAACCTAATGAGAAATTATTTTTTTTCATGCCTATCTATATCTTTATGATTGTATATTTGGTATTTGATTGGGACATATCACTTTTTGAACAATTTCAATCTAAAAATTTTCTCAATTTTACCACACTGTTTGATTGAATAACTATACCCCTTAAGAGTCCTTCTTTTTAATCGTCATTAGGGAACATTCATTATATGGATCATCATCAAAATCCCATATCCCTTGTGATTAAAAATCATCCTCAAGGGGTTATGTGCTATTTGAGGATAACTATAAATGTATTATTATTAATGAGGATAATGAAAACTATTTTTTGAAACATTTTTTAGAAAATTTCTCATAGTATGATGTTAAACTACACAATATGGAATTATCATAAAACCATAAACAGTTTCTTTCAAACTATATGCATTCAGATTCAATTATTAAGGATGCATACTAATCCCCATTCATGGGATCTATCATAATACCATAAAAACATATCAACCACTATGATGGTGAAAAACACTACATTTACCAGTTATATCATCATCAAACATAGAATCCATAGATTTACTACATCAAATTAATAATGGGAAAAAATAAGGGAACCAATGATACATATAAATGTTTACACAAATGTAATACCTCTAATATTTATATAAATTGACATCGATGGTAAACAACATTAATTTTCATGTTCATATAACCTTTATCATATTAGGGTCTGGGAGTGATTCATGAATATATATTAAATCTATAAGTGATTGTTCAGTTGAGAAAAAATCACCCCAACATTGTATAATGATCTCAACATCCCAACATCCTGACTAATAATAGTTACGAAGTATCATTTGTAAAATATTAATATTGACCAATTTACTTTCGAATGTGGGATCATAACATAATATAGATGTGGAAACCATTATGAGTTTCCCCTATTAAGTTCAAAATAAAATTATTGAACCAAGAAAGAATGTTTAGGGAAAAAATGTTCAACCCACCCTAATAATGTGGTCGAACATGAGTTCAATACATCCCAACATGAATAATTTAGTGAAAAAGATTAAATCTAGTTTTCCATATGTTAAACCATTTTGACTCGATCCTCATACACACAGCAAATGATGGGACCGATATTAAGAATAAACATTTGTGTTCCCACACATATCAAATTAAGATTGTCTATAACTTGTTCTATTGAACAGATTGGTTTCCTTAATTCTTGATTAATTATTGATACTAGATACCATTATCAACAAAATAATCTTGAGTCAATATAATAGAAACACTGAGAAAGAATTATTGTACTCCAGTTACAACAATAATCTCTTTGAATTTCAAAGCGATGTATCATACCCAACACAATCAGCATCTGCTGTTAAATGTGATGGTTAGCGAGTACCTTCAACATAGTATAGTCCCAATATGTGGTTACACACATGATGATATTGGAGAACTAAATCTCATAGGCCTGCATCATTCAAGTAAGGAATTAATGATGATAGTGAAAAATATTTACACTGCAAACCACATCATGATTAGATATGAAGAGCTCAACGATCAACAACTTCTTTACCTTAGAAATATGGATAAATGAGTTAATCATGGATCTATATCTATTAAAAAGTCTCCCATGAGGGGTATTTTCATTCACTAAAAACATCATGAAATATCATCCCGTCAGTATTCAAATGAGTTTTTTCCTAGTGGTTTGCATCCTCAGACACATAGATTCAAACATAAAGGACATATCATTGGCCACAACATGGTATGGTTATTTAGAAGAGGGTGAATATTACATCTACCATAAAAGACTAATGATGGAATATATTCGACCTTTCTAGTGATAATGTTCATATCCCATATCTCCTATATCAATACCACCAGCACACTACAACATCACCCACTCAGCGAGAACATATCAAAGTCAATTTATACCAAGTCTCTATTTATATTATAACAGTAAATAGGGGCAGGTCCATATTCCTTCCCCAATAAAATAATCCCATATACATATTTTAATGAAAAATGGAGGAGATAAATTGTAATATACCCCCATTTCAATCAAATATGATTTCCATCATTTTCTGGTAATAGAAAAGGGGCATTCATATAATTTTTCAAATAACCATAAGAAATGAAAATATATTCTAGAACTGATGATGGATATTTTTTTGGAATATTATAGTGATGTTAAAAATATATTACGATGCACATATTTGTATTATAATTAACATAGTATCATATTATAATATAAAATGTGATCATTTAACTAATATGAAGCAAGAGTAAATCCTCGATCTTATAACACCGAGTCTTTTTATAGACCATTTTTCACAAATAAATTATATTTTCATTTATTTATTTCAATGCACTAAGTCAAAAATTCCATTCACATAGTACCATTATAGATTAAATCATATAGAACCTAATTTTCATATGTTATATTGTTCAAACATGGGGTATGTTAAACAAAACATCAACTTAGGGTTTGTTACACAAAACTCTAACTTGGTGTATGTTACATGCCACACTAAGGTTTCTACGAAATATCGTTTTTTGTTATAATTATTTATGTGAAATAATTATAATATAGCTATTAAAAATAGTATTATGAAAAATAATAAACAATTTTCATATAATTTTTATAACAATTTTTTATAAAAATAAATATTGATAATGAAAGATATGATTTTTGGTAAAGACCTTTTATATTTAAAAATATTGTTTTCTAGAATGAAGTGATTTTGATAATAAAATTAATTTTAGAATAATTTAGAAGTTAAATTTAATGAAATAAAATATATTTTTTAATTTATATTTTCTAAATTATTTAATGTTGAATTTTTTTTATTTTTCTGAGAAACATCATTTTTGGGATGAATAGTTAAAAATACCAAATTCCAATTCAAAAACAGATTTTTCATTTAATTTATTTATAAAGTTCAATAGTATTTTAAATTTTTTAAAATTTTATATTAGATTATATTATTATCAAATAATATAATTTGTGAAATTGGAAATAATTTAACATTGAAATTGGATGTAAAAAAATTGGAATCATTTGATCATTTTTACTTTAAAACCCGCCATTATCAACCGTACTGTAAGAATATTTTTAAACTAATTTCCATCTATTCTGTGATTGGAAATGATAATAATGGATTAAATCTTTGGAAACATAATAATTTATTATTTCTATTAAATTCAACTATGTTTTTGACCAAATATATTAGTGAATGTGTTAAATTTAATTACATCGATTAAGGTGAAATTATGCTTAAGAAGGGACTAAACCATAACCATATAGCCCAAAAAGACAAATAAAATTGTAAAAAAATCAATTTTATGGACATATTTAGACCATATATTCTATTATCTCAGATTTTGATTATTATTGGATCCACTTTCACCCTTGGAAACACGGGTGGAATTCTCTCTTCAAATGTTTACAAGAGTGCCACTCCACCTTCCGTATAAAAGGCCACCACCTCTCCCACTTCCTTCAACCTCTAAATACATTTTAGTTTATACATTATCTAACTAATACACTTCAAAACATCTATCTCTTTCACCTACAAACCTTCCCTTGGTAATAAGGCAATCTGAGGATTCCTTTCGGCACAAACCAAAGAGAGTTACCCGATGTAGAGGTAACGTCTTCTCTAATGTCCTTTTTTTATTTTATTTTTCTACCACATCCACATTATATTTAAATTATTCAATAAAAACACAAGTATACTCAATACAATAGTTTTTCTATGATATGGTATCAACTGTAATTTACACACACATCCATTTAATGAATAACGAAAACATTATTAATGTGTACGGTGAACTATCTCCTCACTAAATGATGATTGTTCAATTTTACTTACAACATATACTGGTTATCATTATGATGGATATAATTTTAATATATGTTATATATTATATATTTTTTATTTAATATTCATTATTTTTTTAAAACAAATAACTTTTTATATTCCCTATACTGTTAATACGGTAATTTGGTCTCAAGATGTGTGGACTATCTCTCCTTGAAAGTGATATGATTCATTAATACACTACATGGATTGTATCATGGATATAATTAGTGAATATATAAGGTAAATATGATATAATAAATCTACTATAATATATATATATATATAAATATATATACATATATTTCCTTATGTTAGGTCAAAATAGGGATAGATACCCTGAGTGGGGGGGTAAATAAGGGTATGGATATTCTTTATAAATATTTCTAAGGGATTGGATCATGGCCTCATTATACAAGAGTATCTTTTTTAACTTATTTGTTTATGATGATCTTATTCTTTCATTATTTATATGATGATGATGCTTCTAATGTAATGCCAAAAAGAATGTAGACAGGCAGGCAAATTATTTCTTAGTACACACTCACTAGGCGACGTCTAAGGAGTATACAACGAAAATGTTTCAATGTAATAAATACACTAAAAGGAAACTAATAATTTCAATTTGTTGATCAGACTCATCGTCCCCCTGGTTTATAACCAATCATAATTTTAAATTTCACTGCTCGTTCAACTAAAGTGTGCTCACTATTTCTTCATAAGAATTTTCATTTATTTCTTTAATCAATATTTTGTACAACTTTTTTAGTGTATCATTGATTTAAACTTTAACCCACTTGATGAATGAAACTCTACCATAGATGTAATGGGAAACTTCAAACTCTTGTGTAAACTTAGGTTTCATGAGTTCTAATTTAATGCCTTCTGTATAACTGGTGCCTTTGTCATAGAAAGCACACTTGCACATAACTCCCCTGTTACACATAATGCACTACTTTTTGGAAAATAATATATTATTAACATGTCACTACTTGTGAGAAATTACATTATTATTTCACACACACTACTTGTGTGGTTAGAGATATCTAATTTCCTCTAAGTGTTGAGCATACTCAAATGAGGGGGTATCTGCCTATTTTTAAGCATTTTTAGACCTGCACACAAGATTACCTAAGTGCGCATGTCTCATTTCGGAAATTCTCTTTCACACAAACTAATATTTCATGAAAATTCATATCTTGAACGCCCCTCATTCCATTTCTATATTTTGATGTGAAATTCTTGAAAAATTCCTTTTGCACAACTTTCCAAATATCATTTACAATTTCACACAACATCCTTTTCCAAAAACACTTATCTCAATTATACAATTTTCAAAACCAAAAATTGACAAACACTGGGAAATGACACTACATTATAAAAAAAAATTTGTTACTACCTAAAAATCATCCTTTCCTTTATCATAGATCCTAGTCAATATAGTTTCTCAACAATATCTCTGGAACTCAACAACGGGCCATAGAAACTTTCTTTGTCAAGAATCATAGTCAACCCAAAAATGCATCAATGTTACCTTGAAGGATTTTTACAACACTTTTTCTTTCTATAATTCAACATGACAACTAAACATAGCATTCATGCATACATACGGCCTACCATCTCCATAAACGATGTATTCTGTTTCATAATTTTATATTCTATAGATTATTATAATAAAAATATACAACGTAAATATTTTATTTATATCATTTTTTACATTCTATAAATCATGATATAAAATATAAATATTAAATACAGAATAAATTAAGACACATGCAATGAATAAAGTGAATATTACTCGAATTGAATCATTATCATAGGTTTGTTAATATGTGGGTAATATATGGTCATAATAAAATGATATATGGAATTATATATATGTGTATAGTTCTACACAATATTTATAATAAATTTGTATTTATTATATAGGTAGATTCAATGAGTATGACATGGTTCAACACACAACTTAAGGGGATTTCATCTCACATTTTATTTTCATGAGTTACATTCTATGTTCACCCTTATTTCCTTTTGTGTGATCTATATACTGCCAAATATTTTATTCTATGTATATTATAATTAAATTTATTGGTATTCACATATCCATTATATAATATTTCTTTCATGGGGTTTATATTTTGAAAGTTACCAAATTGGTAAAATAGTTAAGTCTCAATTTTACTTCTTTGAGACTCATGTTTTTTATGCACCAAAACTATTTTTCAAGGTGTATGTACTTCCAGGATACATGTCATATCACGAATTTCCTTATTCTAATGATATTTTATGATTAATTTAATTTACTTTACTTACATGGAGAATATGATCCCAAGATACCATGTTATAAGATTATATTGAAAAATATCATCTCGTTTTTATATATTTTATGATTATACTTCCTTTTAATGAATGGTTATGATTCATATATCAAGAACACTGTAGAGTTCCCATATCTTCAGTTTGTTCAGTATATATAAATGTATTAAAAACATTTTTTCACTCTTTTTTTTCTTATGATAACATTTATAATAAAAATATGACCATCCCTCTCTCTTGTAAGAAATCTAATGTACACCTAAAATATGTTTTAATAAAAATATAAAATGTTTCCAAAATATATTTGAATAACATTTTCATGGAAAAATCACTAAAAAATATTTTACTTTCTTCAATGTTTCCTTTATAATTTCTCAAATCAATATTCAAAGAAAAAGGTTTTCAAAAGGTTTTATGTTTTAAAAATATTTTTTAAATGCATAAAGGATATTTTCATCAAGAAAATAATTTAAATGATGTTTCAAAATTATTTCCCATCTATGATAACATCCATTGGTTTTAAACCTACCATTATGAGAAAAATATTCAATGTTTCCATTAATATTATTCCTATGAATGGGTTATATTATAATGTAATGTTATTTTTGAGACCCATTTCTCTTTCAAGGGTTATATAATTGTGAAACCGATTTTTTTCAAGTGTTATGTTCATGATGAAATGATTATTAATCACGCCTCTTTCCATGGGTTATATATTATTACATGATTATAATACCCATTTAATTTCATTGGTTATCATATTGATGTTTTTGATGTTGTGGATCATGTATGTATTATTTCATTATGGAATGGGTGGGAAATATATCTCCCTCTAATTCATTGGTTAATGATTTATATATCATGAGATAGACTATGATGGTCTTTAGAATGAACCCTGACTACAAATATGGCCATGGAATTGAACCATGAATACCATGATGGTATAAGGAGTTAACCTATGCTACCAATTTGTCCATCAGAGTGAACCATGACTAACAAGATGATATGAGAAGTGAACCTACACTATGTTTATGTTCTTGGTAGCGATCCCAGGTATACTATAGAAATCATATTATATGCTTATGTGACTCCAATATTTCCATGTATTATTCATATGTTATGCTTTAATGGATTATATTCTTTATCTCGTTATAATTCATGTCTTATGTACTGCTAATAAGCATTCAATGATTCAATTATATGATAATTGATATGATGTGTATGATATTATATTTTCATTATCATTTTCTCATAAAGTTATTCTCATGATTATGCTTACATATCTCCATTGTTTACCCTTACTAAGAATTTGATCTCACCCATTTTTTATGTTTCCATCCCCAGTTTATGTAGTTATGTATAACGTTTGATTCCATTAAAAATTTTGATATTCAAGATGAACCTAGTTGGAGATAATGTATCACAAATATATTAGTGTTTATTATTCAATGTTTCTAAATGAACTAGACTTTTATGTTCTTTGGGAATCTATTTATATAGTGTTTTGAGTATTCAGAAAAAGTTATTTAATGTTAATGTATGAAAATAGAGGGTTGTTATTGTTTGTATTAGAGAAACATTCTAGTTATACCATTAAATATATGATGACAAAACCTTTGTGAGATCCGTAAGTACATGTCTAATGATAGGTATAATCATTTAGAACATCGTATGAAAATTTCTTAGAATTTTGGTGAAGGATATAGTGCGTGGTGTCCTACCAATACATCCATGTCGGGATCCTATATGTGGTTGTGGAATTGGCGCAAATGTAACTAGGGTTAACAACTCCAGAAATATTTTATGATCCTGACTCGAGGTTATATTGTAAAAGAAAACAAGCTTTTCCAGACACCTTGTTTGAAAATCCCAGGTTATGTGCTTTTGGAATTCAAAAACTATTCACAACCCATGTTGAATGATTTAAAAAATAAATTTTCCTTGAATAACCTTGGATAAACCTAAGGGGTCATATATTATGGATGGTTTCATAACATAGAAATCATATAACTTAATTTTCTTCATTATGTGTTTCCTTATTATAATAATTATTTCTTACACTATGCTTTTTGTTTTAGATAATGGGTGAGACCCGAAGGAACTGTTTTAATGGTGATTTTGATGGAAAATGAAATTACTGTCCTCCTATGAAACCAAATTCTATGGGGGATTGAATGAATAATATCACATATATGCTCACAATGCTTTCCCAAGATATGAATCATGTTGGAATTCAGAATGAGTAATAGATAGAACAACATTCTATTATTTCATTCATGATGTAACACACACCTTATTTCAGAGGGTCTTCTAATCCACCAGTTTATAATGAATGGATCAGTACTAATGAAAATATATTCCACATTCTCCAGTGTTTAGATCAATAGAAAGTTATTCCTTATATCTATGGGTTTGAATAAGAAGAGGACTGGTGTTGGACTCAAATTAACAATACGAGGTATCAGGATGAGATTGAATCTAGTGATTGCGATGAATACAAGAACTTATTTTTCAATAATTTCAATAATTTGAATCTTTTTACCATGATGGGGAAAGAGTTCCTTGAGGTGAAGAAAAGGGATAATGATAAATTGGTAGCTATGATGCAAATTTCATTAGACATATGATATATCCTTCAATAATTATCATCCAACCCAAAATTAAAGTTGATAGGTTATCTAGTGGCCTAATTCTAGGTATTATAATGGAATTGGACATAAGGGTCATTAGTAGATATGAAGAGACTGTGCGTTGGGTAATCAATATTGAAATAGAGGTTGAAGTCATGTATTAATATCATGGTTTTGACCAGAATAAGAGGTTCAAATTTAAAGGAAAATCTAAATACCATGAATAGAAGAACATGAGATTCCCTTGAGGATTTAGGTGTGGGAAGAATCATTGATTAAATTTACTTAAGGCATATAAAAAATGTTTTACATATGGAAGATAACTTTATCAAAAAATTATTGTCAAAGTAATGGGAAGAATTTAGTTAAAATTATGAATGTGGAATGAATGGGAAAGAGTGCCCCACCCATGATTCAGTGCTACAAGTTTATAGAGAATGGTAATTAAGTTATACACTGCACAAACCCACAGTTTGGTGATGATGTTCAACGTCATAAACCTCTTATGTAAAGGTACAATGGGAAACATCTTGTGATCTCTATTTCTAACTAGGGGAACGATAATGACGTGATGAAAGGTATACATAATATAAACTCTAGAAATACTAATGTATCATTTGATTCTGGATATATCAACTCTTTCATATATAAATAATTTTATATGGATGTTAATATTCCGCCAAAAAAATCAATGTGGCATTAAAAGTGAAGAATCATAATGGTATAATTATTGAATCTAATGTATATGACACCTCTTCAGTAGATGTTTTTGATAATGTTCTTCCAATAAATATTTTCATTGTTACTTTAGTTGAAATTTATGTAATCTTATGAATGGATTAGATTTATCTTCGTAAACCCCTCATCAATTTTTGAGGATGGGAAGTTACTTTTGATAATTCAATCCCACCTATGATCATCCATCCATGTGATGAAACATATGAAATTATTATGAAGATTGTATCTATTATAGATTTCTTAATTACCATTCAAAATGGTTGTTTCCCTCAAATGGTTGAGGACAAATTTGACATCGATGATATTCATTTTTTCCATGATTTTGTAGATTTATTTTGGGATGAGTTTTTTAGTCTTCCAAAAAAAATTATGCTGATCTCTCAATAGAACTAATACCCAGTTCCACACCAATTTCATTGTACCTTTATTGAATGGAACTAATTTATTTTTAGGAACTATAGAATAAACTACAAGAAAACCTTGATAAGATATTTATTCGGCCATGTGTGTCACCTTCGGTTTCACCTGTTCTTTTTTTGAGAAAAGAGAGATAGATCAATGTGTGTCTTTCTTGATTATTAGAAGTTGAATTAGATCATTATCATTAATCTGTATCATATCCCCCATATTGATGACTTTTTTGATCAATTTTCTGGAACTAAATACTTTCCCGAGATTGACCTTTACTCAGCGTTTCATCAACTATGCATCAACAAAGATGATACACCCATGATGGAATTACATAAAATGAATAAAAACTTTGAATATATAGTTATCCATTTTTTCATACATATTCCCATACTATATTCAAGGATTTAATTAATAGAGTCTTTAGATATTTTATTTATCATTTTTTGTAGTATTTACGAATGATATTCTTATTTATTCCAAGATAAAGGAAGATCATGAAGATCATATGAGAATTGTACTAAATACCTTATCACTTGGAATTTCCTAAAAATATAACTCAATTACATAATATGTTCCATATATCTATCCATAAAAAGTACATACCCAACCCATAACATGTACAGAACTCAGCAATTATATGGATAGATGACTATCATTCTTAGAAGGTACCATTAATTGAAATTCTGTGTCATACAGATAATGTACTATGAAACAAGAAAAGTCACCTGGTGAAAGTTTTCTGGGGAAATCACCAGTTAGAGGAAGATGTGTTGGAACTTGAGGATTTGATGAAGGAAAAGTGTCCTCATTGTCTTTTACCTAATTGTAGAATATTGAGGTTGAAATTTATTTTAACATTGGGATAATGTAAGCCCCTATTTTTTATGGACCATTTTTCGAGAATAAATTATATTTTCAAATATGTATTTCAGTGAAATTAGTCAAAAATTTATTTCATGCTACACCAACATGTAATATGTTACAAATAACCAACTCTTTGTATGTTACACGACACCAACTCTGCATACATTGCATTGAACATTGACTAGGCGTACGTTACATGCAACACTGACCGAACATTTTCTATATACACCATCGATGATCCAATAAAACATCATTTCGCTATTATAATTATTTAAATGAGATAATTATAACCTTTATATTAAAATTAATAATATAAATAGTAATAAAAACTTTTCAAAAATTATTTATAATTGTTCTACATAAGTATAACATATTGATAATAAAATATATGATTTTTGGTAAAGTCCTTTTAGGTTTAAAAATACCATTTATTCAAATGAATAAAATTTAATAATAAGATTAATTTTAACCAAGTTTAGAAAATTTATTTGATAAAATAAACTTCATTTTTCAATTTATAATGTCGAAATTAGTTTTAGGTGATGTTTGGGGATTTTTCTAAGTAACGTCATTTTTGGAAGAATAGTTAAAATACCCCATTCTAATTCAAAACTGATTTTTCATCTAATTTATTCATAAGGATAAATTATATTTTATTTAGGTTTAAAAATATATTTATATTAAATTTATGTCATTTAATCTAATTTGGGTAATTATAGGTAATTTCCAATTGAATTGGATATAAAACATAGAAATCTTTTGATCATTTTTACTTCAAACACTTTCATTGTCAATCGGACTGTGGAATTAATTTTAAATTAATTTATTCCTACTATATGATTATAATTTTGAAAAATGGATTCTATATTTTTAATTAGTATAATTTATAATGTTTAATGAGGATAACATCATTTTTTACCAAAAATAATAGTGAATGTGATTATAATTAATTACTTCAATTAAGGTTAAATTAAGCATAATAAGATACTAAACGGTAACCATAATGCCCAAAATGACCTATAGATTTTTCAAAAATACAATGGATAGAAATATTTTGACCCTTTACCCTATTTTAATTTATATTTATCATTATTTTATCCACTTGAAACATGAAATATTTGGGTGGAATTCTCTCTTCAAATATTTACAAGAGTTCCAATCCTTCTTAATAAAAGGCCACCACCTATCCCTCTTCGTTACACATATCAATACATCTATTTTCGTCCAATATATACCAAATAAAGATCCCAAAATCTCTCCCTACCTAATATAAACCTTCACAATGGAATAATCCAATCCAAGAATGCCATTTGGCACAAACCAAAAGGAGATAACTGATTTAGAAGTAATGTCTTCTCTCAGGTCATTTCTTTTATTTTCTTTTACCACCCTCTTGACATTCTTTATCCATGGTAATATAAACAATAATCTTAAGTATACTATGATTTTTTTGTGGTTTCAACCTTCACATACATAAAATTCCTTCTAATGAAAATTATACATACTATTTAGGTGTATGGTGAAAAACTGCCTCACTAAATTATGGTTGTTCAATTTTCATTATGGCCACTCATGGTAGAAATTATGATAAATAATCCATGTATATAAGGTATATATTATATATATTATTTATTTATGAATATATACTCATTTTAAATCACATATCTCTTTTCTTTCCATTGGGTGTTAATAATATAATTTCCATTGAGTGAGTGTGGACTTTCTCCACCTCATAGCGATACGATTCGTTTATAAACTACCCAGATTGTGTCAACGATAGTTTTAGTTATTATATAATAAATATATGATATTATAAATATAATTTAAAATTTATATATACATACACATATACATATGTATACATATATTTATTTTACTTAATTTTTTCAACACGATAATTAAACTTAAAAAAATTCAAGAGTATGTACAAACTACCATCTTCATGAAAATTGTATTATGTTTTCTACTTATACATTATATATATTGTTATAAAACATATATAATATATATAAATGATATTTATTTCATTTTTTATTACTTTAAATCATTATATAAAGTATAAATACAAGTGATATACCAATTTAATACAATTGTAAAGAATAAAGTGAATATTACCTGAAGTGAAACCTTAACATATGATGGTTAACAAGAGTGTAATATAAATATTTAATCAACATTTATAGGGTATTATATATATAAATTTGTTTCTATAATTTATTTATACCAAATTTATAATTATTATATCAGTGTTACGAATGAATATGATGAGGGTCAAGACACAAGGTTAGGGTATTTCATCTTACTTTTTATTTTCATGAGATAAATGCTATGTTGGCCACTCATTTCTTCTATGTGGTGTATGAACTATAAATGATTGTATTATATGTATCATATAATTAAATTTATGGGTATTAAAATTTACATTCTATGATTTCTCTTTCCTGGTCTTTTTGTTTTAAAAGTGACACTACTGGTAAAATAGTTTTGTCTCAATTTTCCTTCTTCTAGACTCGTGTTTAATTATGCACCTAATTTTTTTTTCAAGGTGTTTATAATTACATGTTACATGTTTCATCATGAATTTAATTCTTTTAATCATATTTTATGTTTCATGTAATTTTATTTTCTTGCTTGGAGAATATGATCCCAAGTTACCAAGTTAAAAGTGTTTATTGAAACAATCTCATCTCTTTTTCAGATTTCTTATGTTTGTGATTTATTTTATGAAGTATTATGATCCATATCTCATGAAAACTCATGAGTTTCCTTATTATATATTAATTTAGTAATTATAAATGTATTTGAACAATTTATCCACCCTTTGGTACATATGATAACATTGTTTTTTTGTAAAATCTAATTGTCACTTTTTCTAGTAGAAAATGAATTTCAATAACAAACAATGGTTTGAAATATGTTTTCAGAAGATATTTGAAGCCACGTTTCACCAGAACAAGATTATAAAATTTTTTATTGATTTAAAATCTAACATATATAATTTTTCAATGAAATTTTAAAAGGAAAATGTTTTCAAACAATTTTATGTTTTAAAAATAATTTTTCAATGTAAAAATGTTATTATCCTGAAGACATTTTTTTAAATGATATTTAAAAATTATTTCCCATATAAGATAACTTCAGTTGGTGTTACTCATGACATTACTAGGAAATTATTCAATGTTTGAATTCAAAAACATTATTTGACTAGATTTTTTTTGACGTAATGATATTTATGAAATCCATTTCTATTTCACAGGTTATATGATTCTGAAACATTCTTCTTTTCCCAGATTCTATTCATGATGAATTGATTTTCAAAACCAATAACATTCCACAGTTTATGATTTGATTACATATTTATAGTCCACATATAATTCAATGGTTTATGAAATGATTGTTTATGATTTTTTTCAAATGTATGTATTATTTCATTATGAGACTTGTGGGACCTATATCTCCCACCAATCCATTGGGTAAATATTTATATCTTGTGAGATAGACTAATATGGACTTGGTACTTATCATTGACTGCTAATATAGCCATGGGAGTGAACCATAACTACAAACATGGTATGAGGAGTGAACTGAGGGTACCATTATTTCAATGATTGTAAACAATGAATACCAAGATGGTATGGGGAGTGAACCTGAACTACCAAGATGGTCTGGGTAGAGATGCATTGGAGACTATAGAAATAATATTTTAAGCTTATGTGTCTACAAATATTCTATGCTTTTTCACAATTTTATTCTTTCACGGATTATTTTCTTTCTCTCCTTATAATTCATGTCTTCTGAACTGCCAATCTTTATTCCATGATTCATGGATATTATCATTAATATGCAAGGTAGGATCTTATATTTCCATGATCATGTTCTCATACCCATATACGCATTATTATTCTTACATATCTCTCTTATTTACCCTTACATTGAATTTTAACTCTGAAATTTTTTATGTTTCCTTCTCTAGGTTAGGAAGATATATATATTGTTTTATGTGTATTATAAGGGTTCAAGTCAATAAAAACATTGTTAGAGATATTGTATGTAGAGACCCAAAGATTAACGTACATGTAAATTACATTACTTTTGCGGAATACTTAATAAATAACAAAAACAGACACACAAGGACCGTAATAATTTAGTTTCTTTGGAAATAGGGAATGTAATCTTCTAATCGTGGTGAAAGATCTTCAACGTCTCCCATAAAGATCTTCCCTTCTTTTTCTTACCTAAAACCTTTCTTTATATCCTGGGGAAAATAAAACATAAAAAGAGTGAGCTCAAATGCTCTGTAAGGGTAAGAATTTATAAAATAAAACATACCGTATACATTTGAACTTAAAAACATGAACATAATGTTTAAACATCAAACGCTTGAGAAATGACACAAAACATGGAAGTACGTAAGACATGGATCATAAAGAAACATTAATAATGAGAAAATAGAATGGGAATAAAACATGTAATTGTGGCAACCATTAAGCACATGATATGATTTCCATAGTAGCCAAGGCATTGCTGCAACAACCATCTTAGTGGACAAAGACTCTTTCTGAATCAAGTTCACCCCTCGTCCTAGTCCTGTATTACTGAACTGGTTTAACTTGTCTTTCTCGCCATGCATATCTCATGAGATATAAATCTTTACCCAATGCATTGGAGGGAGATATAGGTCCCACCCATCTCATAATGAATTAATTCTTTCGTGTGCCACAAAATCATAAATCATACATCATAGCATAACCCATGAAATTAGATGGGATTCTTAAACATCATGCCATCATAACATAATCCATAAACAATTGATATCATTTCATCATAAGAAAATTGAATCCATTTAAATCATAGAGACATTTTACTTGAAACATACACATATGAAATAATGCCATCTTAGATGGAAAATAGATTTGAAAAAACACTTGAAATGAATTCTTGAGGAAAATATCCTTTCTTCTTTAAAGTAATTTTCTTTTAACAAAATTCCATCCAATTTTAAAAGATAAGGGTTTTGTTGAAAATAATCATGCAATCTTGTAGAGGAAGCTTCTTGAAAATGAGGCGTTATGAAACCATAAAAATATATTCATGCCGTATAAGTTAAAAATAACATTCTCATCAGACTTTTGTCAGAAAAGTCAAAATGTACCTTATATGGTAAACAATGGACATATTCCATTCATACAATGTGGTAAAAAGTCAATAAAGGGTAAAAATGACTTTAAACATCCATGGAAGAATGGTAAACATTTTATGAAATCCTTTTTAGAAAACATGGTCATGGATGATAAACGTAACCCCAGTAAATACTTACGTATAAGTAATCTTGGATAAAAATGAGATTGAAAATGTATCCCTTACCTTAGGTCCGATATGCTTCGTACGTATCTGAACCGCCTTTAATTTTGGTAACTTCCTTTGGTTTGAACCAAAAGGACTTATAGGAGAGTCTTATGCCTAATGTAAGGTTTCAAGGGGGAGGAGAGGGATGTAGGGATCTTAGTTGGTCAGAGTTTGGATGAGCCAAAATGCTTGAGAGGTGTGAGGAATTGCATAGAAGTGGTCTCCTTTTATAAGGGAGAGGAGGGGCTTTTTAGGAATGTGTGAAAACATTATTTTATTTTAAACATATCTTCGGTTTAAAGAGGTCCAAAACACATTAATGTCGAAGATAAGATGATTCATATTAGAAATAAAATCATCCACTAGGAATTGGACAGGTTTTGGATGATATTTTAATCATTTTAATCTTATTTATTTAAATCATTTATTAATGAGGTAAATACTGCATCATTATTGTGTCATAAATAATTTAATTAATTTGATGTCTAAAGATTATGAAAAAAATACCCTGATGTAGGGAATCTTTTTAGCTTTCCAAATAATATTTATAGTCGAAAATATAACTTATATAACCCCATATAAAAATAAATTACTAAAAGAGTTTTGTTAAAGTCAATTTTGTCTTTACATTAAATTAATTAATCCAAATTGTCATTTTCACTACCAAGTGGCTAATTGGGGTCCCAAAATCTTCCCAAGGATGCCCATGGTCGGCCACTACTCATCAAATAAGGTTAGGACAAGTTTAAAGGTAATTTTGAATTATTATAATATTATCTTAACCTTGAATTACACTATTTACCTTTAACCACAGTAAATAAAAAATTATCGTAGTTACTATTCATAATGCCCAAAAATAAAAACTAGCTTAAGAACATAATTTGGACCCATGGATTCCAAATATGGAATCTATTTTTTTAAATTAAATACACAAAAGTTTCAGAAATTAAATTAAAATTAATCCCGTTGTCGAAAGAAAATGGGTTTTTGTTTAAAACATTGCAAAAGATTGAATTGATTTAACCTACGAATTCAAGGTAAAATAAATACTAATGACATAAATTATATTAAATGGTAAAAATATATTCGATTTATACATTAAAACCATTCAATATTATAATTTAACCATATAAATTATTATGATGGAAAAAGTTGTTTTTAATTAAAATATAGCGTGTTTTTACATTTCATTAAAATATGAAAGTTATCAGAAAAATATAAAAAATTTATCCAATGTAAATTTGTATATCTTGATTCAAAAGAATAATTTTATTCTATCAAATTGAACTTATAAACATGTAAAAAACTAGATTTAATGTGGATGCGCCATCAAAAGGCGGCAAAACTGCGTTTTTTGAAAAATAGTTATTTTACCCGAAAAAATTATTTTGTTCTCATACAATGTTCTTGAAAATATGTAAGATTAATAATAATGTTATAAAATTCAAAATTTAGTTAATACTATTCATAATGGAAAGTTCATAATAATATTATAATAATATATCGTTGTTTAGTAAAACTCAGTATTGCGTACAACACACGCTATCGAGGAAGGTCGCGGTTGCGTGAATTGCAAGCCAAGTCAGGGTTTCATGTTGTGTAAGAATCCTTCATTGTTTCGTATAACAGAATCCAACCATATTTTATTTATACCTTGAATATATATATATATATAAACACACTCAATGTTGCGTAGAATGACTATTATAAAACGAACTTGAAATTGTGTGTAACACGATCCAAGAATAGTGTTGTGTATACTGCAAGCTAATACGGTGTTGCGTATAGTGCAAGGTAATCTTGTTGTAGTAAAAAACACAAGACATTAATGAAATTAAAATAATATTTTTCATAAAATCTCAGGGTGTTACATTCTACCCCCCTTCAAATGAATTTCTCCCTCAAAATTTGTAGGTGTTATAAATGGTTTACTTCTCGAATGTTTGTTTAATATAAACCCACATCGTAAAAAGGAATACCCAAACTTGGAATTAAAAACTAAAGTATGAAATGTATCAGTTACCCAAATTAACTCATCATTGGGTTTCCACGTAGGAGAACATATGTGAAAATATTGATATGGAAGAAAAATCTAACCATCAAGTTCTGATGGAGAGTGGCAGAGAACATGGCTATGAAATAGAAAACAATCACAAAGCCATATATTTTTGATGATCTAAGGTACCATCTGATTCATCATATATAAGGGCACAAGGACAACATTTTTGGTTTTCAAGATCATTTCCCTAAAGTTGGTGAATTAAAAGAAATACTTACATGATTTTGGTACAATATCACTGTTGTTCGGGAATTGAACATTTTCCCCTTCATACCTTAAAGAAATGAAGTTGAATTTGTTATTTGTGATGTGTTAGCAGAACATGTGATAGAATTATTGGTCATTCCATCTGTTTCAAACAAAAGGTTTGCAAAAGTTATAAGTCCATCTTATGGTTAGATTAATCGTATATGGTTCCAAAAATGAACCTATACTTCATATATCATACCGCTTAATAAAATAAAACTAGTTTCTACTAACTAGGGACTTCCTGTAGGCCAGTGGTAGGTGATAAAGGCTAGTCACACTTCGGTTGTGGGTTCAATCCCCTCATCCTTGTCCGACGCGATGGGTTATCACATGTCCTGGAGGTTGTCCTTTTTTCTAAAACTACATTACTATAACATCTGATCAATAATATCGAAAACACTTCTATCCTTAACAATACTAACTTATGTCCAACATAATCCATTCCAATCTTTAGGCTTATCCATAATACTGCAATCCACTCTCATAATATAGTGAAAACGATTACCAGAGATTTCATATAACAAGCATGTTAATACCATCATTGATCCCCATATATCATAAGATATGTCTTGTTGGTCACATTACAAATATTCTAAGGCCTTAATCATGTATTCTATTGAAAAATGAATACCCAATGAATCTTAGTAAAAACATGAGTGTTGTCAACAGTTATCTCATTCCACATACCAAAAAAACAAAATTCTATATACTCAAACCATGATATAACTATTTCCTTATATCAGTCATGAGCTCCTGAATACAATCAAACATTTAATTTTCTCCTTATCCCTTCATTATGCGCATATCATCTACATTCCAAAAATATTTGAACAACCTTTCATGGATACTGGTACCATTAATCTTACACTTTCAAAACTCACGGA
Source organism: Viscum album (assembly GCA_963277665.1). Lineage (NCBI taxonomy): Eukaryota > Viridiplantae > Streptophyta > Magnoliopsida > Santalales > Viscaceae > Viscum > Viscum album. The sequence goes on along the minus strand of OY728166.1, from coordinate 1,174,836,907 downwards.
AAGACAACAGTGTAACAATCCTTAGATGTCTCTTTATTCCATAGTACCATGAGATTACTTATACAACATTACACATGATAAACATGTAATCATTCCACTAAATTCTTAAACTATTGACCGAGCTTCAACAATTCTTTCATCTCACATATCATTTGTAGTATCTTCATCATCATCAACATAAATACTACCCATACAACCATACTGATTCTTTTCATGAGCCTTTCCCTTAGGGCATTGGTTTTCATAATGCCCATACATTCCACATTTAAAACATTTAACCATTGTTGATGTCGTAGCAATACCATTATCCTCATCCCTGGTGTTAACTGAACCTTTTCCTTTGCACTTACTGGCTTTGTGTCCTTCTTTTCCACACCCAAAGCTTCTTCCAGTTCCTTTGAACCATTCTCCTTGATGCCACTTCCCACATGATTTACATAGGGGAAATTGAACTTTCTTTCCTCTATGATCATCATGAAACTCCATCTTTCTCTTATTAGCCGATTCAGGAAACATACTAAATTTTACTTTATTGATCATATTATGAGTTTGTCGATTCGGAATAATAATGATTTTTGGACTTCTAAATCCCATTTCATTTGGTTTCTCATGAAGAATATAATTCCATTGTCCATCATATCCTCCATTATCATGAATCATCTTGTTTCCAGCCATTTTCTAAAACCCAAAAAGAATAGTGTGAGAGGAAAAAATCATAATAAAGGGGGAGTAACATCAACATCTAACATCTTTTGTTTAATCTAATATCGTTACCATAGTTCTAGGACTATATCCTATACGTATACTTATCCTTAGGGACATCCCTAGACATACCTTTGAAAAATCTCTAGGGATCCCACTAACGTTTTCGCATCCTAGTTTCCAAAGGTTGACTAAACTTTTCCTCTGATACCAACTGTAGAGAACTGGAGATTAACGTACATGGAAATTACATTGCTTTTGTGGAATACTTAATACATAACAAAAACAGACACACAAGGACTGTAATAGTTTAGTGTCTTTGGAAACTTGGAACGTAATCTTCTAATCATGGTGAAATAACTTCAATGTCTCCCATAAAGATCTTCCCTTTTATTCTTACATAAAACCTTTCTTTATATCCTGGGGAAAAGAAATCATAAAAAAAGGGTGAGCTCAAATGCTCAATAAGGGTAAGCATGGATAAAATAAAACATACCGTATACATTTGAACTAAAAAACATTAACATAATATTTAAACATCAAAAGATTGAGAAATGACACAAAACATGGATGTACGTAAGGCATGGATCATAAAGAAACATTAAGAATGATAAAATAGCTTGTAAATAAAACATGTAATTTTTGCAACCATTAAGCACATGATATGATTTCCATAGTAGCCAAGGCATTGCTGTCAAGACCATCTTAGTGGAAAAAGTTCCTTTCTGAATCGAGTTCACTCATCGTTCCATTCATGTATTACTGAACCGGTTTAACTTTCCGATCCATCCATGTCTATCTCATGAGATATAAATCTTTACCCAATGCATTGGAGAGAGATATAGATCTCACCCATCTCATATTTAAATCATTCTTTCGTGTGCCACAAAATCATAAATCATACATCAGGGCATAACCCATGAAATAAAATGGGATTCTTAAACAGCATGCCATCATAACATAATCAATAAACAATTGATATCATTTCATCATAAGAAAATTGAAACCATTTAAATCATAGGGACATTTTACTTGACACATACAGATATGAAATAATGTCATCTTAGATGGAAAATAGTTTTGACAAAACACTTGAAATGAATTCTTGATGAAAATATCCTTTCTTCTTTAAAATCATTTTCTTTTCACAAAATTCCATGCAATTTTAAAAGATAAGGGTTTTGTTGAAAATAATCATGCAAACTTGTAGAGGAAGCTTCTTGAAAATGAGGCATTATGAAACCATAAAAATCCATTCACACTGTATAAGTTAAAAATAACATTCTCCTCGTACTTTTTTCGGAAAAGTCAAAAAGTACATTATATGGTAACCAAAGGAAAGATTCCATTCATACAATGTGGTAAAAAGTCAATAAAGGGTAAAAACGACCTTAAACATCCATGGAGGAATGGTAAACATTTTATGAAATACTTTTTAGAAAACATGGTCATGGATGATAAACGTAACCCCAGTAAATACTTACGTATAACCAATATCGGATAAAAATGAGATTGAAAATTTATCCCTTACCTTAGGTCCGACATGCTTCGTACGTATCCGAACCTCCTTTAATTTTGGTAACTTCCTTTGGTTTGAACCAAAAGGACATCTTGGAGAGTCTTCTGCATAATGTAAGGTTTCAAGGGGGAGGATAGGGATGTAGGGAGCTTAGTTGGGCAGAGTTTGGATGAGCCAAAAGGCTTGAGAAGTGTGAGGAATTGCATAGAAGTGGTCTCATTTTATAAGGGAGAGGAGGGGATCTTTAGGAAAGTGTGAAATCATTATTTTATTATAAACTTATCTTCAGTTTCAAGAGGTCCAAAACACATTAATGTCGAAGATAAGATGACTCATATTCGAAATAAAATCATCCAATAGGAATTGGACAGGTTTTTGATGATATTTTAATCATTTTAATCTTATTTATTTAAATCATTTATTAATGAGGTAAATACTGCATCATTATTGTGTCATAAATAATTTAATTCATTTGATGTCTAAAAATTATGAAAAAAATACCATGATGTAGGGAATATTTATATATTTCCAAAGAATATTTATAGTCGAAAATATAACTTATATAACCCCTTAAAAAAATTAATTACTAAAAGATTTTTGTTAAAGTCAATTTTGTCTTTACATTAAATTAATTAATCCAAATTGTCATTTTCACTACCGAGTGGATCATTGGGAACCCAAAATCATCCCAAGGATGCCCATGGTCGGACACTACTCATCCAATAAAGTTAGGACAAGTTTCAAGGTAATTTGGAATTATTAAAATATTATTTTAACCTTGAATTACTCTATTTACCTTTAACCGTAGTAAATAAAAATTACTGTAGTTACTATTCATAATGCCAAAAAAAAGTAGCTTATTAACATAATTTGGACCCTCTGATTACAAATATCGAAACCATTTTTATAAATTCAATACACAAAAGTTGCAGAAATTAAATTAAAATTAATCAGGTTGTCGAAATAAAACGGGTTTTTGTTTAAAACATTGCAAAAGATTGAATTGATTTAGCCTACGAATTCAAGGTAAAATAAATGTTAATGACATAAATTATATTAAATGGTAAAAATATATTCTATTTATACTTCAAAACCATTCAATATTATAATTTAACCACATAAATTATTATGATGGAAAATGTTGTTTTTAATTATAATATTGCGTGTTTTTATTATTCATTAAAATAAGAAAGTTATCAAGAAAATATCAAAAATTTATCCAATGTAAATTTTTATATCTTGATTCAAAATAATAATTTTATTCTGTCATATTGAACTTATAAACATGTCAAAAACTAGATTTAATGTGGGTGCGCCATCAAAAGGCGGAAAAACTACATTTTTTGAAAAATACTTATTTTACCCGAAAAATTTATTTTGTTCTCATACCATGTTCTAGAAAATATGTAAGATTAATAATAATGTTATAAAATTAAAAATTTTGTTAATACTATTCATAACGGCTAGTTCATAATAATATTATAATAATATATCGTTGTTTAGTAAACCTCAGTATTACATACAACACATGCTATCGAGGAAGGTCGTGATTGTGTGAAATGCATGCCAAGTCAGGGTTATGTGTTGTGTAAGAATCATTCGATGTATTGTATAACAGAATCCAACCATATTTTATTTATACCTTGAATATATATATATATATATATATATATATATAAACACTCAATGTTGTGTAGAATGACTATTATAAAACGAACTTGAAATTGTGTGTAACACGATCCAAGAATAGAGTTGCATATACTGCAAGCTAATACGGTGTTGCGTATAGCACAAGGTAATCATGGTGTAGCATACAACACAAGAAATTAATGAAATTAAAGGAATATATTTCATAAAATCTCAGGGTGTTACATTCTACCCCCCTTAAAATGAATTTCGCCCTTGAAATTCGTCAGGGTTATAAATGGTTTACTACTCGAATGTTTGTTTAATAGAAACCCACATCGTAAAAAGGAATACCCAAACATGGCTTTAAAAAAAAGTATGAAATGTATCGGTTACCCAAATTAACTCATCACTGGGTTTCCATGTAGGAGAACATATGTGAAAATATTGATATGGAAGAAAAATCTAACCATCAATTTATGATGGAGAGTGGTAGAGAACATGGATATGAAATAGCCAACAATCACAAAGCCATAGATTTGCGATGATCTAAGGTACCATCTGATTCATCAGATATAAGGGAACTAGGATAACATTTTTTGTTTTCAAGATCATTTCGCTAAAGTTAGTGAATTAAAAGAAATACTTACATGATTTTGGTACAATTTCACTGTTGTTCGTGAATTGATCAATTTCCCCTTCATCCCTTAAAGAAATGATGTTGAATTTGTTATTCGTGATGTGTTGGCAGATCATTTGATAGAATGATGGGTCATTCCATCTATTTCAAACAAAATGTTAGCAAAATTTATAAGTCCATCTTATGGTTAGATTAATCGTATATGGTTCCAAAAATGAACCTATACTTCATATATCATACCGCTTAATAAAATAAAACTAGTTTCTACTAACTAGGGACTTCCTGTAGGCCAGTGGTAGGCGATAAAGGCTAGTCGCACTTCGGTTGTGGGTTCAATTCCCACAGCCTTGTCCGACACGATGGGCTGTCACTTGTCATGCAGGTTTTCCTTTTTTCTAAAACTACATTACTATAACATCCCATCAATAATATCGAAAAAACATCTATCCTTAACAATACTAACTTATGTCCAACATAATCCATTCCAATCTTTAGGCTTATCCATAATACTGCAGTCCACTCTCATAATATAGTGAAAACGATTACCAGATATTTCATATAACAAGCATGTTAATACCATCGTTGATCCCCATATATCATAAGATATGTCTTCTTGGTCACATTCAAAATATTCTAAGGCCTTAATCATGTATTCCCTTGAAAAATAAATACCCATTGAATCTTAGTAAAAACATGAGTGCTGTCAAAAGTTAACTCATTCCACATACCAAAAACCCAAAATTCTATATACTCAAACCATGATATAACTATTTCCTTATATCAGTAATGAGCTCATGAATACTATCAAACATTTAATTTTCTCCTTATCCCTTCATTATGCGCATATCATCTACATTCCAAAAATATCTGAATAACCTTTCATGGATATTGGTACCATTAATCATACACTTTCAAAACTCAAGGAAATACAACAGTGTAACAATCCTTAGATGTCTCTTTATTCCATAGTACCATGAGATTACTTATACAACATTACACATGATAAACATGTAATCATTCCACTACATACTTAAACCATTGACCGAGATTCAAAAATTCTTTCCTCTCATATATCATTTGTAGTCTCTTCATCATCATCAACATAAATAATAAACATACGACCATACTGATTCTCTTCATGAGACTTTCCCTTAGGGCATTGGTTTGCATATTGCCCGTACATTCCACATTTAAAACATTTAAACATTTTTCATGTCCTAGCAATACCATTATCCTCATCCCTGGTGTTAACTCAACCTTTTCCTTTGCACTTACTGGCTTTGTGTCCATCTTTTCCACACCCAAAGCTTCATCCAGTTCCTTTGAAACATTCTCCTTGATGTCTCTTCCCACATGATTTACATAGGGGAAATTGAACTTTCTTTCCTCTATGATCATCATGAAACTCCATCTTTCTCTTATTAGTCGAGTCAGGAAACATACCAAATTTTACTTTATTGATCATATTATGAGATTGCCGATTCGGCATAATAATGATGTTTGGACTTCTAAATCCCAATTAATTTGGTTGCTAATGAAGAATATCATTCTATTGTCCATCATATCCTCCATTATCATGAATCATCTTGTTTCCAGCCATTTTCTAAAACCCAAAAAGAATAGTGTGAGAGGCAAAAATCATAATAAAGGGGGAGTAACATCAATATCTAACATCTTTGGTTTAATCTAATATCGTTACCATAGTTCTAGGACTATATCCTATACGTATACTTATCCTTAGGGACATCCATATACATACCTTTGAAATATCTCTAGGGATCCCACTAACATTTTCGCATCCTAGTTTCCAAAGGTTGACTAAACTTTTCCTCTGATACCAACTATAGAGACCTGAAGATTAACGTACATGGAAATTAAATTACTTTTTCGGAATACTTAATACATAACAAAAACAGACACACAAGGACCGTAATAGTTTAGTGTCTTTGGAAACATGGAACATAATCTTCTAATCATGGTGAAAGATCTGCAATGTCCCCCATAGAGATCTTCCCTTTTTTTCTTACCTAAAACATTTCTTTATATCCTTGGGAAAAGAAAACATAAAAAAAGGGTGAGGTCAAATGCTCAGTAAGGGTAAGCATGGATAAAATAAAACATACCGTATACATTTGAACTTTAAAACATGAACATAATGTTTAAACATCAAAAGCTTGAGAAATGACACAAAACATGGAAGTTTGTAAGGCATGGATCATAAAGAAACATTAAGAATGATAAAATATCATGGGAATAAAACATTTAATTGTGGAAACCATTAATCACATGATATGATTTCCATAGTAGCCAAGGCATTACTTCCAAGACCATCTTAGTGGACAAAGTCCCTTTCTAAATCGAGTTCACTCCTCGTTCCAGTCCTGTATTACTGAACTGGTTTAACTTGACGTTCCAGCAATGTCTATCTCATGAGATATAAATCTTTAGCCAATGCATTGGAGGAAGATATAGGTCCCACCCATCTCATAATTAAATCATTCTTTCCTATGCCACAAAATCATAAATCATACATTATAGCATAACCCATGAAATAAAATGGGATTCTTAAACATCATGCCATCATAACATAATCCATAACAATTGATATCATTTCATCATAAGAAAATTGAAACCATTTAAGTCATAGAGACATTTTACATGAAACATACACATATGAAATAATTTCATCTCTGATGGAAAATAGTTTTGAAAAAACACTTGAAATGAATTCTTGAGGAAAATATCCTTTCTTCTTTAAAATCATTTTCCTTTCACAAAATTCCATGCAATTTTAAAAGATAAGGGTTTTGTTGAAAATAATCATGCAATCTTGTAGATGAAGCTTCTTGAAAAAGAGGCGTTATGAAACCGTAAAAATCTGTTCACACCGTGTAAGTTAAAAATAACATTCTCCTCATACTTTTGTCAGTAAAGTCAAAAAGTACCTTATATAGTAACCAATGGAAAGATTCCATTCATACAATGTGGTAAAAAGTCAATAAAGGGTAAAAATGACTTTAAACATCCATGGAAGAATGGTAATCATTTAATGAAATCCTTTTTAGAAAACATGGTCATGGAAGATAAACGTAACCCCGGTAAATTCTTATATATAAGAAATCTCGGATAAAAATGAGATTGAAAATTTTTCCCCTACCTTAGGTCCGATATGCTTCGTACGTATCTGAACCTCCTTTACTTTTGGTAACTTCCTTTGGTTTGAACCAAAAGGACTTCTTGGAGAGTATTCTGCCTAATGTAAGGTTTCAAGGGGGAGGAGAGGGATGTAGAGAGCTTAGTTGGGCAGAGTTTGGAAGATCCAAAAGGCTTTAGAGGTGTGAGGAATTGCATAGAAGTGGTCTCCTTTTATAAGGGAGAGGAGGGGCTCTTTAGGAAATTGTGAAGAAATTATATTATTATAAACTTATCTTCGGTTTCAAGAGCTCCAAAACACATTAATGTCGAAGATAAGATGACTCATATTCGAAATAAAATCATCCAATAGGAATTGGATAGGTTTTGGATGATATTTTAATCTTTTTAATCTTATTTATTTAAATCATTTATTAATGAAGTAAATACTGCATCATTATTATGTCATAAATAATTTAATTCATTAATGTCTAAAAATTATGAAAAAATACCATGATGTAGGGAATATTTTGAGATTTCCAAATAATATTTAGAGTTTAAAATATAACTTATATAACCCCTTATAAAAATTAATTACTAAAAGAGTTTTGTTAAAGTCAATTTTCTCTTTACATTAAATTAATTAATCCAAACTGTCATTTTCACTACCAAGTGGCTCATTGGGGTCCCAAAATCGGCCCATGGATGCCCATGGTAGGCCACTACTCATCCAATAAGGCTAGGAAAAGTTTCAAGGTAATTTTGAATTATTATAATATTATTTTAACCTTGAATTACCCTATTTACCTTTAATCGCAGTAAATAACAATTACTGTAGTTACTATTCATAATGCCCAAAAATAAAAAGTAGCTTATTAACATAATTTGGACCCAATAATTCCAAATATGGAATCCATTTTTCTAAATTCAATACAAAAATGTTGTAGAAATTAAATTAAAATTAATCCCGTTGTCGAAAGAAAACGGGTTTTTGTTTAAAACATTGCAAAAGATTGAATTGATTTAACCTACGAATTCAAGGTAAAATAAATGCTAATGACATAAATTGTATTAAATGGTAAAAATATATTCTATTTATACTTTAAAACCATTCAATATTATAATTTAACCACATAAATTATTATGATGGAAAAATTTGTTTTTAATTAAAATATAGCATGTTTTTACTATTCATTAAAATATGAAAGTTATCAGAAAAATATCAAAAATTTATCCAATGTAAATTTTTATATCTTGATTCAAAAGAATAATTTTATTCTGTCAAATTAAACTTATAAAAATTTCAAAAACTAGATTTAATGTGGATGCGCCATCAAAAGGCGGCAAAACAGCATTTTTTGAAAAATACTTATTTTACCATAAAAATTTATTTTGTTCTCATACCATGTTCTAGAAAATATGTAAGATTAATAATAATGTTATAAAATTTAAAATTTAGTTAATAATATTCATAACGTCTAGTTCATAATAATATTATAATAATATATCGTTGTTTAGTAAAACTCAGTATTGCGTACAACACATGCTATCAAGGAAGGTCGCGATTGCGTACAATGAAAGCCAAGTTAGGGTTGTGTGTTGTGTAAGAATCCTTCGTTGTTTCGTATAACAGAATCCAACCATATTTTATTTATACCTTGAATATATATATATATATATATATATTTATATATATAAACACACTCAATGTTGCGTAGAATGACTATTATAAAACGAACTTGAAATTGTGTGTAACACGATCCAAGAATAGCGTTGCGTATACTGCAAGCAAATACGGTGTTGCGTAAAGTTCAAGGTAATCATGGTGTAGCATACAACACAAGACATTAATGAAATTAAAATAATATTTTTCATAAAATCTCTGGGTGTTACATTGTAGGTCACTTTGGTATCTGTGATTATGTTTTGATGTTTCCTAATTCACTAGACTATTATTGTATTTGAGAAAATATTTATATAATGTTTTAATTATTCTGAATAAGTTGTGCATTGTTACTGTAGAAAAAGAAAGTGTATCTAAAAATTATGCCCTAAAGGATTATCAATATGTTTTAGTAATGTATATAGAATATTATTGGGATAATATCCCTATTCATATTAGGGTTCATCATCCATGTTTGAAAATAATATCAATAGAAGATAATATTCATATTGGATAATGAAAGTACCATATTCCATTGGATAACTAGGATCATTCCCATATTGCTACTCCAACCACATTTCATCTGCAAATCCTTATAGTCACCTCATGAAACGCTCATATTCCTAATAGAAAATCTACATATAAAATTCTAGAAACCTAAAGTATATAGGCATATATTCATAATCTAACTGATGAAATACTACATCAATATCCTCTAGAGGTTCTAAACGGGGTGACCCATATTCATTCACCCATTATAGAGTTCTATTGGTATAATCTGATGTGTAATTCATTTCCAAATCAGGAACATTTTCCCACATCAACGAAGATTTATTGACATATTCTAATAATCAACCAAATGAATGGTCGTATTCCCACCAACAATACCGAGATCGGTGGTATACTTCGATAGATTATCATCACTGGGACTATATTTATATAACAATTGATAGTTTTTTATAATCTGATGACCTCCACATTATATGAACATATTCCTAATCAACCCAAAATGGTAGGTTGGAATATTCCAACCATGGAATAGAATTTGGCTCATATTACATACCAACTCAATTACGAAATCTCTAACATTGTAAATCAAATATCTGAATCATCTCATGGATCTTCCATCATTCAATCAGATTTAGAAGTCTGTACCCACCATGAAATCCCTCTTTATGGTAGTATAGAAATGTATTGTGGGGATATCACTGCCTAAATCCTTTATGGACAAACTCCCCATAGAAATATCTCAAATAAAATGTAAATCATTAACATGAAATAGGATATTAATATTGATGGATAATACAAACAATTTGGTTATGTATATATAGTTCCCTATAAACTACTAGAAACACCCCACCATAGTGACTAGGTGACCCATATTAATAAATTTAATTACATCCTTTTACCAAGGTTTTTCTATTTTTTATAGAAATGAAACCATTTTGGTTTAACAGAAGTAGTGGAATTCACATTCATTGAGGAAGAATATGGCATGGACACTTAAAAAGTGTTTCGTAAGAAAAACCTACAAACTGTGTTATATTTTATCACCACCTCTTATTATGATATACCTCATGACCTAAAGATGGATTATGTACCTTACCTATAAAAAAACACAAGGGACACCATTAAATGGTTATAGTCAATGAAACAACCCTATTAGGGGAATGATCATCATTTTCTGGACATGAGCTTGTAATGCATCTAGATAGAACTTTCCTCCTTCTTCATGAATTGATATATATGGCTAAAAAACACATGGAAATCCTTCGGTGTACATTACTCTATATCTGAGTTACCCGTATGAAAATAATTGAAGAAGCCTCATAAAATATACATATATGGGGATGGATAGATTATGGACCACTTCACTTCATCCCATCCTCATTATATAAAATTATTCTAAACATGGAATACTATAATATCATACCCCCATGAGATCTCATATGGAAAGTCATCGAATTCACCAGTTACTCAATCCCATGAAATTCCCCAGTTCTATAGATGAACAATTATAATGATCATAGGGAGGGGTTTTCTAACATACTCCTGATATATGGCCCTCAATAAGACAAGACCACTTGTCCAATTATAAATCCAAAATCTAAGGCTATTCAATAGCTCCATGTGAAGAGTAACTCTCATCTTGAGAAAGTACAACCCCCACATATTATATCATTAAAAATACAGAAAATTATATCATGATGGTAGAAATCATGTAATTCATTCATGATAAACCACATCCAATAGATATGGGGATATTTTTACTAAAACCTCTAACCCTTGGGTTATCAAATCCTAAGTCGTTCAAAAAGAAGCAAGTGGATGCTCAAAACCAAACCCATCCTATAGGTCCAAGGTAATATTTATGATGAAATCCATCTATATAGTCACCAAATATTCAATAGGTTCTCGAATTACTGATGGAGGCATTGAGTCAACCACACCCATCAGTGATAAGGTCAAGATTACAATAATCACTAAGAAAATTAGTCTTCTCCAGGTAGGTAACAGTTTCCAATGACTGACATCCCAGTCAATCCACCAACCATGTGACATGAACATTTATTTTAGGGATCACTCAAAATGTTAATTTGGGGGGATCCATTAGGGTACCTATTAATATACCAAAACTATAAGAACACCCAATAAATAAAAACAATCCTCACAACAGTCCTAAGCTAGAAAAATTGATCATGGGAACATGGTGAGGGGATATCTCAATATAACATCTGAAGGTCGGAAAGGTGTTGTAGAACTACCCTTTTACTTGGAGATTGAAAATATAATCCCACCAACCGATATTACATGGTGAATTTCATCACCATCAATCTATAAGTTGATATAGATTGATACAAAAATCTAAAGGGACACAATGTGGAGATTGTACCTCAATAAGAATTTTCACTATTGAAAAAAATAAGTCTATACACACATGAAAATTGACGAAATTGACCTTGGTGGCTCCAAATAATTATTTTATACCTTCTCGATGCTATTCTAATAAGGATTGAGTTAAATATGTGGACTCATCCCACTAACCACTAAGAAATGATAAAATCCCTTATACATAATAGATATTTGAAAAGTATAAGTCTAAGATAGGAAACCTTAGGTGAGAAATTTATAAATTTATTAGGTTAATTTTCCAACTCAGTTCCACCTCCCAGAAAAGTTGAATACCTCTCCACCCACCCATTGCGATAGAGATAACTTGTCCGCAAGGATAAAATCTGAGCATCTTACATATGAAATCACGAGACATATACTCTTACACCGATTTCTAAAACATTATATATTTATATATATATATACACTAAAACATAAAAATAAAAGAATATATAGTCCAAAAAAATCCCAATGATCCTTACTTATAGGTTTTTTAAGACTATTAAAAACATCATAATATATCAGAGTTCTATAGAAATGATATAAAAAGTTATGCAACATCACTTGATCTAGTTCATTAAATGAAACCAACAACATTATGTATTTTTAAAAACATTCTAAAATGTTGGTTGAACATAAAATATCCTAGAAAGGGGTTTAAAAAAAGAATATTTCAATAAATACATTGCAATCATTTTTGAATTTAATAAATTTTATATCAAATAATAAAATTATATAATTATTTTACAAAAATAAAATCTTGGGTTTCAAAATTCCAATAGGAATTGATATTCGAAACCCTTAAACCCCATATCATTTTAGAAAACTATGAAACATTACTTTGAAAATAATAACATTCGTATAAAATATAATGATACTTGGGAAACCTTGAGAATCCTAGAAGACCACTAGATGTATATGATTCAGGACAATTCCACTTGGAGGTTTTCTGTTCACTTAACATTACTCATCCCCACATTACATTCTCATGGGCATAATTTAAAAATAAAACATTTTTCAAAGCCTTAATTTCTTATTATAATTCCATTAAAATTATGTCTCAAACAAATCCCATTTGTATTTAGTCAAAATGATAATAAATAACCTTTATCAGATTATTCCTTGAAAGTAATATATACATTTAAAAGAAATAAATACATTTAATGGAAATGTTTAAAATTTAATCTTAAAAAATTAAACATGATAATAAGATTTTAAAAAAAATGGATTGACTATTATTAACAATTATAGTGTATCAACATATATAAAATCCTGATTAATTTCCATATATTTAAAATAGAAGTTGATGCATTAATTGTAATTTACTTTCCAATGTGAAAATGTGTCAATTATAATTCATGAAATAACACTTAAAAATAAACTATAAAAATAGAACTAAACATTTTCGATTCGACTATGGTTTTGAAAAATAATAAAAACAATTTTGTTAAAGTTTTTTTAAAAAATATGCAAGAGTATATTAATAATAAATATCCCCTGAAATAAGGGTTTTAGGAACATTTATTTAGAGTTCATTTGGATATTATTTTTTCTATATAGTTGAGTGTAAACATTTTGTATAGATTATAAGTATTGTAACAATAATTTCCTTTAAATGATAATGTTTTCTTACAAATTACATATTAATAAAAACATTATCCATTATATTAGGGATTTGAAAAACCAAGAATATAAATATAAAAATATATTTTTATGTTACCTAAAAACCATATATAATTCTTATTTTCCTTGGAAGGTTTATACTTGAATAATCTATATCTCTCACTCTTGTGAAAAAATTAATTATTGGAAATGTGAATGAAGTAAATAACACTATATTAAAAATCCTTCATAGTTAATTAATACATAAATAATACTGATGTAAAATTCAGACTGCTCATCCATGTAGAATAAGAGATTTATATAAATCCATTTACAAATAAATTCTAAAAAATTTTATTTTTCTTGGAATTTTTTTATTTTATTTATATAAAATTATACAAAACTATAAATATTGAATTTTATTGGAGTTTGTGTTTCAACTGGATTATGGTGCAATCCTAGAAATGTAATTAAAAATTATTTAACACTAATCGTAAAATTTATAATTATATAAATAGAAATCATCCATACACATTTCTCAAAATTGATTCTCCAAAAGATTTCATGTTGAAAAATGTGTTTTATAAATATACTGATGGAGAATATATAATATATAAATATATCATTTTCATGACTGGGGTGACAATGAGGTGAAGACGATCCTAAAATATAAATATGACTCCGCTTGAGTTTTTATGTAATCATGATTTAGAATCGGTAAATAATGTAATATGTATAAATATAATTATTTTTATCAGGTTTTCATGATTCTTCAATAAAAATATTTGTGTTTGAGAAAAAGGCTAGTATTTTAGACCCTAAAACTGATTCTGGTGGATGGAATGAAAAATGTGATGTATTCAATGATATTTTTGTGAGTTTTAATAGTATATCATTGTCTCGAATATTATGCATATGTTTTATTTATTATTCGAGTGTTACAGTCATATATCTCAATGAAGTCACATATGGAGAATATTTTTAATTCCATGTTTGGTTTTTATGATCCTTGATGATGAAGGGAGAATCCTATAAGAAGGTGAAGAAAAAAGTATTAGTTCTCCTAGGTTAAGATTAGATTGAGGATGACTCCATGAGATGATCAAATGGTTGAGAATATTCGGATCAAACAGAAATGATATAAATGGTTGTTTTTATGGTGGGGTAAATTTTCTCACATTATCACATCCCAAATTAAAATTTTGGATGATTAGGTGGTCACATATATTACAACTCCTCTGATAGAAGAGTATACCATGGTATTGGGGGATCCTCACTCAAAACACACCACAAACACACACACCTGGAAACATGGATCGCACCACATGTTTTGGTCCACACCCATGTGGTCACCTGAGTATCCATCATATGGGAGTTATACGACCACCGACATGTCCATGCTGTCTCTCAACCTTCCTGCATGCTTTCAATTTTGTCCTACTGCCTATGTGGTAGATAATTATTCCAAAATAAGGTTTATTTGTGTCCTCTATTTTCTTGGTTGGCTAATATTTTTATACTAAGTAAATTTTATTATTCACGCAATAAAATTAATATAAATATACCACTAGCAAGATTAGTCTATTCATACATATTTATTTAGATATTTATTTGAACCTATTAATAATTTTTTTATCATTGTAATTATGTTTGTTATATATTAGAAAACATTAATATGAAGTGTAATAAGATAATTATTTTCACTAAAGGGGTATAACAATGGTAAATTTTAAATGAAATTAAAATTTTACAGAATATTAATTATGTTGTATCATTACTAATAAATTATTTTTCTTGACAACCATGTTATAAAATTTATCATAAAATACTAATATTTATCTTGAAACAAGATTAATAATTTAATACCATAATTTATTCATAACACTTCTTCGGTGGGAAAAATTATAATTTATCAAATATTTAAACTTGGTTTATATATTATTTCATGGAAATAATATGTTATTACTAATTAATATTATTAAATATATGAGGTATAGAAAAAAAATAAATATTCATATCAAAATAAAATAAATTTTATATAATTAATAATAATTTTCTATTAAATGACATTAAATTTTAATAAAATTTCAAAAAAAAAAAATTTAGTAAAAAAATAATATATTTTTAAAAAATTAATGAAAGAAAAAAAATGTTATCTTTTTAAATTACATCATTTACTAAATATTTATAATACTTACGTTGAAAAAATAAATTACTATTTCATGGAAAATGTAATATTTTTTTAAATTTGAAGATATTATTTTATATTAAAAATTGATATTTATTGTATAAAATCATTTAACTTTAAAGTAAACTCTTAATTTATTTTTTTTAATTGTGAAAAAATGATCTAAATTATATTTAATTTCAAAAAAAATATTATAAAATTATAGTGATGTTACTTTTTACTCACATAAAGGAATTGTGCCCTCAAAAATCTATTCACCTCGACTCTTTAAATAATATTGACCCGCGTATCATGAAATTTGATATTTCAACACCCTATTCCTATATTTTAAATAAAAATGTTTCGTGATAGAAATAAATTTGTCATACCCCTATCAGGGTATCCACCTAACATCATCATTACACCATTCAGGTAGATTAATGTTTCATGCATTGTAATAGTGCTTTATACCTTCCTCAAAGTCCCTTACTTCCTTCTTCCAAAATAATATCAATAAATTAGGATTATATTGATGGTGGAAGTGAAATCATTTATAAACATCTGGTTTTTTAACATATAATATCTAAACATCTAATAAAACATGATTTTTATAAAACATTCTATTTGAGTCTCCTTTGAAACGTTCAATTAGGGATACTTTGAAAATACCAACTGTATTAACCAAGAGAATATATATTCATACCAAATGTAAAGAGACTGCATCAGTATCCCCTTATTCTATAGCTACAATAATATATTAGTATGCTTTATATTCTTATGACACAGAAAAATATTTGAAAATTCCCTGATGATATTTCCCTTTTTGGGAAAGGTGAGAATGTTAGGAATTTAATATTTGATTCAAAATAATCAATGAAAAATTGTGGTATATAGGAACAGAGGAGGTTTTGAATATTTCATACAACTGCATTTAGGATATTTGTTTGTTAGAAATGGTTTGAAAATAAAAAGCACTTAGAAAGGAAATAATAATTGCAGGTATATCAAAGGTAAGATATAAATTTTTTGTTATTGATCATTCAATATATAAATTTTAACATATTTACTATATTATAAAAATTTATAGTAAATGATTTTTACTGAAACTAATATAATTAGTCAATTTATAATCAAATAATTATAATCTCCAAACAAATTGAACTATTTCTCATAGACCAACTTATAAAGGGTCAAGACCTGCACTCCTAGATATGATGCAAAAACATGTTAATTATATATATATATATATTATTAAAAAAATTGAAAAATATATAGTCCATTACAAACCCAGTGATCTTTTACATTTATGTTTTTAGAGACTATTAAAAAAACATAAAATACATCATTATTATAAAAAACATTATAATCTTTTTTCCCTAATCACTCAAACATGAACCATAAATGTAGCCAAAAACATTCAAGAATTATAAAATTATTATGAAAATAATTTCAAACTATAGTGTGATTGTAAAATTTCCCAATATGTTGTTTGGGAAGTAAATAAAAATTCATTTTGAAAACATTGGAATCTCTTTTGAACAGATTTATTTTATAAGAAAGAGAAAACATTTGATATAAATAATCTTCCAAAATACAATCAATAGGTTGAAAATATCCATTGGAATTATAATTAAATAGGTTTAAAAATACATTACAATTTGAAAACCCATATTATTTTTGAATAAATTAAAACATTATGATGAAAATACAATTTTTTCATAAAATATAATGATATTTATAAAACCTTATGAAAACTAGGTTCCCACTAGAAGTATCAAATTGAGGAAAAAATAACCTTTAGTTAGTGGTTGCACTACATATACATCATCATCAAATATTCTACCCATGTATCATGTTTTTAAATAAAACATTTGAAAACTCTACCATTATCATTTTAATTATATTAAAATAACACATCAAAAATAGTTAATTAGATTTATTATCAAAAAAATAACCTTTATAATATGATTCCTTAAAAGAATACATACATTTCAAATAAATATACATTCAAAGGACACATTTAAAAATACTTCTTGAAAATTTAACATAATCAAATTCTATTGAAAACATTTGTGGAATGTCACTAATAATTATTGTAAAGACCCAGAAATTTCAAGAAATTTGTTTTTCATATTTTCCTTGGCATTTTGTGAGTGCGCGGTTTCTGACGGCACCTGATTCCTAGGCCCGGTATGCCCGGAATCAATTTTCGAAGTTTAGTACATTCAGTGAACGAACGAGCGGGTTTTTCTAACTTTTGAACCGGTTCTTGGAATCGAAATCTGAGGGAACAGATGAAACCGCAACGCTGGTAATTGCTTAGGAACACCTTTTTTTTGAGTTGTGTTTGCTCAGGTGTGGTTATTAAAAAAAAGGGTTAACTAATGAATAAAAATAAAATTTCTGCAACAATTTTTATTTTCTATTTTAAGTAGTTTAAACCTAAGCATGGTTGTTATAGTGGGACCCACTATATCCTAACTCCTCTAGGTAGGATATTAGTGAGGTGGGTCCCACACGAGCCCTACCCCTTAAAATCCCTTGAAAAACCTCCATCGTGCATTTAATTGAGTAACACACCTGCACCCCTTTTAAATACGAATTCAACTCTCGCAATTAATTGGTCAACGCATGTTAATTGATTGTGATATTTTGAATTTTGAAAGGGTTGGAATAAGTAATAAAATAAGGGAAACCTTATTTTATTATTTTTGTTTTGTTGTGCGAGAAGATTTGGAAGAGGGGAACTCTAGTCTTGAAGAACGTTCTTCCTCGTTGAAGAACGCGAAGAATTATGAAGAACGCCGACCACTGACGAAAGACGATGAAGAACGCTAGTTCCTAGGAGATCGAGGATGTGATGTCGTGTTCCGCGATGCCAACGATCCTCTTCTCTGCGACGCCATGTACCGCGAAGCCGACGACGTTTACGGAGCCTCGTTCCGCGACACCGTCTTCCGCGATTACCTTTTCCCACAACGGTCCTCATTCGACGACTTCGCCGAGGTATGGTTTTTATTTATGTATAATTTAATTCCCTTGTTTCTTTCGTTCAAAAGAAAACAAAGAACACTGATAAACATGTTGTCATGTTGATCTGCGAATGTTTTAATTGTTGATTGGGAATTTTGGTATGCTTCAATTTTATTTATGGTATCGTGGAATGGTTTGCGTCAAATTTTATTTAAATAAAATTGATTATTCATTCTTTGTAAATCCCAGTCTAATCTTTGATATTTGATAACGCCTAACGTGGAGGGCGCAGGCTGAACAAACACGGCCCGAAAACCCTCCGTATATTTTTTGTTTGTGCGCGGATTGACAGTGATGGTGGAACGGGACCGCAACAGTTATTTGAGGCCTTCATTGTAAGGTATGGGACCCAAGATGAACACCGGTGCAGAAGGAATTGAAAACGGACCACCAGAGCAACTCCTGAGGCCTGTAGACATCACCGCCGGCGCGGGTCGCTGGTGCCTACGGCCGGAGGCGGCGGCGCCCCGGCGCACCGCCAAAAGGAACCGCCGCGGCTTCAGCCGCGACCGCAGGAGGCTGGATCCCGCGGCCACGCGGGATCCAGGGGAGGAGGAAGCAGTTCTCGTCGTGTCCGTGGAGCACAAAGACTGTGGGGGACCACGTCCCCCGCTAGGCTCGCTGGCCGAGCCAGCGTGCCACCCGACAAGGCCGGGCCAGGTTGCGCGGATCTGGTCGGGCCGCGCCCAGCCGGGCCAGGCCGCGCCCTACCGGGTTGGACCCGGACCCGGATCGGGTCCACCTTGTTCTGGCCGACCCAGGGGGGTTGGGCCGAGTCAGACCGGGCCCAGACCCCCCATTTTCGGATTACTTTTGGTCTTTTTCCCATATCATGGGCTACAGATCTCTGATCGATGCACCGTTAGTTGCGTAGCGATTTTTTGATCGAAATGGTCATTTAGGTATATTATATTCAAGCTTTCGGAAAACTTTGTGTATGTCCGGGTTGGTTCGAACACGAAACCAACCGGGCCCTCGGAGCGAAAACGCCTATAACTTGAGCTCCGGACGTCCGATTGACTTGTCGTTGACTTTTTTGGATTCCTCTTAGTGAGACGGACCTTTTGGCTTACTTCTCTCGAGGTTTGGATGCAGTTGGATTATGGCAGGCTTGGATTGTTCCCAAAATCCAACCAGGCCCCTCAAACGGAAAAACTGATAACTTTCAGACCGGACGTCCGTTTGACGAACCGTTAGTGGCATCGGTGGTCACGTCGAGAAACAGTCCCTATGAGTATACCCTTTGTGATTTTGGGGTATAGCTGAGATACGGTCGGGTTGGATCGTACATGAAACGAACAAGGCCCCTGGGACGAAAAGGCTAATAACTCACAGACTGGGCGTCCGATTGACGTGTCGTCTACTGCGTTGAGACCCCTATGACGAGTAGGTCCTTTGAGATACTTCTTCGTAAGACATTGGGATACTTGGAGTATCGACCTATAGCTCATAGAGAGGACCCTCCCGGAGACGAGCATACGGAGTGTGGAGACCGTGTAGCTGGCTGAGACCTTATGACTGCTTGTCTGATTTGATTCAGAGTTACTTTCATAGCCCAGTAGGGAGCACTACTTTGTGAGGTGGCAGACCCATGGCGGAGGAGCACTACTTTTCTGAGGTGGCAGACCCGTGGTACTCGACAGGAGGAGTACCTCTGTAGGCTTTGAGGTGGATCACTAATATGTGAGGTGGAAACCCCACAACGGAGGAGTACTACTTTGGGAGGTGGTAGACCTGTGGTACTCGATAGGAGGAGTACCTCAGCAGTCTTAGGTTAGTGAGTAGTACCTCAAAGTCATGACAGGATCACTGTACTTGTCAGAGATGGAGATCTTCAACAGTTACAGTTTTGATAATGAAAATCATGGTTTGAGCTGAGTCATTGACCTCTGTGTTTCCTCATTACTGAGATGGGTAACTAGATAACTTACGTATATGTATGGGAATATACCTAAGTTGTGGTTATTTGTTGACTTCATATCTGTGTGAAACCTTGTAACTAAGTTGGGTTACATGGTAACTTAGGTATAAGAATGGGCTTATACCTAAGTAAGGGTTATCCGTTGAGAACATTCGTTGTGTTTACCCTTGTTGGATTTCATGAGATCTTGAGGGTCTCGGGGTCCTTACTGAGTATCGTATACTCACCCCTACACGGGATTTTCCCGCACCTCATTGTGTTTGTTGCAGACGATGCACATCACTGATCGTGGCTGAGGCTTGTAGTGATGGACGGTACCTAGAGGTGGATGTCACGACGAGTCGGTACCCGGAGGAGACGTACAGACGTGGAGTGCTGAGGAGGAAATATGTACCTACCCTTCAAGTAGGAACCTGGAGGACGATCCAGGAGTTTCTTGTAACCTTTCAGATGTTTTCCTTTGAGTTGTACTTTACATTCAGTTGTAGGTGTATCTTTCTTTTGGGCTTGTATTTCCGGCCCCTCGTACATTCAGCACGTTTGTTATACTGTTTTACATAGCGTAGCTTCTGGTTTTACTCTGTTTGTGTGTGCTTTCGTTTCGTAAAGGCAATGTCTTCCCTTTTTTTGGGATTTACGCCTTTGGTGCTAGTCGCCAGCCCCTGGCCTATAAAAGTCGGGCTTGGGGTAGTCAGGACACGGGCCCCGAGGACGGGTCGTGACAATTATAATGTATGTACATATCTGTAACCATAATTAATATGCTTATATGTAAATGAATAATTTATTCCAAAAATATAAATTTCTAAAATAAACTTGAAAACTAGTCCTTGATATTAATAGAATAACTCTTAAAAATAATATAAAAATAGGAAAAAAAATTTCCCTTCAAATATGTTTTTTAGAAATAATTATAACATTTTCCACTAGATGTTTTGAAACATAAAATGGATCTTGATAAAAATGTATATCCCTCTTAATAAGTGTTTTGAAAACATGAAATACCTTTTTATAATCACTTATCCCTTACATATTTTTTAAGAAATTAAGCATGGATTAGAATGTTTGAAAATATAAATTACCTTAATTTTTATGTATTTTTCAAGAAAATAAATTTAATAAAAACTTTTACCCTTAAAAGAGTATTTTGAAAAACATATAATATGATTTTAAAAAATAATTTTTCTCCCTTACCATAAAACCATAAGAAATTTATTATTTTCTGGGGAAGACTTCAACATATACATTATCTATCAATCTGTTGCTTTCTAATTAGATACATGTATGTAGACCAAGGAAAACAAAGATCCATATGTAGCCCAACCTTCACTATTAATTTTTATTTTAATATTAGAGATATTAATGGTAGACTCATCATCCATGTAAAATCCTAAATTTTAATAAGTGATTCTACAAATTATT
Source organism: Viscum album (assembly GCA_963277665.1). NCBI lineage: Eukaryota > Viridiplantae > Streptophyta > Magnoliopsida > Santalales > Viscaceae > Viscum > Viscum album. The sequence goes on along the minus strand of OY728166.1, from coordinate 1,174,814,588 downwards.
TTTTAGAATATATATTTTAAAAAGATTTATGATTGGATTTAATTCATTTAATTTTATAAAAAACTAAAAAAATTATGTTTTTCGATGTTTGGGTTTCCCCTGGATTGTGGTGTGATCCCATAAATTCAAATAAGAATGATTTAATATTGATGGATACAATTATAAAAACATAAATTTGAATTATTGTTACCTAGATCACAATATTGATTTTTCCTATGATTTCATGCTGAAAAATTCATTATACACTATTATTACTATAGAATATAGAATATATAAATATATATAACATTGGTTTGGCTACAGTTTTTATTGGAGTATATTATAAATTTATTTAAATTTTTTTCACATTTATTTTCATTACATTACAATTTAAAATTGATTAATATAGTAATTTTTTTTATATATTTAACAAGTTATTCCATAGGTTTTTCGAGTTTCTTCTTGAAGCTTCCTTAATATTGAAAAACCCACCCGTCATTTTTTTCCTTGACAATAATTCAGGTGGTTTAAAATAAAAACATGATGTATTCGAAGATATTAAGATGATTTAAACCTGTAATTCACCATTTTGGCCAATAGTTCCTAGTTCAATCATTGGTTATTTGATATTTGTATCCGTGTCACAGAAGGATGGAAACATTGGAAACTAAGGGAAATGAAAACCTTGAATTTTACACACACTAACGGAAAATGTTATGTCAGAGAAGAAGAAAAAAATGATGGGTGTTCTCCTAGGTTAACATGAGGTTGAAGATGATGTTTCAATACCATAGAAATAGCATTATGATGCCCCATCCTTTAATAGTGCAAAAAAATGTGCTGAAAAAGGGTTACTTTTATGATCGTTAAAAAAGCACTGAAAAAAGAGTTTTTAACATCACTAAAAAGAGCTATTAAAATTACACATTTATCAATTCTTTTTATTAGAACTAATAAATGTACCCATTTATCATTTCTTTTTTATCATTGTTAAAGGGACTTCCTTTATTAGCTCTTTTTTATATAGCTAATAAAGGGAGTCTTTATTAGTGATTTCTAACTATTGTTGATAAAGAGAAAATTTCAAAAAAACTATTATTAAAAAAATATAAATACATAAATACATAAATTTATAAATTTATTTATATTGAGATAAATATAATATATATTTTTTAAATATGCTTTATATAAGTATAACAAAACATTTACACATAAAAAATAAGATACTTAGTGAAAATGGAATTTAAAATATTTAAGAAAATATTATGAATTAATATTTTTCTAATTATTATCAAGTAAAAAAAAATTTAAAATTTGAAGACACAAAAAATAAATGAAATAATAAAAAAGATATAAAATAAGTTGAAAATGTTACTCAAACATCAAACAGACATAACTTTTGAATTCAGTGTCTGTTTGTGCTTTATCACATATCAAATCAAAGCATGCGATGAGCTCTACACACTGGTGAAACAAGGTTACATTATTGCACATTTATCATGACCAAAAAGGGCTCATAAGGCATCAAAAATATATTTTTTAGTTAGTATACCCAAATATTATAACATTTAAATGAAAATCATCCTCTTTTAGGGAGGGTATTTTTTCCAATTTTTTTGTGGATATGAATTTACTCCCATGGATTACATTCATATTGATATTGTCACTTTGAAATTTTATCATTTTTGATAATTTACTATTACTTATAATCAAATATATAAATATAAATAAATATATTTTTTATATATTCACACATAAAAATTAAATTTTATTAATAAATAATTTAATGTATTTACATATAAAATATATTTATCAATATATATTACTTTTCTATATAAAAACTAATAATCATTTTGGTTAAAATACAAATATATGAATATTTATACACCTGTATAGTGTGTGTGTGTGTTTAAATATATATATATATATATATATATATATATTAGTGTATGAATTTGTTAACTGATATAAATTATCTATATATTCTAACATATATATACATATTGATATATAATATATGTATATATATATATATATGTATAATAATATATATACATATACATGTATATAATATATAAACGTGTATGTATGTTGTATATAAGTATTTATTTATTTATTTATCTATAAACACATAAAAACCTCTTTTATACATGTATTTAAAACTAATATTATAAATATATATTAATATATGAATAAATATATGGATAAAAAATGAAACTATATATATATATAATACATTTAAATGCATTTAAACACATTTAAATATCTGAATAAATATATAATATATCTAACTATAATATATATATATATATATTAATATATGAATATATATATATATTAATATATAATATATATATATATATATATATTAATATGAATATGAATATTTGTTGATATATGAATAGATATATGTAAATATATATATATATATATGTGCATATCATTAAATATTTAAAAATCAAGAAGGACGAGTGGTAAGGTGAAGGTGAGCAAGGGAGGGGTCTCAGGTTCAAATCCATGTAGAGGAATGGGTGTCCGTGTGGGTGCAGGGGGCTAACACTGTTTAAGGGATGGGGTTTGCGCCTATGCTATTAAATGAGTGGTAGGCGCATGCGCATGCGAGGCTTCCCAGCACTGTTTACAGAGGGGGTCAAGCACTATTAAAAGGGGGTGGCTCTACCCACCGATGTAAAAATATTTTTTTATACTGTTTTTCACCTTTTATCACCACCTTTTTTGTGTTGACAAAAGGGACCCCTATTTAATAGTCCCTCAATTATTAATTCTTTTTTAGTGGTGATAAAGTATTTTTTAGCTTTGATATGACAGTTTTTTGTAGTAGTGTCACATGGAGATCATACAATAGTGATTTTTCTAATCTAACAGTAATGATATAATAGCTGTTTTTAAGGATAAGCTAGAGTGCCCGCAAAATCACATCCCAAATCAATGTTTTCAACGATTGGGTTCTCTCTTAAATCGCAATAGATACCATAGAAACTCCTTATAATTAAGTGTGGAATCTTCATTTTCCACACACCACAAACACATACAAGGGAACATGGGTTGTGCCGACATTTTCTCGACCACTTCCAAGCACCCACCCAAGTGTAGACCACGCAGGCATTACATTCCCACTATTTTTTCCATATAGGATCTCACATTTGTATCATTATTACTAAGTCCACTTTCCTCCCCCATGGTTTTCCATTGGTACCACAAGTGGTAGAGGTGGGTCCCATATGGCCTTAGTTAGACAATTTTTTTATAATAAGAAAAATTAATTTAATTACAAAAAATTAATTAATATTAATATACCACTCAGAAAATTTGTTTTTAAATATATATATATATATATTTATAACATATAATCTTTCTGTTATAATTTTAATTAAGTTCCAAAAATATAATAAAATTTTAATACCAGGATTATTAAATTTAAAAATTGACACTAAAGTATAATAACACAAGTAAATTATAAATACATTTAACATTTTATGGACTACTTATTATATCTTATAACATTATTGTTAAATTAAAATTTATACTAACCATATTATATAAATAATTATAAAACACTAATATTTATCATGAAAAAATATTAATAATTTAATATCATACATTATTCGCAACACTTCTTAGGTGGAAGAAATAATAATTTTACAAATACTTTATATTTATTCCTCTCTAATTTCTTAAAAAATAAGTTATTAAAAACTAAAAGTATTTAAATAAGGATATTTGATAACTATATATTTTCATATTAAAATAATTTAAATTTAAAAAAGTAATAATATTTTTCATTTTAAATATATTTTTTTATCAAAAAATTTAAATGGTTATATTTAGATTAAGAGAAACTTATCAACAATAAATATTAAATGAAAAAATTGTCCAATCTAATTATATCAATTACTAAAATATTATTATATTTAGATAGATAAAATGAATTAGTATTTATTCGAAAATTAAAGTATTACTTTTATGATTTGAAAATCTTTATTTATAAAAACAATTTGAAATTGATTGTAGAAAATAAATTAATTTTTTTGTTAAATCATACTATTGTTTTTTAATTATGGATGATTCAATTTAATAGAATTTTTATTAAGAATTCATGTATGATTAAATTCTTCAGATATCACAAGCTAGAATTTGTATCTAGTCGACCATTTTATCTAGTCATCAAAATTGATGGAAACTAATATATTTCTTCACTATAATGAAAACATCACATATATTAGTAAAATTTCCCCTTCCCGACATGGGATAAAAATATATCGCTCATTATCATAGGGAGACTAAATTTAACATTTTCCACTACTCACTCCCAAGAGGAAGATTAAATAGAGATACCCCCATAACTCCTTAACACAATCCATTATCTCATTACTAGAATGGAATCCATGGTGGGATTGAGTTCCCCCATTCATATTAAAAGAATTTTATATCATGAATTTTTGTATGCCACTCTTCCTTTTCTTAAATATTGAAATCTTGTATTCTCAGCAATTGATGACACTGGATATCAAAGCAAAATCTCACTCACATTGTTTCTAAATACAGCCTCATGATGATCCCATGAGATCAATATGAGGTAAAAAAATTCAGTTGTTTCGGATAGACAATTGTTCGAAAATCTTTTTTCTTGTATATTAGGCTTTTAGTAATGTCCATAATAGGTTGGGAAGACCCTCTTTTTCAATTCCTCAAACAATTAAACTCTACAAATAGTAACATGATGGTCTTGGATCTTAGAAACTACAAACTGCATGAAAATAAATGTTTTCTAACATTATATCTAGATGGAAGATCCTAACATATTGTATCATCATCTCACTCCCACAATAGAAGCTATTAGATCGTTGTAAAAAAAGCTATTAAATGTTTGTAAAAAATACCACCATGATGAACTTTAAGACTAAATAATCATGTTGAAATATCTGGGTGGGTTCTCGGGGTTTTCATAAATGACCCAACATTTGAATAACATCATTCGGTGAACTAATTTCAAATCCAGAACCATTCCCACAACACAAAGGAATATGTATCTGTATGAAAAAATGGTCATTTGTAGGACTAAAACAATTTCATTAGCATATTGAATAGCATATCAAGCTCTACTTCATCCAATACCTCCATTAAAGATGCAACATTAGGGAAAATACAACCAACTTGATCCAAAAAGAGAACATGTCCCCCAACGATTTTAGGAATTTACGAAAAATGTGTATTCTTTCCAAAATTAACGGGTTCCTAGTTATTTCCTCAATACCATGGAAAATGATATTCTTATGTTTCATGATCCAAGGAAACCTAACATGGTCGTCCTCAATGATCTCTATAACTATTTCTCTACACATCCAAATCAGGGCCATATTTTATAAGACATTTGTCATCAATGAAATCCTCTAGTGTATGGTATATTTTGAATTGTTGAAGCTAGGAAAAACCCCAAAAATAGTAGAACATTTATCCACCACCCATTTAGAAGAATTATGTGAGTGGAATGATGTTCTATCAAGTCATTATCAAAATATCAATAATTTAATGACCTAAAAGAAAATTGAAAAAGATCATGTTATATAAGTTGTGATGCCAGTAACTCATGAATCATCCAGGGGATGTCATTAAGACCAACCACTAGAATCATATCTAATCTCATAAGAATAGAATAAAAATATATCATTTGGCCACAAAATTATCCCCAACCCTCATGGATTTTTTATTCTCACCATTTGGATCATGGGAAACACCCCCCAAAATAGAACCCTCATTAATAGAGGAACATCTGTTTGGTATTGTTAATATGAGCTACATAGAAGACCACTTATCCAATGATAAATATATTTGTTATCCCAATATCCTCATACCTAAATAGGGAGACCGAGGTAGAGGTAGAATAATCTAGGGACAAAAGTGAAGGAGCAATCATGTATTAACCCTTTATTTCACCCAAATCACATAGGAAGCTATATATTCAACCGAAACCCAATATAATGTTCTTCAGAATTCTAATATATAACACGGATACACATATATACTATTCTATTTTTTTACATTTCTAATTATTTTGGATGACTTTTTAGTGGGTGTGCTATATTTGAATACTACTAGATATGAGGGTAATCCAGGTTGGCACACCCCATTGATGACACATATTCCATCAACATATGATCAAGAAACATGTTTTTCAACCATATAAACGATAGCTACATATCCATGTACCATGGAGAAAAAAACCGTTTGAAGAATAGACATATTAATACAATGTACAACAATATAAAATAATTGGTATAAATATCATCTAAGTTGTCAATCCTAGTTTTTCTCTACCTTCCAAAAGATCCTAGTGATGCACTTTTTGAGGCCCTCTAGATCCCCAAAGTGTTTGAGATAATGGTCATCACTTCTATGGTATAACAAATAGAAATAAATTTATTTGTGTTCCATGTCACCATCTCATTCATATAGAATGATAAAAAATTAATTCATTGACATATCACAACCCTATATGTTCTACAATTTGTAAAAAATGTAAAAATTCAATGGAATCATGTTGAAATTAGATTTAGGATCAATATGTTACTACTCTAAACCCGTAAACATTTGGGATACTATAAAGAAGATTTATAGTAAATAGAGTTGGCCATTCAAGGGAATTCCAAGAGTGAACAGAAGCTCCTTGGAATGATCAAACTCAAATATCAATTCATGTATATAATATTTCATTTCAGGTTCTTGGTTATCCAACATGACACAATATAAAATTTAATAATCAGGAGATTTTGGATTCATATCCACAAATATATCCCATAAACATTCCATCAATTTTTATTTATCTATTCAAGGGATATTTATGTATGTCAACAGGCTAGGAATTCCCTTTGAATCTTACGAAACATAGTATATTGTGGCGGGTTTCTACAAGAGAGATGGAAAGAAAAAAATTATGAAGGAATACATATAAGCCACCACTTACAGTGGCATAGATACCACCCTTATGAGCCCCTGGAGTGTTCTCAGTAACCGGTTTATGGTATCTATAAACATCTCCAGTTTATAAGATCTAGTTATGAAAGGCCATTGTGAACCATTACACCACATTGGTCTATCCCAACATGATACATATCATGCCAAGTAAAATTATTCCCTCAAAAGGTATCCTGAAAAATAATCCATAAATGTCATGAAAATACATTATACATGGAAATCTAAAATTACAGCATGATATTTCCAATCACTTAGGATTTCCAAACATCTCCAATCTGAGGAAAGCCTTGAGAGGAAAGTAAGCACTGAAAGCTTTTCCAAATTTCTCCCACAATTTCATATGTAGTTTGAGGTGGCAATGTTTATTCTGGTAACCTCTCAGCCTTCATCCTGTAAACATATGACCTTTATCCTTCTACCATGGAAATGGATACTTATAATAGCTCGATATTTTAAAATAATATTATATTCAACATATTATAAGACACAAAACACAAAACATAAATTAACCATAAAATATTGTTAAAATATTATCTAAACATTATATTTATAAGATAAAAAGTAATTTAGAGGGTGTGAACACGATTAAATATATTACAAAACATATATTATGTAAATATTCTATAAATAAATATTAATTCATGCCTAGAAAATAAACACAAAATTTTATGTGATGTCATTTTAGTTTTTATGTATATGTTCTAATCAAAAAGTAATTTCTGTTTCTATCTATTTTAAAATAAATATAAATAATTTTTTTTAAAAAATTAAAAAATCTATTTTACAAAATTAATTTATTTTTGGACTCATCACATCAATTTTATGTTAGGGTAATTTTTTAGTGGTTTTCTAAAAAAATTATTTTTAGGTTCAAAAGTGAAAATTTAGTTTATATGAAATTATATAAATATTAAAAAATATTTATCAATTGATTTTGATTTAAAATTTATTAACCTCTACTATTGAAATAATTTATTTATGGACTTATATAATACCTATATTTTCTACATTGAAATACATTCATTGAAAATTTGAAAGCCACGATGTTAACCTTAAATGTTTTTATGAGTTATATGCATAATATATTTAGAAGTGATTTTTATCACAAATAAAAACCTAATGATATAGAAGGGATTCCCGTTTTTGAATTTCTATGTCCAAATTAAGTTATAAAGTAAAATAAATTTTTAAGCATAAATATTTACTATGGTAAAAAACAATTTACCCCATTATTGGTAAAGTACTATAGTGGGTTAATGTTAAAAAGTTCAAGAATTAAATAACTAAAACAAAAATTAAATGGTTGGGTGATGATTTTCTAGACCATAAATGATATTTATAACATTAATTATCAACCAATTGTTTTCTAATCAATCCCACCCAAATATGGTTTTCTTTAAATATAAAATATAAATTATTTAATCAACTAAAACTACACATCCACAAGTATAAATACTACTCCACACTTCTCCATTTCACCACAAAATACATGAAGCACGTATAATATCTATCAATATCTCTCTTCCCCACTCTTCCCATTTCTAATTTCTACTTTTTTCACCCAAATACCAATTTCAATTTCTTTAATGGGTCTTTTGATGAGGTGATATTTAGGAGGTGACTTTCTCAAACATCCTCTGTTAATTTTTTTTCTTTTCTATATTCTCTTCACCACCTTCAACCATAAATAAAAATAAACCGACTGTAATTTATATACTATAATTTTATATTTAAAATAGAATGTCTTATATATTTCCCTTTTCTTATCTCCTCTTATTCAACTAATCTAAAAAATTGTTTAAATTTTGGCGACAAACTGTATCCATGGATAATTAGTTTTAATTTTCCATTACCACCTTCAAGCCAAGTTAAATGGTATTATTTTGGTTAAATAAGATTATAGTAATTATATTATTACTTATTTTATGTTGTAGGACTAATATATATATAATATTAAATAAAACGTAACTAGTTCATGATATTTGGTAAAACCCAACAAATTAAACTAAACATTTAACATTACTATTTTATCAAATGAATAATCCTCATGTCAGAATGAATAATTGTATATGGGTCCATTTAGAATTATAAAAGTTCAGTAATACAATTATATTTTACTTATAATGATTTATTTACATTTTATAATAAAATCCATAGTTATGCACAAATGAACTGATCATGAAACAATGAAATGAATGCACTCTGAATAATAAAAATAATGAAATAAAATTAATTAAATAGTCGTAATATTTCACCAAAAATAATATAAGGTAATATAAATATAACTATATTTTTATAATGAATTATTAAAAATTTTAAACCTTTATAATGGAGGTAAAAGTGAAAAATATATAATGGAATCATGTGGTAAGGGTTTCTTATCTAACTTTTACATCTGTGAGATATTTTCTATATTCACCACTTATTTCTTTTGTGTGGTATACGTAAATGGATTTGATATACCAATTGATAAATTTTATTATATTAATTTAACTTTTTATTTTTTTTGATAATTATTACTTTTATGGGGAAGATAAATTGATAGATTAAAAGCGGGTAAGGCATTTCTTAACTCAATTTCCATTCATTCAATTATACTTCTAATTCCTTGATTATGTTGAACTATGATTATTTGTGAAATGAATTTAGAATATCTTATGTTATATCTAAACTTTTTAATTTGGATTTATAGTGAACATGTATATTTGAATCATTTTACTAATTCTCACTTCAATGATATGATATTAATAAATGACTTTGTTTTAAAATTAATCTTTTATTGTTTCTCTTAAAACATTATTTTTTCCATGCCCTTATTTTCATAAATTGTTTAAATTTTTTTAACTAATATACTATGATTATATAATGTAAATTTTACTCATGTTTAACTTTTTAAAAAACTGATTGTAACGTATATTTTTCATTTTCAAAACAAGGTTCATTGAGACTTTACTGAGAAAAATACTGAATAAATTTTTTTATAATTTATATAGAGTGATTGGATTTTAACGCCATAGTGATGCCTTAATGATTTAAAACATCATTTAAAATTTATCTTGAATATTTTAAAAGAAATTTTTTTCTTTAATAATTACAATGAGTATTATAATATGTTATTTTTAATGTGAAAATGTATATTTTCCTCATGGAATTTTCAATGGTCTCATTTAAATAAATTTCATCTATGTTAAAATCATTTATTAAATATTGTAAAAAATTGAGGTATATATATTATGATACAATCTTCCATGCATTATTAAATGGGATAAAATTTCTTCCACTATTGAAGTATTGATATTTCATATCACAAGATCTTCTATACAAATAGTTATTGATTTTGTTAAGGCATGTTGGTTTTTTAATTTATTCAATTGGTGAATGAATTGAGAATAATAAGTGATGGGAGGGGCCTACTATATCCTTTTGATTCATAAGTAGGTCTCATGAGATATAGAAGATTGGGTTTTGGATGATCTCTTACAATTTAATTTTCATATGGAATGGTCGAGGCCTCGATGGTATGTTTTAAATGCTTTGAATTATTCAATAAATGATAATGATATTAGTTATTATCTTATATATGATTATTTGATTAGTAGAATGTTTGTGGTTATGTTTTATAGATCATGTGATTATTTATGTGGAATTATTTTACAATATTTAATTCCAACTAATTGTACTAATTTTTTCAATTATATGGTATGTGTTTTGGTTTTTTAAACCACATTGTATTCATTTCTTCATTATGATGGCTTCTTTTTTACTTAACCCTAACAGGTAATTTGATATCTCCCCCTTTTTACATTATATTTTTCCTAAAGATGATATGAAGATTATTATGGTTGTTATACGAGTTTATTCTTGGTGAACAGTTGTTCTCTCGAAGTATTATCTGTTTTATATATTATATATTCAATAGTAGTGTAATCTTAAAGTATGAATTTAGTTTTTAAAACTACTAACATGTTCAGTCCTTCATGGTGTGATTCCGTGTATATTATGAATGTGTAATAAATTAACCACCATCTCCGAGCTACTAGGGTCGGTTTTCTAGAATTTGTATCAGTTGAAATTTAGTATAGACCATTGGAATTAGATTTATGAAAAACTAATACATGAAAAAGAAACCCTATGATAGAATATTTAAATACACTAAAAGAACCCAAACTTTCGATTAATATGTTAGTTATCCCAATAAATTCAATATACATTATGTAATTTTGAGATTGTAAAATATTGTTTACAATTCTATTATTTACTCTAGTGTATGTCATTATTTATTAAAGGATCCTAGAAAAAGTAACAGGAACCATATTGAAAGAGCGCTGTCGTGGGCGCCCTCAAATGATTAATGTGATTTGGGGTACTTAGGTGCAGCAGAGTTGCTGACCAAGGTCGTCTCTCAAAGGAGGAAGTGAATTAAAACAATTTTTAGAGGTATTATAGAAGTAAAATAAAAGAGAATAAAAACACTACTTGAAAGTATGGGGGTGTTTGTTTATAGTTTATAAATCTAGAAGAAGTTTTCTGGAAGAAGATTGAATTTTTTTTTTGAAATAAAGTTTGATTAAAATGACACAACAAAAAGATGTTTGTTTAGACAATATTTAAAATACGTAATAGATCTAACTCTACCTCTTCAATCATTTATTAATCATTATCATTTAAATTAATATTCACTTAATTATGATCCCTTAATTGCTTAAATCCCGAACCCTATTAGAATTAACATTACCACGAATATTGAAGTGAATTTTAACCTTAGGCTAACTTCGGAACATGCAATCACAACACCCTTCTTTGATTGAAGTTCTAAAATTAGCTTATGGTCAGTGGTAAATTAAGGCACATAACCACTCTGGAAATTAGGATTAATTGAGTATAGGGATTATATTTTAACTCTACAAATTGATCCCATGTGGTTTTGAATTACCGGTTAAGGTTGCACTCTCACAGTTCACACAATTCCCGACCTCGCGTGTTTGGTGTTAACTATTCAATTTCTTGCTTAGTTTCATTTAAATTTAAAACTAAATTAATAGATCATAATATGTGAATTATAGTAGCTCATTGATTCAAAATAAATGAATGAAGAAGGAAAGAGGTCGATCGATTACTAAAAAGAACTACTCTTCTATGGGTGGTGTAGTCATTGTGCAGACGTTTTGCATAAGCAACGGATTGAAAGGGTAGAACTCAATCTTATCTCCACTATTGATTCCAACCCAATTAAGAAGATTAAGATAAGAATAAGAGGGATGAACACAGAATATTATTTGAAGAAAAATTCAAAAAAACATGAAAGAAAAGAAATACAAAGAAGAGGTGAGAGAGGAGAGCCGTTTTGGAAGAGAGGTTTGCACAAAGGCTTACTTCCTCCAAGAGTTGTGAGGGGCTCCCAAGAGACACCCTTTCGGACACACCTTCCCAAAGCCTCGACCGGCCATCTCAAAGAGTTAAAACCCACTTTAAATAGAGTTTGTGAGGGCTAGGGATACATAACTTTTTAAGTGTGAAATGAAAATCTCGGTTAAATATTTTATTACAACTTGCACCGAAAATTTGACCTCTTAAACGCGTTAATTGACCGGCCTTACAGAAGGATGATTTGTGCCACATCATGTCCCCGAGCTTTCCTCAGCATTTGGGCTCAATCCAAGCCCGTATGTAGAGGATATGGCCCAAATACAGAAACTTCTCCATTCTGGCGAGCCCAGCCCAACTTTGACTTCATGGCCCCATTGCAACCACCAAATGAACTCTTTAGCTTTAGTGTCCTGAATAAAAGTTGTAGATAATTAAGTTAGGAAAACGGTTAGAAAATTTAAAATTCAAATAATAAATATAAAAATATTTATCTTCGAAATACTACAGTGCACTATTAAGGGTAAAACTGGAATTTTCACCAAATTTTCAAATGAATGATCAAATCCCAAATATTTTATAAATAAACATGTTTAACACAATGTGAGGAAATTATATCATTTATTATCAATAAAATATTCAATAAAATAGTGTTTTATCAACTCCCCCACACTTACCCTTTTGCACACCTGGGCAAAACCTCATATCAAGTAAACATCAATATCAAATCAAAACCAATTTTAAAACACATATCTTTAAGATCAATCAATTTCACACCAAGAATAAAAAAAGATATCATGCCTCATAAAAAACCTTATTTCAAGTTCTCCATTTATATCATTCAATATATTTCCACTTCATTTATCCGCCCATGAACAAAACACTTACCTCGCTTGAATTTTCTCTCATCACTCAAATATCAATTTTTTTTGCAATGTCTTTATCATCCAAACTCATACAAGGGTCACCATAGGCTTGATTGATTCCTACATCGCTACCCGATGTGAGTCAAGGACATATGTTTATCATGAAGACTTTTCAGGGTTGTTCTGTGGCTTTCGGTTGGTAGAATTAAGATGTGAAAAACTCTGAGGCTGAATGAGGAGGGCTTGACTCTTTTAAAGCAAAATTGCATTAATCTAATTTTCACTTAAATATGGTCTTCTCTTCAATCCCCATAGTATCAATTCAGATACATCATCATGAAAAGTCATGAAAGGTTTACACAATTCATCATTTCAGCATAAAAAATTTCAATCTTCTAAAACATGATTTTCTTGAAAGCTCCAGATGGGCACAACTTTCCACCTCAATTAGAAGCTCCAGAAAAGGCACAGCTTCACTTGTCATGAAAGCTCTAGAAAAGGCACAGCTTTCAATATAATGAATTTCTTTAGCAGCAAACACATCTCTTTAGAATTTAATTTTCCACCCAATGTATCACATAATGTGGTGGCACAACACAAGACAGCTTCCCCCACACTTAAGCTCAACTAAATTATGCAATTTCACGTCAAGAGTTGGTTGGATAGGGAAAATTGCCTTGTAATGTGGCTTAACCTAACAGGCTGTTCATGGCTTCTAAGGGCTAAAAGGATTAAATTTTCAAGGTAGGCCATTATAAAAAAGGATTCTTTGAAATAGGGGTTTTAATACCAAACAAATGCCTCAATCATTTAAACACAAGTACCTCAAACCCTCAAGTTTTGACAGAAATAGATCAAATTCTGGTTAAATCAAGTATGGTTTGGTTCTCTCAAGAAGTGAGGTGAATGTAAAGAATATGAAAATAATGGTTTAGAAGCCTCACAGGAAAGTGATTTCAAATATAAAGACAGTGAGATTGGCATGGGATTCCAAATTCAGCGTACTTTTCGTGAAATTACTAAAAGTTTGAACTTGAAACAAAGTCATTTCAGCATTCATTTAAGCTTAGTTTCAAGGGGTAAATTGTTTCACTTATTGATATGGATTTAAAAATGGATATGAGAATTATTTCAGCCCAAAAGTTTCAAAAACACAAAGAAAATTGTAAAATAAACACACAAATTTTGAAAAACACACAATTTTTTTGGTATTTTTTAACAGGAAAACAATTGAAATTACTAAACTAAAAGGTTACCTCCCCCACACTTAAAATATTGCATTGTTCTCAATGTGAACCCGTGAGATGATATATGCACATGAAATTCAGAATTTTTAAATAGGACAAATAATATAAAAGTGAAAGGTTTAGGAACAGCCTGATGTGATCAAGTGATGATGGGGTCATGCAGTGTGATAAAATCCACTGCATCAGTAGGATGTCCCTCAATGTATCTCTTCAAACGTTGCCCATTGACTGTAAATCTCCTTCTAGTGTCCTCTTGTGTGATCTCCACTGCACCATAAGGAAAAAAATTAGACACAATATAAGGACCTAACCATCTGGAACGCAACTTACCAGGCATCAACTTCAGTCGTGAACTATAGAGAAGGACTTTCTCTCCAACATGAAACTCCCTTTGTTGGATCATTTTGTCATGAGATGCTTTTGATCTTTCCTTGTAGAGCCTTGAGTTCTCATATGATGACAATGGAATCTCCTCAAGCTCTTGAATTTGCAACTTCCTTTGAATTCCAGCTTGGGCCAAATCCATGTTACATTTCTTTATAGCCCAATATGCCCGATGCTCGACTTCCACGGGGAGATGACACGCTTTCCCAAAAACAATCCGAAATGGGGACATACCAATGGGGGTCTTGTATGCTGTCCTATAAGACCACAATGCATCATCCAAGCGCTTTCTCCAATCCTTCCTATTTGGCTGCACGGTTTTCTCCAAGATTTGTTTCAACTCACGATTTGAAACCTCAGCCTGGCCATTTGTTTGGGGGTGGTATGGTGTTTATGTTTTGTGTGTCACCCCATACTTTCGAAAGAGGGAAGCAAAATTCCTTTTGCAAAAGTGTGTCCCTTGGTCACTGATGATAGCCTTTGGTACTCCAAAACTGTAAAAAAATTTGTGCTTTGACAAAGTCCACAACAACATGAGAATCGTCAGTCCTCGTGGCCTTGGCCTCCACCCATTTACTCACATAATCAACAACAACCAAAATGTACAAAAATCCAAATGAACTAGGAAAAGGACCCATAAAGTCGATGCCCCATACATCATAAATCTCACAAAATAGTATGGGTTGTTGGGGCATCTCATGTCTCCTAGAAATGTTCCCAGTGTGTTGGCAACAAGAGCATGACTTACAAAACAAATGGGCATCATGGAACAAGCTA
Organism: Viscum album; assembly: GCA_963277665.1. Taxonomy (NCBI): domain Eukaryota; kingdom Viridiplantae; phylum Streptophyta; class Magnoliopsida; order Santalales; family Viscaceae; genus Viscum; species Viscum album. The sequence continues at coordinate 1,174,798,978 of OY728166.1, read as the reverse complement.
GGCCAATATAATCCAGAGTCTAAAACCTTCCTAGCTGTCCGTTGGGGTCCAAAGTGTCCACCACAAGCAAGTGTATGACAAAAATGCAAAACAGACTCAAACTCATGATTGGGAACACACCTCCTAATGACTTGGTCACTACACATGCGCTAGAGGTACGGATCATCCCAAACATAAAATCTTGACTCACTCTTTAATTTTTGGACTTGATGTTTCTTCAAATTTACTGGGATTTCAGAGCCAACAATGTAATTAACTAAATCAGCATACCAAGGATGCTTACCTGAGATGGTATAGAGATGCTCATCGGGGAAAGTGTCCCGAAGTGGTACCTGGTCCAAGGTGTCACCCTCTAGTGTGTGAGTAAGCCTACTCATGTGGTCCGCCACCAAGTTTTCTGACCCCTTTTTGTCCTTTATCTCAATGTCAAACTCTTTAAGAAGGAGCATCCAAGGGATAAGTCGTGGCTTTGCATCTAGCTTCTTCAGGAGGTACCTCAAAGCTGCATGGTCAGAAAAAACAACTACTTTAGAGCCCAATAAATATGAACGGAATTTATCTAAAGCAAATATGAAAGCAAGAAACTCTTTTTTTGTGGTTGTGTAATTTGATTGGGCTGAATCTAGTGTCCTTGATGCATAGGCGATCACATGTGAACGTCATTCCACCCTCTGAGATAAGACAGCTCCAACCGCGAAGTTGGAGGCGTCACACATAAGCTCAAATGGAAGGTCCCACCGTGGGGGCTATATGATAGGTGGAGTGGTCAGACACTTCTTTAGCTCATCAAAGGAAGTCCTACAAGAATCATAAAACACAAAATCAGAATCTTTTTGAAGTAATCGTGACATAGGAAGAGCGATCTTACTAAAATCTTTGATGAAGCGCCGATAAAATCCTGCATGCCCTAGGAAAGATCTAACATCACACACACATGAAGGATAGGGTAAAGATGAAATAATTTCTACCTTAGATCTATCAACCTCTATCCCATGTTTTGACACCACATGCCCTAAGACAATGCCATGCTCTACCATAAAATGACACTTTTCAAAGTTCAGGACCAGATTCTTCTCAATACAACGATTCAACACATTTCCCAAACTACTTAGACATTCATCAAATGAAGACCCATACACTGTAAAATCATACATAAATACCTCCATGCAGGTCTCAATAAAATCATAAAAAATACTCACCATACATCTCTGGAAGGTACCTGGGGCGTTGCAAAGTCCAAATGGCATCCTCCGGTAGGCAAATGTGCCAAAGGGACAGGTGAATGTAGTCTTCTCCTGATCCTCTGGAGCTATAGGAACCTGAAAATATCCAGAAAATCCATCCAAGAAACAATAGTGTGTTTTCCCAGCTAGTCTCTCGAGCATTTGATCAATAAATGGGACGGGGAAATGGACCTTGCGAGTGGTCTGATTTAGTTTCCTATAATCAATACACACACGCCAACTGTTTTGCACCCTCATTGGAACTAAATCATCTTTCTCATTTTTAACAACAGTAAAACCAGTTTTCTTAGGCACAACCTGAATTGGACTTACCCACTATGAATCTGAAATGGGAAAGATTATAACTACCTCGAGAAATTTCTCAACTTCCTTTTTAACAACTTCCAGGAGGGTGGGATTGAGTCTCCTTTGTGGTTGTCTCACCGGTTTAGCCCCATCCTCCAAGAGAATCCTATGAATGCAAATGGAGGGGATAATACCTGATATGTCAGCCAAGGTCCACCCAATCGCCCTGATGTTCTCCCTCAAAATATTCAAAAGCCTTTCTTCATGTTCAAAAGGGAGATTGTTAGCAATGATAACAGGTATTCTCTCACCACTAAACAAGTATGAGTATTTCAGATTTGGTGGCAATGGCTTGAGTTCTAATGAAGAAGGGTGTAGTATGGATGGAGACATTGAAGGAACTGAAATATGTGCACAAAGTGCATCAGTATCAGAATAGACATCGTCAAAATCATAGAATAAAGCATCAAATCCATCAGCATACTCAACAGCCATTTCATAATCAGAGTGAACATGATCAAAATCAGAATATGAATCCACATCAAAATCAAATCTTAGAGAGTCTTGTTCATTAGAAACAGGTGTGGAAGTACCCTTAGTCATTAAACCAGAACCAATACTCATAATCTACCTAAGCATAGGACAATCCAATTCTATGATGTTTTTTCTTGGTGGTTCAAAATGGGAGATAACAAAAGCAGAATGGTCCTCTGAGGGGTACTTCATGGAATCCATAACTTTAAATATCACAACTTCATCTCCAAATTCCATGGAAAGTGTACCCTCATTGACATTTATGATAGTTTTTGCAGTTTTGAGGAAGGGTCTACCTAAGATAATGGGGGCATGAGAACTTACCTGATCATCCTCCATGTTAAGAACATAGAAATCCGCTGGAATGATCATGTCTCTTACCTGGACAAGTACATCCTCAAGGACTCCCGATGGATATGCCGTAGCTCTATTCGCCAATTTCACCACTACTCTTGTTGGCTTCAACTCACCAACCTGCAAGGAAGAGAATACAGAGTGAGGCATCACATTTATGGAAGCACCTAAATCACAAAGTGCATCAGAAAAGTGAAACTCCCCTATGGTGCATGGGATGGTGAATGTCTGTGGATCCTTGCACTTTGTTGGCATTGCTAGAGTTGGTGAAATGAGTGCTGAGACATTCCTTCCAAGGTTTATCCTCTCATTCCCCTTGAGCCCTCTTCGATTGGTGCAGACTTCTGTTAAGAATTTGGCATACCTTGGGATTTTCTTAATGGCTTCAAGTAGAGGAATGTTGATCTCCACACCCTTGAATGTGTCAAAAACCTCCTTTTGAATTGCTTCTTCAGCCATCTTCTTGGTTTGAACAACCCTGTTTGGAAAAGGAAGGGGTTTAGGAGGAACATCATCAATCTTTTTCTTACCTTTATCTTTCTCCTTGGAATGTTCATTTGTTGGTATGGAATGCGGATTCTCTGAAGTTGAGGTGAATCCCGGTGGAATGGTAGGTGCAGATGTATCGTTCATTTGCTTCCCACTTCTCAATGTTATGGCACTAACATTCCCCTTTGGATTTGGAGTGGGTTGGGAAGGTAGATTTCCAGAATTCTTACTCACAAGTTCATGGAGGGCGGTGGCAATCTGACTCATTTGAGTCTTCAACTCTCTCAGCTCCGAACCTTGACTCTTCAGCTCATTCTGTTGATTAAGAACAATTTGTTTCAAAAGATCATCAGTGTTAGAGTCTACCTTGTGTTGGATATTCCCTTGTTGCTGACTCGTTGATGTTTGAGCTTCGAATCTCTTTTGGGGTTGTTGGAAACCCTGTTGGTAAGGTGGAGGCTGCTGGAAGTTTGGTTGAAAAGGGGGACTTTGTTGTTGTCCAGAGCCATACCTCATGTCCGCTAGATCATTCCACCCTTGGTTGTATGTTGGATCAAACTTCTTTTGGGGATATGGTTGTTGTTGTTGCTGCTGAAATGGTCTCCCAGGGAACACTGCTGCACAATCATCTGTTTCTTGGAGTTGTGGGCAACAGTCAGTTGGGTGGCTTGTCTCAGTTCAAATACCACAAGGCCTTGAAGGAGGGGGTTGGGATGTCTTTTGAGCCAATGCAATCTACCTCACCATAGTTGTCAATTCTTCTAACTTAGTATCAATCAAATGACTTTCAAGAGAAGAAGGACTTACTTGATGTACTCCTCGAACATGTGGTGTACCTCTATCACCGAATTGTTGGGAGTTTTGGGCCATCTTGTCGATCAACGCACGCGTAGCTACTGGTGTCTTGTCCACCAATGCTCCTCCAGCCGTAGCATCTACCATGCTCCTCACCATGGGTGTGAGTCCTTCGTAGAAGTATTGGATGAGGAGTTGCTCACTGATTTGGTGATGTGGGCAGCTTGCACACAACTTCTTGAATCTCTCCCAGTACTCATACATTGACTCCCCTTGGGCTTTCTTGATCCCTGATATCTCCTTTCGAATGGATGTGGTCCTTGATGCTGGAAAAAATCTCTACAAGAAAAGACGTTTCAAATCGTTCCAACAAGTTACATCTTCGGGTTGTAAATAATACATCCAATCTTTCGAAGCTCCATCAAGTGAGAATGGGAATGCTCTTAGTTTTATTTGATCTTCAGATACATTTCTAGGTTTTAGGGTTGAGCAAACCACATTAAATTCATTCAAATGTTTATTGGGATCCTCACCAGAGAGGCCATGAAACTTTGGAAGTAAGTGAATTAACCCAGATTTCAGTTCGAAGTCCGATTCGAGATTTGGGTATGCAATACAATTTGGTTGATACTTAATATCAGGTGCAGCCAATTTTCAAATGGTTCTATTATGTTCATTTCCACTATTTCCATCCATTGGTTCTTGTTTTATGGTTGAATTTGATTTGCTTCCAATTTCAATGTTCTGATATTGGAGTAATTCTCCAATTGGTTGAATGTTGAAACATCCCGTAGACTGAGAATGTCTGATTCGTGCCCTAAGGCTACGTTCAATCTCAGGGTCAAGATCTAAGAGATCTTCGGGATTAGTTCGTGTCATAAATCAATGAAAGATGAAAAGAATGAATGTGGACCATAGTAAAATAAAAATTTTAAGTTTGAGTTGATGGTCCAAAAAGAAGTATAAAGAGATAAAAGAAGAAGAAGAAAAAAAATCAGATTGGGTAAAGACGGAAGAAAGAAGAGAGGAAGAGAATTAAAATGTAAAATAAAATAAATACCTCTAATTGGTTGAAATAATTACTTGCCTCCCCGGCAACGGCGCCAATTTGAAAGAGCGCTTTCGTGGGCGCCCTCAAATGATTTATGTGATTTGAGGTACTTAGGTGCAGCAGAGTGGCTGACCAAGGTCGTCTCTCAAAGGAGGAAGTGAATTAAAACAATTTTTAGAGGTATTATAGAAGTAAAATAAAAGAGAATAAAAACAATACTTGAAAGTATGGGGGTGTTGGTTTATAGTTTATAAATCTAGAAGAAGTTTGCTGGAAGAAGATTGTATTTTTTTTGTTTTTAGTTTTGAAATGAAGTTTCATTAAAATGACACAACAAAAAGATGTTTGTTTAGACAATATTTAAAATACGTAATCGATCTAACTCTACCTCTTAAATCATTTATTAATCATTATCATTTAAATTAATATTCACTTAATTATGATCCCTTAATTTGTTAAATCTCGAACCCTATGAAAATAACTTTACCACGAAGATTGAAGTGAATTTTAACCTTAGGCTAACTTCGGAACATGCAATCGCAACACCCTGCTTTGATTGATGTTCTAAAATTAGCTTATGGTCAGTGGTAAATTAATGCACATAACCACTCTGGAAATGGGGATTAATTGAGTTTAGGGATTATATTTGAACTCTACAGATTGATCCCATGTTGTTTTGAATTAACGGTTAAGGTTGCACTCTCACAGTTCACACAATTCCCGACCTCGCGTGTTTGGTGTTAACTATTCAATTGCTTGCTTAGTTTCATTTAAATTTAAAACTTAATTAATAGATCATAATATGTGAATTAAAGTAGCTCATTGATTCAAAATAAATGAATGAAGAAGGATAGAGGTCGATCAATTACTAAAAAGAAATACTCTTCCATGGGTGGTGTAGTCATCGTGGAGACGTTTTGCATAAGCAACGGATTGAAATGGTAGAACCCAATCTTGTCTCCACTCTTGATTCCAACCCAATTAAGAAGATTAAGATAATAAGAAGTGGGATGAACACAGAATATTATTTGAAGAAAAATTCAAGAAACAAACATGAAAGAAAAGAAATACAAAGAAGAGGTGAGAGAGGAGAGCCTTTTTGGAAGAGAGGTTTGCACAAAGGCATACTTGCTCCAAGAGTTGTTAGGGGCTCCCAAGAGACACCCTTTCGGCCACACCTTCCCAAATCCTCGACCAGCCCTCTAAAAGAGTTAAAACCCCCTTTAAATAGAGTTTGTGAGGGCTAGGGATACATAACTTTTTAAGTGTGAAATGAAAATCTCGGCTAAATATTTTATTCCAACTTTCACCGCCAATTTGACCTCTAAAACGCGTTAATTGACCGGCCTTCCAGAAGGATGATGTGTGCCACATCATGTACCCGAGCTTTCCTCAAAATTTGGGCTCAATCCAAACCCGTATGTAGTGGATATGGCTCAAATACATAACCTTCTCCATTCTGGCGAGCCCAGACCAACTTTGAATTCATGGCCCAATTTCAACAACCAAATGAACTCTTTAGCTTTAGTGTCATGAATAAAAGTTGTATATATTTACGTTAGGAACACTGTTACAAAATTTCAAATTCAAATAAAAAATATAAAAATATTTATCTTTGAAATACTACAGTGCACTATTAAGGGTAAAACTGGAATTTTCACCAAATTTTCAAATGAATGATCAAATCCCAAATATTTTATAAATAAACATTTTTAACACAATGTGAGGAAATTATATCATTTATTATCAATAAAATATTCAATAAAGTAGTGTTTTATCACATATCAATGCACTCAATCTATGTAGGAATTTCCATCATGTGGAAGATAATGAAGTTGGAGGTGGAACTCTAGTAGTAGCTAGAGATACAGCTAGAGCTGAACAAATTGTAACTATATTGGCATAATTGTAAAATGTTATGAACAAAAACCATAAAACCTATGGAGCATCATGATCCAAAATGCGGTGTAAAAATATTAGAATGATTCATGTGGAAACAACTTTCTTCATATAATGGGACTTAAATCCATTTGTATCTATTGAATGGATAAGTTCCTTATAGAATATATTTATCTCTATGTAATGTAATAAAAGTGAGAAGTTTTTCACGGAAGTTTATCTTAGCTCAGGGTATACAGATCAATGGTGTTCATTATTTTAAAACACTAAGATGGAGGAAGAAAAAAACATGGAATAGAAATATTTTAAGGAATATTTCTTGGGAAAATATTAAACATGAAAATAACAAGTGAATATAGAGAAGAAATTGTTGGGTTTGAGACAAAAGTAAAATAGAAAATGTTTCTAGGAATGATTATAACATTCCAAGATTATCAATGAATTTTATGGACTACATATGTTATCCAATGTGTAAGATTAAACTTTTCATTGATAGGATTAAACAGATCCTTTTATGGGAATTGGTCTCCCTACAATATTCATCATATGAGGATTTAGTATTTTATTCTATGAAGACTGAGAAAAAAATCCCCAAGTATTTTGGTTATGAATAAATGTAATAGAATAATTGGATATAACAGAAACAATTGGATATAGGGAAAAATAAAAAAGGATTTTCCAATATGTTATAATTGTAGAAAGAAACAACCCAGTAATTACTTGAACGGAATGGTAGTTTGTTAGAAGTGCATAAAGAAAGGCCACCAAGCTTCTAATTGTATGGAAAAGAAAGAAGTTGTGAAATGTATTGACTATAGTGATGTATGGAAATATGAAATTGAATACCCCAATAATTAATGTATTATACCTCAGATGAAGAAAATGTATCACGCTTTGGATCATCCTATTGATATAGATGAAGTGGAATGATTATTCTTTATGGAGTTTTTGATTTAATAAATATATTGAATGAAATTATTATTATAAGATTAATATAATATATAAGTATTGTAGTACAATACTTCTTCTGTATGATTTTAGAGAATAATTTTAATTGTACCATAGACTATGAAAAAGGATTCAGTGGAATTTTGATCATATTGGATAAAACATGACTGAAAGATAAATAAACTTTAATATGTTCCTTATATTGATTCAATGATGTTGGAATGGATTTATGTTTCTTATGTATAGTTTAAATTGGATAGTATTGACTACCATGAAGCTAAATAATTATTTATTTACCATGTTGCGTATAATTACACTAATAGAAATGAATACATTTTTTCATTTAAGGAAAACATCAAATAATCTATTTTTCATTTAAGAAATAATGAAGCATGAAAATTTTTAATACAACATTATGGTAATTTTGGTTATTACCATGTGTCAATAGAATACATGATGATGGTATTCACGTGATTGGTTTCTGAATATTATGATATACTTTATGGTTTTTTGGTGATTAATGGTAATATCATTTTTTTTTATTCATTAACATTCAATCTAAGTATTTAGTTATTGACATTTTGTGGGTTCATAAGTTTAAACATTTATTGAATGGTATAAGTTAATATTTTTCTTAGGTTTTACATATTAAAGTGTTCATTCATATATCATAACGTTTCCCAACCATTTTAGTTTTTGAAAAAAAAACATTGAGGCATAATGAATGAATTGTCGCTCTTTATAGATATTTTCATCTGTTAAAATTGATCATTAGTTATTCAACCATAAAAAATTATTTTTGGAAGTACGTTAAGACATTATAATGGACTATGTCACTATATTTACTAAGACTCAATAAGATACTGATTCCAAATGGTTGATTATATTTTTGGGAATGAAAAACGAAACATATGAGATAAACTTTGAGGTTGAAATATTTCATTAATATTGAATATATGAAGGTTTTTGGGAATTCTATAATGATTATATTAATATTGTTTCTGAAAAATTAAATCTCAAGGGTCATGCACAACTAGTGGCGTCTGATAAGGAAATTACTCCTGAACTCACAATAGAAGGGACATACGGGAGAAATGCCCACCACTAGCCTATGTGATGTCCTAGTTAGTATAAAATATTTTTATTTATTTAAATGGTATGATATATAGATAATATTATCATTTTAAGAACCCTATGTTATTACGATAAATACAATATTTTGGAAATTTATATGAGGAATAAATAGTGAATAGTATTTTAGATTAAAGTATGTGTTTGGGATGTAAATTGTTTAAAGTATGAATCTGTACCTATCAACTAGTTATATTAATTTCTGTCCTTACTCGAGGATTTAAAATGATTTCTTAACTCTAGAAAAATTATTTTTGAATATAAATGTTATTTCTGAAAATTTACTACCAATTAATCAATTTAAGTTGATCCCATTGTAGATTTATGGGGATTTTGTAAGAAAAAATTATAATCACCATATTATCTATCATTATCCATTAAGACATGATTGTTTTTTTTTTTCATGTCCATATTTTCACTTCCAACTAATTTTATCCTATATGGAAACCCAGTTTTGGGGTGACCTTCACATTTTCTTTCCCTTCTTTTTAAGATTGAATTTTTTTAACATTTTTAGGATTTGGGATTTCCATTAGGGTATTTTTAAATATCTAATCAAATATTACCAATAAAAAGTATAAATTGTGATGATTAAATTTATTTAAATATGGTATATTGTAACACCCTTATATTTTAAAAAAACATTATTTTGATAGAGTATACAACAGACAACAAAATACCTAAAAACCATGGGATACTATTAAAATATTATTTAAACATTCTTGTAATAACCTAGAAATTTATTTTTACTGGTGTGTATAAAATTAACTATATATATATATATAAAGGTTAGGTTCAATAAAAATTTATTTATTCAAGAATAATAAATGAACTAGCTAAATCTAGTAAATTCATTTTATTTTTCAAATATAAGTTTCAATCAAAATCGATATTTATTACTTCTTATTTTAAAATAAATATAATTGAATTTTTAAATTTTTATAAATTTTATTTGAATCAAATAATTAAATTTTTTTTACACATCAATTTTATATTATATTAAGGTAATGTTTTGGGATTTTTAAAGTCGATTTTTAGATTAAAAGGTAAAAATATTTTTCTATGAAGTACCATAACTCTTATTAAATTATTATTATATGGTCATGATTTCAAATTTATGAACCCTTATTATTTATCAAAATTTATTCATTTAATGGAATAATACCATCATTTTTTAATTTAGAAATATCGGCTTAGAAATTTTTTAAAACATGATTTTAATAATTAAAAACATCTTTATGAGTGATGTAAAAATCATATTTATAATTTATTTTCAAAAATATTATAAATATTATCTTGTAAAATGCATTCCATATTTGGAATTAGGAATTCCAAATTATTATATATGGTCATCTTCATTTTTAGGAATAAAACATTATCGTGGTAAAAAATAATTAATGATTTATTGGTAAACTGATGTAGTAGGTTAATGTTAAATGATAAAAGATTAAAATACCAAAAAATAAAAAATTAAATTGGTGGTTGAGTCATTTATCATCCTTACACATCCTTTAAAACATTATTTATCAACCATGTTACTTTTTCTAATTCCAGCTAAATGTGGTTCGATTAAAATATAAAATAATCATTAATTATTCACTTAAAACCACCCACCACGTGTAAAAATAAAACGTCATACCTCTATATTTGTATTAATAAGGATTTGAGATATAAAAATATCAAAAAAAACCTCTCCCCCCACTCTCATAACATCAATGTTTCTCTAATCCCACCCAAATTGGAATTCCATGTTCTTTAAGGGGTCCTTTAAGGAGGTGATATTCAACATGTAACAATCTCAAAAAAACATTCTTAATTTCTTTTCTTCTTCTACCTTATCTTCTCCTACTGAAACCATTAAATAATAATATCTACATTAACATAAATATTCTAGAATTTTATATTTATTAAAATATATATTATATCCATCACTTTTCTTATATCCCATTATTCAACGAAATGAATCATTTTTCCAAATTATTGTGGTTAATTGTATGTATGGATAATGATTTTTCCTTTTCCACTATCTCCGTCATGGCAGGTAATAAAAGTATTATTTTGGTTAAATATTATTTTAATTATTATATTATAACCAATTTCATGTTCTGGAACTACAATATTGACAAAATATTAAATAAAATGAAACTTTTGGTGATGGTCCGAAAAACTATGAAATTAAACCAAACATTTATCATTATCATTTTATAAAATTAATCATCATTACTATACAAATAAAAATGGTATATGGGGATATTTAAAATATTTTATGTTAATTGAATCCATTTTATTTCACTTATATAGTTTTATTCCCATTTGACAATAGAATCCATAATTATACACAAATGTACCAATAATGAAATCATGATATGAACGCCCTTGAGACAATGAATATAATGAAATATTATGAACAAAAGTTTTGTAAGAAGTCAAAAAATAATTATATAAATTACTATAAATATGATTATAATTACTTAATGAATTAATAACAGTCTTTATACCCATATACATAATTTAAAATAATTCAAAACTAAAGGGTAATGTTAGGTAATGGTTTCTCGTCTCTCATTTACTTCTAACAGATATATGCCTTATTAACCACTAATTTCTTTTATATGGTTAATATACTGACCATTGATATGCTATATAATTAATCTGATTATATTATTAGTAATAAATGTTTCTATTGAAAATAATTGCTTTAATAGGGAAAATATTTCGACTAATTACACAATGGTAAGGTATTTCTTAACTCAATATCCTTTCACTAGGTTAAAATTGTACTTTCTGGATTACACTTAAGTGATGGTATGGGACCTCTATAGCACCTCCATGCATTGGTAAGTCTCATGTGAAAACCTAGATTGGGTTTTTTTATAAGGTTTTACAAATTTATTTTTTATTTTATTGGATGATTCCTTGAAATTAAGTTTTAGATATTTTGAATTATGTATTACCTATTTATTAGAATACTTATTGATTTCCATGTGATAATTCAATTTGTTGAATATCAATGGTTATTTTTTTATCTCTTGTGATTGTAGTCTTGGAGATAACCCTATAGTTATAGATAGTTTTTATCAATGTAATAAGTGATTTGAAGCTAGCGACTAAATATATCAATGATCAATATTCAATCAAGATAGAATAATTGACCCCACTCATTGCTTATATATGGGGACTTGGGAGATTTCTATTTCAAGGAAAAATTACATCGCACTGCTCAATCACACACTACTCATGAGATTTCTATTTCAAGGAAAAATTACATCGCACTGCTCAATCGCACACCACTCATGTTGATGCACTATCTATTGAATGAATAAACATGGATGATCCTGACCATGATGAGGCAATATTCCACATAATGAAAGGAAGGTTATTCTACCCTATTTTTGTCTATGAGATGGATAAAATCAATAAATCCAATGATACCCAAAGGCACTATCAGTTAAAAACTGTTGTTAAATGAATGGATCCCATAATGGAATTCATCCAAAATCGGACCCTTCATTTAGACCAAGTAAAAATAAATAAATCCAATGTGACGAAGAAAAATTACTCATAGGGATAGGAAATATATATATATATATTCTCTGATAAATGGGGCATTGATGGGGGCCTCCTTTTATAAATCACAAAAGGAGATACCCTATATATAATGCGAGAAGTTAATGTGGGATCTTGAAGTTCTACTCAGTCAAGACCATGGATCTACCAAAAAATTATGGGTCCTGTCTATTTATGAACACTAATTATACAGTACAAAATGAAATTCACTAAGAAGTTCCATGTTCTTCCGATACATGAAAACATTATTCATCATCCACAAAAACTGTTTAAAACCACTTTGTATTTCTTTTAATTTTCACAATGGGGAAAGGATATAGTGGATCTATATCCTCAATATACATCAAATAAGTTCAAGTACATTCATACCACTACCTAACTCCATTCGAAAGGGTTTGGGGTTATATTCCTTAAAGAAGTCTGGATGAAGAGAATCATTAACTCTATGGTGTCCAACAAGATCACAATGTTAGTTTTCTCCATAAAATATATACAATTAATGGAACCAATTTCTATTTATATAGGTTTTAGGGCCTATATCATGAGTACAATATCGAGTCCAGCCATTCATCTCACTATCATGGATTGAAAAATGGGTAGATAGAGGCCTTCAAGAAGTCTCTGTTAAATATACTCTATAAAATGGTCAAAATAAACTAGAAATCATGGATATAAAAACACATGTATTCCTTGTGATCTTATCACACAAAAACCCACAAAACCACAGATAAAACCCTATATTTTATTGAATATGGAACGGATGTGGGGATTCCTATTGAATTCTAGTTTCTTCCACTATAGATGTCTATTTTTTTAAAATTTTTAATATATGAAAAATCATTAAAGAAAATTTATGACTTTGAGTGACTCATGTAGAAGAGGTTTAATGCAATTTAAAACATGGTTTCCCATCAGAATAAAATAATGTGAGCCTTCAAATAAGAAGTTACACCTAAAATGAATCATAAATGGATAATGTTTTTTGGACCTTATAAGCCTAATGATACTAGGGAATATTCTTAAAAAGCTAGAACTCAGGTAGTAGGGACCTAACATTATACATAATTTCAAGTCCAACTTATATTATTCCTTGGCCACAATTTATGGGGACCTAATGACTCCCCTAAAAATTCCATGATTCATATGAAATAAATTTCTTAATTATTACCATGTACCCAATTCAAAAAACAAAGAATTTAAATTCCATAGAATTCAGGTCCTCATCACATTACCCTAAACTATATGACAACCAGGTCCTCATCCTAGGACCATAATATTTCTAAACTTGAATCATATTCTCAAAAATTTAAACATCATGATGGAAGACATCATGAAGATAGACTATATTCATTGATATATTTATCTATCCCTATCCATAATTTCCCAAATGGATAAGTTTATCCCATTACCTCTAAATTATTACAATTACCTCACCCGATATCAATGCATGAACCTTATTTCATTGATATTTTGTCTCTTCATTACCCATCACAGGTAGGAAAGGTCCTTTTACATTGAATGAAAGTCAAAACCATGTGAAACTAGGCACGTGGGGGTCAAAACCATGAAAATATAGTCATAAGTCCCCATCACATGACATCAAACTTCGAGTTAGGGAGAAATAGCACCATTTCTGGATTTAAACTTCTTAATGTGGCAAATTATTCATAAATTTTTCTCCCCTATATGTGTAATAAATATATATAAATGTCATTATAATGTTGTAAGACTATTCTTAAGATCATCAATAACAACTAGATCATTATATGAGAGCTATTTCTATTCAATGGATCCTCATTTTAAATAACTATGTGTGAATGGATTCCTTTTATTGGAGGATATGTAGTGACACCCAAATCCCATGTCCTAGGCCCAACCACATTTTAAAAAAATGCCCTCCCACTATAAATGTGTAAGACTTATGAAATTGATTTTCCTTTTCTAAGAAATATGTTTGGCATGATTCATGTATACATAGGATTCATATTGATACTCAAATTCCACATATTAGTCCAATCTATAACATATGACAAAATATTTACCCTTTTTCTATTATTGTTGAAAATAAACCAGATATATGTAGGGATATTATTATAAATGAACTATGTGTGGCTTGGTTCCTGACACATCCAGATACGCAGTATTGCAAGGGTATTATTTTATAGTACCATCCATAGGTTCATCATCATAGTATCATAGGTTCCTAATACATATCAATTTTAGTCTCTCTCAATTGACTATTAAGCTCTAATGATTCCCCAATTAATGTAATCCCCTCCTATTATGAAACCCCATCATCTTCATGCCTTATTTCTCGGTCAAGGATCATACACTATGATGATATTGTATAACTCCACTTTTCAGGAGTAGCCTACCACATATATACGAGTCAGTTTTATATAGGGTAAATTTTCTCTAATAACCAAATATTGATTGATTCCCTTCTATATATGATACATAGGGATTCTCAAACTCTCTATCTTTATCCCTACCACAAAACATGGAACAAAAATGATTTTCCCCTACCTATAAGTAAGATCTACATGGGGAAGAATGGTTCAATAATTCTAAACATATTCATAATTATTAAAAAATAATAAATAATAATAAAGGAATATATTAATTTCCCATATTCACCATGACTTTTTTCCATACATCCCTTTAATTACTGAACATGCTCTATGGTAAAACCCTTTTCAATGGCCTTGTATATGATTTTACTCTATGCATGGGATTCTTCTCTATGTGAGGCTTAATTCAGATCTATGTGGGGTACATAGTGCTACTAAGATCACTCATTCCAAGAAAAACCACCAATTTCCAAAATGGTCATTCTACTATTACTATTTGAATCCTTTGTGTTGATACTTAACCTCCGTAAAGGTTATGAACCATGGTATGAATATTGTTTTCCAATATATAAACTATATTTTTACATATCAATACTCACAAATATTATAAAACAAATGAAACAATACCCCCTCTCGGCATATTGGTTAATCCTATATGGGGATCCATGAACGAACTATTAGTGGAAATATTCCAATCTCAATTGGATATATAGTGACACTAGGATTATCTATTATAGGCCCATCCATAATTTAAAAATAAAAAATTCCCCCACACCCTTAGTGTGCATGTTAATTCTATACAAACGGATCTATTAAAAATAAATGCTTATATCTTGATTCTGTTCAACATGGGATAAATAGTGATACCCAAAGGTGTCTATCCATATAAATTTAAAATTACTCCAACCCATCTTACAGCCCAATCAATCCACTTATCATTTACTATATGACTCATTCATTCTCCACACCAGTTGTAATTTAATTCTTCATCATGAAATACTATGACATAAAAGAATTGACAAGTCATTATGCACAAATTGTTTCTCATACTAAGAATGACTCACATGAGCTTAGATGATTGTTCCATCCCATTTAGTGTGTCTAGTTATATCAGTAAAATAGAGGGGTTACAATAATTATCCACCCTGTAAGACCATAATCTTCTAAAGAAAGGTCAAATCAGAAAGGCTCTATTTTCATATGTATGATTTAGAAATTATTAATTATTTATTATAAATGATTCATATCTATGAAAATGGCCCTCAATGTATGGATTTTGTTGGCGCCAAAAATATGTGCGGAGGAAAAGGATGAAGAGTGAAAGACAGATCCAAAGAGGCTGCTTCGTGAAGACCAATTGCAGAGCCACATAGCACCACGACCGATGCAATGCACCCCCTCCCCTCCCTCCCCCACCCCTCTACCGCTTTAGAGTGAAGAGGTTGGAGGCTCCATGAACTACCTGAGATTTGAAAAGAAACTGCATAGCAAGGAGGGAGGAGGCTCTACAGTTACGCCAAAGTGCCACGTATCTTATTTTCGAGTGATCCCTACTATGTGGCGCCTCTTGCATATAAATAATGGGATCCTCTAGATCCCAAAGGATGTATAATCTGACCATTCTCCTTCTCATCTCTGATATCATGAAGTAATTTATACTCTGAAAAAAATGATCTCTTTAATGTGATTGAGCATCACGAAGTTTATTTCCCTTGGCGGGAATTGAACCCCTCTTCAATGGGGGATGCCCTTCGCAGATCCCATGGGACTCCAAGAAGAAAGAGGATCACCAAGGGGACTCGGGACATCGCATATCACTCATGCATCATCAAGAACCCCCTGTGGACATGTACACTGTATGCTAAGGCAGGGTCACTGTGCTTCACGAAATACATTTCTTCGCAGTGCTGATCTTGGAAGGGCACCCTTGCTTTGCAAAGCCCAACTCTGAGAAAGCATTTCCAGTTTGTGAAGCTCCACCCGAATGCACCTATTCCCTATTCCTAGTCTTCGACACATCACATCTCAAAGCATACCCCTTCGCAAGCCCCCTACACTACATGGAGCACCAGCGATTCACGAGGCCTCTTCCTATGAACCCCTTTGCTTCACAACCACTTTTTCCCATGTGACCCTCCAGGTTTTCATGAAGTAATTTCAAATTCTATTGGGTGGTGCATCATGTTGAGTTTTTTTGCCTTATGCTTCTTCTCTTATGTAGGATAACAGATATTGCTTCTTTTCATAGTCATGCTAACATGGGAACCTCAATGGATCACTCCACAATACCCCCTCGCCATGACATTGTTGATTCCTTCCCTTCCCCAAGGGGTGGGATATACCATTCATGCAAGTCCTAGGGGTAATGGAGTGCACTAGCCTTATCTGAGCTGCATGATGATAAATATCCAATCACCCTCATCCCTAGCACATGATGTTTAACTTTAGTCTCGCCCCGTGCATCAAACATAGGGTGCCCTGTCTCAGAAAATCTCTACACCTGCCCATATTCACATGAGTGAGATCTTCCTCCCAAGGAAGGAGATCCTTTTTTTGGAGCGGTTTTTGTTTGTATGGAAGGGAAACCATCTCAGTGTAATACCCTATCCATTATATTAAGAGGTTTTATACATTATCCCCCTTTTCTCTTCTTCGGTACCAAAAACTAGAGGAGGGGATGGGCACTAAAACCCTCCTCTCTTCCGTGCCAAATCACTCTGGGCTTTGTCGCCACCCGGGCCTCCATCCTAGAGTAAGTCCCAATATCCATATCCCTGGGTTTCTAATCAGGAATAAACCCCAGTTTCATCTTTGGGACACAAACCATGTTTATGCACAATTCCACGTCACACATACACACCTTTCGTGATGTGGTCGCCAGGCCTTTGCTGCCTATTGTTTCTCACCCCGAGGATGAATCACGTGGTCTTAGATTAAGAATCTATCATGAAATCCTTTTTGGGCCACCTTAGAGTGTAATTCCCAACACCTCTACCAAACTATGTGGACTTTTGTCCTTACCATGGAATGGTATGAAGGAATCCTCCCTAAGGTTCAAGCCCAACAACCTTTCGTCCCGACCACTTCATGTAGATTCACCAACACCCATTTTGAACTACATGGAATTTGATCCTCGCCAAGGCACTATACGTAGGAATCCTCCCTGAGGATCATGCATAACAACCATTGGTCCAGACCCCTTTACGTCTGTTCACAAACACTCATTCAGAACAAAGAGTAATTTTATCCTAGCTAAGAAATGGTACGTAGGAAGCCTCCATGAGGTTCAAGCCCAACAACCATTGGTCCCAACCACATCACGTCGATTCTCCAACACTCATATAGAACAATGTGGACATTGATCCATGCTAAGGAAAGGTACATTTGAGGCATCCCTAAGGTTCAAACCCAAAAACCATTGGTCATGTCCACTTCACGTCGGTTCACCCACACCTATCCTGAACTACGTGGACTTTTATCCTTGTCAAGGAAGGTATGTAAGAATCCTCCCTATGGATCAATCCTAATAACTATTGGTCCTGACCACTTCACTTCGGTTCACCAACACACATCCTGAACAATGTGAAATTTGACCCTTGACAAGGTAAGGTTCGTAAGAAGCCTCCCTAAGGTTCAATCCCAACAAGCATTGGTCCCGACAACTTTACATCAGTCCCCAACACCCATCCCGAACTACATGAACTTTGATCCTTTCCACAGAAAGGTGAGTAGGAATCCTCCTTGAGGTTCATGACCAACTCCCATCGGTCTGAACCACTCCACATCAGTTTACCCTCATCCCATATGACATTAAATTGTACTCCCCCTTCATTATGCACAATGTTAAACTGTATCTACCCTTTCAAACTACATGGTCATTGATCTTTCTCTCCTATGAAGTTAGGTATAATGTATCCCTGATATCCAACCCTAATTGACGGTACTCCATTGTGTCCCCCAACCGGAGTTAAATTGTTTCCATCCCCAATCAGTGGTATGCAGTTGTTATCCCCAACCCACGGTAAGCCGTTGGAACCTCAATCAGCGGTAAGCCATTGTCAACCCCATCAAGTAGTAAACCATTGTGTTTCCCAGTCGATGGTAATCCATTGTAGTCCCCTTTGTTGAGACCTGCATCATCGGTTCTCCCCTGTGTCATCAAACATACCTGGGATTCCAACCTCATGTAATCCCCAGTACATCGTTGGGTGGTTGTCCTTTGTGAACACCCCAATTCTATCACCCTTCTTGAACTATGTGGAATTTCACTCTTTACCAAGGGGATATGTAGGAAGTATATATAAATCTCAATCCCAACACTACCATCAACTCCACGACGGTTCCTTCTCATTCCCTTATTACTTCATTCAACTCTCCATCATCTTTCCTAACTCTTACCCAGGCCACCACATCCTAGTGGGATCATGCCATCTCATTTACTCACATCCCCTATTAGAAATCGGGATACTAGCCACATTCTAAACCATGTGTCAATGTTCCCTCCTGGGGTTTCACCGATCTGGTCCACTCTTATCAATGCTCTGATTAGTACGCTCTATCTCAGCCACATGTTAATCAAGAGGCATGCCCTGTGTTAAACATGGGAAGCTAAAGAAAACCTCAGATACATGTATATGGCATATAATTACAAGAATTTGATGTGGTATTCCTCATTCTTCAGTGCCCAATAGAATCCATATCATAATGGGAAGAAACCTAGACACACCAGTGTTATAGCATCCACAAACGCTAGTGATTCCCAACATGAATACTCCCCCGACTAATGGTTTCTGCCCTGACCTGACCCCTTAGAGTGCTCTAAAAGAATAAGTGTAATTAACTGGAATCCCTGGAGACATGGAACTGGGAAGAGTTTCATGAACAACTTCTTAATCTATGAGGGAGACCCAGACTATGTGACAAACTCTGAGGAGGAATCCACAGAAGGAAGAACGGATATCCCATCATCTCATTTCAATCAAAGAGAAAATTCCCAGAATAAGTGATAGATGTCGCCCAACTTTGAAAAGTGGGAATGCAGGGTAACAATTAGCACGTCCTCTAACACTGATGGATGAGCGCCCTGAAAAAATCATTGGAAACAAAAATGGTCAACCTGGTGTGAATGTTCATCCCCATGTCTATATTAGTAGAGTTAGAGACATTAGTGGACTATCATGTCACTGGATCCAAGTATCTAAAACTAGGTCCCACCAAACAAATAGTTAGCCTGTCGTGAAACTCACTCGAAGTTGGGGAAATTAAACGTTTGACATCCCAGTCTGTGACATTGTCAATGTGGATCCTTATTACCAGCAATGGATGATGGAATGGCGTTGGGGCATGAGATACCAATTTCCTCCTTGCAGAAATAATGGTATAACCTTACCCTACTCCAGGACCCAAGTTTCCATAATAGGAAACTGATATTTTCCCACCCACCGATGCAGGGGAAGGGGAAACATCAATGTAGAAATCCAACGTGGCCCCATCGCTTTTGGGATAGCTTCCTCACCCATAGCTGTTGGGCGACTATGCCCTATTTTCCCTTCTGAAATCATTCAAACAAGGGTTATAAATGACCTAGTTTAGTGATACGAGGAGGATAAGATCATCCAAACCAGGGAATGGTCCCGATAGGGCCTAGTGGCATCTTTTCTTTGTCGCCACCACCTACCCATGGGCCGCGTAGGGAGACAGTACTCCCCACTCTGACACACAACCTTTTTGGGAGCCTCTCCCCAGAATGTTTCGATGACTTCCTCCATGTGGAGTTGAAGCGGGGGGTGTCTAGGCCATCCCGGTCAAGATCCAGTTCTAGGGGATCCCAAGGAGGGCCCCCACTAGGTCATGCTAGTGCCACCACCTAGCCTCATGATCCGAGGAACATGTAAGATATGTGCCTACACTTGAAGCCTCAGTTTGGTTGACTCGATGCCAGCATTGGGTGCAGGCCAAGGAGAACGCTTTCCATGGGGTTTCAATATTAAATATTATCATGGATCGTTCCACCACTAATGTATACAATCAGTTCCATGTCTATTTTGTGTAGGGGCATGCAGACTTCTGGCCTGGATCGAGGCCCCAACCGCCACATGGGTATGATGGGTCGAATCTCCTAGTTGCCAACACATGTAGTGCCCACCGTAGGCTAACCAGCAGAAATGACACCCAGTACAGAGGTTCTCCCTATATCGCCACCATATAGAACTTGGGTCCTCCACACTTCTATGTTTTGTGTGACGGTCTTCCCCAAGCCACCTTCAATCTGAATGAGGGTCCCCGCCATGGTATCGGTAGTTAGTAAAGAAGCCAATTTTTCACTCATGACATTGGGTATGGAGTCGTTCCTCCTTCCATAGGCTTCCATCGTGGACATGTTAAACATTAGGTCAATCTCCATCATGCATGCCTTCCCCATGTCCATACAGTAGTCAGAAAAGGCCCTCCCCACCCCTTCAATCAATGGGGTGATGGTTATCCTCTCTTCATCAGAACCCAGCAGAGAGGTCCTACCCATGTTCGGCCTGACCAATACGAGGACCCTCCTCACATTGACGTTGCTAGTGGAAATAAGCATGGAGGTCTTACCCATGTTCCTACATGTTCCATCACTTTCTGCGGATATTCCCTCTGCTCGTCGACCAGTGGACATGGAGGTACTCATTTTCATCCCATTGACATCCATCCAGGTGCTCCCCACACCCCATCTCAATCAGGTGGAAGTCCTCTCCGCCCCAGCACTGGTCCTGCCGAAGGACCTCCCCGAGCCAGAAATATACCATGTCCCGAACAGCCATTCCGGGGTAGGAAGGCAGGTCATCACAACAATAAATAGAATTTTGGGAAGAGTCAGACTTAGATTAAACTAGTCTGCTTCTTAGATTCTGAGGCATTGTACGACTCAACAATGGAACCTTCACCTTGATCATCTGTGTCAAGGGATGGGACAGGAACAAGGTTCCTCAGCCTCATACATTTGAAATTCGAGGTCCGATGGATCCCTGCCTCCTTCCATAGATCCATCCTGGAGGATGAAGATTTTGTTTCTCCCCATAGTCCGGTCGTGAAATCACCACCATCATCACTATGAGAATTCTCTACCTCGACCAGAGATCACAGAGAGTAATTCTGGGGAATGATGTCGAATAAGAAATAGCATGATCTACCACTAGTAGTCGTAGTCCTTGTTCTAGAAACTGTGGTCACCAACCTATCTTATCGTGATGTGGAGGCCAAGTCACTGCACTCTTTGGAGGAGAGCCTAAGATGCAGAAGCTTGTCAGCCCGCCCATCGTATTCTCCCCCAGACAACATATCGTCTTAGCGGTCTTCTTTAGGACCACTATCGATTCCCCATCCGCCTCCAGTAGACAAGTAGGGAGACCATGGGCTAGACCTCGATTCGTTGTCGAGGAGCCTGTGGGGAATTCTTGTTTCAGACCATTTCCCTGAGATGTTTTTCCCAGTCACAACACCGAATTTCAGTGCATTGGAGTCACCCACCTAGGAGGAGGTTGGATGCTTTCGGCAAACCCTTTGAGAGACAAACATTAGTCTGCGACATCAGTTATTGGATTAACACAAGGGTTAGTCACCCCTCAAATACCTTGGTCAACAAATCTGTTTTGTTAATTTCTCCACACTCCCCGTGGACCAATTCCATATGTCCCTAGGTCGCCATATGATCCTCCAATAATGATGTGTCTAGAGAATTAAAATTCTCCAAAAGAGAATCAAGGAGGCTTCTCCCCACATGCTAATATGTGGTTGGGGGCAGTACGCGGCCCTCCATATTAGTTCTATCTGGCGCCAGATCGACTTTCTAGGTGATATCAAGGATATTCCCCAAGGAAGTGTCTTGATTAACATCGCCAACCTATCATAAGACGACAATGATTTGGAGCTCCCTGATGGGGACTTACCTCTGAAGGAGTGTCAATGTTATTGGATTTGTTGGGAAGGGTTAATATCCAACAAGGAAATATAATAGGTTTCCCATGCCCACTGAGGCATTGGTCTTCAGCCGCTTTCCCAAAAAAGGTAAGGAGAACCTTGGAGCTGTCAAACTTTCAGACCAATCTATCTCAGTAAAAAAGATGGAAGATGATTCCAAAAAATAGCATTACGCCAATAGCTCACATTGTAGAAGAGTATGGTCAAAAACCATCATTCCGAATATGTTGCGGCACGATGGCCAGACTACAGTGATCCTCGGTCAGTGTAGTAGTGGTAGACACAACCCACCCCAGTGTATTGCCTCTAGGTGATCCTGACCATCTTGCCCATGCAGACAGGGTTGTGGATGGATCTTATGGTAAAAGTATGCGGTATGTGTCACCAAATCCTCTGGCATAGTGTGAAAACCACCAAGACCCATATTAGTTTCCCCCAGCTACTCTGCAGGTCATTCAACCAATAGTTCCTTGATATTTTGGGCTTTATTATCATGTTGAAGAACATGCAAATGCATTAGTGGTTAGGGATCCTCCTCAAGATAGGGACCCCATCCATATGATCCCATGGTGGCACTCATTTCTCACCTTGATTCATTGGAAATATGATGGGTGGTAGTCCCGCATAATGGAAATCCATATCTGGCATGTGTGGTTGATATGCTAGCACCCCTATTTTGGGTAATCCCACATTTTCCCACATTAATGTGACGGGTGACCCTTGGTAGCATCTGGCCCACATCATATCAAGGTGTAGTTCAATGATAGGAACTCCAGCACAACAAGAGGCTACAAAACTCTGGTGTTTTTTGAAGACATTGGTGGGACCTTGGTTTGTCTGGTTTAGCCGACTACCCATTGGATCAGTATCCAATTGATAATATCATTGTTGATAATTTCATTACATGTTCAGTTCCACTACTAAAAAGACATGTATTAGGGTCCTCCTCATGTGGAAGCAGAGGCCTGGTGAGCGTGTCGCGTACATTGTCACCCGTTGGAAAGGGCTCACATACTCCCTTGAAAAGCCACAGAATCTGAAGGAACAACTGATGATTTGTATGGGGAATGACAAGACAGAACTAGTCCCCTTTTTGATCGCCCAGAATTACCCTAGGGGACTTCGAGACTTCTCTGTTAAGGACCAGCATCTAGAGGAAGCATTGCAGCAGGCCAAGCAGGCACGTCTATTTCCTCCTATAATACCTGCAAGAAAAGCCATTGAGGCTGATCCTACCACAGTGACATAGATAGAGTCCCCCAGTAAATTGGAGTAGTTACCAGTGGAGCCACCTCCACAGCCTTGCAGTGGCCCTCAACCTCAGGCACAATCTCTTGCCTATCAGCACCCACCTCAGAACTATCAGTCACCCTAGTGTAATGCACCGCCACCACCCAGTTGAGACAACCAGGTTCCACCTCTTTGAGAGACTCATCCATCTCCTCATCAAGGATAGGATCCTAAAGCCCCTTCTCAGTTAATAAAAACTAGACCGACTCATTCAATGAGGCGCAGGTCCCTAATTATTTCTGTAGTTCCTTAGAACATGGACCTCTACGTCTTCTTTAATACAGATGGACATAAGAGGCGGATCAAATTGATCATCCCTACAAGTGACCTTATCACCCAATCCTAGGGAGCACCCTCAAATAGTTATTTGTATTTAAGGACGTTCTTCAAGACTAGGTTGATAACAACATATTCAGGTTAGGTCCAGCTCCGGCACAAGCGACATGTGTATTCGTAATGCCAGATAGCGGCGGTGACAATGAAGGCAAATGGAATCAGTTTTCTAACCATGGTTCCAAGAAGTATGATCAATGGATATCTTGTAAGGCTATTTCCCATGACCATGGAAATTTACATGCATTACTGAATCGAACAGAGGGTTCAGAAGCTACAACTACTATTCTTGCAATGTCCTCTCATGCATCCTCTTCTCATAAGAGCAAGCATCGACACTGCGAGGGAAACCCAATTCATCAACCAATGTCATAGTTATCCCGTACTCTTAGAAACTTCATTCCCCCAAGGATTGAAATCACCCATATAATCCTTCTGGTTGTGGATTATTCTTCATGTGACAGTCAACAGTATGCCTTGGTTAAAACCATAGAGTGTGTAAACCCCTATATGATTTTTGATGATGAGGAGTGCCAGGAAGATTCTCCCAATGTTTGCAGTTATCACCAACGTCGAAAGATCTGTGGCTATATAGATCATCAGAGTACCTCAGTCAGCACATCTAGCCAGGTTGTGTATGCCACTGAAACCAGATAGTAGTCCCAACACATAACTCAACACGCGCAACCTTCTCATCAGATGCCATCAGATCCACCTTCTCCCCCGTTTTTCTAGCTTGATCAGCCACACTCCATTTTGGCTCGTTTTCATTCATATGGACCCCATTTGGTAGTCACATCATAGGATTCTACTAGTGAGTAGTAGGGAATTCCTAGAACATGTCAGCCACTAGTATAGCTGGCAGGGCCTGCCATACCTCCTGTCACAGAGTGTCCTTCTGTAAGCAGAATCTCATGCCTAGAACAACTGTATGATATCCTCAAGCATACTACCATAATTTCACCAAGTCTCTTAATACTTTAGGCCCATGGCATGTCATCTGATATGCATGAATCCCTCGTTTAAGCATTAAAAATCCCCCTCTAGTTCAAGATGGAGGCAGTAGTAACATAAACCATCCATGATGAGAAAGCCGATTAGGCATAATTCCATCCCATTATCTCATTATCAGGATAAGATGAAGGCTCTCTCATACAGTGGAACATCCGCCCATTTTACATCGCCAACCATTTTAATGGTGTGGAGGTTTTTCGCTGTCTTATCGACACAGGTTCTAGTATCCACCTAATACCAACTCAGACACTGCGAAAACTGGGTTTTTCAGAGGGTTATCTGAGTCCCTCTAACATGAAAATTCAAGGTTATGATATGATAGAACAGAAATTAATTGGAATTATCCACTTAAAAACCATGTTTGGTGGTCTGGTATCCAGTACCAAGTTTGTGGTTGTTTCTCCTGACAATGCTTACAATGCATTGATGGGCAGGCCATGGATCCACCTGCATATAGTGGTCCCTTAATCATATCACTAGTGACAAAAGTATTCCCTTAATGGTTGATTGGGTGTAATCCAAGGTGAGGTGTCTCCCTTTTCCTCTTGTGAATCCTACTGTCTAGATGTCAACTATTACAAGAGAATGGATGGGAAAATTCATGCAAAAAAGGTTGAGCATGTTACGAATACGACTAACCCATGAACAGATATAGATGATACCTACATATTTCCCATAAACTGATTGGAGGCTACAACCCTGGAAAAGGGATAATGATTCGTTGTTTATGGAATGAGGGGGAGGGAATTCCCAAGTATTAGAGACACCATAATATCACCTCACACTCCTACACGAATCTGTCTCTGGTGATCCCAGATCCCCCTACACCCATAATATATCGGGACATCCACCCCATGGAAACAGAAATACACCATAATTGCTTGTTTCATCGGGAAAGGATAAACTGAATCAATTCAAAACGTCACTCTTGTTCCGATATAATCAAACGTTGCCACCTGGGCCGATGACCAGATGAGATCAGATCAACATCTTTCATCGCTATGGTTTTGGCAGCATGAGAGTTCCCTGATGTAGTGTCCACCACTTCTTAGGCTGGTACCAATCTTCCATTGGGATATATTGACTTAGAGGAAACTCCTCCTACTAAGGATCCCTCCTCCATAATTAATGATTTTGATTTACAGGATGCACCTCCCCCACTTGATAAGGGAATCTCCACCACAGTCGAGGAATTTGTACAGGTAAACCTCATTAGCGATGCAGATCTGAATCCCACATTGATCAGTGCCAGTATTCCTATCAAAGAGTTATATCACTATGTGGACTTCATAAAAAAACTTTTTGATGTATTTTCTTGGTCCAATATTGAAATACCGCTGTGAGATCCCCAGGTTGTCATCTACCGTCTCGATCTACCAGCAAAAAACCATGGATTTAAGCTCCCTCCTATAAAGATGCACCCTTCTCATGATGCCATGGTCGAGGTCGAAGTGGATAAGATCATCAAAGCCAATTTCACCAAGGAGGTCCAGTAACCTAGATAGTTAGCCAACATTTTCCCCCTCAAGAAGAAGAATGGATAGATCAGATTCTGCATCAACCTCATGGATCTCAACCATCATTATTCGAAGGATGATTTTCCCCTCCATATGACAGTATTGTTGATTGATGATACATCTGGGTTCCAGGCTCTCAACATCATGGATGGGTACTCTAGGTATAACTAGATCAGAATGGGTCCTGAGCATGAGGTGTATACATCCTTCAGGGAACCAAAAAGTACTTTCTGCTTCTAGGTAATACCCATCGGTTTAAAAAATAAAGATTCCACCTATCAGCGTGCCATGAATAATATATTTAGGCCGATTTTCAGATAATTAATGGAATGCTACGTGGATGATCTGGTGGTAAAATCTAGATATCATAAGAACCATCTCAAAGACTGTGAGAAAGTGTTCAGTTTCCTCCATCCTCACCACATGAAGATGAAACCGTTGAAGTGTTCCTTCAGGTTCCCATCTAGAATGTTTCTCAAATTCATTATCAGATATAGGGGAACCATGTTTGACCCAATGAATATCAAGGCCATCAGCCAGATGTCTCTCCCAAGGAACATGTGGGTGCTTCAAGGTTTCTACGGCCACTTAGGCTACATACACTGATTCACTATGAATTTGGATGGAAATTGTAAGCCCTTATCTCAGCTCATGAAGAAAGGTAATATCTATAAGTGGGATAGAGAATGACAGACAACTTTAGAGTAAATCAAGTAGTATCTGCCCTAGCCTCCAGTCTTGATGCCACCAATCTATGGAAAGCGAATAGTTCATTATGTGAATCGTCTAGAAGGATCTCTCAGTGCCCTTATCACCCATAAGAACTGAGAGGGAATTAAAAATAGTCTCCGTTACCTTAATCACATGCTCCTTGATATGGAGACATGATACTCCCATATTATGAAAGCTGGCTTGCGCTGGTATTCACAGTACAAATACTGAGACATTACTTGCAGCAGTATGATGTATAGATGGTGTCATTGGTGGATCTATTGAAGTACCTCATGATCTACCCAATGTAGAAATTCCATATAGCTTGGTGGGATGTGATCCTCCAGCAGTTCGACATCAAATTCAGCCCTCAGAGGGCTATTAAAGGGAAAGCATTGGTAGATTTTCTTACTGCTCATCAAGATCCCATGGACTAGTCTCTGGACCTCGATTTTCTTGATTAAGTGATCATCATAGAAGACCGAGCCACCCCATGCTGGAAAATTATCCTTTATAGTGCTTCTTGGAGCCCTTCTGGTAGAAAGCTCAACTACCCCATGCACAAAAAAGTAGGTCTGGGTATCATCTTCATTACCCCGGCAGAAGAAATTCTACCATATTCATTCCCACTATCAGAAGGATGCACCAACAATAAGGTATATTACCCAGAACTCATCATTGGCCTCACGATGTCCCTCAATATTGACATTTCCCACTTGCATGTGAAAGGGGACTCCAAACTAGTCATCAAGAAGATCAATTGTGACTTTGTCGTTAGAAAGTCATAACTTATTCCACTGTTGGAATGAACCCTCTAGCAGATGTCCCAGTTCCCAACTCGGCCTGAAGTTACTCATGACCCTCGATCCTAGAGTGGCCAACATGACGCTTTGGCTAGCCTAGTTGCATCACTTGATGATCTTGAATAGGATGATTTGATTATCCATGTGGAACACTAGAGATACATCGCTCATATCACTCTAGATGATAATAACAGCCCACAGGTAATCCACCTTACCACTGGTGCCTCTAGTGCAAGACCTCTAGGTCCCATGGATGTAGTGATTGATGTAACTCCGGACAGGAGAACCTCCTTTGTCGAGTACCTCCAAAATGGTAATCTCCTAGAATATCAAGCCAAAAACAGGAAAATTTGATGCCATTCACTTTATTTTACACTCCACAGTGGTCTTGATCTTCAGTAGATCCTCTACAAGTGCGGGTTTGATGGGTTTCTCCACTGATGCATTCAAGAACATGGAATTTCCCATATCATTTAGGAGGTTCATGCTGGTTTCTGTAGGGCTCATCAAATCGGGCCGATGTTATCTCACTAGATCCGGAGGCTAGGATATTTTTGTCCCTCGATGGTCTATGACAACATCGAGTTTTACAAGAGGTGTCACAAATGCTAAATTGATTCCAACATTGTGCATTGACCACCAGAGCCTCTCCACACCACCATGTACTGATATCTCTTTATAGTCTTGGGACTCGATGTCGTGGGACCATATCCATCGACGACAGCTCGCCAATGCAGGTTCATCTATACCCCAAAGGATTTATTTTCAATGTGGGAAGAAGTAGTTCCACTCAAGGAGGTCAATGCATGTTCTAGCATTAACTTCGTGAGCTCCAATATCACCTACCAGTTTGGAGTCCCTCACACCGTCCTCACCGATAATGTCACCAACATCACAGTGGCCGAGTTGAAAAAATTGTATGACATGTACAATATTCATTCTAACCATATGTGCCGCTATCACGTGAATGAGAATGGGTAGATCAAGGCATTCAAAAAAACCATCTCAAACATTATGTAGATACTTTTTGGACCTAACAAAAAGGTTTGTCCAGAAAAGCTCCCCAATTCCCTTTGGGATTATCGGACGATGACTCGTAATTCCACATAGGTGACCCCATACTCCCTGGTGAAAAAACCTAGGTCTTCCTCCACATCGGGATTCAATTACATTCGTTTCACGTAGTCATATATGATCATCAAGTGACAGATAAAGTCACTGAAATTTTTCTGGATGAATTGGAAGCACTCATCAAGAACAAGCTTCATGCCTTGCACGATCTCGAAAGTCATCAAAACAAGATAGATAGAAATTTCAACAAGAATGTTTCCCTCCTCTCTTTCTTGCAAGGTAACATGGTGTCGGCTCTGATGACACCAATGATTCCTAGACAGAAGCCACCAAAATAAAAGCCCAAATGGGAAGGACCTTACATCATTCACAAGGTTTATCCTAGTGGCACATAATCCCTTGTTACCATTGATGGTGAGCGTATAACTCCTCCCACCAATGTCAAATTACTTATGAAATAATATTCTTGAGCATCGCAGTCCTAGATTAAATAAAAATGTATATCATCTCGCACGATGTTAATCTGTAGATGTTCTCGCACAAACATAATCTATCTAACGTATTTTTTGAATGACTTTAAACTACATATCACCTCCAAGAACTATATATGGATTGATTCCCATCATCATTGTATACTTAAGAATGCTCTGACGTCATCCCAACACCATTTTTTCTATTTGACTACTCCCCATGGGTGTAGTTCCCTTGGAGGACCCCACATGGTGTAGCATAAACTTTGTTGGCTCTATTAGAGCTGGTTTGATGATGAAAACCCCATGTTCTCCTCTCATTATTCAATTCTCCCTCATCCTCACCACACAATGTTAAACTGCATGGCCTTTTCAGAATACTATATGGCTTGATTCCCATCCCCATGGGATACGTAGGAACACCCGGATATTTTTGTCTGTAGACCCATATCCAATCTCCAAGATCACCCCTTTGGTTCAGCCTCTCAGCCTAGATACCTACCCAAATTCATGGTGTAGTGTGGGATTATGTCCTCATTTCGCAGCAGGTTTTTCCTAACCACACCATCTGTTCCACTTTCCGGGAGATCTCCACCTCTTTCACTGTCCTTCTTAACGTTAAATTACACTGCCACATTTATGCTCCACACACTCCCTATAGATAGGACACTATCATCATTCACATCCAAAAGGCCCCCCCTAAAAGATACATATATTTAGCTTAAGTTATCCCCTATCATTTAGGGCCAATGCTCTCGAGGACCCAGAATGACAAATTGATACAAGTCCCACATTGCAAATATGGTTAGCAGTCGATACTCACATGTTTTTCCAATCTCAAGTTACATGATATGGATGTTGTATTTTGAACATGGTAAACAACTATCCTTTATCATATACACCACCCCTATATGTCCAAAATATTGTGTTTAGTGGTTCATGTTTTCTTACTACCCCTTCAAACGCCAGCCTTCTTCGGGCATGAGTTTGATTCTAGCTATTTTACCATTATATCTTGGGGGGAGTCGGGTATTATTTCTTGTTTCCCACACTAAGTAATATTTTGATGAGCTTAGGAATCTGGGAATTCAATACCCACAAAAATGTTCATGTGTCTATGGTCTTATTTCTATGACCATAAAATAAGATCTCAGTCATCCTCATTGCAAGGGGTTAAACTACCAACTGGCCAGGACTTGTTGTCTCAGGTCCCTCACCCCCTATCGGCCCCTTGGCCCATGTTCTCATTTGGGATTGTGTGGTGTAGTATGGACTTACGTCCTCATTCATATCAGTCTATTTTTTAGACATTTCATATATCCCCTTGTGACTTCCCTCTTCATCTATTGTCCTTCCATAAGCACAGTTCCCACCATGCTTCGCGCATCCCACCATTTGGGATTCCATCATCATTTACATCCAAAAGGACCCCCAAACAGCACAGATGCTAGGCCATAGAACTCTCCAAACATTTCTAGGAAATGTCCCCAAGTATTATAAGAAACATGTTGATACCAGTCCCATATGGTGAATGTGGTCAATGGTCGATGCTCAATTGTTTTCCCCCAAACCCTGGTCACACAAATACGGATACTATGTTGTGAATTTCATCAATAGTTATCCTCTATGATTGTTTCCATTTTTTCCAAAGGCATGATGATTCACCATATCAACTCACATGTCCCATTCATATGAAATTAATCTAAGCCTCTTCCCTCCAAGCCCTATGACCATAAACATAGAGCACCATCGTCCTCACCACAAAATGGTAAACTGCAAGTTGGTTAGGATTTCTTGTCTTAGATAACTCAACTCTATCGTCCTCTGTCAGATGTTATCATTTTGTATTGTACAGTGTGGTATGATATTGTGTTCTCATTCACATCAGGTCAAGTTCCATACCATACACATCCCTTGTTTAGATATCATTCCCCTATCGACATCCTTGACTCATGACGTAAAACTTCACAACATCCTTCAGAACTACGTGTGGCTTGATTCCAATCCTTATGGGATATGTTGGACTACCTAAACATCTTGTCTTCGGGTCTATCCCCGTCTCTTAGAAACCTCATAATCATCCTTTCCTCTTAGACTGAGTCCTTATAGGGGAGGGGAATGAAGCGTGGTATGGGCTTAGATTCGCTTTAACGTCAGGATTGTAACAAACATGCCATATATGTATTTCTCCTCAGATCCCATCACTCCCTTGTTCTACACTCATATTTTTGAGTTCATTGATCTTATGTTGGGCCCCTCAAACCTCTCCAGTGATTCATCGTTGTTCTTGAGAGTACTCCGGTTCAAAACCTAGAGTGTTAGATTCTACCTAGACATGCTCTCGCCCATTTTTCAGGCTTCATGTACCCTTCATTTGTGATTTCATCATCTATCACACCTGAAAGGACTCCACAATGGCTTGGATGCTCAGCCCAAGGGCTCTCCTATCATTTCAGGCCAACGACATTGAGGGTTTCAAATGAAAAATTAATACAAATATCGTGTTGCGTATATGATCAGCGGTTAAAGCTCATTTGTTACTCTCATTTAAGGTCACACTATATGGATAATGTGTTTCAAACACAGTCAACAGTTATCCTACATCGAGAAGACAACCCCATCAATCCCTAAATGCCATTTTCATGATTCACATCATTTTCTATCCCATCATCTCCAAATAGAATTTCTACACTCTTGGTGGTATCCCTTAGTGCGCATTTTCATGTTAGGAAGACATAGCCATGGTAAGGTTTCATTTGAGACTCTACAATGATTTCCCCATTACATGTATCTTGTGTGTTGTAAAGACCTCTTCTTCCCTTTTTTCCCACACCGAGTTTGACTCACATGGGCTTATGGATTGGATCGAGGTCTACACTTGCTTGTAAGAGTTTCTGTTCAACATGGTCCAAGCTCTATGACCTTAAACTAAGATCTCCTGGTATTTCTTCTAATTAGAACTATGTCTACATTGATTCCCTTGCTCAGTGGATATGTAGGAATTCCCAGAAATCCTATCTTGGGGTCCAGATGATGTTCCACTAATTATCTCTTTTGTTCAGCCTTTTAGGCCCCGTATCTTATAGGATTCTGTGGTGTGGAATGTGTGGGATTATGTCCTCATCCACGTTGGGTTTGCAATATTCGCACCAGATACTCACATTTTAGGGGTTATTCTCTCTTACCTACTATCCCACATGATGTTAAACTGCACTCTCAGAACTACAAATGACTTGATTCACATCCTGATGGGATACGTAGGAACACCTAGACGCTTCATCCATGGGTCCCGCCCCATGTGTCCATTCCATATGATGGTAAACTATGTCTCCCTGTCCCCTATGACTTTAAACTATTTCATCTTTATTGAATGATGTTAAAATGAATGGTTGTTCCTATCAAACGGCCCTAAACTGTGACATTATCATCCTGGCCCCACAAAGAAAAACGACAATGCATTGTGATATCCTCACTAGAGAAGACATCATGTTGGGTATTGGTCATCCACCATACCATTTTTCAATGCCTATATGCGGTTTGACTCCTATAGTGATACCTAGATTCTCTGTCCAAGGTTTATCGGTTCACAAAAAAACCATTTATCATAAAGGACAAACAAGATTTGTCAAATGCTTCTTTTTCGGTGTGTAGACCAAACCCGCATGGCCTTATCATCCATGGAACGGGTACCTCACCATGCCACTTCATGAACTACATATGTATTTCTTCCCAGTATCATGAGGTACATAGAAACACCCACGCAATTTTCCTCAGTCCCAGCCTAAAATTCATTTTTAGTCCCTTGAACTAAGACCTCCCCAATGAACACACGGTGATATGGACTCTAGGTCCTCTTTCACGTCAGGTTTTATAGTTACCTCACCATGTGTCACCCTCATTCAGAATGATCTCGGGTCCAAGATCTGAGACCTTAAACTAAGATCTCTTTATATACTTTCTATATAGTGTAAAGACAACATTTCACGAAATACGAATGGATTGATTCCCATCCTCATGGAATATGTAAGAATTCACAATAATCTCATCTTCGGGTTGAACCCATGAATTTTAAAATCTTGCCACACCATTTTCATTACCCCTTGATCCATAATCATTATATTAGGAACATGTGTTGTGACAAGTGCCTCTTGGGGCTCTAATCCACGTTAGGATATGTACCACTCCACACGTTCCCATTCTGGGTAACCATGTAAATACAGCTATACCCTGAACAAGTTCGGGATGCCCCATAATAACTGTGGGATATGCTAGTTTCCTCATTAGAGGGGATTTTCCTTACTAGCATTTGTCTTTGACAATGCTATGATTATAACTACATTTGGATAGATTTTAATCCATGTGAGATATGTAGTGACAACCAGACATTTCACCTTGGGCCTAGCCTTAGGGTCATTAACCCTACTAGCCCCTTGGCCCCAATTACGGTCTCGGCAGTATGGCCTTAAAATTATATGCAATTTCCACAATGTACGACATTAAAATACATTTCTATAAGTAATGTGGAATTTTAGGCCCCCGCTAGAGAGGTCCTATTTGGAAGAATACTAGATCTCTAATCAGACCAATGCACCCACCTTTGTGTTTCCATCACTGTGGTGCAGTTTCAAGAGTTTTTTACTAATTTCGATCAAACCATCACTCCACCCTCCACACTTTGTGTTCCCTTTATTTGGACCCTCGTCCTTTTTCATGTCTAAAGATACCCACATACTGTATGGGTGCCTGACCTATGGTTCACCTACTATCATGTGATAATGTTATGAAAGACTTATGGATAACATTTCGAGTCAGGCCTCATGTTTCAAAGATAGTTATTAGTCAGCCCTCATTTGTGGTCCCCATTTCAGGCTTACACAATAGGGATGCTTTGTTATGAACATGTTCAACAGTTATCCTTCATCATCACACCAGAATCACAGCATTCAGAATTCTGGGTGTCTTGATTCACACATTCCACTCCCCCTGTGTTGGGATTAGTTCTAATGCCTCTGTGGTTACACCGCTCTTGTGCTAGAGCGTAATGGAAAAATGAAAATTTGATAGTTTTGCGAATTTCTTCCTCTAGTTAAGCCACCCTATGTTCTCCTAGAAGTCCAGATTGGTTTCTCGAACCCTGAAATTTTTTTCAGCACTCTCGTATTCAAATAGAATAGTGAGGTGGTCATCCCTTATTTCTCGAACCGGGCGTGACCCATAAGAGATTAGGGATTGATTTCTGGATGTTCCATGAATGAAATGAGAATTCAATAAAACAAAATGAATAACATAACTCATGCATGAATCCAACATAAATAATCGAAGAATGAAAGTGAGTTGGAATGTTTCATGAATTAAAACACTTGAGAATCAACCTCTCCCATGGATGTGTTGACCCCGTCAAATGAGCGTTGCAGCTCCACCACTCTCTGGCTTGGGGAATCCAGAATTTGTTGTCTCCTGTTTAGTTTCTACTCCTCCTATGAAGTAATGGGGCACAGTTCTTCAGTTGCAATCTGGGCCTGCTCCTCATTGGTTATGATGACGATCATCACCTAAGAGTCTTGCTTCATGCGCTCTTCAGCCTTTGGAAGCTGGTCCTTCAATGGAGATATAATCCTCAATTTCACATTGAGGAAAGTGAATTACTCATCCACCTGGGCCCATAGTTTTTGAATCTCATTTTCATCTTCCTAGAGCCTCTTGATGTTCACTACTTTTCTCCACTTCCTTCATACCCCAAGGCCATGATCATAATCTCAAATAATCTCCTCCATGAGATCTTGGATGAGCATTTGGGGATGAGGGGAATCCACTCCCCCAGCACATAGAACACATAACTGTGAATGATGCCTCCCCAAATGGGCTATCTTTTTTTCCTGAGGGGTTTCATCGATGAATCACTTGATCAGCTTTCATGATTGGTGAAAAACGATTTTTTTATCATCTTTATCTGAGGTTATCTTGTTCGGATCCATAGGGTCGGCATGCTCATACATAGGGAACGACCCCAGGAACTTGTCAACATGGTCTTCATCGGTTGTATGATCAGGTAGATCAGGACCCACACTGTCTGATTAATCCCCGTCGTCAGATTCCACCTCTATTATTTTAGGTTCATCCATGCTGAAGGTCCCACCTATGATCACGAGCACTGCAACATGGTCAGTATGAATGTTTACATCCACGATCACTAGTAATCCCTTGGGAATGGCACCACCAGGAGTACCAACCAACCGTGCTGACAAATCCGACAGAATTTGAAGAATTAGTCATATATGAAGTTCATGGACGTCAGTTAATCTGATTAATGGGTGGTATTCATCAATTCTATAAAGGAAACTTACAAAAATTGAATAGTTGGTCTCGCTCCTGGGTTGTTGTTGTTAGGACCCCAAAGAATGGCCTTATATATATTATTGGGAAGTCTAAAAACTCACGAAGAAGTACCCTAGGTGTCCTAGCCCTGCTAGGTGTGGTAATCTTTATAGCCACTGTCATAGATTCCGAAGGCCCCACAGTTACATCTATTGTAGGGAGGGAGTGGGTTTTGTGAATAAGGCACTCCTACACTGTTCAAATATCAGTTGAAAAGTCCTAGAAAAATAGGTTAAAAACTCCAGGAAAGGGTTTAGGATTTTACCTCAAGGGCCTATGTGAACTCTTCCAAATCTGGGTCTGAATCGTCAACCTCACCTTCCTCCAGTGAGCTACCTCTACCGGCCACCTCCCATATGAGGAGTCGTCCAATAATTACGACAAAGGGAAGTGTTCCGTTAATTCAGTAGCCAAAAACTATGGAGGGGCTATTTGATCCAGAAATACTATTATCTGAAATTTCATCGGATGTGGAGCACCCCAAGAGTGCACAAATTCCTCCATCTCATCTAGGTACTGCTCCCCCTCCACTTGGGATACTGAAAAGCCATCCCTAACAGGACCAATACCTAGAAAATCCATCCCAAGATGGTTCAATTGTTACCACATATCAGACGTATTAATGAATTGCTATTTGACATCCTATATGTCCCATGTTTGGGGAAGATTTCATTTTTTGGCATGTCTATGTGGCTCAGCCGCTCCCTCGGATCTCTGGTGGATATCATGAAGAACCCCCTGGGCAGCCTCCCCTCTTGATGTATCTTTTCTTCTAGGGCCAATGGTCCTGTTGTTTCCACCTAACCTTAGACCGATTCAGGTCTTGCCACCACTGTAGCCCCACCCCCATGTGATGTCCACACCATCTTTCGGCCTCGACCTTGAGGATGGGGAGGCAACCTGTCACTATCCTAGATAGTCTTCCACATTTGATTTTCCCCCAGGTTAGCCACCTCTCATGTCATGGCATATTCCTTCACCAGCCCGAAGATGGCTGTAGGTGGAGGTAGATACTTCTTCATATTATCATCTTCCCATGTAAACATGAGCCACATATTCCTCATCACACATGGGTGATCATCATGGAGAATTGGCAAATAGAACGTTGGGGTATGTCGCTGCATGCAACGAAACTGCCTAATAAATCGGTGTGGGATGTAATGCTCATGGAGCGACTCACGGTCAACCCGAGCCACTCGGACTGCACCCTAAAAGTCTAGGAGGTAGGACCGATGCCCTTTTATTCCCTGGACATTATTATTGATTACACCAATTGGAAAAGTTAACACATGCAAAATGAACTCATTAGCCTTCCAGAACCGATTCACCAAAACATGCATGGTCAGATTGGTCCAAAAGATCCCCAAAACATTTTGAATGGATAGGTGGTAGTCGATCCTAGAGGATATATGGGGGTCATATATTCATAGATACCCCTAATAGGTGTCGTTGTCCACCAATAAAGAAGGTGAAATGGTCCGCATATCCTTTGTGGCTTTTTCCCCTCGCCGGTATGGCATAGAATTTTATATAACATTGCGAGCATTATGATCCCATGGTTTACCCCTATCCCTATAACCAAAATAGATGATTTGATAAATGTTCTCGGTTTCACACCCATGTTCATGTCCCTCATGGGAAAAATCCAACCCCAGCTAACCACCGCAATGAACACAACTAACCTAACAATTGGTTGTTGCTCAGTAATGACATTGTACCACAACATCTTCCAATTGATATCCTCCAAGAGCCTCTAGTATTAGTTCTCCAACCCTCACTAAAGCCCCTACGGGTAGGTCCGAGGCCTCAAAAGAAACTGTCTATTTTCAGGGAAGTTCAGATATCACTTGAGCCACTACTAGAAATGGATTTCCCTCACCAACTACTTGTCCTCTACCATCACTGGGTCCATCAATTCCACTGACAGTGGTGTAATCTTCTCTCGATCCTCCCACGCACCCACAATAGGGAGGAACACATCAAACATTTCCCCCAGTATTGGGATCCATGAAATCTGGTGCGGAACCCATAGGTTTAGATTGACCTCTCCATAATGAAAATGTAAGGTATTGGTCCTCCATTACCACCTGCTCAGCAACACCGGTATCTGCTGCTTCGGTTTATAGATATGGAACTGGGAGGGCCAAGCCATCACATATGGTCCCACTCGCCACTGCTCTACCCAAAATTCATTAGACAAGGCACATACCCAGTAGGCCTAGGCCCAGTCATTTGTGAAGTTTCTGCCCTGGCACAGATTCAACTTGTCAGTCCACCACTTCTCTGGGTACCCTAGAGATTCCTTTAGAATAGTATAGTGCAATGGGCGAGTCCTCTCTATCTATAGTTCCTTCCCATCAACGTTATTCAAATGATGGTATAGATAGTCATCATTGACAGGCGTAAAGTCCTCCCAGGCATGGCTTTCACCGCCCTAAACCATTTGCGCTAGAACAACGTGCTCTTAAACATGTATTCTGGATCCTCCCTCCTCTTTTTAGGGGTAAAGACGTCATCCATCTAGCCAAATCTAGATAAATGAATCCTCCTGCACAACAAATAGTTCTTATAGCTTTCTGAAAGCATCTCCACCGGCGAATTGTGGTAAGAATACCTTCACATGAACTCCCCTATACCTGACATATCTTCCATTTTCTCCCTCCATGAAGCATCCACATGGACCCCCCCCCCCCCCCACGGACAGCATCCTGGTGAGCCATTCAGTTTTTGAAATTTGGACGTTTTGGGTTCTGTTTCATGAAGCCCTTTCACAGATCTCATTCAAGAAGATCATTCCCAGAGCTCGAACCTAGTAAGATGTCATGGAGCCCCGGCCTGACCTAGCAGGCACAACCCGCAGAGTGCACACTCTTAGAGTCAAAGGACTCCATGTGCATCGTAATGTAGAAATTCCTAATTCACGAAGAGAAATCATAGAGTGAACAGTGCTTTGAGAATCGAGAGAACTATCACCAAAACAAGAAGGTAAAAATAGACAAAAGAGGGGTCAGTGCCCCTATTTTTAGGTCATGACCCCTGGTTCTTCACAGTTGTTCTGGCCGCAACGAGATTCGCGGTGCTCTCAACCCACATGACGTCGCTTCGCATCACAAACCACCTCTGCAAAATTTCATTTCGATGGGCCTAAAGTGTTTTTTCAACTAAACCTCAGACATATACTTTCATTTTATTCTTGTATCCAAGTCTGAGGGGGTGAATTTGGTGGCACCAAAAATATGTGAAGAGGAAAAGGATGCAGAGTGAAAGTCGAATCCAAAGAGCCTTCCTCGTGATGATCAATCACAATGCACCATAGCACCATGGCCAGCTGAAAGTGCCCTCCCCCCTCGAATCTGTCAAGGAGTAAGGAAGTAGGAGACTCCACAATCCACCTGACATTTGCGAAGCTGCTGTAGTGTAAAGAGGTGGGAGGCTCTGTGATCTTTCTGAAATTTGAAAAGGCTTCGAAAATCATTGAGGATGGAGGCTCCATGGTTACGAAAAATTCCACATATCATTATTCCAATCAATCCCTACTTCATGGAACCACTTTCCAATAAATAATGGGCTCCCCTCCAGCCCAATAGATGGATCCTCCGACCTTTCTCTTTCTCATCTCTCAAATAGTGAAGAAATTTCTACTCAGTGAAAAATGAGCTCTTCAAGGTACTTGATCATCATGAAGTGAATTTCCCATTGCATGAATTCAACCCCTCCTCAAATCCTTACACAAAGCCCTCAGGCCTCCACGAAGGAAGGGGATCCCCAAGGGGACTCGAGTCATCGTAGAGCACTCTTGCTTCACGAAGTACCCTCTATGAACATGTACACCCAATGAAAAGATAGGGTAACTTTTCTTCGCGAAACACATTTCATCACATTTCTATGCTTTGTAGGGAAACCTTGGTTCGCGATCCCATGCCTCATGAAATCATTTCCAATTCGCAAAGAACTGTCCATATGAAATGATGACCTATGCCTAGTCTAGGCAACCTAACATTTCAAATCATACCCCTTCGTGAATAACCTCCACTACAAGGAGAACCAGAGCTTCACAAGGCCTCTTCATGTGAACCCCTTTACTCCGCAACCCCTAATCCCATGTGACCCTCCAGTTTTGCGTGAATTGATTTCAAATCCCTTGGGCAGTGCTTCTCATTGTGTTGCTTTGCCTTATGATTCTTCTCATAGGCATGTAAATGGATATTGATTCTTTGGATATCTAGGCTAACATGGGCCACTCAATAGATAATTACATAACACCACATCACCAGGACATTCCGGATGCCTTCCCTTCACTAAGGGGTGGGAGGTAATAGTCATGTAAGTCCTAGGGGGTCTGGAGTGCATCTGTCCCATCCGAGATGAATGATGTTAAACTTCCAAGCACCCTCGTCCACAGAACATAACCATAAACTGTAGTCTCTCCCCATGCATCATATCTAGGGCACCCTGTCACGATCATTCTGTATGCACACCCATCTCCACAGGAATGAGATATTTCTTACATGGAATTACATCCTCTTTTTTTGGGCGGTATCTATACATGGGGACGGGAAACCATATTGGTGTAAGCCCCAGGTCTTTCATGTGGGAGGTAGTATCTCTGATTCCCCTCCTCTTTTCTTCAGTTCCAAAGACCAGAGGAGGGTATGGGAACCGGAACCCTCCTCTCTTCCATGGAAAATCCCTCTGGGTTATGTTTCCACCCGGGCCTCCATCCTGGAGTAAGTCCCAATCTCCATCTCCATGGGTAGTTCATCATGCTTAAGCCCCTGTTTCCTCATTGGTCCACTCACCACATGTAAACCTCATTTCAATTCCCGCATACACTCCTTTCGCGATGTGGTCGTCATGTCTTCATTGCCTTGTGTTTCTCACACTGAGCATGACTCACATGGGCATAGAGTAATCATCAACCATGACATCGTCTCTATCCCACCTTAGTGTAGAATCCCCAACACCTCTCCCAAAATATGTGGACATTGATCCTTGCCAATTCATGCTACTAGGAAGCCTCCCTGAGGTTCAAGCCTAACAACCATTGGTCCCGACCACATCATGTCAGCTCACCAACACCCATTCCAAACTACAGGGACTTTGATCCTTGCCAAGGCAAGGTACGTATGAAGCCAACATGAGGTTCAAACCCAACATCCATTGGTCCCGACCCCTTCACATCGGTTCACTAACACCCATTTCGAATTACACAGACATTGATCCTTGGAAAGGAAAGGTACACATAAAACCTTCCTGAGGTTCAATCCCAACACCCATTGTTCCTACCCTCTTCACGAAGGTTCACCAACACCCATCTCGAACTATGTGGACTTTGATTCTTGCGAAGTCATTGTATATACGATGCCTCCCTGATGTTCAAGCCCAAAAACCTTTGGTCCAAACCACTTCACTTAGGTACACAAACACCCATCCCAAAGTAGGTGGACATTGATGCTTTCCAAGGAAAGGTACGTATGAAGCATCCCTTAGGTTCAAGAAGAACAACCATTGTTCCTGAACACTTCACGTAGGTTCACCAACAACCATCTTGAACTTTGAAGACTTTGATCTTTTCCATGTAATGGTATGTTTGTGGCCTCCATGAGGTTCAAGCCCAAAAACCATTGGTCCCAACCACTTCACATCAGTTCATCAACACCCATCCCAGACTATGTGGACTTTGATCCTTGCCAAGTAATGGTACATAGGAAGCCTCCCTGAGGTTCATGCCCAATGGTCATTGGTCCCGACCACTCCACGCCCATTCACCCTTATCTCGCATGACATTAAACTGTATTCCCGTTCACCCGTCCTGATGTTAAACTGTTACTACACATTCAATCTACGTGGGTTTTGATCCTTTTCTCCTAGAAAAGATACATATGAATCCTCCTTGAGGTCTAACCCTAATCGATGGTACACCATTGTGTTCCCCAATCGAAGGTAAACTGTTTCAATACCCAATTGTCGCTAAGCTGTTGTGATCCCCAACCATCTCTAAGCTATTTGAACCCCAATCAGCGGTAAGCCATTGTAAACCACAACTAATAGTAAGTCATTGGGTTCCCCAATTAATGGTAAGTTGTTGTAGTCCCTTTTTTTGTACCCATATCTCCGGTTTGCCATTGGGGAATCACAACCACCCAGGCTGCTAACCTTGTGTATGCCTCACAATGTCGTTGGGTGGATTTCATTTGCGCACACTCAGATTCCATACCCATCCTGAACTAAATGGACTTTGATTCCTAGCCATGGGTATACATATGAAGTCTCTCTGAGGCTCATTCCCAACACTAACATCACCTTTAAGACGGTTCCATCTCATTCCCCTACCACTTCATTCAACTCTCCATCATCTGTCCTGACTCTTACCTGGATCAACCACATCTTTTTGGGATAATGCCATCTTATTTCCTCACTACCCCTAGTAGAAATCGGGCTACCAAAATCATGATAGTCCCAATATCAGTGTTTCCTCCAGGGGATTCACCCATATGATCCACTCTTATTAGTGTTCTAATCAGTATGATCTATCTCCTCTAGATGTTAAAATAGAAGCATACCCTATGTTAAACATGAGAATCTAATGAAAAACTCATAGACATGACTATGGAATATAATTCTGTGTATTTTACATGGGATACCTTGGGCTTTCATGCCCTCTAGAAGAACTATCATAAGGGGAAGAAACCCAAACACACCAGTGTTCCAGCGTCCAGAAACGCCAGTGATGTCCAATGTGACTACTCCCCTAACTAATGGTTGTTTCCCTGACTGGTCCACTTGGAATGTCCAGACAGACGCAATGAAATTAACTAGAATCCATGGAGACATAGAAACTGGAAGAGTTTCACGAACAACGTCATAATATTTGAGGGAGACCAGAACTAGGTGAGGAACTGCAAGGAGGATTCCACGGAAGGAGGAAATGACATCCCATTATATCGTTTCTATCAAGGAGAAAACATCCCTAAATAAGCGTCGGATGCCGCCCACCATTGGAACGTGGGAATACAGTGCATAAATCAACGTGTCCTATGAAACTGACAAATACATGCCCCGGTAAAAGCACCAGAAACATATATCTACCCATAAGCTTTTATATGGATTAAAATTCCCTCCAAATTTGAATATTGATATTTATTGAATGGTGTCTCTAATGAAACATTTCATTATGTTAACATTTTATTAAAACATCCAAGTAACACGACATTATACATTATGAACTTTTTCTTAGTTTTACAATGTTAAATTTTGGAGAATAATGTGTTTATCACATGATTTTAAAATGGATGGAAATTAATTCCTTATCACATGATTCTAAATAAAAATGAAGATGCATCGTCACTAAGTGAAATTAAATTATACATACCATCATCCATTATTTTTATTATCAATGGAACGCAACCTCTAGATCATTGTAACCCATGGTTCAGGGTTTATCCCTTGTATTTTTAGTAACCATATTATATAAACGAAAAATGATGTCTTTAATGTCTCTGGATACCATAAACCACTCATGGGCCTTTTAATAGAGTGTTTCTGGATTCAAGGGAACTTATGGATGATAATAAATAGATACTCTTAGAACTATAATTTAAGTCTGTGATCTGACAAAATGATGTGTCTTTTCATTGAAAAAGGGTCACCTAATAATTATGAGTTTGGGAAACATGAAAGAGGAGTCTAATACTAGAAAGTGTTTCACAGTCACTTAATGTATTTTACCTATAGAATTAAACATGATCCAAGAACTATAATGCATAATGTATATCACATTCATCCCCCATTCAAAATTTCATTGTAGTAATCTCTACTACAGGAAGCCTAAGTGGGTTATTCTGTTACACCTACCTTTACAAAGAATGTGTATCAAGACATTAATACGATATGAATTAGGGTAAATGTTCCATAACCTTAAATACTACCATATACTTTTCCAAATCACAATACCTTAAAAAAATAATTATAATACACAAAAATTGTTAGAATGAAAACCCACAAAAGGCAGTCAGAGGAAAAATTTGAGCCTCTAATTATTATGCTATTCATCTACATAGCTTATACTGATTTTGATGAAAAAAAACAGAAACCTGAAATATTTTATCCAATGAACTTATAA
Organism: Viscum album; assembly: GCA_963277665.1. Lineage (NCBI taxonomy): Eukaryota > Viridiplantae > Streptophyta > Magnoliopsida > Santalales > Viscaceae > Viscum > Viscum album. The sequence goes on along the minus strand of OY728166.1, from coordinate 1,174,754,668 downwards.
AATTGTGAACCATTCTTGTAAAACCCTTATAATCAAAGAAAAAGTTAGATATATGATTTACCATATAATTTCACCCCGGATATTTATTGGATACACACTAGAACAACCATTACAGTTATTTTACCCATATTGAGTTTTACATTCTCAATAAACCAACATATTTTCTCTACCATATAAGTTGATACACGTCTATCCCTTAAGTTGATAGAATTATCTTTTAATATCATAATATCATTTCATTTCTATTAATTCTCTTCAATAACATATTTGTAATAGGGAATGGATGATCTGAAGGGACCCCACTAGGAATATCTATTTAATAACACAATGAATTAGAGGGATGCTTGGGGATGTCCCCCTTAAACCCATGATCTATTTTCATGACAATGTGTGATACTAATTTACTCTTTTAATAATGGTAAACACTGTCCCACCAGTGTCTACTTCCCAGTACCACAGAAATTATTAGATCTTGAATTAAAAGTCTCATAATTCAAATATTCGAGTGGATTCAACATCCACTATGTTATATCCCCATATACCATATCCATTATTAGTGCAAGGATGTGGTACATCATTCTTGATTCTTTTTTTGTTCCTCATTGCATTAGAGTCCATGCTTTATAATCATAAAAAAGAATTCAACCTTTCTTTAGGTTGTCTATATCATAAATATTCTCTTCCTTCATGTCATGTTTCACTACTCTCTTTTCATGTAGACTATCTGTTGTGTGTCATCACCCTTTTTGGATATCCGTCTCTCTATAACCTACTTCGTTTTCAAAATTGAATGTATAACAAATCTACTCTTTAGTTCACAAAAAATAAATGATTTATTACATAAGAATACACTTCATAAATCCTATAAGACTGATTAATCTAGTGTCTTTGGGAATTATTTTTATTAAATAATAATTTTAAATAGGAAATACATAAACTTTATAGAAAACATCCTTAGCAAGATCCCACTTAAAATAGCATGGGATAACATGGGGACATACAAAATAAAGGGGTGAGCTATGAAGAGCAGTCCGAGAATAAACATTGAATAAATAATACATGTTAGATGGTACAAATTTCAATGGTGAATAAAAGGAATGATAATCATAAAAATGATCAATAAGACATGATATATCATAATAATCATAAAGGAAACGTGGTAAATGTGGAAACAACATAATACATTACATCATAAACTTAAGTCAAGTCATTATTCCAAGACATCATGGAGGAATAAAGTCCCAAAAATTAATCAGGTTCACTCCATGACCTAAAATTATGTCTAATGAGATTAATCATTATCTAATTCATTGGAGGCCTATATAATTTTGGGTGCACCAATCACATTAATTCCATTCTAATGCTTTAATATGCCACATTAATCATACAATAAGGATTCATTCATCATCATATTTTATTCCATGATTAAAGAGTATAGTGTAAATACATATATTTACCTATTAGAATATTTATTTCTGAATAAATATGAATACCCCTAATATGAAATGGGTATGTTATTCATTACATATTTTTTGGTGAAGAAAGTTCAGTCATATTTCGGCAGTATACAAGTATTACATAAATATTCATAAAATAGGTTGATGTGAGTGAAATGGGTATATCATCATTTGGAAATAAAATGGGAGGCAATAGGGACATGAAAATATATATCCCAACATTCTGAATTGGAAATGTAATTCATAATATCATAATTAAACATTAAAAATGAAGCGAATGAGTGGATCCCTTACATTGAGTGTGTGACTTCAAATGCTTAGGAGGAGCTTTATGAGAGATTGGGGAACCTTTGGAGGAATATAAGAATGGGAGGTAAGTGTATGTTCATTATAAAAGGATTAACAGTAATGATTAGTGGGATCATTTGTGTGATTATATAGGTAATGTGTGGGTATTTCTTTATTATTTCTAAAACATCAGTTTTGGGCTCTATATAATGAAATAAAAAACACAATCATTCCAATGATTTTTTATGATCGTTCATGAAGAAGGGTGGTGGTGTTCATTATTCTATAATTCTAATGGCCTAAATATGTAAAATTTAACCATTTATGGTGTGGATGTGAGTTGTATACTTAAAGAACTAATTTTAAAACAATAAAATATGTTATATGTTTTGGAGGATTCAAAATGGATTGATAAATTAAATAACATAAAAATAAAATCACATTATTTTTCTTAGAAACATATATTTTATTGTGTTTACCCTTTATCTCATTTAGTAAAAAAATTGGTTCATTATGATATCATAATAAACATAGTATATTTACACGATAATTAATTCTTACCCGTAAATTTGACTATCGTCAAAAATTGAAAAAAAAATCGATGTTTGATAATTTTGATCTTTTCATTCTGAAAATAATATTTATTTTAATAAAAAATTATATAGATATGTGAATTTATATTTTAAAATAAAATTGAAGTTTATTGGGAAATGATGGTTTTTGAGAATAATAGTTTTCGAATGCTTAAAAATATAACATTTGACTTCATAAAAATTATACGATCACATATATATATTGTAAAATTATTTAATAATATTATTTTGTTCAAAAAGTATTTATTTTATAAATCCATTAATTCATTAAAATAAATTCTATATTTGAATTTGAATATTACCCTAAAATACACCTTTTGTTTTATTGAATCAATATTAGAGTCATTTATAATGAAACAAATAAAGAAGTAGATGCAACCATTGTTATTATAAAAATAATACTCATATTTTTGGTGTCATGATAAATATCCCTTTCATACATCAAAAAAATTCCTAAGGGTAAGGTGTGTGACATTGAGACTTTCATGGGTTGGTTCAGTGTACATGGGTTGGGTCCTGATCCCAATGGGCTTGATCATCTCCAGTAAATGGTTCATTGAGGATTTCTCCATGGTTCACATACATGTTGGCCTATCATTTTTAAATATGTTGTAGCGGTTTGAACAAGGTATTCTTATGTTGGATGATATTTTTTTCCCTCATTTCATTTCCTTTTTGTTGAAAATTTATTTCACCGCATGTAACCACTTACTTTACCTTTTTGCATAAATAATTTTTGGAGGGATATGTGTTGGTTCACCAATTCATATATGATATCATTTGGTTATAGTATGAACCAACTGGTTGAGATCATCACTTCTTTTTTCTATGTGAAGTATATTTGTTAAAACCCAATATTTATAATAATAATGTGATCCCTATTCAATGGTTATATTATCAATGTTAATTATTATTACTGGTAATTTAAATTTTATTGGATATAATAAAACCAAATAAGTGCTTTTTGTCCTAAAAGAAAATTAAATTATAAGACATATAATTAAATCCCAAGAGGAATTTTATTTATTATAGTTTGGGACATTACAATATTCCACCTTCTATAATTTCAACTTTAAAATTTTATTTTCCTAAAATAAAATAGGTGAGGGTAATTATGTCTCATCACTTCTTCCAATTCACATGTTTCATCTTCAAAATTTTTTTTATTCATTATACATTAACCAGGAGCATTGTCTTATTTTGTATAAAATCATCTCTATGATCTATGAACTTCATCGGATACCCATCAAAAGAAATTTTATCCTTCAATTATACCACATATATATTTATTACATATTAGTGGTCTGGTATGTAATTCCTTGAAAGGGATACATGGAATACATCATTTACATGTGATAGGTTAGGTGGGAGTTCAAGTTTATAAGCCACCGCTCTGATTTGATCAAGTATATCAAATGGAGTGATATATCTTGGAATACAATTTCCTTTTTTTCCAAATCTCATGACCTTATTCCATGGATATATGCATATGAATACAATATATCCAAAATTAAACTCTAGGTATCATCAATGGTTAATAACATAGGTCTTCAATCAACTCTAAGAAAACTTAATGTGCTACTAAATGGTCTTATCCTTTTCCACCATTTCATCGACCATTTCAGAACCTCTTAGATCTCATTCCCTAAAATCACCCTAGCATGAATGTGTTTTGAACCTCTTCCCTTAAAGAAATTCATAGAGATCCATTTGGATGCTTGAGTGGAAACTATTATAGTACAAGAACTATACCATAGGAAGATGTTGATCACATCTTCTTTTAATGTTAATTGAGAATTCTCTCAACATTTCCTCATGTTTCTTAAAAGTACGCTAAAATTGGTCATCATTTTTAGGGTGATAAGATGTTCTAAAGATCAAAATAGTATTTATAACATATTGGAGACTCTTCAACAACATACAGTTAAATATTGGATTTGGATCATATATAATCAATATTGGTGATCGGTGAAACCTCACCACTACTCTAATGTATATCCTTGGAAGTTTATTGAGTGAGAAAACTACTTGAACCATAATGTATTGTGAAACCTTTGTAAGATATTCCACCAAATCCTAGAGATAATTATTTCCTTGTGATTTCTTCAGATGACCTGGGACAAAGTCCATGGTGATTTTTTCTCACTTCTACATAGGTATGGGTAATGGTTTCTTTATCCCCTTGGATTTTGGAATTTCTTCATTCAGTTACTAGAAACAATACATCTTGATGTATATTCTGTCATAACTTTATTCATATTTCCCCATCAATAGTTCACTCAGAAATCTCTATACATCTTTGTGATTCTAGGATGGATAGAGAAGGACGAAATGTGTGCATTATACAAAAAAAAATTAGTCATGATTTGATAATACTCATAGTCGTGAAACAAATATTACAACTCCTTTATCATTAATACTGAAATTTTTGGATTTAACATTAATTATAGATAATAATTTCTTCTATATTCTAACATAATATTTTTGATCATCCTTTATCTTATCCATAATGGATGGTTGGGAAATCATTTGTTAAAGGATTGCCGATGTTTTTTCAATTATGATTCCCATGTCCATCCTTTTAAATTATAATTAGATTAGATCCCACCTAATTATAATCAATGATAGAATTACAAGATCCTCTCAACATAGGGAATCTCACACATTATTCACATTCTAATGATGGAAGTAAATTGAGAAGTCATAGTCACTGATCATCTCTAACCATTTTCATTTGTGCATATTCATCTCTTTTAGTATGGATATATACTTGAAGCCATTGTGATCCATTTATATTTTTATCTTCTCCCAAAATAGATATTCCGTTCATATTTTTAAAGTGAATATCACTAAAATCATATCCAGATCATCCACTGGGCAGATCAGTTTATGAACATCCTATGACCTTTAAGCATAGGCTTTCACATTTTCATTCTATATTAACACATAGCCCTAGCCCTACTTTGAAGCAATTCCAAATACCAAAAAATGTTTTCCACCAGTGGGTAGTGTGATTATAGGTGTATTCAAAAGCAATATTTTCAAATCCTTGATTCTATCTTCACATTCACCATTCCAATAAAACCTTACTCCCTTTTGAGTTATCTCGGATTGGGGGTTTTACACACTTGAGAAATGTCTCTCAAATCATAAATAGTCCCTGAAAATCCAAGGAAACTACATATATCTGTCATAGAGGTTGGCCTCAACCATCCTTTAATTAGAACTATTTTTATGGTTCCATAGATATACCTTTTCTTGTGATGATATTCCCCAATAATGATAAATTCTTCAACCCGAAGTCAAATTTGTTGAACTTGGCTTCAAACTTATCCCTATGTAAGGTCTTTAGAATAGTTCTAAGATGATCCTCATGATCCTACCTTATTTTGAATTATATTATAATATCATCGATATATATTTACACATATTTCTAGAGGGAGTCTATAAAGACTCTATTAATCAATTCTATGAATATATTTGGAGAATTAGTGAGTCTGAATGGCCTTTCTATGAAATCATAGTGCATGTACCCTGTCCAAAAAGAAGTCTTGTGGATATCTTCCTTCTCCACCCAATCATGGTAATACCCAAGCCGAAGATATTCCTTACAAAATTAATGTTCTCGACATAGCAGATCTAATAATTAGTAAATCTATGGTAGTGTAAACATTTTCACATCATGTTACTTTTAAGGTCATGATAATCACTGTAATGGTGTATTGACCCATTCGTCTTCAATAAGGAAAGGACTAGTGCACCGAATGGTGATGCACATGGGTGTATGAAACCTTTTTCCATATTCCACTATATTTGTTTCTAAAACTCCTCATGTTCCCCAACATCTATTATATATGGGGTCTTGGATTATTCTAACAACACAGATATGAGTTAGATATAAAAATCATCCTCTCGACATGGAAGAAGATCATGCATTTCCTCAGGAAACACCACAACATATTCCTTCACAATTGGAATGTCATTAAGGATTATCCTTTCTCAAGACTAAATGATATGAGATACATATTCTTTCACTTTGAGTAATGATATACATGATGTATATTCTGGTGCTAATTCTGATTCATCCACCTCCATATAATTGTACAAAATCAGGGGTCAATTCATGATACAGATAGTGATTTCCTTCTTGCCGATATTAATGCTTTCTCATTATAGGGAAGGTCAATCCCTACACAGAATTACATAATATTATACCAAAGGGAGTATGGTATGTGTTTCTAGGATGGTAAATCTGATATTTTTGATAGATTAGGATTTATACACTCAAGACACAGTAATTTCCCCATTTTCTATTTTAAATGATAGATTTAATTCCATTAATTTTTTTTCTTGTTTAATATTTATACTAATCATCCTTGAAATGATGGAATTTTTTGAACTAGAATAAAAATGTATGTTTCCTATTAATGAATGAATAAATATTGTACTATTCGGTGTGTCATTATTAGTATCTACCTTAGTGGTTCTGATGGAAGAAAAATCTCCCTTCCTTTTGTTGATGTGGATGGCTGTCTCTGAAAACCATTTTTATAGTTAATTGGTTTGAAATGTTTTTTTTCTTTATAGATGAACCAATGATCAATAGACTGTGGTTTTACCAGAGAATTCCTCTCCTACAACTATTTAGTGATTTTATCATGTTGTAAATCATTACCTAGGTTCCATTCCTTCTTAAACAAAAATCAATTCTTAGTCCCCCTTAGGTAGTTTCTGGGGTGCTTCTTTCCACACCTTGGACAAGGGAGATGGTTAAATTCTATTCCCCCAATAGATTTTTCCATCGGACCAACCATAATTAAACTCCACTTTCATCTTCTTATCCCAATGATTCCCTTGATATTTTCTGATCTCAATTTCAACTTTGAAGGGACATAAAACAATTTCTTAATGTCTATCAAAGTCCTGGATCTCTTGGGATTTTCGTACATTAGAGTCTATATGACCAAAGAAGCTGTTAACTTTTCATTTTGTAGTAATGAAAAATCCATATATGTATTGTGGGTGTCTTGTGATATTTTCCTTATAAAACCTGATATATTTTTTATCTTTTTTCAGGATGGAAAGTAAAATCTTCCCATTTTAGATGGATAGTGTAGGAAAAATATTTATCCCAAAAATCTCTATAATTACATCTACCCCATTACTTAAATATCATCCTAATGATTCATATTATTTATCCATGTCCATCATTGAAAATATTTTCCAACTATATGATAAACTAAAAGTAGAACCTTCTCTTTTTGAAAACATTGAAGGTGGGAGAAGATCTTCTGAAAGGAGATTACCCATTACTCTGTGGGTAAGGGATCAGATGATCCATGGAATATCGGAGGAATTTTTTAAATAAATCCCTTAATTGAAACTTGTTATTTTTTGGTGGGGTTTTAGCGATCCTTTGAATCCAATTTTCTATTAAAAACATATGTTCCCATAGAACGTGTCATCATAATGTTTAGGATTACTCCTCACATAAGTTTTAGAATCTTGTTGGAGCAGTTATCACATCAATTTTTTACTTAATTCCTTCTATTTTTATCCATTTTATAAAATATCAAGAAATTATTGGATAATTATTTTTTAACTATTAAACATATAATTGAGAATCTAAAGACATTAAATATAGAACTTCTAAATTTAATACATTTTCTTTACTTTTGAACTTCTAGGAATCAATCTATGTTTTCTGTGATCTATATACTAACATTAATTATTATTGGTAATTTTTTTCTTAATATTGGTTCATAATAATCTTACAAATTTACCAAATAATATCTCAATGTTTTTTCAAACTAGGTTTGCAGCAAGTCTCATTGTCGTTGATCCGTTCCTGGTGGAGTCTAGCAGAACAAGGTGTTTTTGGGTTTTCCCATAATTTCATCTGTGTCGGAGCCACATCTACTTATAGTATCATGAATGGGATTTATTTTATTGATAAACAACATACTAAATTATTACCATAATTATAATTGTTTTTTATACAAAATATTATCCATATGGCCTTTGAAATAGTTTTATATTCTGAATTCCCAAATAACTAAACTTTTCCTTGGATGCCAACTATAATAACAATGATATTTATTTCACTATAAGAAATGATTTATTACATAATATTACACTTAATAAAACCCATAAGATAAATATGTATAGTTTCTTTGGTAGATAGTTATATTACACATCAATTTAAAATTGTAGATACATCATCATTTTTGAAAACTTCCTTAACATGCTTTCACTTAAAAGTGTGTGGGATAACCTGGGGACATACCAAAATAGGGGTGGGATATAAAGCCTAGTATGGAAATAAACATTGCATAAAATTAATAAAATAATACATGATAGATACTATTCATATCAATGAGTAATAAAAGGAGTCAGAATCATAAACATGTACAATGATATGTGATATAGCTTGATAATGACAAGGGAACCATGGAAAATGTGGAAACAACATACAATACAACATCATTAACATGTGTAATGGAAAAATTCAATGAAATCATGATAAAAAAAATTACCATAAAATAATCAGGTCCACTCCTTATCTCAATGTTACACCTCATCATACTAAACATTACCCAATGCATTAGAGAAATATATAATTATGGGTGAACCTGTCACTATCATTTCATTCTAATGCGTAAGTGTTTCACATAGTTCATACAAAAAGGATTCATTAATACTAACATTTTATTTCACAAACGAACAGTTTGGAATACGTAAATATAACTCCAAAATAAAATATGTATAGTGTATAAATTTGAACCCTCTTTATAGGAAATGGGTATGGTATTCACTTTACAATTGTTTTCACATGGAAATTCAGGGTGAAATTTCGACAGCATAACAACCTCAATTAAAAAAATCATCAAATGGGTTGATGAGAAGAAATGGGGTCTCTCATAATTAAGAAATATAATTTTCTTAATTGGTTTATAAAATAAATATACTAACATTATGAATTATAAGTGGAATGCCTAAAATAATAAAGAACCATTAATAGAGCAGTTAATGAGAGGTTCCATTACATTGAGTGTGTGACTTAAAATGATTGGGTGGAGCTTATTGGGAGATTTGGGGAACCATAGGAGGATGCTATAGTGATTGAGGAAGAATAAGGACATGCTAAAAATATTTTTTTGAATATAATCATGAGTTGGGGTGGGGTTATATTGGAAAATAGTGGGGATTTATTTATTATTTCTCAAACGTAGGTTTTCAACTCTATATAATAGAATAACCAAAAAAACTATTCCATGGTTTATCAACATGATATATAAAAAATAGTGGTGTTATTCATTATTTTATACATCCATAGTTGGAAATTAATAAAATATAACCCATGGTGATGTGGAGGATATTCATAGTTTTAAAGAAATATTTTTATAGCCATAAAAATGAACTATTAAATGGAGAGTTCATAATGAATTTAATAATTTAATAAAATAAACCAAATATAAAATTATTTTAAATATAAAATATATATTTTCCCTTGGATACTATTTATATCATTTATCACATCACTTTTGGGTCATTATGATGTTGTAATACACACTGGGTATTTATATGGTAGTAAATATTTATTCAAAAATTCAACTATCTCAGAAAATTATGAAAAAATAAAAGTTAGATAATATTAGAAATCTACATAAAAAAATTAATATTTATTTTAATGAAATAAATTCCTACGTATTTTAATTATCAATTTTAAAATAAAATCGACACTAATTGAGAAATGCTGGGTTTTTTGAAAACAACAGTTTTTGAACCCTTCTAAAAATTAAATTTGACGTCATAAAAATTATATAATAATTTATATTTAACAAAAAATATTTCCTAATAATATTTTTTTAGAAATTTATTAATTTCAAATATACATTAATTCATTTAAATAAATTCCTTAGTTGAATTTTAATATTACACAAAAAAACATTTGGTTTTATTGAATCAAAATAAATATCAATTTTAGAGAAAATATAACAATATTTAAATTTAACCATTATTTTATTCAAAATGATACACATATTAATTCGGTCTTGATATATATCACTATAATACACTATAAAACCATCTATGGGTAAGGTGTGTAATGGTGATACTTTCATTGGGTGGTCTATCGTACATGTTTTGGGTCACGATCTTGATAAGATTTAACTTATCACGTAAATGGTTTCACACCTGTAAATGTAATTGGATACCTGATTGGTATTTTTCATGGAAAATCCAAGAGCATTTATCACCATCAGAAGCTACTATAAATGCGCTTCAATGTGTATGATTCTACGTTTTGAGGCCACCACATCCTTTTTCCGCGTCAATTGGATTTATTAAAACCCTATATTTATACTAATGATGTGATCACTATTAAATGGTAATATTATCAATATTAATGGTTCATAATGGTATATTAAATCCAATAGAATATAAAAAATCCAATTAAGTTAATGTTTTTTCCATAAGAATATTACATAATAAGACATTTAAATAAATCTAATGGGGATTTTTTTATAACCGTTTGGATTGATACAATATGATTATTTAAAATAATTATATATCCCATGAAAAATAGAATTTAAATAATCAAGGTAAATCATTGTTTTACTAAACATGTAATCCCATATTATATCTTTAATATTATCCCATGACACATCAAATATACATTTCTTTTCATTGATAAATAATGTATTTCCAATATTAGCCAATGAAACAATATAGTGAAACTCCTCAACTCATTGTGAATCATTATTATCCTCTTCCTGAATTCCCCATCTCATCATCATAATTTTCAACTCTTTGTGGTCTAATTCACAGAATCCCAAATTCAAATATCCATGTTGATTTTTCATACATAACATTATGACACCATCCCTAAACCCTTCATTGAAATAGGGATGTACGGTTCCATAAACCTTCATTAATATTCATCCTTCATAATCAGAGAATGGTTGTCGGGTTTCATAAACATTAACAAACATTTAACCTACATTATAAAATAAAGGATATATTGTTCCAAAACCATTCTTGATACTCCTCCATAAAACATAGTCCATGTCTTAGTTATCTGAATCCCTATAAATCATTCATAACCCTTGGAGATGAGTGTATCTAGATTAATGTGACACCCTACTCTTAACCATTCATGTTATCCTATCTTGGATATCGTATAAGGTCCCTTTAACCATCAATGCAAGATAACTTTTCCATTAAAAAGGACCTATATTCCTCTTGAACGCTTGAAAAAATATAGTGGAAGTAGTCACCCCAGCGTGGCTCACAATCATACTTAACATATCATTCCCATATCATCTTCCCTAATTCAAGTACATTGAAACATGGCTTATCCTTTCCATGAATCCAAAATTTAATATTCGGCCTTTTTTCTGAATAAATGTCCAATCTATATGAAGCTAAAATAAAACTACATAAGGTCGAAGATACATGACCCTAGAATAAAATATTAGATGTTCCAAGCTATATGACCCTACACTAATGAAATTTAAGTTCCAAGAAATATCACCCAAAACTAGAGTAATAGATGGTTCAAGCTATGTTACCTTAAAATATAGAATTCGTTGGTAAAATGTATCCAAACCTAAAACATATACTATATTGGTCTAACATGTATGATCATATACTATTGATGGGAAGATATGTAATACTAGTGAGGACAAAATCCTGAAAATGGTGGTATAGTAAAAAGATGAGCTTCTTCTCCCTAAGATGTTGATTTTGTGATCTATAAGTAATTAAGCATTTTAAAATATAATAACCATTAATGTGTTTCATATGAAAAAAATAATGTCCTTACCCAATAAAAATATCATTAATAATCTTAAGGAAAAGAATAAGAAAAAATTGAAAAGTCATAAATCTTATAGGGATAATCATACGTACCTAGAAATAGTCAAGTTATGCTACCATGGCCTATAGATTGGGATAAATTTAGACCAATATATCTATCATTGACATATCCACCCGTGTTTATCTTCAAATAAGATGATATTGATTGGAATGTCCCTATTATTTCAACAATGGTGATTATAATAATGTTCATCGTGAACTATTATCATGAAAAATGAGATATGATTGTAGTATTTTAATTTCAATTGGAAATCTCAGTATTTTGGAAAAAGTTGTGTTTAGTGATCTATAGGATACTAATTCATCAATATAGATTGAAAATGGTGAAAGGATAAGGGGATTGATAGAACAACATGTAAATCAAGATATCTTATTCATTGATCCATATAAATGGGGGGATTAATATGTACAACTTGTAGTCTCACCCATAGTACCCAAAATATATGGAGGGTCCAAAATTATAATATTATTATAGAATCTTCTAAGATTATCTCTTGAAGTCCACCAAATTACTTGTTGGGAAATTTATTGATTATATAAATAGATTTATAATCTTAGTCCCTACTTATACGTCCTGTTGTAATGTATTTTCACTAGAAACAAAATCAATCCTAGCCTTATCTACAATTTCAGTGAGTCCATGCTTCTCTGACGCCATCATCACAATATATTTAAAGGTGTATTACCAATGATTTAACTCATCATTGAGCTTTATAATTTTATATCTTGGAACATTGACCAAATTTTGGTGATCCATTATTTATATGTCATGTTGGGAAGCTTCATTTATATCATCATTTACATGTTTCCCTACCAAAGACTAGTCATCCATTTCCAATATCCTCATCATGGGTGAAATATTATACTACCTAAGGGAAACCATGTACGTTACAATATCATGAAGACCCTCATTTTTGATCCATTGATAACCAGGAATATCGAACATTTATCTGAGACATAGATACAATCTGGGCCCATGTCTATATGTGAGGGGCATATACCCGCACCCCTTGGTGATCTCAATGTACGAAAAGCATGGGATTCTACTACATCATATGGATGGGATGCTGAAGTGTAAGAATTATGAATTTATGAGCACATATCCATTATATAAACTATTTATTTCTTTTCAATACTAACTGGGGGTGGCAGTGTCACTTTCATATGATGTGCGACTTTGAGGATTCAATGATGTCCCATATATCAACATAGTCTGATCACAAGCATAGATGGATATATTCATAAAAGTAAATCAAATGAAATGGTATAGACTAGATAATTTATATAATTAATAATGGAGTGATTAATGTCACCCTGAGATTCATCCATTGTTGCTTGGTCAGTAGTGGAATAACTACCAACATCAGCTTCTTCCCAGAGCACATCAAATGTGCTTGGTTGAAAGGTACGGGTTTCAGTTCATTTGTAGTAGATATTATGTTAGGCCCATATTGGACCCCAATTGGTTAAGAATCTCCACGATATTTTGTATATGTTGGAGGTTTTTATCGAAGGACAGAAGGTTCACCCTTCACCATATCAATAGATGACCATTCATTTGAGGAGGCTTGTTGAAGAATTGAAAAATAAAAAAAAATCACGGTAAACCACAAGGTAAATTCCAGAATGGAACATGTATACAATGCATAAGGATTACATATTGATTTTGAGTGAGGGTGATTTAATAAATTGGTATATTTACTCTTCCCTACATTCTTTTTCAAGAACCTTCACAAAGGGTTGACATAAGACATGATTGAGGTTAGTTTTGAAAAGGCATGAGCATTATTGCTTTGGGGTCAACTACCACTACTTATATCAATTCTATCTGACCAAGGAACCATCTAAATTTCCATCTCAATCACTATCTAGGTAAGTCTAAACCTCCATACCCATTGTATAATATATTGGAAATATGAGATGTGAATGGATCTATATAGATTCCTACAATATCTATATGAATATAGATAGATTAGCACAAGGTTGGTGATAATCCTAAAATATGAGGATGACTATAAAGTTGGATCTACCTATTCACTATAGTCATACCAATATACCCTATACCCAAAAATCAATATACTGTTTCAAATCAACATTCACCATATATTGGGTGAATAATATATCTAGCCCTTTCCACTATGAATTACTACATTGAGATTATGGAGGAATGTGTTTACTTTAGAAATCAATTTTTAAAATAAATTCCCCTAGGAGTAGTAACTGTTTAAAATCCCTCTAACTCTTACTCCACCTAGCACATCACCATCTTGGATATTGATCATGAGTTCTATTTTCTCAAATCAACCCTTTTCAATCATTAAATTAGGAAGTCTAGTATGGTTGGAGTGGTCACTACATCGAATGGTGATTCACACATGTTTTTAGTATTCACCAATTCCATATATATAGAACTTGTCTCAATGATGGAGATAAATTAATTTTACAAACCTAGTTATGGGGAATCTCTAGAGATGGTGATATAATTGGAAATTGTTACTTACTAGGCCTCTAAATGTTTCCTCTCTCAATCATTAGTGGAAACCCAATGGCCTTCATCACAAATATAGTTACCATCCCATATTGGTATGATCAAAACTAGGCATCACCATAGGATTTGGAGAGGCCAACATTCATTTCATCTAAATATAAGGTTTCCTAGGTTCTATTTCCCTCCTAGTAAATCACAAATAGTAATCATGAGGTTTTTTTTATTCCTTACTAACCAAGTGTGAGGCGGAGTTAGACTTCTTGTTTGAACACACTGAAACTACCACTAGAATCATAATGGTCTTTTCCACATGAATAGGATCATTCTATTGATTAGAGTGGATTTAAATCCATTTTTAGTAAATATGAAATATAATTTTATCAATGTAAATCTAATATTTCATGATAAATAATAGGTCATGTCGGTTAAGGATGCTCTATATTTCTAATTTCATCAGCAAGACAGCCATGCCACCAATGATACATAGAAAAAACGACTTGAACTAGGATACTGGAATTTATTAAGGATAATAAAATTAATAACCTCCCATATGGGACCTATTTAACCCCATAACACATATAAGGGGATAAAGATTTGATATGGGGGGCTTCCTCATTAGTATTGGTGTATTTAGTGATATAGTTTATCCAATATGGGAAAGGCCATACTAATATGTATCCCCCTTCAATTTGAACCTCCATAAAAAATGTAGAGACTATAACTCCATAAATCTATAAAACTAGAATAAATTAACTTATTAGGTATATTTCTAGAATTATATCCCACTAAATAGGTCAGTCATCTTGGGAAGTGACCTTCCACCCCCTCCCCCAATTGTTGAATAATCCTTCTTCAACTATTACCCAATAGGAACCCTCTTCGACAAAAGATTCTCATTATGTAATTTCATTAAGATTCTTGTATTGGGGAACATGGTGGCTCTTATTGATGAAAATGAAATCCAATAAATTATATGGTGTTTCCATACCAAATAGTATTCCTTCCCAAGGTATTTCTTGGCTAGTTTAGTCAGATAATTTTTAATAGGGGGCCCTCTCTACATCATCCCATGAAAACCATGGGTAGAGAAATTATTTAATGTATCTCAATATTAGGGTGCCCCAAAAATTATAAATATCCCTGACATTGATGCTGACCTCACCATGCATCATATACATTGTGTTCAAGCCTAGAATCTATCCACATGACAATAATTTCATGATAACATTACTGTGTTATGTGACGATTTGAGAAACCCAAACATCTTCATACACTCCAATATATTTCAGATCAAATGTAAATTATGTTGTAGTGTAGTGAAAATAAAATTTCCATCCCATTTTTTAGATCCCAAAGGGGCCTTCATACCTTGAGAGGGGTAGTGGAATAAATCATGTTCTAAATATTATTTTTGAAATTCTTCCACTTTCTATTGACCACTTCATTATATAGTTCACATTGATTTCTATTTTTTGATTATATTTTTCTAATCATTTCTTAATTTATCTAATAATGATGAATATAACGTAAATAAGGAAATAAAAAAGGACACATAGATTTTTAAATGGTTCATGCTGGCTAGGCTACACCCAAGGAGTATACAAATACAATGTTCTGATGCACCAAATTTTATATGGCATACTAGCAATTCAAGGTTTGGGCTAGATAGCCTTTATGCCTAGGATCACTTCCTTTTCATTTTTGAGGGTCGTATCACTACTTCCCAAGGGCCACTCCATAAATCTATCCCTTGATGATTCACTACCAGTGGATGGGATAACCTTATTCTTATTCCTTTTCTCACAACACTTTAAATGGTCCACAAACAGTTTATGGACAAGTCGGTACATTCACTATTTGTAATTAAGGAACACTCAATAGTCTGTAGATTATCTATTGAAGTTATTTATATTATTCTCTATTTGTTTTAGGAAAAACTAATGGATGAAAGACTTCCACTTTCCAGAAAACAATAATTCACTTTTATTTACTATAAAAACAGAAATCACCTCCACTTTAGAAATATTTTCAATAGTTTCCATGTCTTTTGTAACGTCTCATATTTTACATGTACTATTTTTGGATATTATACGGTTTGATTTAGAGACCTAGAGCAGAGACATAATGTGACTCTGATGTCCGGTGTTCCCTAAATAAAAGTTTGTAAAATATTAAACATTTAATAACACACACACACACATTTTTTCTAAAAAAATGAAATAACTAATTAATGGGTTCTAGGATTAAAAATACTGGGGTTTTGTTGATCTCAGAATGGATTCTTTACCATAGTTGTGATTTAACTTTAGTCGGTGTGGATTATTTTTGGAAAAGTTAACATGGGATGTATTGTGCATAATATAATTTAAATTCTTTTTATGTAGTGGTTGAAAATATTTAAAAATATTGTTATAGATTATTTCTAGGCTTAGATTCATAGCCCTAGAAACCATGGAGAACCATTGGAGAGAGCTTTGAGCATTCTCTCTCAAGCGACGGTGACAGATCACGGATCAAGGACTGACACACCTCAAAATAGAAATATCCTACCTAAGACAACATTGTGGTATCCATTCTTCATTAGTGAGCAATCAATATCATGGTAGGGCTTCTTATATGGATTTTATTTCTCAATTATTTAATCACCTGATGAATGCTGACCAATCAATAAAATTATTGATCCACAATTGCGTCTTGTTTTCAAGATGCATTTTATTTGTGGGTTTATCGGCATTAGATTGGAGAAAATTTCATTTTTTTAATTTATTTTTATAATGGGGATTAACTAAGATCAACATGAACATTTATTCAGGTTCATCCCTCCAGATTTTGGTTCTTTTCACCCCCACTTTCTTATGTTATTCATGAATTCCTTATTTTCTCCCCACGCTTTGAAACCCTTTTGTGAAAAATCCATCATTCTTCCCCCGATTATAGGTGAGATGGTACAAAACAATGGATCTGGGATCAACACGTCACGATAGAGGTGAGACGGTGATAGTGGTGATGCAATCTAGCTAGAATTATTGTTCTATGTGGCTCCGATATGGTAGTTGGCAACAGTCTGGTGAATTTCTAGGGAGGTAGAAAGTGGCATCCTTGATCATGGTTTCTGTCGGTCTGGTGAAGTAGTGGCATCAACAAACTAGAGCAGAAGCTATCTGTGTCATAGGAGGTGGAAGTGTATTCACTTTAAGTGGTGGAATCATTGTTGATGTGTGATGTGACAGACGTGGAGGGACGGTTAGGCCATCAAAGGTGGATGCGGTGGGTCTCACGGGGTACGTCTGAGGAAAGCAGGTTGAATGGAGTGAGTGGAGTGGAGTGGATGAAGCAGAGTGAAAATTATAGAGAATTATGGGCTAGGTGGAATAGGTTGGGCCATGAGTATTGGACCATGAATCGAGTTGTACTTGGGTTGGACCAGAGGTCACTGGGATGAAGGTGGCCATGATAGACTGGGAGCAACAATAGCAGTATTTTCTGCGAGGGGCAGTGACCACGCGATCGACCATGATGATTAGCCGTAATTTTCAACATGTAGCATGAATATGGTCGAAAAGACCATTTGGCCAATCTAGATTTTTAGTTGACCGACTGTGGTGGTAGGTTAGACCTACTATGATGCTAGGTCCACGGGCCCTTGTAGCTCAGTGGGTGGTTTTGGTCAAATGAGCATAACTCTTAAAAGGAGTGCCCAATCAATGGGCCATCTAAGTCATTGAAAACCATACATTATGATGATCTTTTTTGATATGTTTTGAGTTATTAGTTTGTACCAATATATGAATTGAGTGTTCAAATGGTTATTTGTCAAGACGTTTTAGCATGGTGTTACTTCATCATCACTAGATTGCAATCCGCTCTATAGGAAGAGTCTCAAATAAATTACAGTATCCCTCTCTGAGACTGGAGCGTGATCCTCTATCACCCCTAGTGGAGTCTGTGGAATTGTGTATCATCCCTGAATAGGGCGATGATCCTCTATATAGTGGGTCACAACAGTAGGGTATGTGGCATCCCTAGGTTGGTTCTAGGCGTGATCCCCTACATAGTGGGTTTATCTAGATTGGGTATGTGGTATCCCCCAATGAGTCTATGTATTATCCATGGTGCCCTTGGTTAGTTCTAAGAGGCACCCCCTATCTATGTATCACAATCTTACTTAACCAATATGTTATCCATGGGTAGGGACCAATGAACTAGACCTCTCTTGTGATTGTCTCCAATGATATCATGTCTCAAGGAGTGAGTTCTCCCAGAATGGGCATGCTTCAAGAATATTCTTGTGGATAGTAGTTGGTTGTGACCACCTGATTGAATGGTGTTTCTCATGATTATATCTATATATTGATGTTATATTTTCAGTATACATATACCTATATAGAGCTGACTGTACTTTCTTTTGTGGTATTTTTTTGTGTTATTCCATTGTGGTATTGCTTTGTGGTTTTGGGGTGTCCTATTGCGTATTTTTATACTCACCCTTTCATGGGATTTTCATGCATGTGTCATGTCTTGTGAATATGAAATACCATTTAAATGTGTCCTAGGAAGACTGGGAACAGATGGTTCTTAGTGAGTTTAGACATACAAAGGTGTGTTCTTGAGGATTTTAGACTGATATACGAGTAGCATTGTATATAGGTTGGAATTGGGTTACAGACTCTTTGTCTTGGGATTGTATTTGTCCTTGTTTACATTACAATACTTTTACTATCATAATATATTATGAGATCTTAGTAGTATGCATGTGTTTCTTACTTAGTCGTTTTTACATTTCATCATATTTTGGTATGTAGATGTGTGCATGTGTACATGTACATAGTGTAATGCCTCCCATTTTTTAGGATATTCATACTTCATGCTATTCACGAGCACTTCACCTATTATAAGAGGGAATGGGGTAGTCACAACATGTGCCCCTCTAAGAAGGGTTATGACATAGTGGTATCAGAGTAGGTCAGTTATATTTTAAGACCAAGAGTTTGTGAAGTTGGTTTGGGGAAACAGTGTTATGTGGTTTGAGTTTGGATTTCATCCCAAGTACTCTAGTGTTGGAGTGGTGGTCAATGTATCTATACACCATGAAATTTATTTCCTTCATTTTGACTTGTTTCATTAAATCACTAATTACGGGGGGGAAAACAATGGTACACGCATGATATATGAGTGGTTGTGTTTTCCATGTCCTTATTCAGTCATCTCTCTAGATATACTCTATTGACCATGGTACATCGTGTTTTGTTATTGGATTCCTCCACATAGGTTCCCCGCTAAGATTTGATTACGTGATATTGAGGATGATCTACCTAGTGATAATAAATTATTATAGGGTACCATATAAGAGATATCACCACCATGTGGTTTACCAACTACACTACCACCCGTTGAGAAGTAGGTATTATCAGTACTACCAACTGATGATGCCCATAGGCTGAGTGTGTTGCATGAGGTTCTATGGAAGAACCCTCCTAGGTTTCATGGTGAGCTAGATCCCCAGATGATTGAGGATTTTCTAGAAGCAGTCACCCATGTTTTTCTTCTTGTGAGGATGAATGTCAACCAGATGACAGTCCTCACAGTGAGCCTTCTTTAGGGCTCCGTGGGGTGATGGTGGAGCTTGGTGACTCAATCACACAAATAGAAACCCCTCTCTTATATAGACATCACATAACTATTTATATATGAGTTTTATCCGGCCATGTTGTGATCAATATGCATTCATGATCTCATGCATCTTCAACATTGTAGTATTACTGTGGCATAATATTGAAAAAAGTTTATAGACCTTTCACGCTACTCCATGTACATGGTACAATATCAGTTTTTTAGGTCTTGAAACTTTGGTCAAGGATTATGTCAGGACATCATATAATCATTAGTATCCCTTAGAATTACTACCTATTTTGGGGTACTTAATTGAGCTCGAATAGTGGGGAGTTTTCTAGAGAAGAATACACCAGTAATATGAACTAGAATTGGGAACCATGTAGCTAAGACCACAAAATAAGGGAGCTAATACTCATCATATTGATCCAAGAGGGTTAGTCGCTTTATGGGATGATCCCATGCCTTGGGGATAGTGGTACGGAGGTCCCAGGATAGCTCGAGTCTTCCAAGGGATATTCTATGTTGCTCATGTGGTCGTTGGGGACATCTAAAACAAGATTTCCCGACTATCATACATCTGTTCGAGATACGATTGAGGGACTGCCAATAAAGAGACAAAGATAGGAGTAGGGTGGTCTGCATGGTTGTTGTTAGGGAAGAATTTTAGGTGTGAAAAAAGTAGGTGGTCAGAGGTTTAAACTATTACCACCACACCACCTTGTGGTCTACGCTAGGGTCATGGATCTGGTGGTTAGGGATGAGGCCAACTAATGGTGGTAGTGGCTTATGACCTCAGAGATCTAGGGATGATACGAGGTACAATTTCTATCTTTTCCACTTTAGCTATGTTTTTGAATGACACTGGTGCTAGTCCTTCCTTTCATACTGCAACCATTTTTCAAGACTAAGTGATTCTAATTGAACCTTTGACTAGACCCTTACGCTTAGAGAGTCGCATGGGAGGAGATTCGATGATCACACACTATTGCTGACAGTGTGAGCCTAATCTTGGAGGTGAGAGTTTTGATTGGGATCTCTTGGTAGCAGTGTCAAGGCCTTACAACAACATTCATGGTTTGAACAAGTTATCCATGGTTCATGATTAGATTAATTATTTCTTGTGTAGAGTGTGGTGTGTCTGTAGTGATTGAACCAGGTTTTCCTTTGTTGGGGAAAATAAAATATAAGCATTGAATGATGGAATCTCACATAGGAGGGTGCAGCTGATTACTCATCATTTTTCTAGCCTCACCCTCATTTTAGTAGATGATATGTGTCCTTAGTTTCTTATAGTAGTGGTGTAATATGAGGAAGACCTTTTTTGAAGATCTTCCATGTTTACATCCACATAGAGATATTGAATTTGACTTTAATCTACACCATGAGATGACATTGATACCTAAACATGCATATCAGATGGCTCCCATAGATCTTGGTGAAATAATAGTGTTGTTGGAGGACATTATGAGGAAGGGATTCATGAGACACATTGTTTCATCATGGGATTCCCCAATTTAATTTTCTAGGAAGGAAGATGTGATCATGGGGATATGTGTGGTTTTTGGACACTTAATCTAGGTTACCATAAAGAATTGGTATCCACTACAGAGGATCGATGACCTCTTTGATTAGTTGAAAAGGATGTGATGGTTCTCGAAGATTGATCTCTGATCTAGCTATCAACATCAATGATTAGAGGATGATGATTTATGGAAGACGACCATCAAATGTCGTTATGGTCACTATGAGTACATGGTGATTCCATTTGGTGTCATTAATGTCCCAAAGGTGTTCATGGGACTCATAGACTATATCATTCAGCCTTACATAGACCAATTCATAGTGGTCATCCTTAATGAAATCCTAGTGTACTCAACGTCCTAGGAGGAGCATGAGCGACACATTATTATGGCCTTAGAAACACATTCAGATCACCAACATTACGAGAAGAAATAGAAGTGTCAATTCAGGATTAGAGAGGTCCATTTTTCTCAAAAAGTCCCCTCAAAGGCAATGGTTGTAGTGGATCCAGTGATGTTTGAGGTATTGCGTTCATAGGATCCACCCAAGAGTGTTACCAAGGTGTAGAAATTTAATGGATTAGAAGGCTACCCACAAAAGTTTATACATGACCTCTCCAAAATAGTAGCACCCTTGACAACTCTGAAATGAAAAGAGAAGCATTTTGTGTGGATAAAGAATTTTGGGAGTGATTTTAGGAGAAAAATATGAGATTGAAGAGAACTCCCATATTAAATTTACAGGAGGTATGTGTTGAGTATAAGGTATTTTCAGATGCATTAGGGACTGATCTCGGTTTTGTCCTAATGCATGGACAAGATGTGACTACTTATGGTTCACAGTAGTTGATGTGGAATGAGTAGATTTACAAGACTCATGATCTTGAGTTACCAGCGGTAGTCGTCACATTGAAGATGTGGTGACACTACCAAATGTGCGATCGATTTATCTTCTACTCTAATCATATGAGTCTTAGGTATATCATCTCTTAAAAGGATCTGGACTTGAGATAGTGGTTATGTGTAGAGTTTCTCCAGGAATATGACATTGAGATTCCCAATACTCGTATGAAGGGGAATGTGGTGGGAGTTTCTCAATATAGGAGATCTAGATTTCAGTTTCTGAATGATGCATCTGATAAGTTGGCTTTGTTGAAGATATCCTTTGTGGATAGAGTTGAAGAATCTTACCAATATTCCATTTTTTTCACCCCTTCATTATTACAGCGAGTCATGGAGGCAATGCTTTAGGATACAGACTACATAACCATATGTGCTCAGGTGTTTATAGGGAATACTCTTGATGGATACTAAATATGTGGGGAGCACATCATTCTTTTCAGTGGACACACTGTAGTACCAGTGGAGATGTTGAAGGAGGAACTGATGGAGATTAATAAATACCCATTTTCGGTTCATCTAGGTATCGAAATGATGTACCAGGACCTGCGACAATAGTTTTGGTGTTCATGGATGAAGATTGGAGTTCCAATGTTTTTCCCTCAAAGCCTTAATTTTTGTCATGTGAAAGATGAGTACCATGTTCTAGCTGGTTTAGCTCATCCCCTTGAGGAACCAAAATGGAAGTTATATGGGATATTGACGGACATCATGATGGGTTTATCCATAATGAAGATTACATATTTTTAGTCACGGTGGTAAGATGTCTCTAAGGTTCATCGTCCCTTTCCATTTATTTCGTAGAGTTGTTGAGGTGTTTCACTACATGGATCTACCGATTTAGTTAGATCGGTAACAAATCATCTTCCATGTTTCACAGCTGTAGTGTTATGTGCATGAACCATCGCATGAAATCAACTTGGGTGAGCTAGACATCGATGATGGAGAGCATTTTTGGAGTGCCCAGTTGAGGTTGCGGATCGGTAGGAGAGGATCCTTCAAGGGAAGTAGTGTACGTTCAGGGGTATCATGGTAATCTCCAGGATGGAACATGGGAGTGGGAGGATCGTATTCATTCTCAGTCCCCTCATCTATTTTATTACCCCCTATTTTGGATATTATGGACGTAAAGCCCCCTAGGTGGGGAGAATATAACAAGTCAAATTTTCTAAGTAATATTTTTGGATATATAGTGGTTTTATTTTCAAACTAAGAACTAAAACACTGTGTGATTATGATGTTTGGTGTGCCTAGAATATATCATTGAAAAATATTAAACTTTTAATAGCACATGAATTAATTTTTTATAAATAATGGGAAACAATACTTAAAGGTGAGACTAGTTCAAATAATTTAGGGCACTGTTGAGCACAAAATGGTATCTTTATTCTACGCATGAATTAAAATATTTTGGTTCAGACCGTTTGTGAAAATGCAATCACGGGACGTAAATGGAATAAAATAATTTAATAAATTTTTTTTTGACACACTGGTTGACAATATTTAAAAATATTTTTATGGAGAATATCTCAGGTTAGCTGAATAACCCTAGAAACCATGGAGAACAATTGGAGATATCTTTGAGGATTCCATCTTAGGAGATAGTGATGGATTGTGGATCAATGACCGATGCACCTCAAATTAGAATTATCTTGCCTATGAAAATGAAAAGGTGGCCATTATTCATCAGAAAGTGATCTAAATCATGGTAGGTCTTATTGTCATGAATTTCATTCCCTGTTCTTCAAATCTATAATGAACTTGGTCCAATCAAAAAACATATTAATCCAATGTTTGTTCAGTTTGTGCGGTTGGTTAAATTTTTCAGAATATTGGGATTGTATCCAAGAAGATTTCTTTCTTTCTTTAACAATTCTAACGATGAAAAACCCATAAGGAATCTAACATTGATTGAGGTTCATCCCTCTCAATTTTTTGTGCTTCTCTCACCTGATTTCTTTTGTTCATTGTGATTTCTTGATTTTCTCCCAGAACTTTGAAACCCTTTTGTGAATGATCTATCATTATGCCATTGATTCTTCACATAATGATCTGGAATCGTGGTCCTGGGATCTGATCGATGCAAGAGAGTTTAAACAGTGATGGTGGTAATGTAATATAGTGGGAATGGAAGTCTGGTGTGGATCTATCTTGGTAATAGGTGGCATTCTGGCACATATCTAGCAAGGCAATAGACAGTTGCCAAGGTGGCACCTTCAACTTATCCGGTGAGGGGTGGAATTAGTATCCTATGGTGGTGGTGGTCGATGGTGTAAAAGGCGGTGACAATGACGTAGGAGGAAGTGATTTGGGTTTTTTAGGACATGGTGGACACATATTGCTTGTGGGTGAAGAAAAGTTAGACATGGCGAGGATCAGGTGGTGTGGTTGGCCCAGGAAGGCTATGATGACAAGGCCGAGCTGAGCAGGCCGAGGGGAGCAGACTAGGAGGAGTTGGGTGGGCCTGGCAGAGCAGGCTTGGTCCGGTGGGATCGTTCAGGCTAGGTGGTTTGGGCCAAGAACTACGTTGGATCTAGGATAGAACCAGGGTAACTGAGATGTAGGAGTCCATTGTCGACTGTGGTATTCGAGAATGAGTTCTGGAAGCATGAGATGCCTAGAGGTGTAGCAACCACATGATCAACTGTGATGATCAACCATAATGGTCCACCACAAAGGTGGACCACAGGTACAATGACCATGTGGTTGATCTTCATGGTAAGTTGACTGACCGTTGAGGTAGGTCTGCATGCCCTGATAGGTCTGCATGTGGTTTCACTCAAATAACCATATCTTCTAAATGCAACCCTGAATAGATGAGCCATCTAAAATGTTGAGACACTATTATTGAGATAGTCATTTGTGGAAGGGAGATGAATTTTTAGTTTGTAGTAGTATATGTTTATAGTGTTCCCCTGGTCCTCCCCTCGAGGGTTCATTACGAAATTACATCTACATCAATGAATTGTAATCCCCTCTAGAGTCCATGTCTTAGATAGAGTATGGTATCCATCCCTAATATGGTAATTAGGTCCTATATCTCCCATAGTGGATTTTATGGAATCACCTAACCTCCTCGAATAGGGCATGGATCCTCCATCTATGTGACACATCGGTAGGGTTAGTGGCATCCCTCGGTTGGTCTTGGACATGTTCCCCTACGTAGCGGTTGGATCCATATTGGGTACGTGGTATTACCTAGTGATTTTGGGTGTGATCTATTTTATAAACATTTCTGCTCTTTTTGTGACCCCCTTTCTCGGTATTATTGTCATCCTCGACTAAGATATTCCCTTTTCCAATTTTCTAGACCTCTTTGTGAATGTCTCCATTGAAATCAGGGCTCTAAGAGTGAGTTCTATTAGAATGAGTGTGCTTCAAGAACAGTTCTAGGGATTTCATTTTTATTTGAAATACTGATGGTGTGTTTTTTCTCATCAGTATATGTGGATATTATTTTAATATGTGTTTTAGACATATTCCTATGTTGAGATAGATATAATTTCCTTTATGGTATTCTTTAACTGTGTTATTTTTTGGTATTCCTGTTTGTTTTTTCATTGTTCCTTCAGAGGGTCCTACTGAGTTTTTTTACAGTCAACCTTGAATGAGATTTTCCCACCCATTTAGTTTCTTTTGCCAATGATACACCTTTTGATAGAGTCCTAGGTGAATTAGTACCAAACATTTCTTAGTGAGGCCAGAAAAATTGGGGTTTTTTCTTATGGATTTTAGATAGTAGTCCCAGTACCGTTACTTCTAGGTTGGACGTGTGTTACAGACTCATTATTGGGGGCTTGTATTTAGCCCTTTTTTACTTTGTAGTACTTTTACTATTATACTTTATTGTGATATCTTAGTGGTATGCATGCATTTCTTACTTAGTGGTTATGCATTTTAGCATTGTGTGGATTGGAGATGTGTTTGTGTGTATAAATACATAATAAAATTCCTCCCATTTTGTGTGAAATTCCTACTTGGGGCTAGAAAATAGTCTGTAGAATGTTGGAGGTGGGAAGGGGTTGTCAAGGCATGGGTCCCTCTGGGATGGGTCGTGACATATTCCTTTCATTAACTTGAATTTAAGAGCATATAAAGTCATTCAATACAATTTTTTCATAGGTGAAGATCCTATATCGGCTTATTCTCTATAAAAATATTGATATGAAAATGATATAGATCACGGAGTAATGTAGGTTTGTTTCATCTTATGCAAGATTTTTTGGTGATACCCCTTCACGATACCCTGGTGCGTAACCCTTTGCATGAGATCCTTCCACATAACTCTTTTAATGGGATCCTAGAGTGTAACCCCTTGCACAAAATCTTAGAGGGTAACCTTTTGTGTGAGATCCAAGTGAAAAAACTTGTGTTAATATCATTAGCTTTAACTTTTCATGTTATATTGGCATGTACCCTTGCATGAGATCTTGTAACATACCATTTTTAGGATTCTAGTGTGTACCCTTGCGTGAGATCCTAGTGTGAGGCCCTTTTGTGCTTTATATGAGATCCTAGTGTGAGAACCATTTTGTGATTTTCTACAAGGCCTTTTGTAGATCATCTTCAAAACTTATGTGATTTCAATCGTGTATACTTCATCATGATATATTTCTTTAAACATCCAATGCATGATCTTTCTGTGAGACTCCATCTCATATGCTGCTTCAGATATGTCTATTAAAAAAACATCAATAACCACTTATATATGGTTCCTTGGCTATTTATAGGTGATATTTTATTTCCTTAACTATGAAAATCATATACAACCATCCATTCTGTCGACATGGCATCATGTGATAATTGTGATCCTACAATGACATCATAAGTCAATATTATGAGGGTTTCTGATATTGTAACTTTGTTATTTGTGAAGTTTGTCATAAGATCCAAAGGCAATCTGGATAACTACATGAGATCTCTACCAGGATTCCCAAAGACAATTTACAACTTTAAGAGATCTCTCCATAAGATCCTTTTACCAACATGTTTTTTCCTCATTAATGTAATGAATATCTTAATACGAGATCAATTCATAGTTTCATGCTAAATGAGATCAGTGAAAAAATTCAAACATTGAGAGACTACAAATATCACCCTCACATGAGATTATAAATTCCTTATTTCATGTGATCCAACATTTCACCATTCGTGTGATTCGACATGAGCACATTCTTGAGGTTAAATTTTTTTCCCTTGCATAAGATCTGAAACTTTGTCTTTCGTGGGGTATAACATATTCCCCATTCGAGATCATAAATTCATACTTTCATTAGATAAATTTTTTCCATCATACAGTATTTGACATTCACTCTTTCATGAGATCAAAAACTTATCCACTACACAAGATTCGAAATTCCGGATTTAGGGAGATCAAAGATTTTTTTCCTTGCATAAGATCCGTTGTTTTACACTTTCATGATATTGGTTATCTCACACTCAATATTCATATCTTCCTGGAAAACCATCATCCATCAAAATATTCAAACCATATCATCAAACACAATCCTACCAAAATCACCATCGAGATAGATTTTTCCTAACAATATCCCATTTGGGATTTTTTGACAACACTTTACATTTTGATAACACTTTAAAGATTCTTCCATATTCTACCAAAAATTATCTTCTTGATGTTCCAATAGAGATCATTGATTTATTTAACACTAATTGTAAGCCCAAAGGTTCCATTATTGGTGTGAGAAATAATAATAGAATATAATGTTCATTAGTGAATCACTTCATTACCAAAACAATAAACTAATTTCATCATGGACTTCATCTTTCATGGTATCTAACATTTGATCAATCATCTTTATCATCAGCATATTTAAAACCCCCTACTTCACTGCTCCACCTAATAGCTTCTCCCTATATCTTTATAAATACGTTTATCCCCTTATATATCCACATTTTATCCCCCTTTAAAAAAACAATATGGCACTCTTTTCTGGTCTACAATATGGTAATGAACAAATATCAGTAGTTTAGGAAAGAACACATCATTCCTTAGGTGGAGGGGGTCCCACACACACACATTTTCAAGTGTTGGGAGTCATATGAACACCAAGTGTCATTTGATTCCTATTGAATGTAAATTTTTTTTATTTCTTCCTCATAATTTATGACTCATATTGATTTGTTGGAATTTACTCTAACTTCACAATCCCATGCTCCACCTACTCCTTGAAAAAAATGATACTTGATTTCAATGCGGTTTTTCCTTAAATGATAGACTAGATTTTTTCAATTAATTATATCATATGAATTTTTTTCTAAATACCTATCATATAATTTAGATAAATCTCCCCATTTCACATAGAATTCAATAAAGGATTTCTATAATTAAAAATTTACTCCCCCTTTGTCAATGATATATATTAAATAGATTTTTTTAATCTAAAAAATCATGAGGGGAACACATTATTCTTTATGTCTTAAAATCTAGATACAGAGATATTAAACTCCCTATCTGTTCATGATCATAATCAAATCTCATGGGACACCATATATTGAAATTTGAACACCATAATGCTATATCAACTATATGAAATTTCACAATTTCCTCAACTTATCCAATTGGAATTTAAACTATTATTATATTATAACAACTTATTATTTGATCCATTTTATTATTTTATACTTTCACATACTATTATATTTTTATAAATTGAAATTACCACTGTGAACTGAGTCAGTGATAGTCCTCTAATCCTACTGAGTAAGAACTATTTGTAGGAAACAAGTGTTTAATCCAATAAATGTCAATTCTCTCCATATCACTCACTTACATGCATGGATTCTAGAAGAATTCAATTATTTAATTCTTTAGAGGACACTATTTTCATATGTGGATATATCACCTACTGTGTTTGTCCCCATGTCTTTTCAAAACCTTACTTCTCCCCCAATCTATATTATCCCAGTGGAAAAATAAAACTTCTAACTGAGACATGATAGTAATGATGTAATATTCATTGAACATGGAACTACTAGATCATTCATGTATAGCTTTGAAAACTCTCTAGTTTCACATTAGGATATTAATCAAAGAATTTCATTTTTAATAAGGTCACAAACATCATATAGATATTTTAAATAAATAGTTATTTATAACAACACATGTCGATCTAGTATAATTTGTAAATTTCATGAGTAAAGATTCTTCTGGTTTCATATATCTCCTTCAGCCAATGCAGCCATTCCTTTTCAGCACACACACCCTTGGGATCCTATATCCCCTATAGTCATGTACAACATCAATTGATATATTAAAAAATTAACAAATTGGGAGAGGGTTCCAATATAATCTTCAATAAGAGGATTGTGGTTCATATTGATAGATAAATCATTTGATTCTTTCTTCTAATGTACTGTACTGTTTTTTTCTTGTTCCAACTACCTAACCAACTTCAAATACTTTTTTGATATGACTATGAATTCATTACAAACATGTTGAGTCTTCTTCTGATATTTAAATTATTTAGGCTTTTACTTTTTCACAATTTGGTGTATGAACCCATTAGTAGAAATATCTTTCCTAGATACTCCACCAATATTATATTTTTTGGAAATCATTATTTGTGTAGAATTATTTCAATGTGTCACCTTCTCTTGCTTCTTCATCCATTTTGGTGTCTTTATCGTACCTTCACTACTCTCCATGTGGATTGAAATGCGAATATTTCATGGCGTTATTTTTTTCTTTTTTCAGTTATATAATCCATGTCATCATTTCTTGTTGGAGTTCAGTCTTATACAAAATTTACATTATTCTTAATCACAATTGGATCATCTCCTCTCTTATTCTTCAAGGTTTGTTTAAATTATTTTCAAGAGATCTATTGTGAGTGTAATAGATTATGTGATTGATAAAAATTTTGTTGAGAACCTTGTGATCCCCATATAGGTGTAAACCAATTTATCAACTAATAATATTGTATTCAAAAGTAGGGTTTTTTATACACATACAAAGATAGGAATTTAATTCTGGATTCATTATCTATCCCTTATTTCATCCCGCTAAAAAGTCTTAGGAATTCCATGTGATTTTAATTTATAAAACATATTTCATTAATGAAATACCTCATTTCATCATTACATGGATTCCTATTTGAGAAATCTATAGATATTATTCTATCATTGAGCCCCTGGGAATCTATAGAAATACTCATAGTCTTTTCCTATCATCCACAATAATATAATTTGATGAATTCTTTCATCTAATAGAGTTTCCTTTCATACCATTATATTAGATTCTACTTATTCTCTTATGTATAATTATTTCAATCTTTACAATATGAAATATATTCCAATGCATTGAAATAAAAAACATGAAATATAACCACGCATCCCACAAAAATAAGAAATTATTTCATTACATTCTATAAAATCATTTTTAGGTCTATTTCTAGTATTTTTAGGATTTTCTCTATTGTCGGAATTGTTCATGGATATATTACTCTCATTCATGGGAAAGGCCCCATCATATACTATAACATTTTTTTTAAAAAAACTACAAGGCCTTTATGATAATACAATCATTTCATGTTATTTTGATTATATAGAATAAATTTTTTCATATAATTATCACATGTCAATGGTTATTAAAATATTAAGTGACAATGATCCTTAAATTTGGGATTTCATTTGGCATTATATTTCTCCACTTATTTCCTGACCAGTTCTATCTCATCTCTCAATTGTTTAATCTTATTATCTCTTGATTTAATCTAAAGAATTAAGTTATCTCTTGAGATTCATCCCTCTTGTTATCTCATATTCTTATTCTAATGATGGATTATCCATCATATCATATTTCAAATTTACATTAGAATTCATCGGAGTAATAGAATCAATTCAACATGAATTCACATGAATTTTAATTTTACTCTCTTGAACAAATTCATCTAGGTTTGTAACAAAAGATTCATTTTTATCATTTTAATTAAGAATTTTATCTAATTCTATATTATTTCACACATCACTCTCTATTAGTTGTATTAGTTATTAAACTCTAGTATTATTATTTCTTCTTTGAACTATGGACAATTCAACAATCCTTTTATTTAATCCTTTTATATATTGGAATTCAATTTCCTACACTTTGATCTGAATATCATTGGATTTAATTTCTTAATCCTATTTATGATCAACTTCCATTGTTTTGTAGAAACATTAATCATTTTTCCATCATTGAGTTTCTTTATCATCAACTTTTTGAGTAACACATAGAATATTAAGTTCATCTCACATTCATGTATCATCATTGGGTGAGTATATATTTTCTCTTTCTAATTCATCCAAACCATTATTAGGTACATTATTAATTTCCTTAATCAAAATCATAAACATTTCATAGACACATCCACAATGAAGAATATCACCTTAATTATAATTATTATTTTCATTTCCTCCCTTTTCTATGGAACACTAAGATAAGAGAAAAATAATACTTCAATTCCTACAGTAGAATAATCCTTGTTAAAGTGAAAAAGTCAAGAAAACTATCTTCTGCTTTGATATTAATTGTTAGGTAATTAATGATCCCAAATACCCTAAGAGGGTGTTGAATCGGGTTATATATTTTCTTTTTAAAATTATTCCTTCCCCACTAGATCATTAACTCATTATTATAAGGTTCACTTTTTTTATATTATGTGTTTATATTACTCTTGTCCTTTACAAATTTATTTGGTGATGATGAATAGAAAGAATAGAATGAAATAAAATGAATTGAAACAATTATTATTACATTGTTCACCTACACTAGGATACATCCATGTGGTATAAAGTGATAATGTTCTTGATGTACCATATTTTATATGGATTACTATTCACTCATGGTTTTATGATATATCACTCATATTCCCAGAATCCCTACCTTTACATTATTTAGAGTCATATCACTACATACCGAGGTTTACTCCATTAATATCTAATTTGATGGCTCATGGCCCATGGAATGGATAACCTTCTTAGTCTTTGTTTTATCACTACATTGCAATGGAACCACATATAGCATATAGACATGTCAATTCAATAATTAACAATAATTAATGCATTCTCAATTGTTTCTAGATTCTATATTGGAGTTTCATTAAATAATGCTCCTTTCCTTATGTTAAACACTTGGTTGAAACACTACGTCTTTCTAGAAAATTGGAACAAACTTCTCTTTACTGTAGAAAAATCAATTTCCCTTACTTTAGAAGGTTCTTGAAGAAATGAAATGTATTCCTTTCAAAACCTTAAATTGAGCAGTGGATAAACTCATTCTACAATATTTTTTGAATGGTATAGATCCTCTATCTTCTTATTCTCCTTGATAATCAAGATATGATAATGATTCTTCTCAAAGGGTAATGTAGGTTCGTATCTCCTTCTGTTAGATTCCAGTGGGATACCCCTATGCAAGATTCTGGTGTGTAACCCCTTGCATGAGATACTAATTCTTAACCCTTTTTGCAATATTCTCGAATGTAAACCTTACTTTCATGATATTGTCATGTAATCACATATGTAATAACATATAATGTAATCTTTTGTGTGATATCATTTCATTTAAAATTTTGTGTAGCCTTGCATGAGATACAAGCATGTACCCTTCCACGAGATCCCGATGCATACCATTGTGCGAGATCGTAGCACATATCCTTGTGTATAATACTAAATCAATACCCTTAGATGATTTTTTTGTGATCCCGGTAAAATAACCATTCATAATTTTCATGATATCCTAGTGCGATAACCCTTTAACACTTTGGCCAATGTTTTTCTGGATCATGCACAACACTTATGTAATGTCAGTCGTATATAAACCTTCATAAAATTTCTCTATGAAACTCTATCATTTGATCACTCTATGAGATGCCAACTTGGATGATGATTTTGATAAGTTGATTAATCAATCCATTATCAACTCTTATGGATGGGTCATTGGGTATTTATTGGTGATAGATCACTACCAAAACTCCAAAAAATGCAGACAACCATCTTTTTTACTAACATGGAATTACGTGGTTCATGTGATCCTACCATGAGATCAAGCATAATTCTTCAAATTGTTATTGATATTTTCTTACTATGATTTGTTTCATTCATTTTTAGATCTAAATACAATCTTGAGCATTGTGTGATATCCCTATGATGAAATCCAAATACAATTCATTACTTTATGATATCTCTCCATGAGTTCCTTAGAAAATCATGTTTTGTCCTTATCTACTTCACAATATCTCAATGTGAGATCAATTCATATATTTTTTATTTTGTGTGATCAGCTCAGACATTCATGCTCTATGAGATCATATGTCTCTCCCTCGTGTGAGATTAAATAGTCATGCTTTCCTGAGATAAAACATTCCACCCTTCCTAGAGATTTGACATTCACAATTTCATAAAATCAAACACTTTAACCTTATGTAAGATATGACATTTGGGCTATTAAAATAACATTTATTTTGCTCACACTATATAATATATTCTTATTTTTACAACATCAAACACTTATCCCTTGCACGAGATATGCCATTTACAAATTTACAAGCTCAAACACTTCTTCTCTACATGATATCCAACAATCATGCTTTCATGAGATAAAAAATTTTGCACTTTCACAAAATCATTTATTCCATGCTTTTGTGAGATCAGTTATCTCATCCTCTATCATCGTGTCTCCATTAAAACACATCCATCATAATCTACCTCAATCCTTTTCAATATACATAGTCAACCCAAACTCTTTATTATGAGGTATTTTTTTCCAAACACCAATCCAACTTAAAGATTCCCCTTAATCATATATCCAAGCTGAGCAACCATATAAATCACTAAATGGATACAAAAATTAATATCATACAATGATAAATCTAGAAGGTAGTTTTTGGATCACATGGAACCCCTTAAAATCCATTGGAAAAGGTTGCAACATATATCCAACAGAGCATTCATCCTCATAGATAAAAAACTAGTATATGAGACATTATTCCCAAACATATTGTGAGACATTAAAATCCAAGAGAGAGTCACAACCCCTACACAAGGAACCAAAATTAGTAAATAATTAAGGATTATGAATATATATATAGGACACTAATATGAATGTGTATAATGCAATAAGATAGTCCACATTAGTCTGGTAAGATTCCCCTGAGTAGACTAGATGATAAATCATTGGTCAACATCCACAATGGTGACCTTATCATTCCACAAATTTAGATCAAATAAAATATTCTATCATAGAGAAAAATAAATAAAGATAAAATATAATTTTTTTTTCAATATTAATGGAAAATAATGTATTTTTAAAAGGGGGTTATAATAAATGAAGTATGACATTTGGGAAAGACCACACAGAGTGCATGA
Source organism: Viscum album (assembly GCA_963277665.1). Taxonomy (NCBI): domain Eukaryota; kingdom Viridiplantae; phylum Streptophyta; class Magnoliopsida; order Santalales; family Viscaceae; genus Viscum; species Viscum album. The sequence continues at coordinate 1,174,719,564 of OY728166.1, read as the reverse complement.
CCCCAAAATAGTAAAATAAATCACATGACATAACATGGACACCAGAATCCACATAACTCTCATGAAATATTAGGAATATAATGACTCACCAAGGATTCATTATGAAAAATATAAATAAGATACCATTAATCAGTTACATTATAATTATTTTCTGATTTGTTGTGTCCTGTCACATGATCACATGGTTTGATCATGTAGTAAACTATTGCAGAGGTTTCTTATTAAGTGATCACGTGGAAGAGGAAAACTCATTTAGCTTTATAGTATTGGTTTTATAGTGATTTAGAATTCCCATTTCCCATATATTTATTATACATTTCATGGAATATCAAGGGAAATTTAGAATACCATGATTCTCCTAGAGGCCCAGTGGAAGGATGTATAAGGGACAATATTTGGGATTTACATCCACAAAACCAAGTCCTTCTTTTTTCTAATTAACTTAACGTATGAGGGTAGGGGATTTAATTATTTTATATATGTTAACATTTTAAAATTTAGCGTTTTTAAAACACACAAAACAAAAAATACATTTATTTAAAAGAAAATTAGAAAGGAGTACTAACTTTTAATTGTTATGCAGTTGAGTTACAAAACAAAAAAATCCTTGTAGAAATAGAAAATCATATAATCTACCCTCTTGATTCATGATACATATGATAGATGTGTAAATAGTCAGTTCATGAATGGTTTTATGGGAAATTTCATGGCTAAAGAATGATTAGGTGATGTCTCGAAGACACTTAGTGACAAAATTTCCAAAGAATTTGGTTTGTTAAGGCTTTTAATGATGGGGAACTCATGAGGTCATTTTTTACATTATTTTCTAGGATATTACACTAATGATTTGTGGCCCAGTCATGTATGACACATGATACATCTATAACTTATGTAGATTAGTTTGTTTCCAACATTTGTTTTGGGATGTGGATTTTCCACTATGTGAAACAACATAGATATAGGGGTGAAAGCTATTATACCACCCCTTATCACAAGACAAATATATATAGATAGAGAGACAAAAAAATAGGTGAATATGAAGGATTTTTTTGGACTATAGGAATCCTGAAATATCAAGATTATTCACCTAATAAAAACTCTATGTTTTACTTGGGAAAAAATTAAGATGAATGAAACACCTTTTTGTTTGAGTCAGGTGTATATTGACCCCCCATTCATGATAAAATATAATGGCTATTATTCATGTGATCATGATATATACTCTATTTCAAGCGACCAAGATAGGTTACCACCCAACCCAAATCAGGGTTGCAATAACATAGTCCTCATGTCCTTGCACACTCACCCGATTCCACATCCGTCACATAGAGCATATTATTTCACCTTCTTCATTTGAAGTTCAGAACCCCATGACATTAATTTGATTTCCTAGACCTATGCGGATCCATAAAACTATCATAATTCCTTATTATTAAATAAGGACATATCCATTAATATCTTCCAACACTCCCTAACTCAAGGGGCCATAATTCTTTTTTTATGGTTCTTCCCCCTTTGACCATGAGTTGTCAAGGGACCATCTGAATAACGAGGAATAAAATTCATTTCATAAATAGGATATATTAGATTCCTTTATATAGCAAAAGTCCCAATAATCAATGAATATATCCTTTGAAACTCTTTATATGAAGTAATATTCCCCTTGAAGACCATGGTTCCCCATATAATATCCAATGAATATTATCTCCTTCCATATAGATCCATATCCTCGATGTCAATTAAAATAATATTCTATTAGGGAGGAATTAATTTTTTATCCCCACATCTATATGTTATGTGTATGATCTTCTGTTATCTCTTGATTCCAAAGATATTCATAATGAATGTGGGTCTAGAGGCTCAAACTTATTTATCTGTTAACATTATAAAAAACCCTAAAATATATGAATGCTCATTACTTATAAGTGTCAATTGATTATTAATTCCCATGAAAGGTATATACTCACAATTAATAAGTAATGGGATTATTAATATACATAATTCATGTTCAAATATTAGTTATTGCACATTTTCTGAAAAATAAACTCATAATACAATTTATGAGAACTCTGATGACATTCATAATTAGGATATGTAGAATACCATTCTATTGCCTGATATTCATAATATAATCCCATCATATATGAAACACTATAATTTAAAGGCCCCTTTTATAAGATCATAACTCTTATTTGTAAAATCCATATCCTCTGTGGGACTCATGGTTATACTTCTCCCTATGAATCCCTATTCACTAAACCCATTTCAAAATACACCCAAAATAGGAATCCAACTTATATGTAATCTGCATTTATATAAGAGGTTCATAGTAAACATTAATCATTTATGGGTATCCATTGTGTGTATACATCATATAGACTAAATTTGGAACTCTCATGTGATGCATCAGGTCACCTTTAGTAACTTTTTTTCCACACCAGGCATGACACATATAGTATTAGAGACCTGTGATTATTGTGACACTGATATGTACAAATTCCTCTAACATGGGTCTCCTCAACAAGAGTAAGTATCAAATGAATCTCCTTTTAAATGTGATATAATCTCAATGAATTTACTCATGGTACCCTCAATTGAATAATTTCTATAAAAACATTCAAACTAAATTGGATTTTATTCTTGAATCGTTGAGACGTGTTAGATGAATCCTAGAGGTTGAAACCTGACATCATAAACCATTCATCATATGTATCAAAAATCCATATCCCTTGTGGGATAATTTTTATTATTTCATATACTTTGTAAAACCAAATGAGTGTAGACATCCTATCTAGTATGTCAATATCTTCTAGAAACCATTTTCAATCGTTATTTGTTATCTATAGTACCATTCCCACACTGGGGGGGGGGGGCTATATCCATTCTAGTTCCCACCACGTCATCCTCTTTAATCCACATTTGTAGTGGGGATCATCTATGCATAATAATATCCCTTGTGATGTTAATACATTCTCATGGTTCCATATTCTCTATGAATTCAACTCCAAAGGCAACTCATGCATGAGACCCATGCCAATATTTTTCAACAACAATTCACATAGACAAACTTATTTCTTGATGTTAAAATACATAGTATCATGTTGTCGTTTGACCTAAAAATGTTTCATTTGAACAACATGGGTTCATATATCATTCACAATGATAAAATGCAAGCCCTTATTGTGTGTTAAATATGGATACCAAAAATACATTTCCTCCTCATAGATGTTGATAGACTCTATAACTCCAAGGTGTGAACCGTTAAAGCATTGAAACCCTCAAACCAACATTTCAATGTTATAATAGGTAACAAGATGTTAAAACAATGATACATGTATATCATTGGAAGGATTGAATACCTTTTACATATATAAATCACATTAGTCTTCTAGAGCTCGTATTTTTTTTTGGTTAACTAGTCATGCATCAGGATCTGGGAGATATTAGATTACATATCCAAAATCTATAAGACTGTCCAAGAGTAGGCAATAATCCACCCATACGGTGTCACGATCCTAACATCACATCCTCTCAAACAATTATATTACCAAAGTGAAATTACCCAAAATATCTCAATGACACATTCCATTGCAATGAAAACATATATATTGTTACTAATGTGGTAACTATTGGGATTTTACGTCGTTAGGTTTGAAATTGTGGTGTATAGTTATATTAGATTAAATGGTTCCTATTAAATGATTGTTTCATAATCATAAAAAATTACAAATCCATTGATCTATTTAATAAATAAGGATCATTACATTATATGGATAGAGTAATTTCATACTAGTTCTGAGTATCTAGAGTAAAATATGATCAATGTATTTATTCATTGGATTCTAGTGGAATACTTTTTTTTAAATTTTTACTATGATGTTATTAATATTGGATTATGTTGTCTATTTATATAATAGATTGAAATTATATTATATGTTACAAGGTAAATAAAACCTAAAGTACATAAATATATTACATATAACATTGAGCTCACAAACATTGTCTTTTAGTTGTGGTTTTGGAGATATAACCTACATCAATAACGTTTTCTCGTCTTCACAAACCCTATAATTTTGTGTTATAAATTTTCGATGAGATATGTGAACCTCAGATAGTGGATATTATTTTAATATAATCAATATAATTAATTTTATATTACATTTACCCCAATGTAATGTTATTGTACTGGAAAAATAATTATGTTTGAAGGCTTATAGGGAATCATGTGATGAATAGTAGGTGACATATATTCTCATAGGTTTAAATGCGGGCATAGATGAGGATATTATTATAGGTCTCATATATCAAAGATGGTTCAATATCTATTTTTTAGGAATAGGAAAAGTATCACCAAGGACATCTTAAGGTATAGGTGTGGATATAATTTGTAATTACGAAATATTTTCTTGATGGGTGTATAGAGGTTGAGGAACATTCAGTGTTGCACTATGTAAACTTATTTTTTTCCTAGAATCATACGATATAAGGTTATACATGAGTTCTATAGTTCGTGCTTAAAAGTGTATCTAATAATTGTGAAGGTTGATATTTCAAAATTGAAGTTTTTATGGATTAGGTAAATGAAATTAGTGGCTATGTTTGTGTATAGGTGTATCATATAAAAAATGATAATACTAACATAATGTTTCATATGTTAAGATTCATCCATGGAATGATATATAATGGAAATATGAATAAGAATATTTACATTTTATTACTAAAGTCCCTCATGAAATGAGTTGGAATGGTTTAATATTAGTTCATATTTTTTTAATGGATAAATTATCTCATTTATTGCTTGTATCTTAGTTAATCTTGATGGAAATATTAGTAATTGATTACATTGTATAGGGGGTAAATTTTCATAGATCCTCAAGGTGACCATTTTAAAAGATTTTTCTTTGTTGGAATAATGAATTTAGTCGGTATTTTAAAAGCATTCAGGCACTCGATTATTCTTTATCAAAATATTATATCTGAAGGATTATGGTTAAATTGAGTGAATTATTCATACATTGAATTAAATTTTTAGATAATCAACTTAATTTTTAATGGAACATAAATTTATCACATTCCACTAGTTTAGATTTCTAATATTAATAGTAATAAAATATCTGTCAATATGAACCTATATGAAGTATTATATGGGTGTCCTTATTGGGAACCTTTTAGCTCAACTGGTATATTTGAGGTAGTTATTATTAGGCAAGTTTTTATACTCTATATGGTATAAAATGTGTTGATGATTAGGAAGAACGTGTTGGTTATATAGGATTGAAATAAATATTTTATAAGTCATAAAAGGAAATCATTGTTATTTTATGTCGATGATCACATATTTATAAATGATTCACCCTATTATGGATAGTGACGATTTACTATAGTTGAAATAACTCTATGAGGATTATTATACATTCTAGTTAATCAAATGCATTGAAGAGGAACTGTATCAAATTTTAAAATTAACCCTACTTTGGGAAATATCTTGTTTTTAAATGATTCAAATATTTTCAACTACAATTCTGATTATTGTTATGTAAATGATTGGGGATATCTTCTTGTTTGGGAAAATGAAATGTATATTTAGTGGATAATTGGAAAGCAATATATTCTAAAGAAGGTTTGGAATTTAAAAATCTTTCCCTTGGTATATGTTTTATAGATGAATAGTGGTTTAGATTAAATTACCTATGAAAGGTAGTTGTAGATGAAAGCTAAATACCCAAAACTTATTTTAAGTATTTAAATATTTTTGGTGTTGAGTATTTTATTTTAAATGATATACATGTGATTTTTTTATGTGAGATAATAGTGTTTGATAGCTGTTCAACTATTATTTCTTTGGTTTTGATAACATTACCCTATTTTTTGAAGTTATAAATATAAATTTTATATGTAATATCGTGGGGTTTGGGGTGAATAAAATTAATCTAATGTTGTAAAATTTGTCTTTTATAGAATGTGAAGTAAAAAATAGATTTATTATATATACTATACGGATATTTTGGATGTAATTTAACACATTAAGAACCCACTTTGGATGCTAGTATGCTAATATTTCCACCCCAGATCCACCATTATTTTGTTGGGGGATAAAAACTCAAACCAAGATAGCATATACATACATGTTAGGTCTTGAATTATATCAACCTACAACTGGTATGGAACCCAAATCCAAAATATACTTCCAAAAACAACAAAATGTCTACCAAGATTTCTACATTATTTAAAAAATTAATTTATTTAATAAAAACTATCCAATACAATAACACAGAAATAATATAACCAAAATATGAAATAGATAATATTTTAGGATAATCTAACATGTGATAGGGAAACACTATCATATTGATGAATGTATGAGAAATAATCATTCAAATGATCTATATCTTCCATGAACAATTTCATATGACAATGAATCAACTTCCTTAGCTCTAATAGATCTTCTAATTCCTATAACTCAAATTCCTTAAATGCAACACCATACTATAAAATATATGCATTGTCACTCATGGGGGGGGGGGGGAATAGGTCTCATGCATGGATGATTATAAACATACATAGTAAGATTCCTCCAAAAAAACCAAGAATATATACCCATGAGGACTTCTAAAAACCCATGTTTAAGCGTAATGGATACTTGAAACCCTGTGAAAAATTGATATTCTCTTAGATTAAGATATCCATTGAAAAAATATGCACCACTCCACTCAACAGAGCCCCATGATTAGTCATATCACACATGTAGAATTGTATATGGGAAAATCCTATTAGGGTTAGGAAAGGAAAAAACTAACCCATTTACTAAATGATCATGGCCATATAATCCATGACTCAGCCCTTTTCTCAATTAAGGTTTGATAAAAAACATTATTTTTAATCAGACCATGAAAAAAGGATTTTTTATTTATCGATCCTTAATATATTATTAAACTAAATTTATTTCCATACACTAATTAATAATTTTAAATATTAAATAAAAAATATTTTTATTATTAGAAGAAATAGTAATAATATAGTTTAATCGTGTTTGGTATTGGAATGATGGGTCACTTATTCTGTCATGATCCTTACCCTATTATTCATAAGGATTCTAAATGTAGTATTATTTCTTAATCATGCCAAAGCAATTATACACAATTTCACATTTTTATCATGTAAGAATTATTGGGATGAGTGGGTACCCTAACCCATTTATAGGTCTACTCACATGAAACCGAAGATTCCCATTGGAATCAATGTCTCACAAATACCTGATGTCTTGAAACTAGTTGTATGACATGCAATGAGGAAATCAGACATTCAAGATAAATCAAAAGATATTTCTCTTGAAAACTCATTATTATAACTAAAAAACCTATAATCAACCTTGTTACCTCATCAACTATGATATAGTTCCCAAACCCTGATGTTTATTATATAATAGGCCAGGGGGTATAGGAATGTAATGGATGATATAAACTCTGTGGTAATATACTGACCATGATATGTAGAGTAATCACACCTAGAAACTGATAAGTTATTAGTAGGGTTACCAACATTTTTTATAGCTTAGGGTACCAACATCTTGTTAGGATTTTTGGTGTACCAACCCAATGATAGAATGGAGAAACCAATTCCAAAGGACAAAAGATAGGTTATTTCATAAAATGGTAGGACATTCTACTCCATACCATTTAAGGAGGACACATAAACTATCCTAAGAGCATATCATGGGATTACCAACCACATGTCCACATATAATAACTCAATCATACCATTGATGGTCTATATCTTATAAATGAATCTATTTCTACAATAAATATGTATAATATTATATTTTATTTTATTATACTTATACAAAAAATAAAACTGAAAACACATTATTTTATTAATGGATGTGGTTACATTAATCCAAAATTAAACCAATTAAAATTAAAAACAAAATGATGGGAGAATTAGTAAAAAATGTAAAATGTATAATGGTAAATTTTGGATCATTCCAATATGCTAGAATTATTCATCTCACGAAAAATGATTTGAAAAATAAATAAAATCTCATAGAAAAAATTGAAATTTTAGAAAAGTAATATATTGAATATTTGGAGGTATTTTAGTAAATAAATTATAAGGGAATAAATATATATTTATATGAGGTAATATGAATATTTCAATAGTAATTTTCCTATTAGAATAACAACCTAACGCTTTGAAATAGTTACTGAATTGTTGAGAATAATATCCTAACAATTGGAATAGTAATTTGACTTAAAAAGGAAAGAAGTGTAATATAAATAATATTCACCCTATGTAATTGAAGAAAGTATATTCATTTTAATTCCATAAAATAAATACCAATATTAAAAACTATACGAAATTATATGTATTTATTTGAAAAATTATATTTTAATGTATTTTATTAAAATCATAATTTTGTTATAAAATTTAAAATTATATATTTTATAAAATTATTTATTTAAAAGTAAAATAATACTTGAAATCAACAAGGGAAAACATTGTGTGGTTGATTTATTTTTAATTTTGTGAAATATATCAATTTTTACCTAACTAGTGTATTTTAATTACACCATCCAGGATGTAATAATGACCTAATCATTTATAGAATTTTTTATAATCTAAAAAAAGTTTAAAAAGTAAAATTACACCAAAAAGTCAATTTCCAAACATAAAATTTATTTTTCCAATGTCTACAGTATAAAGTACTCCTTTAAATAAACAATATATTTTCTACATTCCATTTTATTAAATTGTTTAATTTTATTTAAAGTTGTTCTTAAATACATAAAGCCATTTTTTTAATAAAATATAATTCATAATGAAAAACATTTATTATATAGTGTTTACCGTGGAAATTATATTTTATTCATTATTTTATCCTAAAATACCCCCTCTCCTCAAGTATAAATATTATCTCTCTCCCTCCCCTTAAAAACCCACTTATATCTCTGTAACCAAATCATCATATTTGATAAAATTCACTCTCATGTGAACCTTAGAGTCATTAGAGATATTTTATATCTCTCTTCCTCGATTTCTCTATTAACTATAAACCAAAACCTTCTAAATTTATTTATTTGCTATGTAAACAATATATTTATTATGTTAACCTATTATGATGATTATATTTATAACATATTTATTTTTCAAAATTATATTTCCTAATATTTTTACAGTGCACCATTAATGATCCATTACAAGCCCATGATGGCATTGACAACTCTCTAGTTATCACAACCATTATGAATTATTTTAATAATTTTTTATGAAATTTAAAATTTTCAATATATTTATTTTCTAATTCTTGATTTAATCATAGTGATTTCCAAATAGAAATAAATAAACAATGATAAATCCTATAAAGTTGAGTTTTTTTAAAGAAAATATGATGAAAAATATTTCATATTTAACAATGGGAATTTAAAAATAGAATACAATTACTAAAATTAATCAATGGTGAAAAAATGAATGTATTAAATTTTTGGTTCTATGTTTAATAACATGTATGTTTATTATAAAAGAGGAATAAAAGTGATGAAAGAAATTGGGATCAAAGGTAAGGGGATCCTCGAAACTAAATCCTTTTTTTGTTTTATATACTCGTTCAAATTATTTTCTATATGGATATTTCAAGAATGTAATTAAAATTTACTTTCACTATTATTTATATTATATTTTTGGTGGTATACACATTTCAACACTGTATAAATGATTTACGAAATAAATTCGAATATAATATAATGGGATTATCAAACTGAACACCATCATTTTGGGTTATCTTGTATTTCAAATTATTTTCAGTGTGGATATTCTTTTAATATCCTTAAATTTAAATTTCATATTTCATTACCTCTTCTTTTTGTGATAAATTTTTCATTACCTTGTGAGAATTATTTTTAATCTAATTTCAATGTTTTTCTAATATACATTTTTTATATAGATATCGGATTAACAACTATTGAGTTATTTCTTCTACACACAAGAATGATCATATTTTATGAAACACATTAATCTAAAATTTTCATTTGGGAAACCCAAAAATTGTTACTTGAGTAAGTATTTATGCAACCCTTATTATACTAATTTCATTACAATCATTTATTTCATTACTACAATCATTATATGTTCTCTTTCCATGTGGCATACATGACTATGATAATTTTACAATGTGATGGATGGGATTGTAAAAATATATACCTACAATTTATTGTGTAATATGATATGGCTCATGTGATTATGTGTATTAAATTTATTCATGATTATTTTTTTAGAATTGTGATGTTTTGATTTCTGGTAATATGTTATGTGAGAATGTGATGCTAACATTGTTCACTAAAGTGTTATAAATGACAAATATTTTATAATTTTCAAAATTATTCATATCATACAATCTATAAAATTTTAAAATTATACACTAATTACTATAATTATTATCCCATGATTATGATGGGATGATTATTATTCTTATGATCACATATTTACTAATGATGCATGTCTCATATTCCATCTATATTATCACTCCTCTTACAATGATTGTAGTTATGTCTTTTCTTTAGTAAATATCCTCTGGTGAGTACATGTGCTATGGAAGACAAGATATCTTTAAGAGGTCTAGGAAGAAGGAATTAAATAATATTTATTTGTATTTATTTACATTTGATTTTATGAAAATAATTTTCCTAAGATATTAACCATATTGATCTTGGAATGTGTTAGTATTATGTTACATATATTAAAACATATGTAACAATAACATAAGAATAAGTTGGGTTACTATTGTTAATATGAGATAATGGTTTAGTTAATATTTGAATTTAGACTAGGAAACATTACTAAGAACCCTAATGATAATTATAAGTATAAAAAACTTCCAATGTTTTTGTAAAATATAATAGAGTGTGTTTTTTATGCGACAACAACTCTATACAGATAGTATTAGTGGAGTTGGATCTGGGAATTATGTACCTATAGGTAATGAACCAAAAAATTTAGTTGAATATTTACTCAAATTTTACCTCGTTAATGAATAAGTTTCCATATTTCACACATTCTTTGACACTCATGGGGGATATTTTTTTAAACACCCCTCTATGTTTTGAATGTTTTTCAAATTAATTGAATATTTTAATATTATACATTTCATGCAACACTGAATACAAGTTTTATTATACAAAAGCACTAATAGTTTATTTCATTATGTTATACACCATGTAAAGATTTAACTAAACACAAGTCTTATATTTCCCTTATGTACATGAAACATAGTGTTTGACTTATAATATAATGAATTCCGATTCCCATAGATAGCTTCTGTTATATGCAAGGCCGAGTTTTACCAAACTACATAATATTGGTAATATTGTTGTAAAAATATTATTATAGATATCACCTAACTGTTGGAAGGGAAGTTACAAATAATATTTACTAAATTGTGAAAATATTATTTAGACTTTTACATCAAATGAATCCCTATGTTATAAATTATCATAAATGAAAATAGATATTATATTTAAATGAATAAATTATTTTTTCAAGATAAATATGTTTCTTTATACACACAGAATTTTATCTCCAAAAATTTTATAAACCAAATTTTAGTATTTTTTATCAGTAAAACTAATATTTTATATATTTAATTATTTTTTAGACTCATCTAAAATATTTGATAGGTATAAGATAAGAATAAAGAAAAAAATACGAATAAAAAAATATTTTTTCATAAAAGGTATCAATATCACCTTTTAATGTCAATCCCATTTTAAATATGATTTTTAGTAATTTTATTATTTTATTTTGATAAAATGGACTTTATTGTGTTATGAAAAAGATAAAAATTAAATTTGGAAAATTTTTGGTATTTCTCTATGAATTTTTATTTTATTATGAATACTTAAAAACCCGAATTTTAATACAAAAATAATTTCTCATATAATTTTTTTATATAGTTAAATTCTATATTAGTTTAGTTTAAAAGTTTAAATAAATTAATTTCACATTAATTATTCCAATTTAGTTTATTTAAACAAATTAAAAATTTAAATTAGATATAAAAACATTTCAAACTTTTGGATCTTTTTCCATAAAAACCCATATCTTCTGGCACATCTATTGGATTACTTTTAATATAATTTCGGGCACTTCTATGGATTTAATTTTTACAAATGGATTCCATATTTTTAATAATATAAATTTTTAATTACTAATAAGTTAAAATTAATTTTTAAAAAATTATTTAATGTTATTGAAATTAATTACATCCATTAAGATAAAATTGAGCTTTGTAATGGACTAAACTGTGAACATAGCCCAAAATGACCAATACAATTTCCAAAAATCCATTTTATTTTCACATTTAGATCATTTAAACCCTTTTATACGTTTTTTAATATTATTAGAGCCACATGAATGTTTCAAAATTTTGTTGGAATTCTATTATCAAAAATTTACAAGAGTGTCACTCCTCATCCACTATAAAATCCCACTCATCCATCTCATTTATTAACACCTATAAATCCATTCTGAAGGAAAAAAAATAATCCAAATGTCTCACAAAATCCCTATATTAATCATATAATCCTCAATTTTGGATTAAATCTAACAATGAAATTCCTTGGGATCAAACTTAAAAGAGTGACCCAAAGAAGAGGTAACATCATCCCTCATGCTCCTTTTTTATTTTCATTCTCAACCCCCTCAGTTGTTATTACTACATGATAATATAATAGCCTAAGTGTATTAAATATATAGATATTTTTTATTTTTTCATTTTGGACAACACGCACAAACTTACATCAAATGAGTAAGGAAGGTACCGTTATTATGTATTTAAAACTACCACCTCACGAATTGATGTGGTTCGTTTTTCAGTTACCACCTCTCTAGGATGGGAATTATGGTTCAAACTATGTTTTAATTTGATATTTATTATTTTTATGATTTATTTATGTGTCTTTAATATTTAAATAATGCATCCCTTTATACTTTCCATTTTGTGTAAATATGATAACTTCGCTTGTGGATGTCTGGACTACTACCTCCTCAAAGTGATGTGATTCATTCAAACATCACATTGAATATATAATGGATGGGTATTTTTAAATTATATGATCTAAATAAATAAATAATTGTAATTTAATTATTTTATATATAGACATATATATCATTTACTTGCATTCCTGCAGTATGACAGTAAAATAAAAAATGTATTCATGTGTACGTACGTCTTAATGTCTCTATGAATGGTATATTCCATTTCATATTAATATAATTTATAGTTTTTAAAAATATATATATAATAAATATATATAATATTTATATCATGTTATTTATTCTTTATATAATTAATTAAGTTTAAATTTAATATGATTAAAAAATAAAAAGCGAAAACATATACGAAAAACAAAGTAGCTATTAAACAAAATGTAACATTAACAAAGAGTATTTAATAATCAGGTAATATAAATTAATGACCAAATAATATATGTTATTATATATAATTATATGGTTCTGGGGTAGATTTATAAAAAAAGTTGTATTTATTATATAGGATGTTGGAATGCGTATGAATAGATTCAAGACTTAAGGTAAGTGTTTTTTTATTTAACTTTTATTTTCTATGTGACACAAACCATGTTCACATCCAATTTATTATATTTCATTTGTGTACTGACCATGGATTTATTTATTTATAATTATATTTCAATTTTGTGTTATTAAGTTATACATTATATTGTCTTTTATTCAGGGGGTTTATGAATCAAACGTTTCGAAAATTATAATGTAAATTTCCTTCATTTTTACTTCCTTAAGACAGATTCAATGATATGAACCTATATTTTATAAAAGGTGTATATACTAAATTTGAAATGATATATCATGAATCTAATTTTATCCTTGATATTTATAGCTTCATATAATGTTATTCATTCCATTTTATTATGATTTAATGTTACCAATGTAGTGATTGTTTATTTCATCCATCTCATCGTTTATTTTGATTGTTTCTAATTATGTTTACAATGATGAAATATTAGGATCCATATTTGAAAAATGCCCATGAAGTTTCTTAAACTGTAGTTATTCATGCTATATTTATGTAATGGTACCATTTTTCCACTCTTTGGTATTTAATATAATTGAGAAAGAAGTTATGAAAATATAACATTATTTCTCCTTTCAGTCAGGAATATGAATTCTTTCAAAACCATTTTATCTAAAACTGTTTTCAGAAATGATTAATTATTAACATATTATGTTTAAAGTAAATTTCCACCAATTTAATTTCTGTTAAAAGAAAATTTTTAAAATGAATCTTCTTTTTTTCTGATCAAGGGACTTTTTAAAACATAAATGGTGCAAAAATAATTATCTGAATGTACAAATTTACCCACCTTTATGGTCATCATTTCCTTGATTCTTAATTTTTAAATTTATAATGATATTTATTTAAAATAAATTATCATTCAAATATTATAAGAAATTTTTTATTTTATAATTTTTTTCAATGACAATGCGTTATAAATTTTTTTTACAAATTGTATTAAATGGTTTTGAAAATTTATTTTTTATTTTTTCTAGAGGTTATTTAAAAAAAATTAAATTATCTAAAATATTCTTTTATATGTTTTCAATTTACTTTCAAAGAAAACCGTTTTAAAAATTATTTCAATTTTCTTTTATTAGTTTTCATGGAAACAATATTTCAAAATATTTTCTTGATTCTCTATATGTTTTCAAGGATTTTTTCAAAGAAAACGGACATCAAAATTTTATGGTTTTTAAAAATAATGTTTTAAAGGATAATGGATAATTTATACAAGAAATTTTCTATAAAATTTTCCATAATACCATCATATGTTTTCAAATTGGTTTCAAAAAATGTATCTTTAGAATTTTATATGTTTTAAATCCAATTTTAAAAGAAATATTTTGTTCCATGTGATCATTAAAAATTCTTCTCTATAAATCATGAAATAATTTGTTATAGTTTATAAATTAATAAGGATACAATCCTGGAATACCATTCATATGATTCCCTTAAATGGTCTATGTTTGGATGGCTTGAGTTTTATAATACTTGTTTCACATCAATGGTTTATACCATGATAAATGCTTGTGAAACCCTATTACTTTCACGGGTCAATCTTGGATGAAATCATTATGAAAAAAAATATATTCAATATGTTATATGATATTATTAACTATTTATGATACACATTTCATTTCATGGGGTATAAAATGATGTTTATGAAACCAATATTTTTGGGTCATGGTAAGATGAATTTTTTATGGAACATGTATGAATAACTCTTTTAGGAGAAGGTTGGGACCTATATATACCTCCAATTAATTGGGTAAATATTTGTAAATAATGATATAATTATGGGAAAAAATTTGATTATCATGATCCACATTGGGAAACAGGTGTGTCCTAATCCATAATGGGAAATCTGTGTGTCCTGATCTACTATGGTAAAGAGGTGTGTCTTGATACACTGTGGGAAATAAGTGTGTCTTGATCCACTATATTTGTGGTCATGGTTGCTAACCTGCACACATGGAATTTTTTTATAAATGTATTATGGTTTCACAATTATATGACATGAGTTTATGGTTCATGATATATTTATGATGATTTACCACGCTTACGATACATGTCATATGAGATTCCTAGTTTTTTCCATGATTCAAGTTTATGATCTTTGATATGTTGGGTAAGATATTATAATATCACGACCATATTATCATACCCTTATTCTCATGTTTATTCTAACCTATCTCTCTTATTCTCCCTTACTAATCATCAAAGCTCACTCATTTCCTATATTTTATTTCCCCATGTTATGAATAAATATATAAATTGTAGTAATAAAGGGGATGATCATTGTGTGAAACATTGAAGATCATTCACCATGTTAGATAATTTTGTTCCATCATTATAAAGAAACTAAACTGTTATGATCCTTGGGAATGTATTTTTGTAACATGAAAAATATTCATCTAAATTGATGTAGTATCCTTGTATGTCAATCCTTGGTCATAATAGTTTGTATCAAAGGAAATGTTTAGTCCACCTTTGGAAACATGGATGAGACAAATTTGGAAATATACCTTGGTATATTTCTAAAGATATTTCTAGGGTTTTATATAAGGATGAGTTATTTTTTATAAAATGTTTCCTTGAATTTTGGTAAGGGATATAGTGATTATTTTCCTATAAATACATCCCTATATGGATTCTACATGTGGATGTGGATTTGGAACATATGTAAATATGAGTAAAAATGCTAAAAAAATGTATTGAGCTAAAATCAGTCAGGAACTGGAACATGGAAACAGGTTTACTATACAACTGGTTTGATACTCTAATGGGATAATCATTGAGAATTCAAACTCTCTTAATGAACCATAATAAATGATTTAAATAGAGGATAACTATGAATAACATAGGATAACTCTAATGTTAAATTAGCCAAGGAAGTATGTGTCATGATTTAGACATTATATGAGTAATTTATTTCATGATTATATGGTTTTCCTCTAGGATAAGTGATGATCACACAATGATTTCTACTTTTAGTAATTTTTGGGAACCAGATGGAACTGGATTAATATTGAATGTTCTGAAAAATTTGTTGATGATCATTGAAATAGGATTATCACTAGAATATCTTTGGAACATTCCTAATCAGTTTTCTTAGAATATTATTAACAATGTGTAACTAACTCTCACACTAAACAAAGAATATAAGGGTGAAGTTCACTAATAGTCTAGGTAATGGAGACTATGGACGAATGTAGTTTTAGTTTCCTTTGGGTCATGAATGTGTAAATAATCACCCATGTGAATGTCTTAGAGTTACAAGAAGATGTTTTGACTATGGGAAAGAAGGACACATGACATGTAACTACAAAGGAAAAATAATGGGTTTAAGTAACGTAATGTATAATAATATTTACCTTATTATGAAATCATAAATGGTTAAATGCATTAAGTATGGATTGAGTAGTAATTATGAAAATTCATGTCCTAAGTTGAAATATCATGAAGATAATCCGCAAGTCCGCATGTGTAATGGTTATATTAATGATGATGATGAGACTATATATGATATAGGTAAGAAAATAAGTATTAAGTAATCAGATGAGGTATCCTTGTTAATGGATTAAGGATGAAGTAGAAAAATAATAAAAATGAATTTAGATTCAATATATATGAATTCTAAAATATATAATGATTCTTTAGTATATTTTTTTCAATACAGATTTAAAAAAATATGTTTAATGATTCTTATGGAATAGAAATGTGATTTAGTGGAATATTTATGTTTACGGGAAACACAATATTAAGGGAAATATAACCCTTAATATGTTCTTAATTTTAAGATATATTCTTTTCGATAAATAAGTGTTTTATAAGTATGAGTAAATTAGAAGGTATTGATTACCTTAGAACTACTAATAAATATGGTGACATTTGTATTATTCTATAATTAATGAAGTTTACAATATATTGTATTTAATTAATATATAAAGTAAGCTTTGGAATAATTAAACATACATATTTTCAAAAAAGATTTATTGTCATCCAGGTTATTACTATATTTCAATTGAAAACCGAACGGTGGTTTTCACATGTAATGTTTGAAACAACCACGATCTACCTTATCATATATGTGCGGTAAATTCTAATGTATTTATTTAATTGATTTCTAATGTTATTTATTTACATCATTTAGAAGTGTTACAATGATGAACAATTTTTGAATTGTTTATTCTAAACTTCATATGCTTTTTTAGATATTAATGTATTATATCCCCATATATACAAATGTGTATATTGGGAAACATATATGAAACATTGTTTCGTGATTCTAACAAAATATAATTGTAGTGACCTATCATTCGTTTTTTGGACCTGAGGATCTGTTAATTCTTCAGGGTTGAAAAGTATACCTTTATTTCTCTGAATAAGAGATGGAGTGGGAATTGATCAAGATACAATAATGGGAAAGTAATTCTTGAAATCATGTAAGTAAATATTCTCATGAAAGTTCATCAACTATGGGAAAAGGGATCTTTAAAGCAAGTAAATTATCCTAGAATATTCATTTCTGATTAATGAAATGTCCCCTCATATCATCATGATTTTATAGATTTCTGATCTTTAATTTTCTCCTACCCATGTCCAATATCACTATCCATCACAATATGGTCATTTTATTTATCTTCCATGTCCATGTTTTCACTTCCATTCAATGTTCTCCTATATTGAAACAATGTTATGTTTTATATTAGATAACCATTAGGTTTCCAACTCTCCCTTTTTTAAATGATGTTTTCGTATTAGTTTTTATGATGTTGGTTTATAAGAAATGAACATTGAATTATTAAACCATTGATAAGGAAGATGAATTTCAACATAAAATTCATTTTACGGGGGTAGAATGTAACACTCAGAGATTCTTGGAATTGTTCTTTAAAATTTAATTTAATATTTTGATATTTTATATTTCACACAATAATGAATATAGCTTTTAATATAAGAAAGAACTAAATGTGGATTGCATTATAAACAACCCCAAGTCAATATTGTGATACACAATATACGTTCATTATATTTTTCTATATGAAACAATATGATTAGAATCAAATATATAAACTTTTGTGTCTCTTCGATAGCTTATGTTACACGCACGTTTTAGGTTTATAGAACTACACGATACTATTAATATTATTGTTAAAATATTACTATAGCTATCCCCTGGCCATTGGAATAGAAAATAAAAATAATATTAAATAAATTGTGAAAATATGATTTACACTTGTATATTAAACGAATCATTTGGTTTTAAATTAGTATAACTAAACAAAATAAATATTTGAAAATAAAAAAATTATATTTTCAAAGAAAAAATATTTTTCTATGTATAAACGCAATTATATCACAATAAATTAAACAAAACACATTTTATTAATGGATTAAATATAATTAATATTTTATATAATCAATAAATATTTTTTATACTCATCAAAAATATTTTATATGGATAAGATAAGATTAAATCCAATTTTACGAATAAAAAATGTTTTTTTAATAAATGGTAATTTTACCATCATTTAATGAAGAATCCATTTTAATATTGGTTTTGAAACTTTTATAATTTATATTTTAATAATTAATATTAATTTTTTGCAATTTCCATATAAATGTTTACTTTGGGTTGTTTATTGGTATTTTTTATGAAGTTTGATTGTTGGATGAATAGTTAAAAACCCTGAATTATAATTCAAAAATTATTTCTCATCCATTTTTTATATATATGTAAAGTATATTACTGTATGGTTTTAAAATGATAATAAGATCAGTTTTAAATCCTTTAATTCAATATAGGTCATTGGATCCAATTTCATAAGAAATTGTATATAAAAACATTTCAATATTTTGAACCTTTATGCTTAAAACCCCACTGTCGTGGAACGTCTATGGGATTAATATTAAATTTATTTCATAAAATTATATGATTTTAAGTTTTCAAAATTGATTACATATTTTTAATAATAATATTATTATATATTTTTGAATATATAAAATTTTATTTTTTAAATATTTTTGGAATTGATTAAAATTAATTACCATGATTACGATTCAAATCCACTAAATAATGGACTAAACCTTAAACATAAATCCCCAAATGGCCTATAAATTTTTTTAAAAATATCTTTTCTATTCAAATTTATACCATATCCTATATTTCATGATTTATTTTAATAATTATTAGAGAAAATTAACATAGGTAATATGTGGGTGGAATTCCATTTTCAAAAATTTACAAGAATTCCACTCCACCTCCACTATAAATGGTACTCACCAATCCTACTTATATACAGATCTATAGGCCTATGAATTGAAATAAATATGCTAAAATAATATCCCAAAATACATCAATTAATCATATATGCCTCCTATTTAGAATAACACTAACCAGGTAAGCCCTTTGGTGCAGTCCAAAAGGAGTTACCCAATGAAGAGGTAAAATCCTTCCCCACACTCCTTTGTTTTATTTTCATTCTCCACCACATCAATTTTTATTATTTCTTGGTAATATAATAAACTATGTTGACCTCCTATTTAATTTTCGTGAGATAATTTTCATGTTGACCTCCCAATTGTAATGTGTGGTGTGTATAATGAACATGGATGTATTATATTATTATTATAATGAATTTTATAGGTATTTATATATCCTTTTTGTTACCTTTCTTTCATGGGGTTTATATTTTAAAATTTATCAAATCGGTAACGTAATTTTGTGTCAAATTTCCTTTATTGAAACGCATTCCATGATATACATCTATATTTCTCTATGAGGTTCATATACATAATTTAAAATCTTATATCATTAATATAAAATTTTTAATTAATTTTTATTCTTAATTAATTTTTATTCTTTATATACTATTCTGATTCAAAGTACCAAAGTGGTAATGCATTATTGTAATAATCTCACTGTTTATCAAGATTAATTATGATTACATTTCTATTGATTAAATATTATGATCATATCTCAATAAAAATCATGAAATTTAATACCATAATTTTATTCATGTTTTATTCATGTAATTGTAATATTTTTTCATCTATTGTACTTTATATAATTAATGACTGTTTTTATGAAATTCCTACTTTATTTTTCTATTTGGTTGGAAATGTATGTCCTTTCAAGACCATGTTTTCTAATAATGTATTTAAAAAAGTTACATAATTATCATATGATAATTTATGGAACGTTTTACCCATGTATTACCTTTTACTAAGTATTTTGAAAATATAACTTCTTGTCACTTTTCAATCAAGAAAATTTTAAAAATGTATAAGTTGAAAAAGTATTCTTTTGTAATATATGGACTTACCTAATGTCATGACCATCATTTACCTAATGTATAATTTGTAAGATAACAAGGTTATTTTATAAATTAATTTTGTTTCCTAATATTATTTAAATTTTATGATTTGAAAATGCTTTTCAAATAATATGCGTTTAAAAAAATTTAAATGTGATTTTAAGGATTTATTAAAAATAAATCATATGTTTTCAAACGGTTGTTTTCCAATAAGAGGATATCAGTTATCAAAAATGATATTTTATATTTTTTTAATTTATTTTCAAATAAAATGGTTTTAAATTTTTTTTATTAATGCATAAATATTTTCAAAGAAAAACTATTTCAAAATGTTTTCATGATTATTTATATGTTTTCAAGGTTATTTTCAAGGAAAATGGTCTTAAAAAAGTTTTATATTTTAAAATGAATTTAAAAAGAATAATGATTTTTCACTTAAGAAATTATTTCCACAATTTTCATTATTCCTTTATATGATTTCAAATTTGTTTCAAAGAAAATTATTTTCAAATATTTAAATGTTTGAAAAGTGATTTTCAAAAAAAGTTATGTTCCATGTGATCTTTTACATTCCCTTTCTATATAATATGAACTCTTTGGATATATTTTATTCATTATTAATGGTATGATTTAAGGGGACCATTCATATTTTTTCTCTAAATGTTTTATGTTTTGATTGATTGATTTTTATGAAACTAATTTCTCTTCAATGGGTTCTACCTTAATAAATGCTTGTGAAAACTGCTTCATTTCACATGTTATTTTAGGACTAAATGTTATGAAACATATCTATTTTCACCATTTTATGTCATGATTAAAATTTTATGATACCCATTTCATTTAATGGGATATGATATGATTTTATGAAACCCAACTTTTTAGTGGGTCATTATAAGATGAATGTTTTATTGAACACTCATGTATAAATTCATTATGAGATGTGGGAGAAATATATCTACCTCAAATTCATTGGGTAATGATTTATATATCATGAGATAAGGATGGAAACCAAGTAGATATTCTATATATGAAATGGTAAATAGGTGTGTCCAAATCCATAATGGGAAACATATGTGTCCTGATCCCCAATTTGAAAAAGTACCATCCTGATCCACTATAGGGAACAAGTGTATACTGATCCACTATATTGATGTTCTTGGTAGTTTACCTTGAAAAATTAAATGATTTTATCGATGTGTGATGTTTCCTCACTTATATGACATGAGATTATGGTTTATGATTTATTTATGACGATTTATCACCCTTATGATTCATGTCTTAGGAACTGTCAATTTTTATTCCAGGATTTATATTTATGATCTTTGATATGTAGTGCATGATCATATAATGTCATGATCACTTTCTAATAAACTTATTCTAAATTTTTTACTTACATATCTCCCAGGTATTCCCTTACTGTGCATATGAGCTCACCCATTTCTTCTATTTCCTTCCTCATGTTATGAATAACTATTTTTAGTATAATTACTAAAGGGGAACATTTTTTTGGAAAACAATTGATGATCTTTCACCTTGTTAGAAGATTTTGTTCTATGTTTCTAAAGACACTAAAATATTATATCCCCCAAGAATGTATTTTTATACTTTTTTAAATACTCATAAAAAATTATGAAATATATATGTATGGTAAGCCTAGGTCTATATAGTTTTGGTTAATCCAAATCTCTATAAAAACCACTTTGAGGCATATATAACTAAATAAATTATTCTTCTTGATGTTAGAAAATTATTAACGTATATGATCTTAAAAGCACCATTTTAGAATAATGATATCTTAAACATAGGGATCTCATATGGTATGAATTCTAAATTTATTTTCAAATGATAGTAAATTATTTATTCATTATTTATTGACTTACTTTTTTTCATTCATTTTTTATTAATGAAAATAGTTGTTACTAAGAGAAACCAACACAATAACACATGTGAGGGATAATTCAAGGACATTTTATATGGTATTTACAATAAAATATTATGTGGAATTTAGAACTATATATATACTCTTACCCATAAATCCAAGTAAATGAACAAATAACTTGAACCATGTGTAATTTCCACATTTATCCAAGAATGAGAAACTAGTCATCAAGTCACTTATGAGGAAATCATGACTGATATTTCTAAGATCCTGTAATATATATATCAATATATTAGTGGGTAAAATCAATGTCAAATATATATTTTTTTCTACACTAATATGATAATAAAAAAGTTACCCTAGTCATTAATTGTTCAGATGGATAGGTGGTTAAATTGGGGTCATTGATAAGGAATAAATATCTAAATAATGAAATATAAGAAATTAAAGGGGGGGGGACATTAGGATGATATTTCTTAAAAATCATATCCATGAAACTCAGAAAACAATTATGGATATAGAATTTATAAATAACATAAAAAATTAAAGTGTATCTATCAAATATTTAAAAGATAATTTCAAAACACATGAATGATAAGAATTAGTTTTTAATTGATGTTGATTGAAAAATAGATTTATTATTTAGTTCCATAAAACCAAAAATTCAAATGGATCTAGGTATTTAATAATTCTATAGTTATGATGAATTAGTTCTATGTTATATCAATTTAGATATGGAGTTTGGATAATCATTCCATGGAAGTCGAAATAAGAATAGAATAAGGAATATTCAATAAGGGGAATCAAATGAAAACGTTGGATGGAAGAACCAACCACCAATATGTGAAAGATTATGGAATATGATTCATGGGTATTACCTCAAATGGGATTAGAAAATTCTTCGATTTTGGGAGACAAATCCACTAAGATCCTGATTGTTAAATATATTTGATGAAGATGAAAATGTGATAGTGGAAAGGATGAAACCTCAGAATGCACCACCCATGGTTCAATGATTAATGATAAAGAAAAACTGAATTATGAAATCTAGTGTATGAACATATGGGACATTTAGGATAATCAATTCTTGAAATATCCAAATATGAGTGAGTAATGAAAAGAATAGTCCATAACCACTTCTAATGTGGAACATGAGAATGAATTCATACAAGGTACAAATCTTATTCACTCAGGAATGGAATATTTTTTATTTTATTATGGTTATACATATCGTTTATATTTTGTATGTTTTAAAGATATTTTTAATCAAATCTGTAATACAATAAATTAAATATATATATAAAAACACATTATGGACAAATCATTAACACCCAATTATTGGATTCTTATCCTCTTAAGATATGATTTAATATTATTCCAATGAATATTATAGTCATTCCCTTGGTGTAATTTGATGTTATACTAGTTATGGATTGGATCTTGTTATATATAACAAACATTATATATTAGTAAAAATAAATATCATTCTATTTGAAACCCCTCAAATGTTCCTATACAAATGTAAGGAAGATCATGGATATCCTTTCAAAAATCCCACAATGGTGTGAGTGTTGTTAACAAATGAACAAGAAAATACTTCCTAAATGGTTGTCTCAAAGGAAATAAACAATAATAAAAAATTCCCATTATGGGGTAATATACAAATATATTTCCTAAATAGTATCCTAATCTTCCCCAGATCATGATGTGGAGTTTCCAGTAGAACTCATACCAAGATCCACTCCTATAAAATAAATAACCTAGAGGATATCCCAAATATAATTGGAGTTAAAGAAGTCTCTTTAAGATCATTTGGAGAAAGGGTCTATACACCCAAGTGTGTCACCTTGTGATGAATAGGTTCCCTTTAAAAAAATTAATAGATCAATATAGTGTTACGTAAATTACCAAAAACTCAAAATGATTAATATAATGAACAACTATTCACTTTCAAGGATTGATCACTTTATTGAACCAATTAAATGAGATTAGTACTTTTAAAATGTTTATATCCATTTTTTATTTCAATATGTAATGGTAAAGAAGGAATATATTAATAATACATACATTCGTAAAATATTTGGACACTATGAGTTCTTATTTTTGCATGTGTGTATCATTGATTCCCCTTAAATATGTTTTGAATTAATGAAAATGTTATTTAGATACTTCCTTTAGGATTTATTTGTAGTCATTGTTGATGATATCCCCATTAACTATAAGATAAAGGGGGGACATTAAGATCATCTATGGATTGGTTGATCAAAAATTATATTGGAGAAGTTGTATACTATTTCGTGTAACTATGACTTTTGTATCTCAAAAGTAACATTATTGAGGAACATGATCTTAAGTGATAGAATTTTTTTGGACCTATAAAAATGATATTTTATTATTTTTAGGAACCTCATGTTTCACAAAAATTAATAGTTTTCATGGATGGCTTGGGTACTACCATGATTTTTGAATAATATTAATGGTTTTCTATACTATAAATTTTATTATAATAGAAAGGGTTACATTTTGATGGGATATAATAATGTGATGAAATTCTTAATGATCTAAATAAGATTCTAATAACAGTGCTTTTACTACCACTACCCACAAGGAGGGAAGGGATTGTGATATAAAGTGATTCTCAAAAAATGTATTGGGTTGTTTAATTATGAAAAAATTATAATGTGATATCCTATTACTCATGAATGTTAAAAATCCCATATTATAACTACATGTCACAATACCCTGAGTAGGATCTAGAAACTATTTCATTAAATATTTGGTAGTACTAACTTTATGGTGAGAAGTGTCACATATATATATAGACAACAAGATTCTAAAGAGAATATTAAAATAGAAAGACATCAATTGTTGTCAATGAAGAAGATTAGAGCCAATAAAGGACTATAATTTCTCTATTCAATACCATCATATAATTGAGAATATTTTAGTTGATTCCTCTATTAGAAAAAAATTCTATGCTATCTATAATTCGGATTGACAAACACCCCCTCTTCATGTATATGTAGAGGATGGATATCGATATCATAATGGAAAGTATAAAATCATACCTTTCCAAATTATTTCCAAACCATCTATCTAGAAGAGTATAAAGGTGTAATAAACTGGTGATTCAGATATTTAAATCAAAGTGATAGTAGAAAATAAAGGTAATTTTCATGAATTCAACATCGAGAAGTGTAGTTTTATTTTTTCGAACTAGAAATTATGTAACTTCATCACCTAATATACTGAATTAGGTATTGGATAATTACCATAGATTATATTTATCCATCTATAATTCATATAACCATTTTTACTATGAACATTCTTAGAACGTATCATGAATAAAAATGTCGAATTAATTTTTTTATTTTAATGCCACAATGATGGAATGATAGAAAGATAATGAACACTGATAGAATTCCAAGGGGGTTATGAAACCAATTCATATACACTCCGGGAAATGGTATAACATAACCATATACATTTTTAGGATTCTTCAAAATTCATCCAAAGGAATAAAAATGACGTTGGTTATGGTGGACCAACACAATAATACTGCCCATGACATCACTATTCTGGAACATTTCTCTATTGAATAAAATTTTAAGATATATATAAAAGGAAGCAGTGATGATTTATGGGGAAAAAAATAAATCATATCAAATCATCATCCATGGTTCACCTCAAAATTCATGAAGAATCCTAAAAATTCTCTAAAAACTGATTTGTGTTTTAGTATGGCCTATCAACCTGAAATTGATAGTTAGTCTAAAAGGACCATTCATGAATAGAAGGATATGCTAAGATACTATAATGTGTATTATATAATAGTATCGGTACCACACATTGCATTCATTTATTTATCATATAATAAATGATTCCACAAGAGTATTCAAATGGCTCCATATGAAGCTCTATATGAGAAGAGATGTAGAACTCGTACATATTGGGATGAAGTTGGTGATGTAAATATGCATGAACCTAATCTTGTTCAATATATGACATGAAATTATAAATCTATAGAGTATCATATAAAATATACTTATCTTCGGAAGATGAAATATTCCAACAATTGTCGATGGGACCTAGAGATTTATGATCGAGATGTTTTTTCCATTGAATATAATTAAGGAAGAGAGTTATGTAGTTTTTAATGAAGTTAACGCTTAACAAAAGGTATATAGGCCCCTTTGAAATCATTGACCTTGAATGTGTAGTAGCCTAATAACCAGATCTTATAATAAACTTGGCTCATTATCATTATGTTCTCCATGTATCTGTCATGTAGAAGTGTATACCTAATCCCACACATGAACTGAATCCAGAGGTTCAACAAATGGAGCATGACCACTCATATAAGGAGAACGTGGTGGTGATTTTATATGGTAGGGATAATGTTCTAAACACAAAAACTCTCCAAGTTAGTGTGATGTGGTGGAAACATAAATATGAACAGGTGATATATGAATCTGAGTAAATAATGAAACTGAAGTACCCACGTCTATTCTCAATAAAGAATATGGGATGAAATTTTTGGTTTAAAAATTCTAAACATAGATGAATGTAAAAACCTACACATTATAAATTAAATTTTCATTTCATGAGTAAATATATATTATATCATACTATATATTATTATAAACATAAATAAAATAGAAAAAACCAAAATATATTTTATAAATAGAGACCATTACATTAGTAAAAAATTAAAAACAAGAAAATTACAAAATATATGGCAGGGAAATAGAAAATATAAAAGGTAGAAATCATAATTTTAGATCATTTGTGAATTTTCTCTCCCACAAACAAAACTATGGGAAATAAAGAAAATTTTATAAAAATAATAATCATTTACGAAAATAAAACCATTAACCATGGGAGGAAATGTATTGAATGATATATAAAGGATTGAATTGGTATTTATATATGGTCATATGAAAAATGGAATTGTAATGTGACTGTTGGAATAGTAACCGATTACAAATGAATATTAACCTGACAATTGGGAATATTAACCTACCATTACAATAGTAGTTTTAGAAAAAAATAATTAATATAATTAATATTAAAAATTTGTAATTTAATAAATTATAAATATTTTAATTCCATAAAAAAATACCAGGAATAAAACTCAATGAAAATATAATCCCTCTTTAATAAATAGAATTTTAATTTATTTTATCAAAATCATAATTTCTATATTAAATATAAAAATTGATTATGAGGGAAAATTATTTAACAAAACTAAAATAATTTTTTGAAAATATCACAATTAAATTTTCTAAGGTACATATTTTTGGTAATTTGTGAAAATACTTGAATTTTCAGTGAACAATGAAAAATATAGGTTTTATATAACCAAATTATTTAAATTAAAACATACAAGAGGATATAATGACCTAATAAATTATAAAATTTTAGAATCATCCAAAATCATGATAAATATGTAAAATTTATTATTAAATATAATTTCCAAATAAAAAATTTAATTTCAAAATATATAAACTCTAATGTATTCTAACAAAAAAAATTTCTCATTTTTCCCACAATCCTTTTTAATAAGCTAATGAACTCTACTTACAAAGGGTTTTATTGTCTTTAATAAATCTAATTTTTAATATAATATAATTTACAATGTCCAAATATTCATTTATATAGGTTTTACATTGGAAATTATATTTTTCTCAATATTTTATACTAAAAACACCCCCTCTCATTATGTATAAATAGACCCCCTCCCTTTGAAAAAAACTTCTCTCTCATAAAACAATTCCAATGATCGACCCAAATTACATATCAGAAGGAAATATTAATCCATATGAATTATCAGGGTTAACTCAAAATCCAAGTATTCAAGGGGTTTAGTTTCCTAAAAAAACACCATTAAATGGGTAAGATTACATAATATTTCTCTCTCATTTTCCTCATGTATTAATTTTTTTCTCTATTAATATAAATCCCAAATATAATAAATAAACTAATTTGTATATTTTAATTATATAATTGATTTTAAATAATGATCATGATTATATTTATGTCATATTTATATTTTGTACTTCACATTCAACATCTTCTAACAATTCCCCATGAACAGTTGGATAATTGGCCATGAGGACATTACAAACTCTCTTATTAAAAAATCATTGATGATTAAAATAAATTATTTATCATATATAATTTTATAACTAATGGTATTTATAATCAGATGGAGTTATGGATTTATAATTAATAGGTTTTAATAATGTATGGTCACTAAATAGAAGTATAAAGATATATTTTAAGGAAAATATGATATAAAAACATTTCACTCTCAAGAATAATAATTGAGAAATATTATTAAATTATTGTAATTTGTCAAGAGTGAAAAATTGACATATTTAAATTATGGTTTTATTTTTTAGTATAAATAATTGTATTACATAGAATGTGGAAAAGTGATAAAAAATAAAGGATATAAGTTATGTTGATTCGCAACACTACTCCATCATTTTTGGGACACCTACTTTTTCAAATTATTTTAAGTATTTATATTAATCTTATGTCATGATAATCTCTCTTAACTATTATTAAATTAATATTTTTTTCTATACACATGTTCATACCATTTAAAAATAATTTCTATTGTAATTTAAAATATTTTTCTAATTTACTTTATTTTACAAAACATCTCATTGACCCCTCTTGAGTTATTTTTTCTCTACTCATGAATGTTAATATTTTATACCAAAATATGATCACTCATATTAATTAGGGTGAAAAATTGTTACATGAAGTTTGATTTATGAAAAACATATGTAAAAAATTCCTTTACATGGGTATATTTGATGACAATGATTATTATATGTACTCATTCTATATTAATTACATGATTATAAAAATATTATGATGTGGTGATTGGGAAAGGGATTATATACCCCCCCCCCCAATGAATTGGTTATAGGGATATTTATAATTATATTATGTTTATTATATATGTATGTGATGAAATATTTATTCACAATTATGATGTTATCATTTTTAAGATATATTGTGCATGAATAATGTGCTAACATTGTTCAAAACTATGTTTTGTATTTTAACACTATGTTATGGTGTTTCATTGTTATGAATATAAAATATTAAATTACCTTTTCAAATGATTACCTTTATATTATAATTATAATTAAATTCTTATTCTATGATGGCTATTTTAATTCTCACCCAAGTGTTATTTATTCATGTCTCTCATACCTTCTATGTGCCCCCTCCCACCTTATTAGTCATTTACCTCACTACTTGATTCGATGTATATCCCCATGTTAATATAATTACTAGGAAAAAATGATATCTTTATGAAGGATATATAGTAGGAATTAAATAATGTCTATGTTTAATTATGTATAAGTGGCGTATGAACCTCATTTTCTATGGATACTCAATATTTTGATCTTGGAATGTATTAATATTGCGTTATTTCTTTTAAAAATGATGCAATACTCATGTAAGGAAACCTCAGGAGATTATAATAACCCTTGTGCATCTCTATTCATCAATGGAATTATATCTATGAAATGAGCCTCTAAAATAGCCTTTTATATCTCTAAGACATTCTCTATCATGATATATATAGAAAATTGATAAAAATGGACTACTAACATATCCAAAAAAGACACTCGGTGAGAATATATGAACAAAACAATAAATCTTCTAGTAAATGGTGTGTAACATTACCATAATTGGTGTGTATTACTTTTCCAGTAGTTTCTCAGTTTATTCCAATAGTATTTACATTTTTTATAAAATTACATGACATGTACTTAGTATTATAAGACATATAAAACAACTCATTGTAGTTGACATGTACTATGGGTAAATGTTATGTCCCCTTTCCAGTTGTATATGGAACCTATGATGGTTATTTATCTTGTGATTCGTACTCATATGTTTGTTTTTATATCATATACATTCAAATCCCATCAATATGATATACATTTTATGGGTGATGTGGAACATTATGTATGGGCCCAACTCATTGATCAGGCGTGTACACAAATACATGTTTAGGTATGCAGTCTTGATTTACATAGTGTGTGACCAATTTTCATATGGTTTTTGTTATTTAACTTTCAACATATACCCTATTTTTGCCTATTGTGACACACATGGTCGGTGTTTACTGAACATCACACCGTACAGGCAAAGAAAATTTCTAGATCTAATAGAACACCAGATCCATAGGAACCCTTTCTATGCTTCAATATAGATGGATGGTTTTGGGGTTCATCGCATCCATCGATACCCCCATCCCCATTAATATTAGATCACTCCCATTGGAAACTCATCTATGGATCAATATTGAAGGATGGTTTTTGTGTAATCACATTCTTCAATACCCCCATCCCCATCAAGACTCATCATTCCATTTTATCCAACTCATGTGAACACAAGTTCACATACCATAAATAATTTCTATATTCGAGTATCATTCCACCATTAATCCGGGAATAAAGAAATAGAAAAACTCAATGCTTTTTTAGTCGATGGGGAACCTATCCAACCTAAATGAACATTTGTATTTTTTTTACCTTGGACAAGGATGAAAAATATGATTCTCCTCTTCAAATATCTAAGAGGATTTAATCAAATGTATTTTTTGTTGAGATAAAATTTATGATTACGTATAAATTCTAAAAAAAATAAAAAATATACAAAAAAGTAATATATTATCAAAATCATTATATATATGATGATATTATTGTTATTATTTTTCATCAAGTTTAAATTCAAGTATTTTACCACCATATTTACTAAATATAGGAGATCAATTCACAAATTAATATTTATCATAAGTTTAAAATGGTATCAACATATAAAAGAAGTTCATGTATTAACCTTAAAATTAGTTTAAATAAAATAATTGGCAATTATATGATATATTACTCTATTAATTAATTACATTTAGGAACTGGGGTAATTAAGAGAAATTTAATCATATTAGAAAACGTTATTTCATAATGAAAATTGTTAGAAAAAATATTCAAGTATTCTAACATGGTGTTATAAATATTGATGATTCCATATCCACTAATCATTAATTGGTTGACTGTTGAAGATGATTATCTAACACGTCTAACATGATACTTAATATACGATCCCATGGAAAACTACTGAAAATAATGAATTGATATACACATAGGTTTATTTAATTATCAGTGGTAAACCCTGTGAGATTTAACAGAAAAATATAATTGTTTCTCCCATAAATATCAATAATATATTTTAAATAAATACCTAAAAAAGTGTTTCTGAGGCATATTTCTTGATCATAAAACTCATACTTTTCCTAAGGGAAAAACATGAAGATCATTGGGGTGTCATAATTTTAATCAAAGCCTTTCCCTAGAAGATATTAGAATTCCATCTCATGGGATAAATATTTATTTTATATATATATTATATATCCCATAAAATTAAACTATCCTAAAATTTAACAAAACTAC
The DNA here is from genome assembly GCA_963277665.1 of Viscum album. Classification (NCBI taxonomy): domain Eukaryota; kingdom Viridiplantae; phylum Streptophyta; class Magnoliopsida; order Santalales; family Viscaceae; genus Viscum; species Viscum album. The sequence continues at coordinate 1,174,687,302 of OY728166.1, read as the reverse complement.
ATCCCAAAGATGCACACTACATTTCAATATCAATTGAACATTCATAAAACAAACGTGGTTTTTATGGAAAATTTTACATTTTAGCCATTTTAGGGGATGTGATACTTCTTAATGAAAAATTAGTTATGTTAATTAATTGGAAACTATTTTTCTATGAATCCTAACCACGTTTAAACATTTTTATCCATGAATTTGGAACAACGTGATATGGGAAACCCAGAACCCCTCTAACCCCATATATTGTAAAACAACCCATCCCTATTTCAATTAATCTACCACTAAGGGATCAAGTCCAAAACACAACTTTTATTCATCCATATAAGAGAATATCATCTTCCAAGATACTTTCATTTTTATAATACTAACTATTAAGCACTTTTCCAATGGTCTTTCATCTACATGGTATGAATGAGACAATAAAATGTTAGTTTAACTTGAAAGTACTTTATTAAATTTGATTAATCTATGTGGGTTATATGATCCCTTCCTTTAATTGTTTTCCCAAATTTTTTCTCACCAATACAATCGAAGAACATGGAACCCTTCATCAAGGTGGTTCACTCAATGATTGTAAATAATCTTTTCATGTTCTCATAGAAAGAGTATCTTTTTGGTATACTTATATTTCACAATACTAAATGAAAATTAATACTTTCTGACATAAATAAATCCAAATTTTAAAACAACATCAAACTTGATACCAATATTTATTTTCCCTATAATATGAACCTCACCTTCAAACATCCAAATCCATGAAAAATTACACCCAACCATGAAACTAACTTGATCAGGATATAGGTGCACATTGCAAAATTTGATCATAAGTATATAAAAATACGATAAAAATCTCCTAAAATAAATATTCTTTTATATTGTAGATCATAAATCAACCTTCATACCACTCTTCAAGGTATACGGTCCTAACCCATTTAGATGAAACAATTATGTTAGCTCCATACCATGGGACACCATCATATAAGTGGAGATAAAAAACTACAATCCCTAGAGTAAAATCATTCAACAGATATCAAGATCATCTATATGATGAATACCCATCGTCAGTTATACTAACACCAAAAATGTTTCAATATGCTAATGGTTGATCTTAGATCAAGACCTATCCACCTAAAAATGATGGAGAGTTTTACAGGAACAACACTTTCTATCCTAAAGGTGAGAAAATGAACTCTCCACCTTAAACATAATTTTCCCAAAAAACAATTCCATGAAATATATTTCCATATAATTACAATAACAATACAAAAAAGAAATACTTTTTCTCTAGTTAGATATTGGAGGAAAAACTCTGTAACAAATGAGAGGGATAGTACCAATCACTTTAAGGATAACTTCTTATTCAACTTTTGTAATCGTTGAACATATTATTTATTCATGGAAATTATCCAAAATGATAATTATTTTCTACTATAATCATATAATCCACAATGTCTTTAAATTCATAGGTTATTATCCACTAAAAACATGTGAAGGTAAAAACAAAATGATTCCTCCAATTTCACAACATATGTGAGATATTATTTTCTCCAAAAATTAAAAGCCTTATTTAATATTTATGGGGATTCTGAAATGAAACTCACATGTTAGGTGCCTCAAGGGGATTATGTTATAGATACCCCTATAGGGTGTGATTTAGGGTATGTAATATTTTCACACCATTATAATCATGTTCCAAACAATCACACACACCTACAGATCATGACTTCTTAATTAGAAGGATCACATTGTTTTTATGTTCTATTCAAGTATATATTATTAATACATAACTTTACCAATAAATTAATATATATTATTTAATCTTTCATGACTAAAATTACCATATTGTCTCTCATAGAATATAAAAATGAAAATACATAAGACACATAGAGTATTACTTGGATGTCAACTATGGGAAAATCATAGTCGAATATATAGAAATCATCTCATACACTAGAAATGATAACGGGTATAAGATAGGTCACTACATCTAGGTCACTCCCCTAAAAATGGTTAAGAAAAAGAAACTATTTTCCAAGGGACTCAACCTCTAACATCATCTCTATATATCACAAATATTTGGAAGGAATACAATTTGGCTCACAACATAATAATAATATCAAATTTTCTTTTTAAATGTACCAACTATTAATGTTATTTTTAATTTTTATTATTATAATTATTCATAGGCAATATATGAATACCCCTATGAACGACTATAATTCCATTCCATGAGATGTCATGGAAATGCATACATTCTTCCTGAATAATCTTGAACACCTTTCTAGCTTCAAATCCTAAAATGACTTTTTATTTTTACTTTCATACACATTATGTAATTATATTTTTTAGAATAAGTTTAAATGAGTACCACTCTCCTATATATATTAATTCTAGTACCTCTTCTAGAATTACTCGTATTCTTAAAAAAAATTTATCTCTATATTATCTCAATTATATTTATCATTTATTTCTAAACAATAGATCCATTGGAATGTTCTTAAATGGTTACTAAAACTTAGTATTGTCTATCCCAACCCCTTAATCTAGGATTAACCCCCTCCAAATATTCAATTATATATTTTCATCATATCTCTATATTTTATTTTTACTTTCTTATAGTTTCTTAATATAAACCAAACACTAATTTTGAAATTTAAATCCAATTTAACATATGTATTTTACATTTAAATAAATCATTTGGATTATATTTTATAAAATTATCATATTCGGATTCAATTTAGGTTTTGCAGGTTTATAACATAACTTCAAAGTAGTTGAATAAGACCCAACTCTTAGATCTATATTTTTCATACACTATGGAATTGTCCCTTCATAAAACTCACATTTTGATCATGACAATTTAGATACCACCACTAGTGTCATGAAACATCTTGGTATAACACTACTTCAAAGTGAGATTTCATTTAAAAATTATTGAAACCCTAACCACCTTTCCATTTTCCAACATATAAAGAGAAAATGATACATGTCATTATCACTTCAATTATGTAGAGTTCAATAGATATCAATTTTCCCAAGTGAACCCAAACACTACTAAGGCCCCAAAAATAATGTGTTTTATTCTTCAAGAACATTTTAAAATACATAAATCTCCATGAAATTAATTCCTTCAACTATGATCTCAAAAGTCCCATTTCAAATATCATGTTTAATAAAAATTATTCTCAATACACATTTCCAAGTTCTGTGAATTGGATCAGATTAATTTACCATTTTAGTAGTGCATGTGAGAAACCAAGAATTTGAATAAAAGACATTACATGAATTTTAGAAGGACAGTAGAGAAAACTCTGAGGGCTCATATGGATATTAAGACCTCAAAACTCCATGAACTATGGAGTTGTCTCCTTAAATTATCTATTTCATAACCTATAGTGTGTTTGGTATTCTAAGATAACCTCACCGTAGTCTTAAAAATGGTAAATAAAAGGGGTTTCATATTTATTCAATATATGTACATTATATAGAAAACCAGATATATAAATCCCAATGTAGATTCCATTTATTTCGTTTCCTAACCCAAAACAACATGGGTAATTTCTACATGTTGTGTTTTCATGTCATGGTGAAGGTTCCCTTCAATAATAAATTCCATAATTCATGACATTGAATATCTAAACACCGTGCTTTTTATATATCAATTCCAAAAAATAACATTAATACGCATTGAAAATAAATCATACATTATAAAATATTTTATCCTTAAATAGACTGTAAGAACACCCCCACCCCACATTGTATTTTTTAGAAATAGAATCAATCCAATTATGATTCCAATACCTTAACATTTAAACACAATAAATTATTCTCCCCCTATGGGGGTGTGGTAGAACATCATATTATCCTTGTGTATTTTTGATTCTTATTCTCACCCTTTGACATCATGTCCAATGCATTACATCCTTTTACAATGAATAAATTTAAATTCTATGAAAATATATTTCAATGGGAATAAAGGCCTTATAATTTTGGGCTAACATCATACTCCCCCTAACCCATCATTATCCAACATAATATTTGACTCTCAAGATGTATAAATTAGTCATTATGTGTTACTTTGTCATGAATAATATTTTTGTGAGTGAACTCTCATCATAGAAATAATCAAAAATCAAAAACTATGTGCCCACTGAGCTAGATTTTAGTGTAGAAAATAGAAAATTAATTTAATTCCAATATTATTATCCCATGAACCTTCCATACATGAAATTTCATGAAATCACATCCCTCAAAATCCTACAAAGAACGAATCTCATGAACTCAAGAACACTCTTCCAAATAAATTAATGGATAAAAATTACCAATATAGTTTGTGATTCATACTAGATTAATTTATTCATATTATTTTATGTCACTAAGGTTGATTCCCATAGTTGAAATAGATACTGAATGATATAATACATTTCTAAACACAAACTATAAATTTCCCTTAATGGGTTCATGGTGATATCACAATTAGATAAACACCACAAAATTCTCATTGACTCCTAACTTCATCAAAAAATCTAGATTTCAATTCTATTATGAGAATTATCCATTTTTGTAAGCATTTTTATTTCATAAAATTCAGCATGTGCTAAAAAATAACAAACCATTTGTTATTTAAACTAAAAAAGAATAAATAAATTTTCATTTTTTTCTATGCTAATGAATCTTTTTCATTATTCGTGGTCAGATTCCATGAAAAATAAATTCTCTTAAAAATAATATTTTAACCAAACCTTAATACTGCTTAGTGACACAAAATTTTATTTATATGATTCCTCTTAATTGTTATCCCATCATAAAAAATATATAAATTATACTACTTCCAACATCATTTTGGAACTCTCCATAATTCTATAATATCTCTTGAATATTTTAATGAAACTTATCCATGGATCATATTATTCTTAAAACCTCATATTCTATAAAAATAATTAATTTATTTTCATTACATTGGGACAAGTGATATTAAATTTCTTGAAGTTGAGGAATGGGGCTAGTCATGTTCGACCAAACCATTTTTTCATATTATCATTTCCTTATTTCATGTTTATATAAATAAATCCCTCAACTTGATCAATAATATATTCCATGGAAACATTATTCATGTTTTGATCCTTTAAGTTATAATCTTACATCATATATGAAGTGGTTTTAATAGATTCCATTTTATTTTCAGCTTATGTGGCATTTTTTTTCTTCCACAGAACCAAACTGAAATGTTTTGCCTCTCTCGTTAAATTTAAAATCAAGTATTTTTCGTTCCAATTTAGGTTGATCATTCTTTCTCTAAACAATCATTCAATTTCATCTGTCCCTATAATAAATTTTATACTTTTTAACACATGCCTTATGTTTAGAGACATTCTTAACATGATATTTTTGAATTAAAAAAATATGTTTATTCTTTTTATTCTTACACTCCCTCTTTTTATCCATCATATTAATTTATAGTTTATAATGATATTCAGAACCACTTTTTAGTATATTTTTAACATTATCTCCTTCTTTATTTATCTTCTAATATCTCATATTCAAAACGAAATATTTTCCCTGTAATAAATTTTTCCTTCTTCTGATTATCCATATTTTATGTTCTCTATAGTTTCTTCTAGGCACATAGTTACTATGGAAATAATTATTCAAATTATAATGATACATTCCATGTTGTGATTGGTAACTCAATATTTCCTATTTTTCACCATCTTTATAATATTTAATGTATTCAAATACATTAAAATAAAACTAGAAATATATAAATGAATTCCATATAAATATACCATACACTCATACCTTTCATTAGTACTCATTCATTTATCCCTACTATATATATGAAAATTCATAAAAATGATTCAAACTACTCTAATTTCTCTATTTCTTGTGAACTTCCATGAATTTATTATTATCTTTCCTCATAGAGCTTTCATCATATCTAATACCATAATTCCCCAAACAATTTTTCCATTGTGAAATAATGATCATTTAATGTTTCTCCTGTGAGATGGAATAATTTTACTTAAATTTATATTTACCTATTGATGTGTAATCATACAATAATTTTTATGCATCTTTTAGTTTACAGTTACCCTTATAATTGGATTTATTCAACTTATTCTTATCCAATATCAACTCCACCTATAACTTAGTGAACAAATTTATTTTATTTTCAATATTAGAACCCATTTTTATTCTGAAATTTTATAACAGGTTCATTAATAATTTATTTCAAGTTGATCTTAGAGAATATCACACCCTCAGAAATCATTACCTATTACATATAAGGGTCGCACAGTTATCTCTCCTTTTCATGATGAACTTATTAATACTTCACTTGACCAATACCTTACAATATATTCATTGATTTGTATACATAAAATATTATTTAGAATATTATTTAAAGAATTTATACAAGTAAAAACAATAGAAACATGTATTTATATGTGTTTTACCATTGTAATTTAAACTAAAGAACATTCATGGAAATGTACCTATGCACAAGAAAAATAATCTATTTAGGATTAGTTACTATTTCATAGGATAACTCTGATTAAAATTATTTAGATATAGAAAACTAATTCGCAAGGGTCACTACCTAAAAATTTATCTATTTCAATCATCAATTTTTTAATGAAATGATTTTTTACTCATAAGATAATAAAAATATTAGATATTCCTTTAAGATATGCCAAAACTAAATGCACCATTGAATTCACCTTATTTTCCTTCATAAATTTTGAAATAATATCACTATGTGTAGCTATATTTTCATTAAATTACATGTAAATGAAACATATAAAATCTATAAGAACAAATTGGGAACACGATTCTAGTTTCAGAACACGGACTTTCCTCTTCCTCTTTACTTTAATAAAAATAAAGAAATTATCTTCATTGAAATAATGTTCCATGAGTCCCATCCCACTTCTTATTTTCATTCCAGTCCCTCATATATAATTCTTTATCTTTATAAAATTTTGGTACCTCTGTATTCTTTTTATTCCCTATATCATTTAATACAACATATTAGATCTTTTAGAAAGTTCTCAATTGGGTACCAAACCATTTTCATTTCATTTCCAGTACCTTTACCTATAATTAATCACCCTCATATATTTTTTATGTAGTGTCTTTAGATATCTATATTTTAATCATTATATATATAAGGTTCTCAATATATCCTAAATTCAAATTTTTATATTCAAATCCACATTAGTAGCCGAATTATTTTCTACTAAGTATGACCTTTATATCATATTTATGAAAATAATCATCCTTGAATTTGATTTGGGTATATTGGTTTCAATCCATTGTGAAAATTTATTTTTATAAGCACTAAAATCATATATATGAAAATAACATCTTGTTATTATAACACCACAACATATCCCCTTCACAAAATTTTATTTTGAGTTCGACAACTTGGAGACCATGACATGTAAAATCTAACACCATGACATAATGTTTCTTCCCTTTGAAAACACCTTTAATAAAGGTTAACACCATGGCCATCAGGTTGTCTTGTCTTCATTCATGAAAAACCTGTTCATATTGTTCTCACCTTCATGAAATAGATTTCTCAGGCTTGGTCATTTCCATCATTTAACACTAACTTTATTAGGGACATAAAAATGTTTTGGCATCTTATTATAACCCAATTTTAAAATTTCTAGATCTTAATAATAATCATTTCTTTGACCATTACATCTAAAATGGAATATCATTTACATTATATATTACATAGACACATTCTCAACACAATAAACTTACAAAACCCTGAGATTTCTAGATTTTTTTTAAAATATATTTAATAATTTTGATATTTTATATTACATGAATCACTAGGATTATATTGAGATAATAAAAATACAATTTTTGTATTATGTTACATGCCATTTTGAGTTTAACTTGTGTAACACACAACATCATGTTTAAAAGAAACACGATCTACTATTTTAATATTAATATTTAATATAATATTTATCGATTGGTAGTTGGAATTCCATGTATGAATAAGATTAACTAAATTTTGAAAATATGGTTTACACATATTCATATAGTTATATAGTTAACATTAATTATAATTTTAATAAAAACCATTGAAAACAAACTTAATTATTTTTTCAAAAAACTAATTGTATACACACAAGTCTATGTTTTATTAGAAAATTAACCAAATCACTTTTGGTTAGTGATATTAAGGAAATTTTTAAATTATGTATTCAATAAAAATTTTAACATTTATCTTATATATTTTGTAGAAAACATATATTAATAAATTCAATTTTATGTTTCAAAATAGTAATTTTTCTAAAAAAAGTTTTGTCACCTTATTATGGAAGAGTTATTTTAGAAATAATGTTTTTCCAATTTAATAAAAATATTTCTATAAAATAAAAAATTTATAAATTTTAATATAAAAATTATCCTATGGTAAATATATTTTATTTTTCTGATGTATTCCATTTTCTGATGAATATTTAAAAATTAAAAATTTTAATAGAAAAACGACTTATCAATTAATTTATTTATAAATATTGATGATATTTTAATTTTATTAAAGTATAATTTGTTAACTTTTATATCTATTAATAAAATTATGGTTATTTTAATCAATTTATTATAGAATTTGGATATATGCACATTTTAAATGTTTGAACTTTTTCCATATATATCCCATTTAACTCATCACGTGTGCATGATTAAAAATAAATTAATTTTTTCACTTTTTTGAATTGAATTTTGAAAAAAAAAGATTTCATATTCACAATCATTATAATCTATAAATAAAAATATAATCAAAAATAGTTACAAAAAATAATAGTTACTGCAGTGAGAAATTAATTAACCTGGTTAAAATAAAAATAGTTTTACCAAGGGTTAAACTAGAATGATAAGAGTAAAAATGACCTCAAATATTATCTAAATTTTACTTAAATAATTTATATGAATTTTTGTCACAAAAAAACTAAATATTTAAATTTATTTCCACTTTCCTTTGAATATTACCAATATAATAAGTTAAGTAAAGAAAAAGATAAAAAATATAGATTTCTTACTTTTAAAATCTATAAACCCTTGTGGTATAGAAAAAGCTACATAGGTTAAGTTATTTATATCGTTTTTAAATATATATGATCTAATTTTATCATCATAATTTATTTTAAATTTTTATTATTAAATAGTTACATTAAACTCTAAAGAAACTCTAACATAGTAATTATTTATTTAAAAATTATTTAATATAAATGATTCTAAAATTTTTAAAATTGAAGTAAATTGAATAAATTATTGTGTTCCATTATTTTTCTATATTAATATATCATGATACATAGGTTTTTAAAATTATATGTTTTCTCCATCACTTGATTTATATTTAAAAAATTGAAATTAAATTAATAAGCACAAAATACACATTAATGTTATTTTATAATAAATGCTATTTAATTAAATAATTTAAAATAACTAAAAAACAATACTAAAAAACGTTTTATAATATTTATAAATATAAAATATTTCCTATTAATGGACCAATATCTCTATTATAATGATTATATTTACCATTAAATGTTAATGCTTAGTTAGTGTGGTTAAGGTTGAAGAGGTTTTTTTCATGTTACATGCGATTATGATAATCATAATTTCGAACACACATTAAATTTATATTTTATATATTTTATTATATATATATATAATTATTGGGTCAAAATAATATAATAGTTCACACTCTGATTTAGTCATAAAGGATAAATTATCAAGCATAGAATACTAGTTACCGTAGTGTAAATCCAAAAATGGTGAAAATAGGGATACTTAGAAGTTAATGAAGGAAATGTTTATAACATGTTCTTAATTGATTTTGGAGGTTTTAATTGACCATATCATTCCTCTAAACATTTATTTATCATATTTGAATACACTTGAGGTAAGATGTATATCCCAATAGTGATTACTTTTGAGTATTTAAAATAATGTCAATCATCCTCAACTATAAAAGGGTACTCACTCTCCCCACATATTCAAAACTCAAAATCCATTTGGATAGACAAATAACTAAAAAAATAACATCCCAAAAATAATCCTACAATCCATAGTTTAGATATAAAATCAACCAATCAATGATTTAGTGAAAAACTAAGAAGAATACCAAAATAATCGGAAATGTTCATCAATGAGTGTATTTGTTTTATTTCATCCTACACTACCATAAATTCTTAATATACCATGATTATATAATAACATTAGAATATTACATATAATAAGATGTTTTTATATTGAACATATTATCCAAAACCTCACACACTTTTTTATAATGTGTTATGAAATCATCGTTCATGTGTATAGTGGTATACCACCAAGAAAACTAAGGCCATTCATTTTTTCCACTACCTCATCCCATTGTTGGGAATAATGATGGATTTATATTTTATATATGATATATATGTTGTTTATTGTGTTTTTTTAAAAAAACTATATCACACATTCCTTCATTTTTTCCATTTTTTGGGAATACAATAATGTTGTTTTGGTGTATGTCTGAGTACCCACTACTACAAAAATGGAATATATCAGCACTCAAAACGGGCTTTAACAGCGCTAAAAAAGTGCTGATAAAAGTCAAAAAAATATTATATATATATATATATATAATGTGCGGGGAGAAATTTTATCAGTGCTTGACCACCCCTTTATCAGCACTAGGAGGTCTCCCTCGCACTTCCCTTCCTGCACATCATCACACACACGCACCACCATTGCCTCCAATAGAACTCGAACCTGCAACCTCCACCTTTCACGACTGCACCTTTACCACTATGTTATTTCATTTTTTTTCTCTATTTAATGATATATCTCTTGATATATATATATATATAGTTATATTTATTCGTATATTGATATAGATTCATATTAAAATATATAAATATATTTATTCATATATATATATATTCATTCATATATTAATATTTATTTATATTTATTTATTTATATATATATATATTTAGTTATAATTTTTATCCAAATATTTATTTGTATATTAATATATACTTATAATATTAGTTTTAAATACTGTTATGAAATATGTTTTTATGTGTGTTTATAATTAAATAAATAAATACATATATATATATATACAACACACACACACAGACTCACACACATACACAAACACATATGAATAAATACATATATATGTGTCTTTGAAAATCCATTGAATGTTAAAATGGCCATAACATATAATCAAGAAGCACGTTTCAACTCCAAAAATGGTACAATCAATGAAAATGAAACAATATTTGATATGATAAGTGGTACAGGCTTAACGGACATCCAAATCAGACGTTTTACCTGTTATAAGGTTAAAAAATCAGGGTATCCCAACTAAAAACTCTATTTTAGAGGCCTTATGGGACTTTATGGGATTGAAATTTGTGACAGAAGCTTTTCTTCTATAACAAGAATGTATAGCTCGGCACAGGCTTCGATTTGATATGTTGTAGAGCTCTGACGGACACCCGAATCAAAAGTTATGGTCATTTGAAGTTTGAGTTAAATTTTTAACTTATTTTAGATCTTATTTTAATTATTTTAATTTTTTGTGTATTTAAATTGTTAATAAATGATTTTTCATCAGTAATAATTAGAAAATTATTATTTAAAAATATTTTTTAAAAATATTTTAAAGCCATTTTCACTAAATTTCTTTTATATTAAATGTAATAGTCTATTTATACGTATATAAAACATATTTCAAAAATATATATTATATTTATATACGAATAAATATACTTATATAACAATAAATTATTTTTCATGGAATTTTTTTTGAAATATTAATTTTTTTCAACACTAATAAAGCCACCCTTTAGCAGCGCTACTAAAAGAAGCACTGATAAAGGGGTCCCCTTTATCAGCACAAAAAAAAGCGCTCACAAAGGGGGGCTTTATAAATGCTTTTTTAGTGCTGATATAGGGGTTGCGCTTCCCTTTCACGTTTTTTAGTAGTGACCACCTCACGAAGCAATGTGATTCGTTCACTCAATACATGGAATGTATTATAAATGTGGGTAATATGAATATGTGATATATATTAAATAAAAATGATACTATAATTATGATATATTTTTCGCATTATTGTATTAATTTTAATATAATTAGAAAATTAAAACAACATTCACATATATATAGGTCTTATCATCTCCATGAATAGTGTATTTTGTATCATGTCAATAAAAATTTTGGATTACAATGAATATATATATATATATATATAATGAATATATATTATATTTGAATCCTGCTTCAAATTTTGGAGATGAAAAACCAACAATATAAGTTATAAGAGAAAATTTAAAAAGTCAAAATATATATGGGAAATAATGCAGTTATTATCCGAAATATAATTTTAACACATAATTGTTATTAAAAAAGTAATAAAATGTTGTGAAGAAATCTTGAATGTTATGATAAATAAAAGTATTATTTTTTATATATGAATTATAATCTTATATTTATTATACAAGAGGATTTAATGAGTATGAAGAAAGTAAGTGCATTTTGTAAGGGGATTTCAAGTCTCACTTTTATTTTTGAGTGGCTTATTACATATTAACAACTTGTTTCTAATTTATGGTGTATCTACTACCCTGTGAAATTATATTTTCTAAATATTAATCATTTAGTATTAATTTATTTATTCATTGATTTTATTTTTTTCATTATGATTATAATTCAAAATTACTTATGCAGTAAGTGATTTTTGCTTCACTTTTTTCTTTTGTGAGACAAATACTATATTCACCACCTCATAATTCTATGTGGTATATATAATTCCTATTAATGTATTTTATGATGATTATAAATTAAATTTTTATTATTTACATACCCATTTTAGGATTTCTATATCATGGGGTTTATGGTTAAAATTTACCAAAAATTCAGCAGATTGTCTTAATTTTCCTTCTTTGAGATATATGTTATATTATACACTGATATTATATTAAAATGTGTATATACAGTCTATTTGATATGTAATATCATGAATTTATTCATCCTAGTTATATTTTATATTCCGTTTTATATTTTTACATCATGGTATTTTCAATTTAATGGTACCAAAATTGTAAATATTTTATCTTACAATATCATCATTTATTAAAAATGTTTATGACTAAGTATCCAATACTGAGATATCCTCATATACCACTCAATAAATCTCATTAAGTTTCTTCTCCTATGCTAATTAATTAAATCTTCATGTAACGATAACATTTTTCCCTCTTTGGTACTTAAAATTATTAATATTTTTTAAAAAAATTAGTATTTTTTCTCTATTCGTTAAGATATTTGTTTTCTTCTAAAACATTGTTTTATAGAAATGTATTAAAAAATTATTTATTACTCATTTATTTTTTAAAAATAATTTTTTACTAATTTTTTATTTTTTTAAATGTTTTAAAAGAAACATCATTTCATTTTCTAAAAAAAATACATATTTGGGTTTTACAAAAACTGTGAATGTATTCCTCATTTTAACATCTATGGCATGATTGGAATTTTATGATTTTAGGAGAAATAATGTTTGAGAATATTACTTTATAATTATTCATGGTTATATTCAAGAAAAAATCATAATGTTTTATCTTTTAAAAATAATTTTTAAAAGTGGAAAGTATACTTTCCTCTAGTAATGTTTTAACCAATCAATTCAAAATTGTCTCCCTTATAATAGGACATATTTTTGTATTACATGTGACTTAATGGGGATATTATTCTTGGGTACCATTCATATTAATTCTATAAATAGTAAATTTATCGATGGTATGATGTTTATGAATCCCATTCCTTTCCCATAGTTTAAACAATGGTAAGATACTTATGAAACCTATTCCTTTTTATGGGTTATGCTCTGATGAAATGATTATGAAACCTGACTCTATTCCATATTTAATTATATAATGAAATATTTATGAACCCTATCACAATATACTACTTATTATTTGATATATCTTATTATATTGTGGAACACATATGTCTTATTTACATTATGTGATTTGTAGGACCTATATATCTATCTAATGTATTGATTAATAATTAATAATATAGTACATAAAAGGGTACATGGGAGGTTATCCCAAAAAAAATCGGGAAAATTGGAGTCCATCCCAATCCCAATGTAGTTATGTAGGTTTTTATACCAAGCCTAATAGTTTATGAATTTCTTGATGGGAATCCTTGACATAAGATGTTCTATGATAATGTCTACGCCAAAAATTATTTTCTTATAAAAAACGTATTATCTCATTCATAATGTTATTTTATCATCTTTGGATTCATCTCTTCAGAAATACCAATAATTATTCCATGACTCGATATTATGAACATTGATATATAGTGTATTGTTTTCAAATTTTATTCTCACGTTATCAAACCATTGTGCACAATTTATGCATACATATCTCCCTTGTTTATCCTTACTGAATATTTGATCTCACCATTTTATAGGTTTCCATTCCCATGGTTATTAATAATATTTTTATAAGGGAAATTTATATTAATTGTACTAAATTGAAGGATCATTTTGGGAAACATATAATATATTTCCTTATATTAAAAAATTGTGTGTCGAGTTTCCAATTAAGATAAACAATTATGGTCCTCATGAATTTGTTTTTGTAATTTAATTAATATTCATTTAAGAATATGTAATATCCATGTATGATAATCCTAGTTAACTATAGTTGGTATGAAAGGAAATTTATTGTTATCCTTTGGAAATGTGTATGATTAAACTTTAGTGTGATTTGTATGCATACGTATAAGGATATGTTTAGGGATTCTTATAAGGATAAGTAAAAGGATGAGTTAAAATATTGGTAAATGTTATGGAATTTTGGAAATGGATGGAGTGAGTGGTTTACCAGAAATTACATCCACATTTGGATAATAAATGTGGTTGTGGTTTCTGTATAGGTGAACCTATTGGTAACCACCCTAAAAATAGTATATTGAGCTAGACTCAATCGGGGATTGGTGCATGAATATAGGGGTTGTATTGCACCTGGTTTAAAACACTTGAGGGTATTATTTGTATATTAAAATACAATTTATGAACCATCATAAAGGATTTAAATATATGTTAAATTTTCATAACCTAGTAAAATCCCATGGTTTCATAGATTAAAGGAGGATTCATGATTTATACATTTTATAAATGATTTTCATGATAATTTGGATTCCCATTATGATTATTATTCCTCACAATATTAATTTTAGATTTATTAAATTTATTGAGTAAGAATTAATCATGTTATCATTTATTATGATGTTAAATTTAGTGATGAAGAGAAACCAAATAGGATGATGAATAGAGAGAAATATATTTTGTTAATTCCCAATCAGTATTCAAGGTATATTATTAACATTGGAATCATCATTTACGTGATGAAACATTGAATAAAAGAAATATGAAATTTTATGAAATTTTGTTTCTTAATGTACGTAGAGGAAAAAACTTGTTGTCTTCCTAAATGTAATGTAGGTGGGAGTAAAACCCATAAATAATACCTCAAAAGGAAAGAAATATTTTATCTATTTGGAAAAGAAGACGATGGATTAGAAATTCTTCTTGGAGTTAAATGTCTTGACTTTGGGGAACCTGGGAATTACCCAAATCATTATCCAAACTAAATAATTAACTCCTATAATATCGAATGAATTATTCCATTCTAATCATAGAATTGAGAGGTATGGGGTATTTAGGTGTTTCGATTCAGGAGTCGTTAATTGTGAAAAATATAAAGATTGTTCATAATATGTTTTTTTAGGGATTTGAATGAATATGTTGGGTGATGAAAATGACATAGAAAATTTATTAAATTGATACATATTCATCCTATAAAATACATAATTAAATGTAATATAAACCATAATATGTTCGGAATGTTTATATAATGATTCTATAATAAAGAGATGGTCGATTTGGATTTAGTAAACTGTATAGTATTGATGACATCTGAACTAATAATGGATTTATTTAAAAATTGGTTTAGGTAACCATTAATGAAGCTGAAATCATTTTTTACTCACAGAATATACCCCATAATCAATTTTTATATAATGAATGAGGAATATTGTATATCTTCAATAAGGTTTTATGGTAATTACTCTTTTTAACATGTTTCAAGAGATTACATGATGAAGGTATTCAAATGTTTGGTATGTGATAATAAAGATATACTTTATAATATATTGGGGATTAATGGTATGTTTATTTTGATAAATTTAATGAAATATTTTTTAAACAATAAATTATTTTATGGGTTACAAGGTTAACCATATATGGAGTTATTTAAGATAAAATTCAGAGGAGGTTATAAAAACTAAGGTCATACATCACCATATGATGATTTATCTTTATTGGATTACTTATGCAAGCCATTTTGTTATGATGACAACTAAAGATTATCCAAGTGACTTATAGTTCTATATATGAATGTTATGGTCTATTGGTGCATTAGTAATAACAAATTAACCATTATTTATGGAGAAATATATGATGTTTATATTGATCAAGTAACATTGAGATGGTGAGATTATTATTATAAAATGTAATGAAATCAATTAAGTATATATTATTTTAAAAATTCTTCATGTTTAATAAATAGAAATTAAAAATAATAAATACCATTTTTTTCATAATTATTGATGATATAAAAGACATTTTCACATCTATTAGGGTTTTTGTTTTGTGTTCATTAAAATTATTTAGATCACCCACCTTTTTGGGATCAATTCTTTTTATCACTCCCTGTTAATATTTATGATATTCTTTTATTTCCAAATTATCACATCCCACCTATGTTCTCATATGTGGAAACATATTTATGCATGTTTTGGATAACCGTTATGTTTATAACACACAATTGGTTTAGGTAATTTTTATTATTTATCTCTATGATGTGGGTTTTTACAAATAAATTTTAAAATGTTAAACCTTTAAGAAGAGAGATGAATTTCGATGGTGAAATTCATTTTAAAAGGGGTTTAATGTTTCACAAAAGGATTTTTTGGATTGTTTTTAAATATATTAAACCTTTTGGATATTTTATATTACATGTAACACTGATTTTATCTTTTTTTCCACGAAATACTATGTTTCGATTATGTTATACACAATTTCATATTTAAATCAAACATGACATGCTATTTAAATATTATTATTTAATTTGGTATTTATAAAAAATTAGTTGGAATGGAGGGAATATATTTAATTAACTATATTTTGAAATTATTTTTAAACATGTGTATATTTCTCTTTAGTTTCTAATTAATTTTAAATGAAAATAAAACCCTTTTGAAAATAAATGGAAATCATTCTATAAAGAACTATTTTTATGTGAAAAACTATATTTTATCTCAAAAAATAAACCAAATAACTTTTTATTAACTATTTTAATGTATTGTATATATTTTTTATTCAATAAAAGCACTTACCATTCATCTTTTATTTTTTCTAGTCATGATATAAGAAAAAATCCAGTTTTACGCTTAAATCTTTTTTTTTAAAGGCAGTTTTGTCAGCTTTTTATAATGTACATAAATAAAAATATATTTTTAAACTTTCAGAAAATAAATTTGATATAATAGAAATTATTTTTAAAATTATAATTTTGAAATTATCTTAGCTTGAATTTGTTATATTTGTTTAAAAATGAACATTTTTAAAGAATAATGAAAAATAAGGAATTTTAACGTAAAGCATTCTTTTTATTAATTTAATTACAATGTCAACTTTTATTTTTATATGATTTTAATATTATATTAGTTATTTTTTATATCCCTTAATCCAATTTAGTTCATTTGAATCAAATTCATATTGAATTTCTATATAAAACCATTTCAAATTTTTTAACATTTTCCATTTAAAAACTCGCTTTCTCATCACATCTACGAGATTAATATTAAAAAATATATCTCCCACTTCTATGAATTGAATTAAGAAAAATGGATCCAATATTTTGAATAGTAATAATTTATAATTTCTAATAATTAAAAATTAATTTTTGACCAAAATTATTAGAGAATGATGAAAAAAATAATTACCCCAATTAAATTAATATATCTGTTTACCAGGGGCTAAACTAAAATGATAAGAGTGAAAAAATTTCCAAAATTATTATATTAATGATTATTTTTTAATTTATTTCAATATTTTCAATATCCTTTATGAAAATATTTAATCTTATCTCAATTTTCCTTTCAATATGACCCATATAATATGATGAGTAAAGATAAAGGAAAAATATAAACTTTTCTTATGGTGTAACCATCCTTCTTTGGCATCAAGTTTCATGCTATGGGTTTCTGCGACACTGTTGGCTCATCTTCCATGATTGTAAGACATGTTTGCGATGAAGGTGTCTTTCTTCACCGGCTTACTCTATTGGAGATTTTGTGGGTTCGATTGGGTTTTTCAACGTGGCGTCGTCCTGTGGTCACGTTTTTTGGTGTTTCAGGGTTGTCTCCATGCTCATCCAGGGATGGAGTGCTTTTAGAGTTTGATATAGTCTTCTCTAGTGGGATTGCCGGTGGCGCTGGGATCTGGTGTTGGCTCCGTTCGATTTATGGTGTTACCTCCATCTGGTGGCCAGTGTTCAGGAGGCAGATCTTGTAGTGATATATCTTGAAACTTTGATTTCTCATTTGGATGCATATTCTTTCTATTTTGATTCTCTTGTTTTCGATTTGCGTATGATTTTGGGTTTGGATGTGCTGGTTTAGTCTGTGATGGTGCTTTCGGAATCCGTGGTTTGGTGTTGATTTTCTGGTTCATCGGCTTCCATGGGCCTAGTTATTTCACTTGATGTTTTCTCCCCTTCCTTGCATTTCGACATGTGTGGTTGACAGAATTCAGTTAGTTTGGTTTATGTTTTATTTTGCATGAATCTATTTTGGATGGAAAGTCGTTAGTTATAGTTTTTGAAATGGTTTTTGATTGTAGACATGGTGGTTCTTGTCTCAAGGAATTCTTCGAAAATTCTCATACTAGGAGATGCTTCAGATTAAGATTAGGCAAGAGGTTTCACTATTTCATGGCTTCTCAGAATTGGATGTTTGAGTGGTTTTGGCTATGGCCATCGATACTATTCTTGTGACCTTTGGTATGGGACTGCTAGTTTTACATCAATGAAATGATGGAAGCTAGACTTAATGTAATAGTTTCTAAGAGGAGCATCATCCTTGTTTTTATGGTTGTCCTTGATCTTGAGTTTTGGTTCATTGAGATTTTTTTTCTGTTTAAATCTTGATTTCATGATGTCGTGATGTCATGTATGTTTTCTCACTTTTTCCTAAAAAATGTTCAAATAATAAAAATTAATTTTCAGTCACATTAAGGCTCAATATAGGGAAAAACTGTCATATCATGGGACATATAAATATTTTTTAAACATAAAATAATTTATAAAATAATTAAAATTTATTTTAAATTATTTTATATGAAATAGTTGCATTAAATTATTGAGAAACTCCCCAAGAGTAATTGTTTAGTTAATAGATAACTAGAATAATTGGTTCTAAAAATATTAAAAGTGATATAAATTGAATGAATTACTATATTATGTAATTTTTTTATAAATATATCATGATACAAAAGTTTTGGTAAAACATAGGCTAATTACATCATTGTCTTTATATTTTAAAATTTTAAATTAAATGAATAATACTAAAATATATATTAATGTTATTTGATAATAAATGATAATTTATTAAGTGTTTTAAAATTATTAAAAAATATTATCTTAAAAATTAATTTAAAATATTAATAAATATAAAATATGGAAAATTAATGGTTATGTTTTCTTTTATAATAACTATATTGAATGATAAACGGCAAAAAATCAGTTAGTGCAGTTATGTTTAAAGTAGTGTTTTTAAATGTTCCATACTATTATTTAAAAACTAATTTAAAACACAAGTATGATTTATATTTTAAAAATCGGACTTCAGATTTATAATGATTTAATCTAAATTACCTATGATAGAACACTCTAATTATTCTTAAAGGATAAATTACAATGGTTATAAAACTACTTATCGTACTAAAAAACCAAAATAGTCAAAATATGGATACATATAAGATAAGGAACATAGTATATGAAACCTCTGTTTATTTGTGTGTTTGAGGTGGATATGTAACATATAATCCCTCCATACCTTTAATTATAATATTCAGATCCACTTTCGGCAAGATTGACCTCCCAATTGTGAATAACTTTGAGTATTAACAAGAATGCCACTCCTCCTAAAAAATACAAGGGCACTCACTTTCTCCACTTATTCACACCTCTAGAGCCATTTGTATTGATCAATATCTGCCCAAATAAATTCCCAAATTAGATTCCCTAATCCAATAATCATTATATATGATTTAAATTAAACCAATAAAAGCTTTACTCTAAACATAAGGAGGATACCTGAAGAATAGGCAATGTTCATCGATGAGCATTTTTGTTTGATTTCTTCCACCCCCCAATTATAATACGACAACGATAATTTTTTAACATAATTACCATATATGCAATAATAATTTTTTGTTTTTATGGTAATAACTATAACCTCACATACATTAATCAACTAGGTTATGAAATTAGTGTTTGGGTGTACGGAAGTCTACTGCCTCACAAACCGAGGGCATTCATTCTTCCATTACCACCTTCCAAGGATTTGAATAATGATGTATTTATTATATAAATATAATATATATGGTATTTATGAAGTTATTATTCATTTCTAGTTATTACATCACACATATATTTATGATTTACTTTTTTAGGAATATGATAACATCATTCATGTATATGGTCGGCTACCGCCTCGCAAAGTGATATGATTCCTTCACAATTTACATGAAATGTATTAATAATCAGTTTAATAAAAATATATGAAATAATAATGATAATTTAATTCTAATATATATGTGTGATTTAATTTTATTTCTTCAAATATTATAGGAAAATGGAAGCCGCATTCTTGAGTACGTATAGCAAGCCATCTCCAAAAAAAAAGTTTTATTTTGTTTCCTATCTCTAAATATTTTATATTTATATAAATACATATACATTGAAAATATATGATATTAACACCATGTATTAAATTATATTTATTATTTATCCATTATGAATTTAAGAGGACCAAAGATAACAAGTCAAAAGATATAAGAAATACTATGTGGTTATGACCCTAAACGTAACTTCAATAGGGATTTTTTAATAAAAATGTCATAACAGATCATAAGAAATTTGTATATCGGACGATATATATAATTATGATTCTATAATAAATTTATCGCAATCGTATATTTATAATACATTAGGTTTTAATTATTATGATGGAATTCAAGACATATGTTAATGGAATTTCTAGTATCACTTTTATTTCTAAGAGACATATGTCATATTCATCACTAATATTTTTGTGTGATGTACAGACTTACCTATGACATGATATATAGTTAATATACCCAATTAAATGATAATTAAAGTTTCAATTTATTTCTTTTCTTTCATGAGGATTATGATTCCAAATTCACTTCAGTTGTAGGGGATTTCCCTCTCTATTTTTAATTTTGGGAGACATAGGCTATATTCACACATCATTCATATTTTTAGTGTATATACATACCCTGAATTTATTTTATGATGATTATACATAAAATTATCTTAATTTAAATACCCATTCTTGGATATCACTTTCTTCAGGTTTAGAGTTCAAAAGTTACAAAAATGGTAATGAATATTTTTTCTCAATTAGCCTTCTTTGAAATGTACATTATTTTATAAACCCATATTCTTTCATGAGGTGTATATAAAAACCCTTTGAAATTTAATTTTGTAAATTTATTCATTCTAATTAAATTTTTAGTTTCATTTTATGTTCTTTATTCAGAGGTATTATGATTCAATGTTACCCAAATTGTAATGATTTAATGTTACAATCTCATCATTTATTGGGATTTTTTTTATTTAGCCATAAATGTTGAAATATCAAGATATACCACTCAATAATTTTATGTATTTTATTCTCCTCTGGTTAATCATTATATCCTCAACTAGGGATACCATTTTTGTACTCTTTGTTATATAAAATGATTAAGAAATATTTTTCATCAAAATTCGAATGTATTTCTCCCTTCGGTCAGAAATATGTATTCTTCCAAAAAAAATTATTAAAAGTTTTTAAAAAATATTGT
Organism: Viscum album; assembly: GCA_963277665.1. Classification (NCBI taxonomy): domain Eukaryota; kingdom Viridiplantae; phylum Streptophyta; class Magnoliopsida; order Santalales; family Viscaceae; genus Viscum; species Viscum album. The sequence continues at coordinate 1,174,665,053 of OY728166.1, read as the reverse complement.
ATTACTCTTTTATTATTTTTATAATAAAATTTTACCCATATTTATCTTTTTTTAAAAATTGAAATGAATATTCATGTCGTTTTCTGATCAATGATCGAAAAGATTTTACAAAAAAAGTTGAATGGAATCATCATTTTAATGTGCATGGCCTGGATTGAGTTTTCTAATTTCCCGAACAATCATTACATTGAAGATTACATTATATATTCAATTTTATTTTCAATAAAATTTATTATTAAAATATATTATATTTTCAAATAGGAATGGAAATTTTACACATGTAATGTTTTAAAAGATCCATTCAAAATTATTTTCCATAAAAGAAGACATCGGTTAGAGTTAAATATTAATTATTGTAGATATTGTCCAAGGATACTAGAATTATTCTCGTGTTTAATGGTATATGTTTTGATTTCATGATGTTTATGCAACTAATTTTTTCTTGCAGGTTATACCATTATATTATTCTTACAAAACCCGTTCTTTTTATCGGTTATTTTATAATGAAATGATTATGGAAACTCTATCTTTTCCAAAATTTTGGATATGATGAAAATTTTATGAAACACATCTCATTACATGGGTTATTATATAGGGGATGTTATGTTCTTATGAAACACATATCTATGATTTTTGTTATGTTGCAGGTGGGTCCAATATCTCTCCCAATGTATTGGATAATTATTAATGTTCTATCATCTCAAATGGTAAGTATGAGGTTATCCCAATCCCAAAATATTGTACACAAAAGGTGTAACAACTTGTATTCTAAGCCAAGGTGAAATTATAAGGGAATTTGAACATTTGTGTTTACTGGGTAGGTCATTATTAAAATTGAAATCCAACACATTATTATGAGAGTTGGAATGGTTCAGTGTCTTTCATTAGACTTGGGTGGAGGCCCGAGAGATCCCATGGATGTTCCATTGGGTTTTGGGAGCATCGAGTCCAGAAATTCCATGTTTGGAGGGTATGTAGTGGGTGAACTATTTTTTTGGAAATTTTGTTCCCTTAGAAAGAATCTATGTGGCCTAGTTTGAGGAGAAGATGTGTCCCACACAGGCTGCACATGATTTATCCAAAATGGGTGGAAATACCACATGGTTAGTGCAACATAGGTAGTACCTAATTATCATTCACCTATTTGTTTGTTCATGAATAGGGTAACTATGTGGCTCAAAGTATGAAAGGTGGTTTCTTAAGGATTGGGAGGCGCAGAGTTAGAGCATGATTTGGTTAAACGTGGCATCCAACCCATGAAACCCTATTTTTTGGAATGATATGAACAAAATTCCCTTAAGGTCTTATAAATTGTTTCCCCCACTTTCCCTCATCCATGTGAATTTCTCTCTTAGAACCTTTGTATCCTCTTCCATGCATAATATAGGCATTGATTCAACTCCTCTATCTATCATCCGAATTGTTTTGCATCTATATCTATGGATACTCATCGATAAGCTCTAAAGCCACTTTTAATCATTATTAATTTATTATCTTATTGCCTGTACTATTTTGGGGAGATCTCATTTTCCCCATTTTTAGGTTGAATTTTAATTTCCTATATATCTTCCAAACCAGATCGAATCAGACCAAGATGATGGACATGTGGGTTATCCTAAGTACGTGTTAGGGGGTCTATGACATTTTCTAAATTTTTCAATCATATTGAGAAATTTATCTTTTCACCACATGCCAACAATTCCATTGTATTTTATTATAATTGGTTCCTTCATAAAACATTTATCATTACACCAAGTTACACTCCCTATTATCATTATTTACTATCTTTAGGTTTCAATCCTTGATCACGGACACAACATGGGTGTGCCGGTGTTAATGTCCTTTAATATTTAGTTGTATAAAATTCTTGAAAATCATTATTAGTGATTATATTAGACTATAAAATTAATTTCCCTTGTATATATTTTTCTAAGTTGATAATTGGACCTTCTATGTTCTTTGTTAAACCTTGTAATTTTGTTTTTAAGACATGGTTGTTTATTTCTAAATTGCATCTTTGGATTATTCTATTCATAATCTGTAATGATATTCTTTGTAATGTTATATGAATTATTTGTAAATAATGTCATGCTTTTATAATAAGACCACTCAAATGAGGTGCACTATATTTTAAGATAAAAAAATAATGATTAGTTGTTAATATCATTCTTGATTAATGAATTGGGGTTTTTCTTATGCCTTCTTATTAGATTTGAATAATTGTTATATTCTAAATGGTATTTATTTTTATTCATAAATGATGTTTCACCCTTTTTACATGAGTATTAAATGGAAACCTAGAAAGTTATTAGGCAGTTTTACCTCTAAAATTTGGATTTCCTCGAGTAGGAAATTTCCTTGTCCCCCATGCAACCTCCTAAGTGGTCCTTTGAGCCTCATAAATGAATTTCCATGTTATTTATGTAAAAAAAATGAATTAATTATATTGAATGAAATTCTTCATGATATATTTCATGTCATTGTGATATTGAATGGTAAAATTGAAATGGAAGTTTAATGGGATGGTACAACATTGATTCTTACTATAATTAAATAACCATGGATTATATTAATTTTTATAATTAGGATTCACATGATTATAATGGGTTATTTAAATTCAATAAATAAGAGTTATTAACTCAAGGGGTACATTCTAAATATGATTATGACATTATATGGGCTTAATAAATATAAGGATTTATAGGTATTTCATCGTGGTCATATATGATAAATATGGACATGAAAATTTATAGAGGATGTGATGCGATTTTAAGGGTACATTTGAGTATGATGAAACCATGCTCCCATGGATCGAGTGTTGAACATGATATCCCATACCACTTATATGTTATGGATGATGGGATTTATGAACCATGTTCCATGACAGAGTGTTTCCATTCAAGTTCATTATCCATCCATATTGTTGTAGAATATTATCTCCCACCCTATCAAGCTATTGGGAAAGTACACTATTGCTTGATAGTTTCAGCTCATTAGACTGGCCTTTGATATGAGAGTAATGACCTAGTCAATATAGTACTAGTATTATAGGTATATTTCAATTTGGAATCCTGATGCACTTTTTTCATATAAGGTGATGCAATATAGAACAAAACATTATATATTATTACAAGTTATATATGTAGTGACATGATCAAACACACTTTATTATAGTGATCCGAAGTAGATATAGTTGGCTAGGTGTCTAATTAGAACCTAAGCCGGCTTGTGTCACATTTTCAGTACTATTTATTATTTCATATTTCCCTTTAGATTACCTAATTTATATTTCACAAAATGGATTGTGCTAGACATCATAGGTTCCAACCTATTGATATTTATATCTGACACCAAGCTCGAGATTCTATTTCACCGTTGTGCCTGAGTAGACCATATTTTTACAAGACCATAGTCTATTTCATGAGCTTTTCTCATGTACTAGTAAATTTAGAGTAGATTATCGATCCAGTGTTCAAGATTCATTGGGATCTAGTTGTTGGGAAGTGTTATTTTATTACATTGTATTGTTATTGTAATTTTTATTGCATTTACTTATAGCAACATCTGTCAAATGTGTATTTTTTGTAATGGTCATTGAACAATTGTATTCATTTATTATATTATTCATAAAATACTTTATATTCATTTATTTAAAGCTTCCACTGTTTTATTTTCTTCAAATGGATTGTACTAATGTGCTAGTCTGATAATAATGTATTTTCCTTCCATAATCACCTCCTGAGACCCTCACTACTATTTAGAAGGCTCTAATGTATGGGGAGACATGCTTGAGGATGTGTTACCCACTGGTAAGGATATTGAATTGGTGTTAAATCAGGATAGGATGTTAGAAAGTGGTATCAAAGATTATTTTTCCATCGTATTACTTTTTTTTTGATGTTAGACAGGAGAGTGTGAATGTGTCAGTACGTAGTAAATATCTCTGTATGGGATAAATCCCCCCTCCAATGGGGAAATGACCAAGTGGCCAAGGATATTATTTTACTTCATGTTGTTTGTTATTAAAATTAATATGATTTCAGATTCAGTGAATGGTGAACTTTCAATTGCATATTGATTTATGAATTTATGGAATTTCACTCTAATCATAGAATGGAAAACAAGTAACATGACATGAATCATTATATGTACATCGATAATTCATATTTCATTCATATTCTATGCAATATTTTTGTATATGTTGGTTTTTTTCTAAATTTTATTATGTTTCATGAGTTTTATTGCATTCTTTGTTTTGTACCTGTTAGAGTTCTTTTAGAATTCTGGTATATATTACATGCTTGGGTGTTTTTATTTAGCATTTTTTTCTATTATGCAATTATTATATTCCATTCTACTTATCAATTTAGCAAGTATTTCATGTTCGTATTCCATTATTATATTCTTATTAGCATGCTTTATTTTTTTATTTCTCATGATAACATTCTAGATTTGTTTTGGTTGTAAGTAAATTGTTTAATTGGATAAATATAGTGGCTGAAAAAATGGAACTAGATTTACATAATAGGGTGTATGGATACCTTATAATTGTGAAACTATATCCCATATAATCGAACCATATTTTTTTCATTATATATATGGTTATTAAATATTGTTGAAATTTTAATGGATGCTAATGTTAAATGTTAAAATGAAACTTATTTCAATTAATGGGAGCCAAATTCAATCCTAAAATGTGTATGGGTGATTTATGGATTTTTAGGTGGGAAGACATATGATTGATCCATTATATATATGACCATTTGGTATATTATTTTAAATGTATAAATGTGAGAACAATTTAATTGTAATTTAAAGGTGCTGTTTAATTATAAAATTCACAACTCAGCCGAAGTAGGTTTTTGGGGGCATCTTTTTAAGAGATAACTGGATATGGGTGTTTATAATATTCACTAACTAAGAAACTTCTATTGGGTTTCATTCTTTAGAACCTAGTTTGGCTAAATGGGACCCCTGTAGGTTACCTTATATGTTATAAAAAATATAGGGTTTATGACACTTTCATTTGTTCCTTAGTGATTTGTTTTAAATCCATCAAATATTGGAATGGGTGAATTTGAAATAAGGTAAATGGGCTTAAAATTAATATTATATTGGTATACCTTATTTAAACCCTCATGTAAGGGTAGTTTATGTTTCCCTTTGTATAGCCTTAGAACAGAAGTCTGGGAATTTTCCCTAGGTCATTTCCTTTTAGAAATTGTTTAGATCGTAGGATCATGAGAATATGACTTCTGCTTGCGTCACAAAAAGATTGGGTTGATTTTTATGCTCCTTATGGTGCTAGATCATGGTAGGTGTATCCCATAGAGTTTTAATTCCATACTAAATTATATGATATTTATATCATTTGGTAGTATTCAGGGGTAATTTCCCCTGTAGGACTCCATGTTTCTTAGTTAAACCCTTTCTCAGATGGTTGTTCATGTTATTCATGGACATTTTTTGGGTGTCAACATTGAGGAATGCTCGATTCCAGCTAGTTATAGATGCCTTAGGCATGGTCATCCACTTCGTAGTTTGATTTCCCCTTTCCTTTTTCTTTGTGTGTGTAAGGAGGTTTCATGTTGTTTTACAGTCATCTGGGAAATATGATTTAATGATAAATATATTTTATGGCCCATTTGATTATTGAATTCATAGGGAATATATCATGAGGATAGTATCAATGATGTTCCATTGTTCTTCTAAATTCCCAGGGTAGTATGAATTCAGGTACACAGTACCCATCAAGTGATAAAAGGTGTATGGAATCTGTTATGTTAGGTAGAATCAATTATCCTTGTACTGTTCCATATAGACTATGTATATCTTCATAGTTTATTTACCTATGAGTCAAAGTGATCAGTCAATTCCAACTCTCAAGAACAATTTCTAGACACTTGGGTTTTTTACACATTGGCCATTTTCATTTTTGTTTGGTTTAGTGTTACATTGGTATAGGTGAATACATATCTTTTTGGTGGATGGAACACAGCCAAAGAGGACCATTTAGAAATGGTCAGTCTCTCTTGAATTCCTTTTAGGCGTGAATTTTTTATATGATGTTGGTGCTTCCATGGGGGCATGAATTCAAATTGGTTGGAGGTGTATGTGAACTTTGAGAATACTTATTCTTCAGGAATGGAATATAGTGGTTTGGCTTGAGTTATCCTGATATCCCTCATGTGGTAAAGTTTAATGGTTGATTAATTGTGATGCATCGGTGGGTGAAGTCAATTTTATTTTAGGAGGTTGACTAGTCGTGGTTTGACAGTTCTTTTTTGTTTTCATATTGGGTTGGAAACCATTCAAATCCTTTTATTTTAATCTTCTCTGAGAGACTACCATGTCCCATATCAAGAATTTATCATTGATTCACTAAATTTTTGTCAGTATTATGCCATGGTAATGTTTTAATGTTGCTGGGATTGTGATGTGATCTCTATCTGGATTCGTGGTTGATGCCGGATTGTTTAATGTACACTACTACAAAAAGCATCCAATATCAGTGCTAAAAAACGGGATTTAATAGCACTAAAAAAGAACTCTAAATCTCAGTGCTAATATGTGGGGACCCCTTTATCAGCGCTCTGAAAACCGCAGATAAAAGCCCCTTTTATCAGTGCTAAAAAAAGCATTGATAAAAGACCCATTTATCAACGCTTTTCAAAGTGCTGATAAATGTCAAAAAAATATAAAAAATATAAAAATATAAAAAAATGTGGGGAGTTATTTTATCAGCGCTTGACACCCCCTTTAACAGCGCTAGGAGGTATCCTACGTGCTGCCCTTCCCACGGATCCTCATACGTGCACCCCCTTTGGTTCCACCCTAACTCGAACACGCGACCTCCCCCCTTTCGCAGCTAAACCTTTACCACTAAGACATTTCATTTTGTTCTATATTTAATGATATATCTATATATATAGTTATATTTATTCATATATTGATATAGATTCATATTAATATAAATATATTTATTCATATATTAGTATATATATTAATTCGTATAAAATATATATTTACATATATATTTTTAGTTATAATTTTTTATACGTATATTTATTCTTATTTTAATGTATACATATAAGATTAGTTTTAAATAAATTTATGAAGAAATATGTTTTTTATGTGTGTTTATAAGTAAATAAATAAATAAATACATACATAGATATATACAACACACAGACACACACAGAGACACACACACACAAACACATATATATTTACAAATAAATACATATATATGTGTATTTAAAAATCTATAATATGTACATATAAGATTAGTTTTAAATACATTTATGAAAAAATATGTTTTTGATGTCTGTTTATAAGTAAATAAATAAATATATACATATATACATATATACAACACACAGACAGACACATAGACACTCACACACACACATACAAATATACATTAATGAATAAATACATATATATGTGTATTTGAAAAGCTATAAAATGTTAAAATGACCATAGCATATAATATAGAATCCCATTTCAACTCCACAACTAGTCAAATCGAATAAAATGAATCAATATTCGATATGCTATGTGTTACAGGCCTAACAGACATCCGGATCAGAAGTTATACTTGTTTGAATGTAAAAAAATGGGGTATCCCGACTAAAAACTCTGTTTTTGAGGCCTTATGGGACTTTTTGGGATCAAAACATGTGACAAAGGCTTTGCCTCAGTCACTAGCGCGTAGATCTCATCGCAGGCTTCGATTTGATATGCTATAGAGCTCAAACGGACACCTGGATCAAAAGTTAGGGCCGTTTGATGTTTAAGTTGTGTTTTCAACATATTTTCGATCTTTTATTTATTTATTTATTTTTTTATACTCAAAGTGTTATTACATGACTATTGGTGGATAAAAATTAGAAGTTTATTAATTAATAATATTTTTTTAAAATATTTTGAAGCCATGTTCACTAAAATTTATATATATTAAATGTAATAGTCTATTAATACGTATCTATACCTTATTTAAAAAATATATATTGTATTTATATCAATATAAATATACTTATATAACAAAATATTATGTTTCATGAAAAAATATATTTTTTAAAAACATATCATTTATCAGTGCTCGGGAAAAGCACTGATAAATCCCCCCTTTATCAATGCTAAAAAAAAGTGCTGATATAGGGGATCCTTTATCAGTGCTAAAAAACACTGATAAAGTGGTCCTTTATCAGTGCTTTTTTTAGCGATGATAAAAGTGACCCTTTATGAGCACTTTTTTTAGCGTTGATAAAAGTGAAGCGCATCCCTATATCGTTTTTGTAGTAGTGGTAGGAATGGATAATCTTGACTGGACTGAGATTCCCATGAAATTATTCCATGGATAGATACTGGGACATCATTCGTTCTTTCATTTTACTATACTTCTATGCAGATACCAATATAATCTAATACCTGACGTGGATGTTTTGGATTTGTATCCAATATCTATCTTATAAATTTAGAGTGTGGACTACTTGGGTTAGTTCTTAGGAGTCAATTTAAATGAATCTAAGGTTACCCAAGACTTTTGGTTGAGTTCGAAGCTATTGTTTTAAAAGGGTAAAGATTCTAGTGTGATGGATTCATATTAAACCCTTGATCATGTAGAGGCATGACAGTGTAAATGGACAACTAATGTTTTGAATGAGGAAAATCACCAGATGTTTGGTATGAGCCTCATTGAACATATTCGTGCTAAATGCATGTTTCCTGGTGATAAGTAATTGTGATTATTATTTTTACAATGGCGATATAAGCAATGTATTTTCCTTGAAAATGTGATATGGAGGTGGATCAACTTGTTTTCCTTATTATTCTTATTTATGTTCATGAAGATATATTTTCAAATACTTCTTAGAGTTCATGTGTGTGTGTAGTAAATGTTAGCCATGTATTTCGAGAAAAGAATGTGTGGACAGCTCTAGTTGGGTAGATTGGGCTTCAAATGATCTATATAATAAATTCCCTGATATTACCTTTAATTTAAACATGTTCTCCCAATTAATGAAACCAATTTTGGAGCATCATTAAAATTATTTAGGTGTGATTCATAGTAATTTATGATGGTGGAGGTGTTATGGTTTCGAATGTCCCCTTCTTGAGTTAAATCCTATGGTGGGGAGCATCATTGGAATGATATTTAATGAGACAATGATGTGATCACATATCTAGTTAAACAAGCTAGGGTAATATATTTTTTGATGTTTAGTTGGGAAGAAATATTTGGATTGAGCATTAATGGATCCAGTGTTGTGTAATTAAGAAGTTCTTGGAGGTGATTCTAGAATTTGTAAATTCAATGCAATCATATGGATGGTAATTCATGACCCTAGAATGTTCAATTATGTTTTAGTTATTCCATATGTATTATTAGAGAAAATAATTTCCAAGATGGGTAGGTTTTAACAACCAATTTTTTGAGTCAATGTGAAATTCCATGGGAATTTGATCTTTTGCATTTACCAGGAGGACTATTTTTAAAATAGGGATTGTGAATACAATTCTAAGAGTCAGAACACTAAAACACGTTATTTTACACTTGGGTGATGATCCTAGATGTATTTTATAGGTGTAATTAAGTTTAGGGAGCACCATGGCTGAAACATCCTAGTTTGAAGGGTCTCAGTAGGGCATAGGGTTTGTCTCTAAAAGTGAGAACCTCATAAGTAATCCTTATGATCTATTTTTAGGAGAATATGTACCCCACAAGGGATACACATGGTTTATCCAAACTATGCACCAATACCACATTGTTAGTGCCCCTTAGATAATTCCTAAGAAATACTTATCTCACATTTGGCTCACAGTTAGGGTAATCAGGAACCTAAAACCATGCAAGGTGGTTTGATAAGGAATGTGAGGTGCATGGTCGGTGCATATTTTGGAAAAACTATACATCCAAAACCATGAGACCTGGATTTTTTGGGTGAAATTTCAAGAATTTCATTAATGAATTACAATTTGATATCCATTTTTTCATCATCTCTACCACTTGAATGAAGCACTTTCTAGGGGACTTTCGGTCCTTCCCCATGCCCAATCTTGGCGCTGAGGCAACTCCACTATACATCGCTTGAATCATATGTCATTTATCAGTATGGATCCACAACAGTATTCTCTTGAGTCCTCTTAAATCACTCATCAATTAGTTTCTTCTTGTCTTTGATAACATTGTGCAATAACATTTTCCCCATTTTCATGATGAATGTCTGTTTATCATATCTCTTCCAAACTAGAGCGAATCAGACCACGATGTTGGAAAAGTAGGTCGTTCTATGTATAAGGTAGGGGTCCAGTACATTTTCTTTATTTTCACATAATTTGGAGAAAAGAATCATTGTTTCACATACCAAACATTCCCATGTGTTTCTTTATAATGGGTTCCTTTATAAAACATTTATAATCGTGCCTTTGTAAACTCTTTCTAATAATTGTTTAGCAGTTTGAAGTTTCCATGCTCTATCACAAACACCTTGTGGGTGTGTCAACGTGAAATGACCTTAATAATTCATTGTATAAAATTTATCGAACACGTTGTAAGAAATCATCATAGTTTATTAATGGAATTTATCTTATATGGAATTGTCAAAGTTGATAATGGAACCTTCTAAGTTCCATGATAAACATTGTATTTTTTTCCATGTATGATAGTTTATTTCTAAAATACATATTTGGTTTATTTTTTGGAATCTTGAATGGGATTATTAATAAGGTTATATGAATTTTTGGAAAACAATGTCATGTTTTTACAATAAAACCCCTGGGATAATGTGCACTAATATCTAAACATGATAGTAATGATTATATATTTATATAATTATTTTTCTATGGATTATATATTTTCGTATGACTCCATGGAAGAGTTTAATAAATGTAATGATTTTCATGGTCTCTATTATTATTCTTAAATAATTTTCCCCCTTTTTACATGAGTATTAAATGGAACCTAAGGCACCTCTTAGGTGTTTGGTTCTCTTATAGTTCGAATTTCCCGTGTAGGAAATTTCCTTAATAATGATGCCACCTCCTAAGTAATCATTTGAGATTCGTAATAAATTTATATGATTTTTTATTCAATTTCATGTATTAATTATATTGAATGACATGATTCATGAAGTATTTCATGTCTTGATTGTATAAAATGGTTATATTGAAATCGAAATTTATTGTGGTGGATTCACCATGCCTCCTGCTAAAATTAAATAATCAAAAAATATATGACTGGTTATAATTGTGATTCACATGATTATAATGGATTATTTACATGAAAATAATGAGAGGTATTGCCTCATGGATTTCAATATAAATATTATTATTCCTTTATATATGGTTACTAAATGTAAGGCATGATAGGTATTTCCTCATGTCCATTTACAATAAATATGATTATGTTCCTTTATTGAGATTACGATACAATGATAAGGGTTTAGTAGAGTATAGTGATACCATACTCCCTTACCTCGAGTGTTGATCATGACGTCTCACACCACTAATACAATATGCGGGACGATATTTACATGCCATGTTCCATGATACAGTGTTCGCATGGTGGAACACTCTCTATCCGACGTGATATAGTTTGGACTCTCTCACACTGTCAGGATGTAGGGAATATACCATATTAGATTATATTAGATTCATTAGATTGGTCTTGGATATGTGAGTTACAACCCGATCTAGCCCACACTAATATTCGATGTATATGGCCATTACAAATCCCCAATAAGTTAGTTCATATAAGTGGATGAAATGTAGAACAACTATATATATATAATATTACTATTTATATATGTACTTCCATTATCAAAAAATATTTCTAGCGGCAATCCGAAGAAGGTAGATTCATCTAGGTATCATATTGGAATCTCAGCCGACATGTGTTATTATTTCAATAATGTTTATTGTTTTATATTGTCTCCACACTACTTAATTTGTATTACCCAAAATGTATTGTGAAATAAATCGTGGGATCCTGTCTACTGAGATTTATATCTCAAACCTTGCTCAGGAAACCATTGAATTAGGTTACATGAGTAGTCATTATTTTTTCACGACCATAGACTATTGGTTGAGCTATATTACATATACCTAAGAGTGAGGAGTAGAGGACTAAGTTGATTCTCAAGATTTTCTTGGATCTAGTCATTGGGAAGTTTTCTTTTATTACATTGTATTTTAATATTAATTTCCATTTCATGTACTTAAGGCATCATCTATCATATATTCTTTTTATAATTGAAATATTCCACTTTATTCGGTAATTATGTTATTATTTCACTGCTTTTCATTCATTTATTTTCTTTTTCTTCTGTTGTATGTTGTTTCATATTGATTATATCAATGTTCCACTATAATAGGAGGGTATATTCTACCCACTGTCACTTTCGAATACCCTCATAGCTATTAGGATGTGTTTGGCATAAGAAGATACATGCTTGAGGCCATGTGATTGAATGGTCTAGCTACAGTATTAGTGGTCATTCGATATGGGATGTTATAAGAGGTTATCCCAAGCCTGATGTTGGTACACAACTAGTTATCCCAAGATTAATATTTTATAAATGTCTTGGTGGTTATCCCTAACATAGGATGTTTTCTGCTTATTTTTATTCCACAAATCAATATATTATGAAAATTTTATTCAATCATGGCTCATGTTCAGTATATATCGTATGGTTTTTGTCATATTAACTTCCAATATATACTCCATGACTCGTGAGAATGATGTTTTATATGTAGGGTATGGTTCTAAAATTTTATTCTCTTATTCACACACACTTTTCTTAATCTTATTCTTGGGTATCTATCATATTTACACTTACTGAGCATCTGAGATCACCCTTCCTTATGTTTCCTTTACATGGGTTATAAACAAAGGTCTTATGTAGGGTATGGATTGGAAGAGTACTTAATGGTAATATTTTTTTGGGAAAAATTTAACACATTTCATCATATTAGTGGATTGTGATCCAAATATCCATGGGAACTAAAATATTATGGTTTTCATAAGAGAGTTTGTGTAATGCAATGAATATTTATCTCAAAAGATGTAATGTCCATGTTCGATAATAAATGGTTGCTATAACACCCTGATCTATGACATGGTTTAAATTCTCAAATTCATTTTTCTTGATTTTAAGAATTCATCCTCTATTAAAACCATGTCCTTCGCAATGCTCAAAGGGGGATTTCCTATGTCACACTAGGATTTTGGAATCCCAAAACACCATGACTCGTGACATTGTCCCCTTTTTCTACCCATTTTGGAGACACCATACGATTCATTCTTCCAAGACAACCTCATAAGGGACTTAAAAATGGTTTGTAAAATGTATTTCATTTTAGTTTCCATTTTTTAAATTAAAAAAAAAATATAAAACACCAGGTTTAAATTCCAATATTATTGTTTTCTTATCCAAAACAAATTTTATGATTTCACTATGGCCTAGTGCTTGTTGTGGTGAAGGTATAATTTACCGGAAAATTCTATATCTATTCACTTTAGATCAATGAAATCCTATAATCAAACATTGGAATTTTCTAGACATAAAATACATCCCAACAAATTTAACACACATTAACATTAAATGCATAATCATCCAATTGTAAATATTCAATTGGATACTAACATCATGGAACATCCTGCATAAAATACAAAATATATAAACCTAAAATTGATGAATCATTCCTCAAATGTCTTTCCAAACCATTTCATCAGCACCATATGCAAATCTAGGATACATAAAATATATCATTTTTTATTTTAAAATATCTAAAGTTAAACTCCTGATTGATTTCATTGAATTTATCTACTATTCTAGGTATTAATCCAATCTTTTATCCCCATCACACTATGGTAATAACCAACTATTGGATATTTTTTTCAATATTCCTTTGTTAAAACAACACATTGATCATGATGGTGTAAATCATTGTTACAATCCAGCCTTAACTCTTCTATATGACTATATAATGCCACGAAACAATTAATATTATCCCACCACTCTAGGGATAAATCCTTGGGATGTCTTCTACAATAGGTTGAACCCATACAATCTCGCTATCAATTTAAGGAAACAACACACATACAATTTCTATGAGCATTAGAATAACCACCACAACTATGAATCTCCAACCAAATGGGTCTAACCAGGAACTCAAATAGAAAATCCAATTGTTGGATAATATCTAATAAGGAGAGGAATAAATTTTATTAACATTGGTGATAATTTGTATTTTTGGGGAATGACAGGCATCATGAATAAAAATATAAATCTTCCTATCTAATTGGAGAATTTTATTTCCCCTAGTTACCACAACTTGATTTTTAGTGATGACTACCTTGAGGTATTGGTGGTGGTTTTGGGAGTTGACTGAAAAAGTATCCACTGTTAAAATATATCATACCACCAACCCCATAATATAATCTACCCATTGGTTGAAAACTCAATATTTAGAAAATGGTTTATTTTTTATAAATAATTTATTCATGAAAATCTTTCCATGACACAACTCTTGTTACAATTATGAAGACATTAAGTAGTTCAAAAACTAGGGTGCACCACGAGTAGAAAATAATCTGTCTAAAAATGATTTCTCATAAGCTATGACATGGGTGAGGTATATACTAAGACATAACACATATTGGAATTCAACTTTGTATAGATATATGGAACTCATGACATTGAATAAAACTACTCTAAATCTCATCCATAGAGTGTATAATCTTCAATGATAATCCCAAATTTCAGCATGGTCAGACAAGTCTAAAAATGATCCAACATCTTTGTGAATCAATCCAAAACCAATATCATCCTTATAAATTTTCAAATAAAATATAAAACATCTACTAGGATATAATATTTCCATTATGAGATCATGTAAACATCATCCCATATCTCAATGATCCGTGAAGAAAACATTATGTGAAATGCACCATCATGAGGGTGAGTGTTTTAGCCAAATATAAAGAATGATTCATTGCCTCAACCCAATCCTTTCCACAAAAGGATTGAGACATCCGAAGAAAATCGGAGGTCCATACTACAGATAAGAATATTGTGAAATCATCACATATGTTGTCACATGTATAGGAATCACCATCCACTATATACGAATGTCTAAAAAACTACAATGGTGGAAAATCATCCGAGAACATATGGGGAAAATATATCAAATAATTGAATCCCTAAATCATCAACACATATCTGTACTCATATGTGGTGAGGGGATTAGACATTTTCAAGAACACATCATATTATTTTCCCTAAATATGTGCTTGTTTATGATGGGTAACACCTTCTTCTATAAATGATAAACCCATGGTTAACAGTACATACATAAGTGAGATGAAACTGGAAGGACATAAATGATAATTTATGGCCACTGTATGACGTGTGTTACAACATACTTATTAAAAAAAATTATTCCTTATAGTTATGAGCTCAATCACATATTATCAATGTTATGGGGAAATCATACTTCACTCACTATACTTACCTTGGTCTTCCTGGATTGATAATTTATGGACTTATATTTTCATAAAATTATTTAAATATTTTCTAATGGTTTTGAGAGGATTTTAATCAATATTCCATAATAATTTAATGTTAATAGGGAAATGTGTGATTTAAAAATAAATTATTTAATTGAATTTAAATGTTGGTTTTTCAATATTTATTTTATTTAAGATTAAATTGTGTAATTTTGATAATATTGTTTTGGTTAATATTATTGGTAAATGAAATTAGGCTAGGATCATCTACCACTCAAACAAGGCTAGCAATCCACTTATGAAACATACAAGGGGGTTTCTGGTTGAGCTGATCATTGTATATCCCACACGATCTCATATGTTTCATCTTCTTGGGAGGATCCCATGAGCATAGGATGGGTGTAAGCCCTCAAAGTCCACACATGTTAGTGAAGAATGATGATAAGTGTGTGTGCGTGTAACTAGGAGACCATCCCCAGATGGAGCTTTTGATGAGATGCTACAATTATTTTCCCAATAATCTATCATGAAACAACTTATATTTTATATTTTGAGATGAATATGTAGTGGTACTATTCATACATACCCCAATGTATTTTTTGTACCTCAGTCACATGCACCCCACCCATCAGATATTTCCATCAATCTTCCCCCACCACAATCACACTTCTCAATGCCACTATCCACTTTATTCAATTATTTTAAGACACCATGGTAACCTGTCAGAATAGAAAAATCAATCTAATCATCACTATCAAGGACTCTAGAAAACCTTGGATCACTTCTACACTCAATATTGACCTTGTTGATTCTCTCACAAAGATGAATGAATCTATAAATGATAATATGATCTCCCTACATCAACCATAAATGTTGGAGGTACTGATAATGGATGAAATAACCACCTTTTCTACCATTATTCCATGGATTCACCACCGAATTAAGGTTATGATGTGCATGTCGCATTGCACCAAGCATTGAAAACTTTGAATGTGTGGAGGACTATTCTTCCCCATAATAATTCACCACCATATCAAATTTGAAACCCTGATATCCCCAGTTATTGTGGGAGAATCCTAGATATTAATGGAGGATTTAAGAGAATATTTACAAATTTCAAATTGATATATTTTCACCTGAAATATAAAATCTCAAGATGAGGCAAAGACACTCTATTGTCCTATAAATATAGGAGTCGATTATTTCTGACATAGACCAACCAAAAGGGGAGAAGGACTATTTTTCTACAGCTAAATGTATTCATTTCTTATTTATTTAGAATTATTTCTAGTTTAATTTTTTTTATTATAGAAATTCAACAGAATTAAAAAAATGATTCCAATGTTTCCTTCCATGTTTCTCACTCTCCTTACCCATCTTCTATTCCTCTCTTCTACCACTATTTTTATTTTCTTTTTCTACTCTAACTCTCTCTCTCTCTCTCTTATTCTCCTCCTATTTTTATTCTTTCCAAAATAGATCTCTTACTTTCTATAATTGGGGACTGACTCAATTCTTGAAATAATAGTAGGATATGAGTTACCGAATATTTTACATTATTTTATTTAAAATTTTGAATATTGTTTTGGGGATTAAGAGATGCATGTATTTGTGTGATGGTTTTCTTCCATGACATGTATCTCAAAATAATGTTCTATTATTTTTTAAAATATTTTTCTTACATTATATTGAACAAAATCTTTTCATATAGTGGAGTTGATCTATTCAATGTCTGAAATGAAATATGATGATTTTGTGTCCTAGAAGGGGTCACATAAGTGTTTTAGGTGTTTAATTAAACTTTATTATAGGTGGAGGTGGAATACAGTTTTCCTTGTAAGTTTAAATTTTATAATAAATAAATTAAAGCATAGTATATCATGCATGAGAATTCAAAATTAAACTATCAAAATTAATTTTAAACATACAGATATAAATAATTAATATACATATAACCAAACCATTCGGTCAAAATGATTTTTTTCCCATCTTATCATGACTTTTATGTCAGATTATTTTTTATTTTCATTTATTTAAATTAGAAAAAATTGTATTGAATTAGTTTATATAAAATAAAAACCAAAAAAATTAAATATTTTTTGTGAATTAGAGAATAATGAGTAGAAAAATAGGAATCTCCTAAAGTGATCAAACTTGGTCATCCATTATGATTCGCCAAGAAAACATGAAGATTTTGTTTTCTCGCATACAATGACTGGTGTTCTATCAAAACTAGTGTCATTTTGGGGGATCCAATCAGCAGTTTTCTTTCTTTTTCAATTTTCACATTTTAGATTGTTTTATATTATATTATTTTATTAAACAATTATTTTTCGCTTATGCCTTTAAATTATTATTTTTTCAATTAATGGAATGATTATCCATAGGTGAAATATTAAAAGGAATATATTCACAATACTCAGGAGGTCCAATAATGAAGGGTTTATGATATCATAGTTATAAAAAATATTCCAAAAGTACATGAGATAGAGTATTCACATTAACAATTTTTTTCCCATAAGAATACTCTGGAGGGGTTTGAATTGAGTTCCCATAAAAAATTTATGATTAAAATATATCGGTTAAAAAACACCAATTTAACAAACAAGTTAAACTATAATGAATTTATAATTATTGTAAGTGTTTGATTAGTTTCTCAACGATTGATAATTTATCTGTTATCTTAATTTGAATATTATGTTTGATTTTGAAACTAACTTACTAGATAGCAAAAATTACAAACACTTTCTAGTTCCACTATCAAAGTTACTTTAAAACAGATTTTATTTTCAAAGTAATTAGTAGTGGAATATGGAAAATAGTTTAAACCAAAATAATATACAGTGTAGTTTTAACCAAGAGAATCATTCTCAAGATGAGACTTAGTCCTCTAAAACAGTTTATATATAAATTCGATCGACACCCTAGATCTGGGTTTATAATAGTACTCAGACTATCTAGAACCTCATACCTCTACCACAATTCTATGTGGAAAAGCAACAACAACACCACACAGGCCGTCCAGGTCCTCAAACCTCTACCACAGTTCTACATAAAAAAGTAACAACAACATCCCACAGGTTATCTAGGTCCTCAAACATCTACCACAATTCTATGTGGGATACACAAAGGCATAAAATATTTGGGGTAAGGATTTCAGTATGCTCCCGAACAGCTAAGGAGTTAGTGTCTGTCCAAACAGACAGAAGCACACATTGCTCTTAATGTAATAAAACAAATGATCACAATAGAGAAATAATATGGAGATGAGTTTAGAATGCTCTTTTGTGATGTCAATGCAGCTCTGGACTCCTTTGGATTGAAGCAGGTGAATCTTTGATTCCTTCTCTGGAAGTTGTCTGGAAAATAGAGTTTTGTGGTTATATTCCTTCACGTATAATATAGTTGTTCAACTTGAATGTGAGAGTATTCCTTGTATCACTTGAACCTCCTCTTTGAATTTCTTTTCCTGACATGTATGAGTGTTCTTTGAGTTCTTTGAGTTCTTCGAGTTTTCTTTTCTGCATGTACATGTGTATATTATAGTATATGTCTCGTATATGTCTATGTTCTTCCTTATATATATATATCTCTATATTCTCCAGTAGCTCGATATTCCTTTTATTACTTCAGCTCTGAAAATGGGAATGATTAACTTTTGCAGGTATGAGGTATGGTTCCATGAAATCCCAACAACCCACGTTAATTAATAACAGTTGCATTGAATTAAGAAAATATTATTGTTAGCATTATATTAATAATATTGAAAAGTATAGAGTTTAAGTAACAGTGACTAGTTAACAGTCGTCATCCATCAGTAGCTCTCTGTCATTAGACTTGTAACGGTATCACTTGTAGTAGTATCTCATGTATCAGTAGCTTCATCTGTCGGTATCTCTGTGTATCGGTAAAAAAAATTCAGTAGCTCTTCCTCACTATCAGTATCTATTATCATCGGTAGCGGTAGCACTCTCTATCAATAGATCCCTCCATCGGTAGCTCCATTCTATCGGTATCTTGTATCAGTTGACTTGTATCGATGAACTTGTATATCAGTGACCCTGTATATCAGTAGACGTATTCTCTTAGTGGACTTGTCTAATAGTGAACTTGTACCGGTGTGCTAGTCTGTATCAGTTAGAATTATAACTATCAGTGACTTAATAAATTAAATTCTTACAATGTGACTGTTCTTTGCATATTTGTTCCAAATTGAATTAACATCATACTTCATCATTATTAAACATAAATAAGCATTGATTATTATATTCCATGATTTTATATTATTATTTTGACATCCATACTAACTCTATAACATGAAGGAATTATTATGAAACTTAATTATTATATAGATAAGCATGATTTGGGATTATCAGAACAAATCTAATCATATTTCAGATTATCAAAATAGGTGAGTCCAACAACCTCCCCCTTTTTCATAATCAGAAATTATCGAATTATAATCATGAATAATCATTAATGAATCAGATTAAAAGACATCTAATGGAATTTCTCAGTGTGTTCAGATCATAACATTCAAATGTATCAGAGTTAAACTATGGAAAAACATAAGAGTAAGAAAAGAATATTTCTTTACCCCAAAGACACATACTATAATTTTCTCCCACTTAGTGTAATTTCTGCCAAAATTGTAAGTTCTCCCCATATTATAATTTTTCTCCCCATTTGTGATTAGAAAAAAGAGAAAAATAATGGTTTTGAGCATAAAAGAAGAAGAGAAAAAACATATATTATCATTTCACATGACAAAGTTACATGAGATATTAAAATAGAAATACAAGATGTACAAATATTCCTATAAAACACTCTATCCTCATTCAATTATCCTCCATGATGTCCACTTTGGATTTCCCATTAGGATCAGAGGACTGAGATTGAGTAGGTTGAGATGCAGGCTTGGGTACTCCAGCAGTTATCAGAGGTGGTTCAACTGCTGAAACACTACCAGATCTGTAATGAGTACTCCTCTGTGTGATCATACGTGTCAAGCTTCTGATTGCCTGAGCATGAGTTATTTGAGTTGTGGAACTAGCAGAACTTGTGGAAGGTAAGGCATAAGGCATGATGATAGGTGTAATTTCCACATAGATGAATGGTAGTAAGAGATTTGTGAAATCCATAGTGATACCTCCCACTCTCTCCATGGTAGAGATGAAATCAACCTAGTTCTCCATAAATTTGTCCAATGTCGGGGTCAACTCCCTTATCTCAATAACTTGTTCTCTGATGCCTTGAGTGACTGGGGGTAGTTTCATATTCCCTAATAGTAGCTTGAAATTATTGGTTAGCTGATCCTTGTTGTACACTCCCCGAAAATAATAATCAATTTTGTCTTTGATTTACTTCTGGGCTGCAGTAGCATCTCTTATATAATCTTGGACGATTTTGCTGATATCCCTGGTGGTAGTAATCACCTGAGAATCCGATGAGCTACTGACACTAACATGATAAAGTTATTCTTTAACCTTAGCTCTAAATGGATCCATATCAACTGATATTTTGGATGCACCAAGAGGTGCTACAGTAAAAACTACTCTTTCTTTGAATGACTGAGTCAAATTACATATCAAATGTTTCACAACAAAACCATGAGTACTGACATGAGTTTTTTATGGTCTTCTTAAAATCTTTAATCACATCTAAAAAAATTTCACTACACTTCGAATGTAGTATATTTCAGTATCAACTTGAGATTTAGAACTCATGAAGGTATCAAATGAAGTAATAGATTTCCTTAGAGAGTCAACATCCTCTGATAAACTATTAACTTGATTTTTACATTCTTTTACTTCATCCAACATTTCTGTCACAACACATGCCAAAACACTTCTTAGAGACGATACCAAAGAACAATCCATCTTACTTATCTCTTCAACAAAACAGGTTTTCAATTCAGATTCAAGTGCCTCCTGATCTCTTTTTCTTAAAATGTCTTCTAGCAGAATTAGAGGATCTACTACTTGAGTAGTAACTTCCTCTGAGAAAATATCATAAGACACATGATGACTTCTAATGGGTGTATCACCATCAGAATCAGGATATTCAAGTACCAATACAACAAATCCTAGATCCATAGACCAATATTCCACTTCATAGGTCACAATAACAGATCCTATCCTTACAGGTTTCTCCCCCTCAAGTGGATCGTCCTCCTCATCAGCACCAACTTGGCCATATCCTCTTCAGAGGAGTCATCAGCACCAACTTGGCCATCTCCTCTTCAGAGGATTCATCTACAACTAAATTTATATCCAATCTAGGAGGCCCAGGATGAGGTATATTAGTAATAGGTACTAGTCTATCCACTTCAAGAACCTCCCCAATAGGTATAAAAGAGCTCTCAATTAGAGGACTGAGACTTAAATAGGTACTACCAATTTCAGATACTTCGTCTTCTTCATCATCACTACTACTGGAATATGGTGTCATCTCCTCGCAATTTGATCTAGGTAGGTCATCCTCATCCACAGATATTTCTTCAACACTTTCTTCCAGAACTGCATCCTTTTTAGGTAGGGTCACAGGTGGAAATTCTTTTCCATATGATACTTTTTCAGTAGCTAGTCTTAGAGGAAAATCAGGATCCCCTCCATCTTCTATATAGGTATCCTATTTAGCATAATCATCACTGTATTGAGGTTCCTCCTCATCAGGTCCTAGACCTGTATCTCTTCTATCTATTGGCTAATTTGGATGCTCAACATGGTTAAATTTATCATAAACTTTCTCATCATCACTGACCCATTTTAATCTCCACGGGATCCAGTTAATCTTCATGTATTTGAAAATAGTTTTGGTGATATAGTAGTTTTCCTTCACAACTGAAGTCTCATCTTGAGACCCGTCAATTCCCTTTACTTTAAGAATTAAAGATATCAACTTGGAAAAGAACAAGGCATTTGTTTTTTATTTGGGCCTAGTCATATCTTCCATTTGTACCATTATCAGCCTAAACAGATTTATATTTTCTCCATGTCTTAGCATATATAGAAAATAAATGTCTTGAAACCATTGGTTTGCAAAGTCTCCTCTTCTTGGACTTAAATCATGCTGGACAAACCTAAACAACAATCTGTTCTCAGCATCCACTTCTGCAGCATCAACTTTTCTTGATGTTCCATTTCCAGTGAGTTCAACTAAGGAAACTTTATACTCAAATACATCACTAGAAGGGGGTACAGACATTGAATAAAAATTGAAGATGCCTTCTTGGGGTACCCTCAGACAATTAGCCCATTTCACTAAGGGGAATGAAACATCCTTTCCATTAACAAATGAGAAGACCTGAATCTCATTATCCAGTTCATCAAATTTGAGAAACTCATAGAAATCATTGACCAACATAGGATAATACGGTTTATTTTTGTTTGAGAAGCACTCAACCAATTCTTACATTTCATTAACTCATAGAATTAATGACTTACTCGTCATCAAACATTCCGTGCATAGATATCTCCCAACTACTAATTCCCTTTTTATGAGATGTGGGATTATAGGTTTCATTACTTCCCTACCACCACTAGACTTTCCTTAGTGTCTCTTGGAATTTGTCTCATCACCCTTTTCACTGACTTCCAGTCTCTTCACTCTTCCATTCTGCAAATCGTGAGGCTTAGGGGTTGAGAGAAATGGAGGTTTGGGATCTAAGGGTTTATGGTAAAGGGTTCGAGGTGGATTGAAATGATGTTAAGAATAATGTTTTATCATTTGGGAATCAATAAATAAATAAATGAAACATAATAAATATAATAAAAATGATATAGATTTCGATGGTCAAAAAACACGATGGTTAAAACAGTGCAAACTAGTGGTAACATATACCGTTGATGATTCATAATGGAGAAGTCCACTAACAGTGAGGTTATAATGGTGAGGTCCATACTAGTGAGGTATAACGGTGAGGTCCATACCAGTGCGGTATAACAGTTACATCTATACCGGTGAGGTATAATGGTTAGGTCCATACCAATGAGGTATCCTTAAACAGTTAGGAAAAAAATTAACATTCCTAATTCATGTGTGATGTAATTTAACCTCTCTGAATTTAATGGTTTGGTAAATATATCAGCCAACTAATGTCCAATGCCAAGGAATTCAAGATTTATATCACCTTTGTAACACCCCAAGATTTTATAAGAATTATTCTTTTAAATTTTCATTAATGTCTTCTATTATACACTACACCAAGTTTAGCTTGTACTATACGCAACACCGTATTAGCTTGCAGTATACGCAACACTATTCTTGGATCATGTTACACACAATTTCAAGTTTTTTTGTGGAAATTATTCTATGCAACATTAAGTATAGATTTTGATTAATGTATAAATGAAATAAGTTTTGATTATGTTATACGCAACACCAAACGGTGCTTTCGCTACACACAGCCCTGACTTGGCATGCAGTACACGCAATCAAGACCTCTCTCGATAGTGTGTGTAGTATGCAATACAAAGTTTCACCAAACGAGATATTATTATAATATTATTATGAACTAGCCGTTATGAATAGTATTACCCATTTGTTGAAATTTTATAAATTTTATCTTTCAAAATGGACTTCATTTTTGGATTTAGAATATCGAAATTAGCCTAGGGTGAATTTTTTGTATTTTTCTGAAAGCTTTCAATTTTTTATGAATAGTAAAAACAATGGGTTACTATTTAAAAACCGACTTTTTATTTAAACAATTATTTATTTTATATAAATTTATTTTAAGTTAAAATTGATACATAATACCTATATAGGTTCGATTTAATTAATTGGAGTAATTTTATTATAATTTTAGATATATAAAAATTTTATTGAACTTTTCACAGTCTTTTACCCACGTCCTAGGAGAATTTGGAAATTCACATAAAACATAATTTTACCGCTTATATGAGTGGAATTTCGAAAATCCAAAAGACACGGTTAATATGAAGGACTAAAATGTGGTTCAATGAGATTAAAATAATTTTTGGTGAATAATAACTTTTTACTTTTATTTATCACGGTTAAAAGTAAATAAGGTAATTAAACGTAAAAATGATATTATTATTACCCTAACACATGTGATAATTATATTGGATAAGTGTAATTCGACCAAAAACAACATTAGGAATAAAATATGACCATTTAGGTCCACTTGGATTAGATTAGGACATTTATTATTAATTTATATTTAGAAGGGTTGAAATAATTAAAATCAAAGTTTAATAAATAAATCATTTTTAATATATGGTTATACATAATATAAATTCGACTATAAAAATTCATTAGAAATCTAAAAAGAGTTCCTACATAATGGTATTTTATTTATAATTTTCAGACATTAAATAATTTAATTTATTTATGACACAATGATGATGCAGTAATTATCTCATTAATGAAATATTAACATAATTGATGTTATACATACCCAAATAAATGTAATTCGAGACTTTTTATGAATTACACTAATTTTATAGGTTAATATTAAAAGTTAGTATTTATTTAATTAACTTTTTTGTAACTAATCATGCTGTTATGATTTTCACAAAAATCAATTACGAAATAGTGTCAAAATTGACATAAAATAGTTTTTAAAACAAATATTATATTAGTAATTGTTATTATATTCCTTATAATCTAAGGATCGACCAAGATACTTATATCATGATATGAGTATCATTGATGGTCTACTTGGGGGTCTCTTGAATGTATATGGTGAGTTTATTAACTATAGAATATAAAAATACAACGTGACATGGTAAATGTCAATCTAATTAACTAAGAGTTAAAATTAAAATATAAGGTTAATAAAATGACCCAAACCGGTCTAAAATCTATTGATTGAGAGTATTTATACCCATCCCCACATTATATTCTATGTAAATCAATTTAGAGCTATTAAAAACCGAATATGACTTTATTATAAAATAATATTTTATGTTTTTTCAATGGTTCCCCAATCCTCCCTTATAAAAAGGGCACCCATTCCCTCTTATATTCACACCCTTTTGAGCATTTAATCTAGTCCAACCCCTTCCCATTACTCTTCTCCCATTCCCTAGAAACATTCTGGAGGTTCGGGTCTTCTCAAAATACCAACTCTATTTCTTTAAGTGGAATCTTAAAGGAGGTGCATCGAAGAAGAGGTAATCTCTTCTTCCGATTCTCTCAAGTTTCTTTGTTCTTATACTTCTTCTTATATAGTTTTCTTTTTATAAAGTAATATCATCAGTATCAATTATATTCACATATGTTATTATAAATATTAAACAACCTTATTTCACCTTCTATCCATCCCAGGGAATATGAAATCACCGCGCGTGCGTACGTACGGAATACCGTCTCCACACCGTGGTGTAATCTGTTTTCGATCACCACCTTACTTGAATGGGTATAATGGTGTAAAGAATAAATATATATGATTATTGTAATGATATATTGATTCTAAAATAGTATACATACACTTCAATACAATTCCACGATCATGGGAACGATATCATCGCTCGTGCGTACGTACGGCCTACCATCTCCACGATGTGATGCCACTTGTTCTACATGATATTCAATGCATAATGATTATATAAATGAATTTAATGAATAAATATGATATATATTACACTAATATCATTCTGAAAATGAGGTATATATAACCTAAAAATAATAATAAGAATTTATTTGACAAAACATGCATAAGAACAAAAGGCAATAAACACCCGAATGACAAGTAACAATGAAATATTACTAATAAAAAGCTAAGAATATGACCATATATGATATCATAACAATGAGTAAGATTCTAGAATAAGTCAATAACATTATTTAAATCATTATACATGAGTTTTGGATACATACGATGCATATCAGACATAAGGTAAGGGATAACTATTCCAATCTCGCTCTTATCCAAGATTGTTTATTCGTATGTATTTACTGGGGTTTTTGTTATCATCCATGTCCCTATTTTCTAAAAAATTCATGTATTTTTAATGGCCTTTTTACTGATTTTTTAATTTTACCACATTTTATGAAAGGAATCTTACTTTTGTGTACCACATGACAAACGTTTTCACTTTTTTGACAAAAGTAGGAGGAGAATGTTATTTTTAACTTATATGGCATGAACAGATTTTTACGGTTTCATAATGCCTCATTTTCATGAAACATCCTCTACAAGATTTCATGATTATTTTCAACAAAACCCTTTTCTTTTAAAAATGCATGGAATTTTGTGAAAAGAAAATGATTTTTATTAAGAAAGGATATTTTCCTCAAGAATTCAATTCAAGTGTTTTATCAAAACTATTTTCCATCTAAAATGAAATTATTTAATATGTTTATGTTTCAAGTACAATGTCTCCATTATTTACATGGTTTGATTCTTCTTAAGATGAAATGATATCAAAACTATTTTACATTATTTAAATATCTCCGTTTTTTATATGGATTATGTTATGATGGCATGATGTTTAAGAATCCCATTCTATTACATGGGTTATGCTATGATGTATGATTTATGATTTTCTGGCACATGAATGTATGATTTCATAATGAGAATGATGGGACCTATATCTCCCTCCAATACATTGGGTAATGATTTATATCTCATGAGATAGACATGGATGGAATGGTATGTTAATCCGGTTCAGTAATACAGGACTGGAATGAGGAGTGAACTCGATTCAAAAAGGGACTTTGTCCACTAAGATAGTCGTGGAAGCAATTCACTTGGCTATTATGGAAATCATATCTTGTGCTTAATGGTTTCCATAATCACATGTTTTATTACCATTCTATTTTATCATGATTGAGGTTCCTTTATGATATATGACTTACGTACTTCCAAGATTTATGTCCTTGCTCAAGATTTTGATGTTTAGATTTTATATTCAAGATTTTGCATTAAAATTTTTATGGATTGTTTTATGTTCTCTATGTTTACCCTTAATGAGCAGTTGAGCTCAAACTTTTTATGTTTTCTCTTCCCCAGGATATAAAGAAAGGTTTATGTAAGAAAAAAAAGGAGAATATCTTTTTGGGAGATGTTGAAGATCTTTCCCCATGATTAAAAGATTTACGTTCCGAGTTTCCAAAGACACTAAACTATTACGGTCCATTGGTTTCTGTTTTTGATATGTATTATGTATTCCACAAAAGTAATGTAATTCCCATGTACATCAAGCTTTGTGTCTCTATAGTTGGTATCAGAGGGAGGTTTAGTTAACCTTTGGAAACTAGGATGCGAGAACTTTAGTGAGATCCCTAGAGATATTTCTATGGTATGTCTAGGGATGTCTCTATGGTTAAGTATATGTATAGGTTATAGTCCTAGAATTACGGTAATGATATTAGAATTAAACCTAAGGTGTTATATATTGAAGGTACTCCCCCTTTATTATGCTATTTTCCTAGCATGATTTTTCCCACTCACACTATTCTTTTTGGGTTTTTGAAAATGGCTGGAAATAGGAAGATTCACAAGAATGGAGGATATTATGGACAATGGAATTATATTTTTCATGATCAACCAAATGAAATTGGATTTGGAAGTCCAAACATCGTTATTATTTCTAATCATCAATCTCATAATATGATCAATAATCTCAACTTTGGTAAGTATCCCGAATCAGCTAATAAGAGAAAGATGGAGTTTCACGATGATCATAGTGGAAAGAAAGTTCAATTCCCCTCGTGTAAATCATGTGGGAAGAGGCATCAGGGAGAATGTTTCAATGGAACTGGAAGAATCTTTGGGTGTGGAAAAGAAGGATACAAAGATAGTAATTGTAAAGGAAAAGTTTCAATTAACACCATGAACAAGGATAATGGTATTTATAAGACATCAACAAACGTTAAATGTTTTAAATGTGGAATGTACGGGCATTATGCAAACCAATGCCATAAGGGAAAATCTCATGAAGAGAATCAGCATGGTCTTATGGGTAGTATTTATGATGATGATGATGATGAGACTACAAATTATATGTGAGATGAAATAATTGTTGAATCTCGGTCAATGGTTTAAGAAGGTAGTGGAATGATTTATGTTTATCAAGAGTTATGTTCTATAAGTAATGGTACTATGGAATAAAGACACATCTAAGGATTCGTACACTATTGTTTTTCCTAGAGTATTGGAATGTATATGTTGAATGGTACTGGTAACCATGAAAGGTTAAGTCATTTATTTTTTGAAAGTAGATGATATGTGCATAATGAAGGGATAAGGAGATAATGAGATGTTTAATAGTATTCATGAGCTCATGATAAGTCCTAAGTGATATCATGGATTGAGTATATAGAATTTTTGTGATTTTGGTATATGGAAGGAGTTAACTTTTGACAGCATTCATGTTTTCACAAATGTTCAATGGGTATTCATTTTTCAAGAGAATAAATGATTAAGGTATTCACATGTTTGGAATGAGATCAACAAGATATATCTTATGATATATGGGGGATTAACGATGGTATCCATTTGCTTATTATGTGAACTTTTCAGTAATTGTTTTCTTCATACTATGAGATTGGACAGTGTATTTTGGATAAGTCTAAATATTTGAAAGGGTTATGTCAGACATCCGATAACATTGTTTAAGGATAGCAATTTTTTCGAAATTAATTCTGTAATGTTATAATAGTATAGTTTTAAAAAAAAGAGAACCTGCAGGACATGTAACAACTCATCGTGTCGAACATGGTTGTGGGAATCGAACCCACAACCCAAGTGCGACAGGCCTTTATTGCATACCACTAGCTTACATGAAGTCCCTGGTTAGTGGAAAATAGTTTTATTTTATTAAGTTCTATTATAGATGAAGTATAAGTCCATTTTTGGAACACCATATGATTAATATCACCATTAGATGGAATTATAACTTTTTCTAACCTTTTGTTTGAGACAGATGGAATGTCCCATGATTATATCACATGATCTGCTAACACTTCAAGAATGAAAACTTCATCTTTATTTCTTTAAGAGATGAAGTGGTAATTGTTTAAGGCATGAACAACGGTGATATTGTACCGAAATAATGTAAGTATTTATTCTAATTAAAATTCTTTAACTTTAGGGAAATGTTTTTGAAAACCAAAAATGTTGTCATAGTGTCCTCATATAGGATGAATCAGATGGTACCATAGATCATCACAGATTTATGGCTTCGTGATTGTTGGCTTTTTCATATCCATGTTCTCTACCACTCTCCATCAGAACATGATGGTTAGATTTCTCTTCCATTTCCATATTTTCACCGTTGTTCTCCTATGTTGAAACCCAGTGATTAGTTAATTTGGGTAACCATTACATTTCACACTAGTGTTTTTAAAGTTATGTTTTGGTATTCCATTTAAGATGTGGGTTTCAATTAAAGAAACTTTCATGTAGAAACCCATTTATATCCCTGACGAATTTCGAGGGCGAAATTCATTTTAAGGGGGGTAGAATGTAACATCCTGAGATTTTATAAGAATTATTCTTTTAAATTTTCTTTTATGTCTTCTATTATACCCTACACAAAGTTTATCTTGTACTATATGAAAAACTATATTATCTTGCAGTATACACAACACTATTCTTGGATCGTGTTACACACAATTTCAAGTTCGTTTTGAGGAAATTATTCTATGAAACATTATGTATAGATTTAGTTTAATGTATAAATGAAATAAGTTTTGATTTTGTTATACGCAACACCAAACATTGCTTTCACTACATGCATCCCTGATTTTTCTTTCATTACACTCAATCAAGACCTTCCTCGATAGTGTGTGTAGTACGTAATACCGAGTTTCACTAAACAAGATATTATTATAATATTATTATGAACTAGCCTTTATGAATAGTAATAACAATTTTTTTGAAATTTTATAAATTTTATCATTCAATATGAACTTCATTTTTGGATTCAGAATATCGAAATTATCCTAGGGTAAATTTTTGGTATTTTTCTGAAAACTTTCAATTTTTGATGAATAGTGAAAACACCGGGATACTATTTAAAAAACCACTTTTTATTTAAATAATTATTTATTTTATTTAAATTTATTTTAGGTTAAAATTGATACATAATACCTATATAAGTTCAATGTAATTCATTGGAGTCATTTTATTATAATATCAAATATATAAAAATTTGATTAAACTTTTCACCGTCTTTTACACACCTCCTAGGAGAATTTAGAAATTGACATAAAATTTAATTTTACCACTTCTGTAAGTGGAATTTCAAATATCTGAGAGACACGATTAATATCATGGAATAAAATGCGGTTCAATGAGATGAAAATAATTTTTCGTGAATAGTAATTTTTTACTTTTATTTACAACGGTTAAAAGTAAATAGGCTAATTAAGGGTAAAAATGATATTATTATTACCCTATCAATGTCATAATTCTATTTGATAAGTGTAATTATACCAAAAACGACCTTAGGAATAAAATATGACCATTTAGGTCCACTTGGAGTATATTAGGACATTTATTGTTAATTTATTTAAAGAATGGTTAAAATAGTTAAAATGAAAGATTAATAAATATATCATTTTTAATATAGGGTAATACATTAGATAAATTCGACTATAAATATTCATTAGAAATATAAAACGATTTCCTACATAATGGTATTTTATTTATAATTTTTGGACATTATATAATTTAATTTATTTATGACGCATTGATGATGCAGTAATTATCTTATTAATGAAATATTAACATTATCGATGTTATAAATACCCAAATAAATGTAATTTGATACATTTTATGAATTAAACTAATTTTCTAGGTTAATATAACATGTTAGTATTTATTTAATTAACCTTGTTTGAACTAATCATGCTATTTTGATTTTCACAAAAATCAATTACCAAATAGTGTCAAAATTGACATAAAATAGTTTTTAAAATAAATATTATATTATTAATTGTTACTATATTCCTAAAAATCAATGGTTTGACCTAGATACTTATATCATGATAGGCGTATCAATAATGGACCACATGGGGGTCCCTTGGATGTATATGGTAAGTTTATTAACTATATAATATAAAAATACAATGTGACATGGTAAATGTCAATCTAATTAACTAAGAGTTTAAACTAAAAGATAAGGTTAATATAATGACCCAAACCTGTATAAAATATATTGGTTGAGAGTATGTCGACCCATACTCACCTTATTTCCGAAATAAATCAATTTGGAGCTATTAAAACCCGAATATGACTTTATTATAAAATAATATTTTAAGCTTTTCCAAAGGTGCCCTTCTCCTCCCTTATAAAAAGGGCACCCCTTCCCTTTTCTATTCACACCCATTTGATCCTTGATGCTCAGAAAACCCAAGACCATTTCTCTTCTCCCATTCCCTAGAAACATTCTGGGGGTTCTGGGCTTTTCAAAAGACTAACTCTACTTCCTTAATAGGAATCTTAATGGAGGTGGGTCGAAGAAGAGGTAATCTCTTCTTCCGATTCTCCCAAGTTTCTTTCTTCTTCTAATTCTTATTCCTTAGTTGTATAATTATAAAGTAATAAAATAAGTATTACTTATATACTTATATGTTATTATAAATATAAAACAACCCTATTTCACCTTCTATCCATCATATAGAAAAAGAAATCACCCCGCGTGCGTACATACGAAATACCGTCTCCACGCCGTGGTGTAATCTGTTTTCGACCACCACATTACTTGGATGGGTATAATGGTGTAAATAATAAATATATATGATTATTCTAAAATGGTATTGATTCTGAAATAGTATAGATACACTTCAATACAATTCCATGATCATGGGAATGATATCATCGCTCGTGTGTACGTACGGCCTACCATCTCCACGATGTGATGCGACTTGTTCTACATGTTATTCAATGCTTAATGATTATATAAATGAATTGAATGAATAAATATGATATATATTACTCTAATAACATTCTATAAATGACGTATCTATAACCTAAAAATAATAATAAGAATTCATTCGAAAAAACACGCATAAGAACAAAAAGCAATAAACACCCGAATAACAAGTAGCAATGAAATATTACTAATAAGAAGATAAGAATATGACCATATATGATATCATAACAATGAGTAAGATTCTGGAATAAGTCAATAACATTGTTTAAAAAATTATACAGGAGGTTCAGATACATACAAAGCATATCAGACAAAAGGTATGGGATAACTATTCCAATCTCACTCTTATCTGAGATTGTTTATTCATAAGTATGTACTGGGGTTTTTGTTATCATCCATGTCCCTGTTTTCTAAAAAATTTCACGTATTTTTAATGGCCTTTTACCCATTTTTTTATTTTACCACATGTCATGAAAGGAATCTTACTTTTTTTTACCACACAAGGAACTTTTTGACTTTTCCGAAAAAAGTACGAGGAGAATGATATTTTTAACTTATATGGCATGAACGGATTTTTATGGTTTCATAACGCCTCATTTTCATGAATCTTCCTCTACAAGATTGTAAGATTATTTTCAACGAAACCGTTTTATTTTAAAATTTCATGGCATTTAGGGAAAATAAAATTATTTTAATGATGAAAGGATATTTTCCTCAAGAATTCATTTGAAGTGTTTTATAAAAACTATTTTCCATCTAAACTGACATTATTTAATATGTTTAGGTTTCAAGTATAATGTCTCCATTATTTACATGGTTTTATTCTTCTTATTATGAAATGATATCAATTTTTTTGGATTATATTATGATGG
This sequence comes from Viscum album, assembly GCA_963277665.1. Taxonomy (NCBI): domain Eukaryota; kingdom Viridiplantae; phylum Streptophyta; class Magnoliopsida; order Santalales; family Viscaceae; genus Viscum; species Viscum album. The sequence goes on along the minus strand of OY728166.1, from coordinate 1,174,631,817 downwards.
AATGATGTTTAAGAATCCCATTCTATTACATGAGTTATGCTATGATGTATGATTTATGATTTTGTGGCACACGAAAGAATGATTTCATTATGAGATGGGTGGGACCTATATCTCCCTCCAATGCATTGGGTAAAGATTTATATCTCATGAGATTGACATGGATGGAATTGTACGTTAATCCAGTTCAGTAATATAGCACTAGAATGATGAGTGAACTCGATTCAGAAAGGGACTTTGTCCACTAAGAGGGTCTTAGTAGTAATTGCCTTGGCTACTATGGAAATCATATCATGTGCTTAATGGTTTCCAAAATCACATGTTTTATTCCCATGTTATTTTATCATGATTTATGTTCCTTTATGATATATTCCTTATGTACTTCCAAGATTTATGTCTTTGCTCAAGATTTTGATGTTTAGATTTTATGTTCAAGATTTTGCATTCAAATGTTTATGGATTGTTTTATGTTCATTATGTTTACCCTTACTGAGCATTTGAGCTCACCCTTTTTATGTTTTCTTTTCCCCCGGATATAAAGAAAGGTTATAGGTAAGAAAACCAAAAGGGGAATATCTTAATGGCAGATGTTGAAGATCCTTCACCATGATTAGAGGATTTACGTTACGAGTTTCCAAAGGCACTAAAATATTGCGGTCCTTTGTTGTATATTTTTGTTATGTATTATGTATTCCACAAAAGTAATGTATTGTCCATGTACGTCAAGATTTTGGTCTCTACATCCTTTTTTATAATTATCCCTCAAAAAGTGATGTCTTACATCAATGTGATTAGTCCTAGACTGTGACACAGGATTCTTGGAAATGATGATTGCATTGGTGTTATCACAATTGATAGATACATTTCTAAATTGATATCCATAGTCCAATAGAGTGTGTTTCATCCATCTAATTTGTGCACATAAACTACTACTAGCTATGTACTATGCTTCAGCAATAGACAATGCAACATAATTCTACTTTTTACTACTCCATGATACTAAGGACATACCTAGAATATGACATGTTCTAGAAGTGCTCATCCTATCTAACTTCAAACCAGAAAATTCAGAATCTGAATAACTTATTAAATCAAATGATTGTCCTTTTTGATAAAATAGTCCCAAATTAGTAGTATGTTTAAGATATTTGAAAATCCTTTTAACAATAAAAAAGTGTGACTCTTTTGGATTAGCTTTAAATATTGTACACATACACACACTAAACATAATATCTAGCCAACTAGCAGTAAGATAATGTAAACTCTCAATCATACCTCTATAATTGGTTTTATCCATTGGTTTCCCAGTTTCATCTTCATCCAATTTACAAGTGGTACTCATTGTTTTAACACTTTCCTTATTACTATCTAAACCAAAACGTTTTAAATGATCCTTTTTATATTTACATTGATTTAAAATAATACCAATTTCATTTTGAATGACTTCAAATCCAAGAAATTATTTGAGTTCTCCCATTAAACTCATTTCAAATTCTCTTTGAATACTCGTTGAAATATCAATACACAAAGCATTTTTCGAGGATCCGAAAATAATATCATCAAAATAGATTTGTACTACCAAAAAATATTTGGAAATCCTTTTGATAAAAAGATTTGGATCAGTATTACCTTTATTAAAACCCTTTGAAATAAGAAAATTACTATGTCTACCCTACCAAGCTCATGGAGTTTGTTTTAAACCATACAATGATGTATAATGCTTAAAAACTCGATGTGGAAAATGAGGTTTAGTAAATCCGGGTGATTGTTCAAAAAATACATATTAAATTATAAAACCATTTAGAAAGGCACTTTTAACATCAATTTGATATAACATGAAATTCATATGAGCACCACATGCAAGTAGAATCCCAATAGCTTCTAACCTATATATAGGTAAAAAGGTTTCCTCATAGTCTATTCATTTTTTTGACTATATCCTTGTGCAACTAAACTAGATTTTTTCTAGCTATATTTCCAGACTCATCAACTTTATTCCTAAAAAGCCATTTAGTGCCTATGGTCAAAGTGTCCTTAGGTTTGTCTACAATTTCCCAGACATTGTTTCTTTCAAATTGATTTAATTTTTATCGCATAGCCATCACCCAAAATTCATCATTGATGGTATCATTGATATTTTTAGGTTCTAACTATGAAAGAAAATCTCTATGTTCAATTTGATTTTTTATAGATGCCCTAGTCTGAGTTACTCTATCTAAATTTCCTAATACATCATCTAAAGGATGGTTTTCAAGGGTCCTAGTTGGTCTAGTAAATGTAGGGCTAGAAATTTCAGGTTCATTTACAGGTTCGAGTTCAACAGAAATAGGTTCTTGAAAATATCTTGAACTGCTTGTCTTAACAACAGGTTCACTATTTTTGTCATTAAGTTTTAGAATTGACATATCTTATTTGATATTTTCAAGAGGGGACTTAGGTTCAGGTGGATCAGTTTCATAAAATATTATGTGTAACGATTCATCCACACATTTGGTCCTCTTATTATATACTCTATAATCTTTTCTAGATATATAATAACAAAGAAGGATTCCTTCATCACTTTTCGATGCAAACTTATAAATATTATATTTAGTATTGAGGATGAAGACTTTGCAACCAAAAACTCTAAATTAATTCACCATAGGATTCCTATTTTTTCATAGCTCATAAGGGGCCCTTTTAAGAATTGTTCCAATAAAAACTCTACTTATAATATAACAAACTGTATTGAAATCTTCATCTCAAAATTAAACAGGTAGATAATATTCATTAATCATAGTTCTTGTAATTTCTTGAAGTGTTCTAGTTCTTCTTTCTACAACACCATTCTGTTGAGGTGTTCTGGGGGTAGAGAAATTAATACAATAACCATTATGTGAGAAATAAGTTTCAAACTCGTGATTTTCAAACTCATGACCATGGTCACTTCTCAGGGTATTAATCTTAAGTCCACTTAGGTTTTCTACAGACTTGTAGTTTTTAATGAAATAAGAACAAGAATCACTTTTGTGAGCTAGAAATTATGCCCAAGTATATCTAGAAATGTCATCTATAGGGACATATACATAGTGCTTTCAATTTAATCAAGAAACACTAGATGGTCCAATTAAATTCATATAAACCAACTCGAGAGTTTGAGAAGTTGAAACTTCTTTCTCTTATTTTAATTGAAACTTTATGTTTTTTTCCCTTTTGACAAGGATTAAAAACACTATCTGTTGGGAATTGTATTTTGGTCAGGTCTCCTACTAAAACTTTCCTAGTCAGTTTCCTAAGTGAATGAACATTTCAGTGTCCTAATATTATGTTCCAAATCCATGACTATTTATGAAAAGTAGTTAAACAAGTAAAGTTTTTTTAGCTAAAGAATTCAAATCTACAACATATACATTTTCATTTCTTAATGTAGTAAATACTAAAACATTTTTAGAATAAAAAACATTACATGAATCATTTTCAAAATTTACATTGAATCCATCATCACAAAACTAAGAAATACTTAATAGATTGTATTTTAATCCATCAATAAATAGTAATTTAAAATTTAAAATTGAATCAGTGTTACCAATCTAACCAAAGCTGATGATTTTTCCTTTTGAGTTATCCCCAAAGGTGACATGTCTTCCATCAACTTTGATTAAGCTCTTAAAACATGAGTAGTATCCTATTATATGCCTTGAATATCCACTATCCAAGTACCATATCTTCCAACATGAAATTGTAAAGCATGTTTCCTACAAAATAGATTTAGATGGATGATAATTTTGGTACCCAGAATTTCATGGGTCCAAAAAGTCTTACAAGTAAAACTTTAGGCACCCATATTTGTATAATAGGTTTCCGATAATTAAACGATTCAAATGATTTTGATAAATAATCATTGTTTGGTCTATAAGAATTTGAATAGCTATATGAAGCATAAAAATTTCTAGAATTTGAACTAGCAACATACTGTCCATATTTTGACAATTAATTTATTATTAATAATCTTTCTCTGTCCAAGATGGTAACCTATACTAGTAGTATACTTTTGTGTGGCGTGTTTTCTAAGAATTTCAGTGAGAGTGGTATTTCCATTTTTAATCTTCTCTAACTCTTTTCTAAGTTGCTCATTAGACAATTTGAGTTCAGTATTTTCCCTCATGAGTTGAGCATTCTTTTCCTTTTCTATACTAAGATCAGAACTAAAAATATTAGTCAAGGCATACTTCTTCTTTAATGATTTGTACATACCTTTTAGCACATTACAAGTATTTTATAAAATGTTACAGTATTCAAATAAGTTAGCTTTAGAGATATTATCATCATTATTTCAATCACTTTCATTCCTAGAATAATAATCATTGTGCATATGGGAATTAAGTGTTACCTTAGATGTTTCAGTCATGAAACACATGTTGGCATGATTCGTTTCTTCAGAATAAGAAGCTTCAGATCCACTTTATCTATCGTCAGAAGCAATCCACATAGCATTCATGTCTTTATTGTATTTCTTATCCTTATAGTCATAATTTTTCTTAAATTTTAGTTTCTCACATTCAGTTTTGACATACCTTTTTTTTGCACTCATAGAAAACTATTCCTTCATATTTACAATTTTCCTCCAGTCTTTTGTCAAATTTCCTCGTCGATTATACATACCCTTATAATCATATTTTCTAAATAATTTCTACTTTATATAGAATGTCTTGAATCTCCTGACTATCTGAGCCATATCTTCAGCACTGTCTGAGTCAGAATTTTCACTAGTTGAGCTTTCTTCAGTTATCTGAACCTTCTCTTTATCCTCCATCTTTAATGTTGGGGATGTGAATGCCACTAACTTCTTATTGAGTTCAACATATTATTCTTTATTCACTTTTATATCCTACTGATACATCATCAATTTTCCAATTAGCTCCTTGACAGCTAGCTTTCCAATGCCACGCGATTCTCGTATAGTGACAGAGGTTCCTCTCCATCTGTCTAGTAGGCATCTCTGTATCCTCATGATTTTTTCTTTTGCTGGAATAGATTTTCTGAGTGACCACACTGTATTAACTATCTCATTAAACCTGAGATACATATTAGAAATAAATTCATCCGATTTTATTTTAAAATTACCATACTTAATAGTGTGTGTATTTAGTCTCCTTTCATTAACATTGGTTGTTCCCTCATAAGAAACAGCGAAAGTATCCCAAATTTCATAAGCAGTATTACAAGTATATATTGGATTTCATTCTTCAAATACTAAAGCACAATAAAGGGCATTGATTTCTTTACAATTATTATTGTATGCAGCTTTCGTAGGTTCATCCCATGTAGTTCTAAAAGTTTCGGGAATCATATACTGAGTCTCTATAGTTGTCCAGATGTCAAATCCCATACTTTCTAAATGGATTTTCATTTTTATTTTCCATTTGGAATAATTGAAACCATTAAAGAAATGTGGAATGTTGGTAGTTACACCTTCTAATCAGTTATTCATAATAACGTTGTTTTAAAAGGATATAAAAAGAGAAACAATTATAATTAACAGAAATTTCGAGATCATTAAGAAACAACTAATATCGTAGTTGAAAACTTTTCAAAAATAGAGTGTTTTGAAAAACATTTATCTACTAACACTGATACAAAATGTTTTCCCAGAGGAATACTCAATATGTTGGTGAATTGAGTGTCTATTAAAAATTTTTGATTAAAAGAATTCTATTTAAAAAACCCCAATTTAACAAAAAAGTTAAACTGTAGTGAATTTATAATGATTTCAAGTGGTCAATTAGTTTCTCAAATATTTATTTTTTCTCAGTTAAATTAAGTTGAATATTATGTCAGATTTTGAAACTAACTTACTATCTAGAAAAAATTACAAACACTTACTAGTTCAACTGTTAGTCTTACTTTAAAACGGATTTGAATTTCAATGTTATTAGTAGTGGAATATTGAAAATAGTTTGAACTAAATTAAGATGCACAAAAGTTTTAACCAAGAGGTTCATTCTCAAGAAGAGACTTAGTCCTCTTAAATAGTTTATATATAACTTTGATCCACACCCTGGATCGGGGTATACAAAAGTACTCAAACTGTCCAGGTCCTCAGACCTCTACCAAAGTTCTACGTGGGAAAGCAACAACAATATCACCTAGGATGTCCAGGTTCACAGATCTCTACCACAATTCTATGTGGGAAAATAGAAACAACATCACATAGGTTGTCCAGGTCCTCTGACCACTACCACAGTTCTACGTGGGAAAGCAACAAAAATATCACACCGGCTCTCCAGGTCCTCAGACCTCTACCACAGTTCTACGTGGGATACACGAAGGTATAAAAACTATGGTTTGATGATTTTGGTATCCTCCAGTTCAGCTTACGAGTCAGTGTCTATCCAAACAGACAGAAGCACATACTGCTCCTAATGTAATAAAAAATGATCAACGTAGAGCAGTGATATAGAGATGAGTTTAGAATTCTCTTGTGTGATGTCAATGAAACTCTGGAATCCTTTGGATTGAAGGAGATGAATCTTGGAGTCCTTCTATGGAGGTTTTCTGTAAAACAGAGTGTCGTGGTTCTATTCCATCACTTCCAGTACAGGTGTTCAGCTTGAATGTGAGATTATTCCTTGTAGCACCTGAACCACCACTCTGAACTCTTGTTCTTGATGTGTATGAGTGTTCATTGAGTTCTTTGAGTTTCCTTCTCTACATGTATGTGTGTATATTATTGTATATGTATTGTATATGTCTTATGCTCTTCCTTATGTATATATCTCTATATTCCATTGTAGCTTGGTATTTCTTTTATTCCTTGAGCTCCAGAAATGGTAATGATTACCTTTTTCAAGTACGAGGTATGGTTCCTTGACATGCCAACAACCCACATTAATTAATGGCAGTTTCATTGAATTAAGAAAATATGAACGTTAGAATTATATTAATAATATTGAAAAAATATAGAGTTTGAGTAACAGTGGCTGGTAAATAGTAATATTCCACAGTAGCTCTCTGTTGGTATATTTGTAACGGTAGCTCCTGTAGTAGTTGCTCATATATCAATAGTTCTATCTGTCTGTAACTCTGTGTATCAGTAAACTTCTATCAGTAGCACTTCCTCGTTCTCAGTAGATATTATCATTAGTAGTGGTAACTCTCTCTATTAGTAGCTTCCTCTATTGGTAGCTCCATTCTATTGGTACCTTGTATCAGTGGACTTGTATCGGTGAACTTGTATATCAGTGACCCTGTCTATCAGTAGACATAGTCTATCAGTGGAATTGCCTAATAGTGAACTTGTATCATTGAGCTAGTCTGTATCAGTTAGAATTATAAGTATCAGGGATATAAGAACTTATATTCTTACAAAGTAATTGTTCTATGCATATTAGTTCCAGATTTAATTAATATCACACTTCATCATTTTTAAACATAAATAAGCATTGTTTAATAAATTCCATGATATTATTTAATTATTTTGACATCCATACTAACTCTATAACATTAAGTCATATTTATGAAACATAATTATTATATAGATAAGCATGATTTGGGATTATCAGAACAAATCTAATCATATTTGAGATTATCAAAACATGTGTGTCCAACACAATTAATATTCATTTTAAATCAATTATAAACCTACTATAAAATACTAAAGTAAACAAGAGAGTTACCATTATTCTTTCTCAACGACACTGAAAATATTCAATAATATGAAGAAAAACATGAGGAGTATCCACAACCCATCCATTTCTATTGCAGTATCTAATCCTACCATAAATATCTAGAGATTGATGAGGACTCACTTATCAATGTAAACATGAGTGATTAACAAGATCATGATCAATTTTAGTGTGGTTATGTAAATGATTAAATGAAATGTGATCCCCTGGTCTACAAGGAAGATTTTTTAGCATCATTTCATATCAATCTAAACATGGAATTATACACCATCCATGTAGTGAAAATCAACGAAAATATGGAGGATTGGGACTACCTACCTCTATCCAGTGAGAACCAACAACAATATCTTTTTACCACTGAGAAATAGATTAAATCTAGGCCTATAGAGATATATTATATTATCTTGAACTCTATTATATTTTACATTATCCAATATTAATTATGTATTAACTCTCATTGTATTAAATTCTCATATTTCTCGAATCTATGTTTTATATTGGATTGAGATGTATAAGAATAACATACAATTCTTGAGGAACACATGGAACTCAATGAATTTATTAAAAATAAATTAGACAAAGTCCATGAGATTTTCCATATTTCCTTTCTATAAGAATCCTTGATATACACTACTCATATTTAAATGGAAATTGTTTATGATTATTCTTGTTTAAACTATTCTCAACTAAAATAACATTGTAAACTCTAAATTGAAAATTTAATCCACACAACCCACATTGAGAAAGAATTGGTATAGTTAGAGTATGTGGAAAATTTATAAAACATGAAAGAATATGATCTATAATTTTTCTTACAATATCCACGGAAGCTATACTTAATTGTGAAGGGGAGGGATGTATTGTACTTTTTCGATGGTTCAATCCTCAATAGCGGAGAATAATTGGAACACAGGAAAAGAAAATGAACTGGTTCAAATCTTAGATGTTCCCCCACAAACCAACATTGGATAATGGTTTTTAATTTCCCTCTAGAGATAGTCAAAAACCCAGGGGCCCGCTTTGGGGATTAAACCAAGTATTATATTTCTACTTTCATTCTAGGAATCGTTATTTAAATTTAACTCATTAGAATAAGATTAATCCCACTCCCTCTATAATTATAATATTTAATGACAAGGTCCTTGTGTTTTAATTATACAATATCCTTTTTAATTCCATCATCGTAGAAGGCATCCCCCAAACTATGGAGGAAGAGAGATAAAGCCTCGTGAGAAATGAGATTTCACTTCTAATTTTATTCTTTTAAATTAAATATTTTTTTCTCTAAAACTGTATTTTGAAATTAAACTATAATTGTCATTCCCCTGAATTGAATTTATACTTTACTTATTATTTCTTTGATAATTCAGTTTATTAGGAACCTTAGGACACCATGTTTAATATTTCAAGGATAATTATTTTGAAAGGGTGAGGCATGGAATTGATTTATTAATGTGAATCATATATATTGAAATGAACAATAATATTTTTAGGGGATTATTTAATTCATATAAATAAAATTTCTAGAAACATTTTTCATAATTTAATATTATTAAATTTAATAGAAATTATCTGAAATTATTATTCATTCCATGATTGATTATCCCTAATCATATGTTCCATTCCTGAGAGTATTTTTAAACACAATATTTCATATTTTATCTTGAGAATATGTCATGTCCGATCTTGGGGAAAGCCTTAATCTAAAACATGAATTGGAAATTGTCGAAGCTAACAAATATAAAGATTAAATCTAAAATGATTGAGGAATCTCTTCATAAATCCCTTGTACTTGATACCACCATTTACACTAAACATTTTTTATCCAATAAAGTCCAATAATTACTTTGTTAGGGATGATCCATATTTCAATAAATTGGTATCAATTCCAAACCTACTGTTACTATTTTCATTACATATTAATGTTTATCTGTGAGGGTGATGGAAGTTATGTAAAAACGTTATTCACTACATTATAATTAAATATTATTGGGTGCTACTTTTAATATAGAGAAAGGTTTTTGATTCATAAATTTTACATTTATTGTTTTAAATTTTTAAAAAAAATGAAAAAAAATATTAAACGGTTGGTACATGAAGAATTAAAAAACAACATTACTAGACTATTGATTTTTATCATATGTGGTTAGGTGGTGGATGTGAGACTCTTTCCATGTATCACTTTCAAAGAAGTATAAAAATAAAAAAAATTACTTTGAAAAAAAATTAAATGTAGATAAAAGTATAGAAGGTGAACATCATTCAATATGCCTCGATATTAATCATAACATTTAATATGTTCTTGGGAAGTGGGAGTTATCATTTTAAAGGGATATTTTCTTTACATGTTTTTTTTATATTAGGAAATATTCTTAAAGATAAAAACCTCCTACTTCGATCCTTATTTTTTACATCAATTCCTACTAACCATTATCACAAGAGACATTTTAAGATTCATTGTAATGTCTTCATGATTTTATGTTCATTTCTTGTTAAAAAGTTTTTTATTTAGTTCCCTTTAAAGAATATAGTTATGGATCATGTATTCATGATATAAAAATAACTCTACTTGAATTTTTATCATGAGTGATTAGTGAAAGGATTTAGAATTCTATGTAGAACATGTATTAGAATGATTAATAAAAATTAACTGAGTAAATTGAATGGGTGAAAGAATAGTTTCCACTATTTTCAAATGGTAGAAATTAATTTAAAAGTAATGGTTGTTTCTTTGTAATGTGTGAAATTGAATTGATATACTATTTAGAAATTAGAAATTTCATTTATCATTGAGAATTATCTTTTTATGATACTTTGAAATTAAAATATTAGGAAAATTGATTCCCTCTTAGGTAAAATAATAATTTTATATTCATGAGGATGATCATAGTTGAAGTGTTATTGTAATTTATTGAAATATATTGCCAAGAAATTATTTTAAAATTTTCAATGATTTTTATAAGATTTTAATTAATATGACCTTATAAATGAATGTTTATTGAGAATGTGAGATTTAAAAATAAATAATTTAAATGAATTTAAATGTTTTTTCAATGGTATATTATAAAAAATGATTATTTTGGAAGAATTTCTATATTTATTTTCGATTACTATTTTAGGGAAAAAAGTGGCTAGGATCTGATAGCCATTAACCCTTCAAAACAAGCCAATTAGCCATCCCGCAAGGGGTTGGATAGATAATAATTCCATAGGAGAGCCAAAATGATTCAATCTGTGTTAACCAATAGGAATGAGCATGTGAGCAGAGGGTGGGACTAATCCCATATGGGCTGCACGTGTCGGTGTGAACCTCTGATTAATGTGTGAATGTGTATTCGGGCCCATCCCTAGAGAATGAATCTAACAATATGCTACAATGAATTTACTTATAAACGTGTGTCGAGAGCCTTAAAATTATCATGTGGGTGCATATGTGGGGGGAAATACTTATAGTTATCAATATTGCGTCATTTCAACATGGTCATATGCACCCCACCACTCAGGAATTTCATTCATTCATCTGCAACTCTTCTGAAACCGCTCGATGGTGTCATAAACCATTTCGAACATCCAAATGATTCCATGTTAGCCACATGGAATCTCAAACGCAATCTAATATCCACTATTGAGGCCCCCATACCACCTTGGATGACCTATAGGACCAGACATGACCTTAGTGATTCGATTTCAATGATTATTGAATCCATACATCCCAATGTGATCACACTCCGACCAATGTGAACGTAGTAGGGCTTGATAAAGTCTAAAAACTCAACTTACACCACCACTATTGTAACCTACCGGTTCTGGGTGCCGCACATAGGTTCCCCATACGCGGTTGTTCACATGGCGTCAAGCATATTTCCTTGACCTCTAGACGTTTTTGACTAGTAGCAAGGGCCCTGCGTGTGATAGTAGTGAAACGATACCCTCATTGGAAGAGTAAGACAACATAAACAACCAATAACATTAGAAAAAGCAGTAATAGCAAGGAATAAGTAAATGGAAGAGGAATCTAAATAAATAAACAACTAGAGAACATATACAAATGATGCATGTCCCATATGTCTAGTAGATCATCCTAACAAGTCACAATGATTAAATACAGTACTAAAGCACAGTACAAAGGAAAATCATGTAAGAAACTCCATCAACATCGAAAGCATCAGATTGGTCTCATGATCTCTAGCTCTATAGAAATCAAGTTCCAAAAGTAGAAGGGTTCTTTCCCGTATCTATATATGAAACAATATAATCTATTTGAGTCCAAAAGCATGACCCAAACAGGGTGTGAGATTTATCCCTATAGGCAACCACCGAAATATTTTTTCCCAACTGTCAGTTAATATATATAGTAGGTAAATAGAAAAATGATGTAATAAACAAAGAAGTACTCAATTGTAAAAAATAATATAGTTTCAACTACAATAATTTACCTTCATCAATTATTCAATCAAGCATTCTCTAGATACCCTCAGGAAAAGTTCTCATGGCATATCTCGTCTAGTTCAACCAATCAATCACAGGTAACCCTCTAGGAAAGTTCTCACAGCCTAATCCATCTGGTTCAACTTATAGAAGGATATAACATCCTCCTAGGTAGCTCACACGGTTAAACTCCTTTGGTCTCATACAAACAAAGACTCTATGAGGAACCACTCACCATCAATTACCCCTATAGCCTTTTAATGATAAACTGCAGACACAATGAGGAAGCAATCAACATCAATTTCCCATGTGGTCTGGTAACAGTAACTATAGACACTCCGAGGTAGCACTCAAGGTCAATTCCCCCTATGGTTTCACAATGTGATAAATATAACAGAAACTCTGGGGAAGACCTCAACTTCAATTCCCACAATGGTCTCACTACACCTGGTTCCCATAACCCTGTGTAAAGAAATTATGCACATACAATGTTTTGCAGCAAAAGTGACCCACAACGTACTACTTTGATAAAAAATAAAAATAATAAAACAATCTTGAAAGATAATATCTCTCCATTTTAACAGCACTAGGCATGGAAGAAAAGCCTCTTAACAAGAAATGATTGACCCAATGGCCAATATCAAATCAGATATGGGAAAATGCAACCATAGCATGGAAAATAACACTATTCACAGACAATAGTTCTTACTCAGGAAATCAAATCATATCAGGCATTAATTGAGTTAAATTCCCTAAACTCGCAATACCCAAATCTAGTGTATTGGTCACTATTGCATATATAACTCAATAAAAATATACCGAAAGGCCCAAATCACCTACCTCTGTGTGGTACAATCGATATAATCCAATTTCAGCCCTTGAATCGACCTAGAACATGGTGGATCTACAAAAACATCAAAAACGCTCAACCAAGGATATCTCACGAAAGAGGATAAATCAAGGAACAAGGCTCTAGAAGAAGGAATAACTCATAGTGGTGATTCCGACATAATCAATGACAATTGATTTGGAGATCATATGGAAGTTTGAGGGCTCAGAGAAGAATCGTCGGCTTTGGTCACTCCTGGATGAGACGATCTGAGAAAAAGTGAGTTTTGTGAATGAGGTGTGACTCCATTCTGATATAACAAATAAAAAGAAATATACACAGCATTTATTTTAAATGTACAAGGTGTGTATATTCCATCACTAGGCCCTGCTTTAGGTGGTTTACAGGTCACCCCACATGGCCATGTACTTGGATGTTACACATCCAGTACACAGTCCCCTACGGCAACTGGGTACACAGAGTGTACACTTATGTACACGGTGTGCATTCCATAATTTCTAGATTCTCCTATTTTTTTCAAAAACACCTGAAAAGAAAAACCCATACCTAGAGAGAAGGTCTGGGTTCTTACAAACTTCCCAAATTAAAGAATGTTACCCTTGAATTTCCCTTGGAAGGTGGCGTAGAAGAATAATCTTCGAACATCTCTTGCCACTACAATCATCCATTGGCCTCCCTCTCCCAGATATCATCTTGTACTCTCCCGTGATTCCATAGCACACGTTCAAGAGGAACAGACCAGCCCCGAAGAACCTTTTCACTGTGATCAAAAATCCGGCTAGGATTCTCCTCAAATGATGCATCCACCTCCAGCTCAACCTCCTCAGGATGAAAAACAAGAGAAGAGTTTGAGAAGTAACGTCATAGCTGAGAAACATAGAAGACGTCATGTATAGAATAATGCCTCTGAGGTAACTACAAATGAAAGGAAACCAACCCAGCTCTCTAAAAACCTCAAAAAGTCCAAAATATCTTAGTTAAAGCTTTCCATGTCTCCTAATCATCATGTGTCCCAACCTCGATGTGATAGATAGAAAAAACTCATCTCTAACCTCGAAATCCAGAGGTTACCTCCAAGGATTAGGATAATAATTATGTTTTGACTTTGTAGTAGTCAAGCTCTTCTAAATCAACTACAGCTGCTCTGTGGTCTCCTAAACAAGACAATGTCCCACTATAGCTTCCTCTCCTACCTCCATCCAACATAAGGGTGATCATCCTGGCCTATCGTAAAAATCCTCAAAAGGTGAAATCTAAATAGTTTCTCGAAAACTATTATTGTATGCAAACTTCGCAAGAGGTTTTTGCTTCTCCCAATAACCCCGAAAATATAAGACACAAGCTCAAAGAATGTCCTCCAGCACTGGAATCATACGCTGAGACTGGTCATCTATTTGGGGATGGTATGTTGTACTATGAAGTACCTGTGTACCCAATGCCCTCTATAGTCCCTTCTAGAACCAAGACGTAAAATGGGAATCCCTATCTAAAATGATGGAGTGTGGAACCCCAAGAATGCGCACAATCTCCCAGATTTACATATTTCCAACCTCCTCAATGCTGAAAGATTCCTTTATAGGAAAGAAGTGATAAACCATCAAGATTCTATCAATGACAACCCAAAATGCATCATTCCATTGAGGTGACCTCGGAAAACTTGTCATGAAGTTCATCGCGACGCCGTTCCTCTTTCACTCGAGAAAAGGTAACTACTGCAAAATCCATAATGGCCACTGAAGCTCCGCCTTCACCTACTAGCAGGTGGAACTCCTCATCACAAATCCAACATAATCACTCTTCATACTTGGCCACCAATAAATATGGTGTAGATCATGATACATTTTGTTGACACTAAGATGAACTGCCAAAACTAAGAAATGATAGTCACACATGAGCTCCTTACGTATGTCTGCGAACATGCTTACGGGTCAATGAAAGCACAAGATTACATCCTCACCTACAGTCCATCCTGGAATAGAGTCCTCTCATAACACACTCCCTCATAGGAATAGGCCTACAAAATCTAATATCATCCTTATTCCCACTCAATTTAGTAGAGTAGAGGTAACATCTAAATATGAAATAAATGTCTTCCCATGTCTTCTGTGCACCTCCAAATGCATATCTGAGAATATAGCCATAAGTTGACACTCACTACTGGCCTCCTAAAATTGTTTTTTCTATATTCTCTTTCTCAATACATCTGGCACTATGTTCCCTTTCCCAGGAATATAGGCTAGATCAAAATAAAATGACTGAAGGTATTCAACCCACCTTTGCTGTCTAAAATTCACACTATGCTGAGTGAAGATATACATGTGAATTGTTTGGTTGGTGAAAACCACAAAATGATCTCCCAACAGATTATATCTCCAATGGATTATGGCATGAACAAATTTAGAAAACTTAATATCATGTATCTGGTAATTCTTCTCATATGTCCTCAACTGCCGAGAATGATACACAACAAATCCTTCTCCCTCCATAATCACTTCTCCCATCCCAATACCAGATGCATCATAGTAAATAGTATAACTCTTGATCCACTTTGAAAAAATCAATATTGGTGAAAAATTCAACCTACTGTTCACCTCTAGAAAGGATGAATCAAAATAATATTACTACAAGTACATCACACCCTTCCTATTTAGGCCCGTCAGTGGTGCTGCTATGCCTGGGAAGTCCTATATGAAATTTCTGTAGTAACCAGCCAGCCCTAGAAACATTCGTGCCTCAAAGTCATTTTTCAGATTCACCAAGGACACTACCACTCTCACTTTCTCTGGTTCTACTGATAATCCTGTCTCTAAGATGACATGACCCAAGAAGTGAATCTGGTCTATCCATAGGGGCATTTTTAATGCACAACAAATCGATGTTTCTCTCTCAGTGTACTCAGAACAATCCCAATATGAGTATCATGGTCATGTTATGTATGAGAGTACACCAAGATATCATCCACAAAGACTAAAATGAAAAAATCCAAGTCTATATGGAACACTCGGTTCATCAGTGCCATGAAAACTGTAGGCATTTTCATGAGACCAAATGGCATAACCACATACTTGTATAGAACATACCTGATCTGGTAGGATATAAGAGGTATATCAAATGGTCTAATACGCAATTTATGATAACCAGAACTCATGTCACTCTTCAATAACACCATGGCTTCTCGAATATGATCAAAGAGATGATTATTCCATGATAAGGGATGTTAGTTCCTGACCTTCAACTAGTTCAACCTCCGATAATCCGCACAAATTCTGTAGGTATCGTCCCCCTTCTTCTCATAAAGGATAGATGAACCCCAAGGAAAAGTACTCAGTCAGATGAAACCTTTTTCCTGCATCTCCTCTAACTATATATTTATTGCATGTACCTATGTTGTAGCCATCATATAAGGAGGAATGGAAATCAGTGCCGCTCCTGGAAAAAGATCAATAGAGAATTCTGCATCTCACTTTGGAGGTAAACCTGAAAAGTTATATGGGAAGATATCTCCAAAACGAACCACAACTAGAGGAAAGTTAATCAGGGAAGTCCACTGGCCATCCATATATAGACTAGAAAACTGAGATATAACTCCTCCTAACCCAATATTCTTGATTCCTACTCTGCTTTCTTGGACATCCCATTCTCCCTTGTATACAAACAAACCACCCTCTATTGATGTGAAACTCACCCTATGGTGATAACAGTCGACAAATTCTTTG
This sequence comes from Viscum album, assembly GCA_963277665.1. NCBI lineage: Eukaryota > Viridiplantae > Streptophyta > Magnoliopsida > Santalales > Viscaceae > Viscum > Viscum album. Next base: position 1,174,615,162 of record OY728166.1, on the reverse strand, counting down.
AAGGGAACTAACCAGTCCATCCCTGGAATGACTTTATAGTCTGTCATTTCTAGGAAATAGAGGTCCAATAAGAAGTGACACCCACCCACATCAAGAGGGAACTCCTTGAACTAACGTGCACTACCCATTCTTTCCCCCAACGGAGTGTCCAACATCAAGATATCATCACAAGAAAAGATACAGAGACCAAGGCTCTCCACAAAAAAAACATATGAAACTATGGGAAGAGAATGTATCGAAAATTGCAGAAGCTAAAAATGAGGTAACATGAATCGTACAATGAACTGTAGAGGGGCCGAGATCCTTCTCATTCTGGGTCTACTCTATTGCAAAAGTCTACCATTTTCCATGGCACTGAGACCTTGCCTACCCACTTTGAGCTGATCCACTATGTTGTCGATGAAATATTGGTGGCTTCCTACCTCATTCACATCCTCCAACTCATCCTAAACATCTGGAATAACTCTAGTTCCTATACCGATGAGAAACTGGAGGACCTGATCCTAAAGGAGGAGTCATAGAAGAACCCATGTCACCAGCTGCTGGTGAGAAAAACTGACAGAAGTGCTGAAGATGACATATCATACCTCAGTATCAGCACCAAACTAGGTCTCTCAGGCACTGTGGTCTCATATGTCCTCCCTTCCCGTACTGTTTGTAACACCCCAAGCTTCTACGATACACTTCTCTTTGAATAATTCAATAGAGTGTGTTGTACGCAACATGAAGTTCTAACACACCACAACCAATCAAACTAGCCATTATGAATAGTAATACCCACTTTGGGAAATTTATAAATTTTACTTTTCAAAATGGACTTCATTTTTGGATTCGGAATATCGAAATTATCCTAGGGTAAATTTTTGGTATTTTTCTGAAAAACATCATTTTTTGATGAATAGTGAAACCATTAAGTGGTAGTTAAAAAAACTAAATTTTTCATAAAACATAATTTTACTGATTCTGTGAGTGGAATTTCGAAAATCCGAGAGACACGGTTAATATGAAGGAGTAAAAGGAGGTTCAATGAGATGAAAATAATTTTTGGTGAATAGTAACTTTTTTCTTTTATTTACCACGGTTAAAAGTAAATAGGGTAATTAAGGGTAAAAATGATATTAATATTACCCTAACACATGTCCTAATTCTACTGGACAAGTGTATCTCGACCAAAAACAACCTTAGGAATAAAATATTATCATTTAGGTCCACTTGGATTAGATTAAGACATTTATTATTATTTAATTCAAAGAAGAGTTAAAAGAGTTAAAATCAATTTTTATTTACTAAAACATTTTTAATATAGGGTTACACATAAGATAAATTCGATTAGAAATATTAATTAGAAATACAAAAAGTTTTCCTAAATAATTATAATTTATTTATAATTTTTATAAATTAAATAAATTTATTTATTTATGACACAATGATGATTCAGTAATTACCATAATAGTGAAACATTAAAATGATTGATATTATAAATACCCAAATAAATATAATTTGAGACTTTTTATGAATTACACTAATTTTATTGGCTAATATTACATGTTAGTAATGATTTAATTAACGTTTTTTTAAGTAATCATTCTGTTATGATTTTCACAAAAATCAATTTTCCAAATAGTGTCAAAATTGACATAAAAGAGTTTTAAAAACATATATTATTTTATTAAATGATATTCAATTCCAAAAAATCTAAGGTTTGGCCAAAAGACTTATATCATGATATTTGTATCATTAATTGACCAATTGGGGGTCACTTTGAAGTATATAATAAGTTTATTAACTATATAATATAAAAATACAAAGTGACATGGTATGTGTCAAACTAATTAACTAAGAGTTCAAACTAAAAGATAAGGTTAATATAATGAACCAAACCTATATAAATTCTATTGGTTGAGTGGTTTTCGACCCATACCCACCTTAACCTTTAAATAATCCACTTTTAATCCATTAAAAACCAAATATGAATTTATTATAAAATAATATTTCTATCTTTTCCAAAGGTTCTTCTCACCCCTATTATAAAAGGGCACTCACCCTTCTCATTAATTTGCACCTTCAAAGCCTTTTGGTTCGACCAACCCCTACCCATATACTCTATTGAATTCCCTCACTTCATCCTAGAGGACTTCCTTTAGTCAGAAATCCATCCTATGGATCCCTTTTGATCAAATCAAAAAGAAGAACCCGAAGAAGAGGTAATGATTTCACCACACCTTTTCAAGTTCCTTTCTTCTTCCACATCTTTTATCTTTGTTATTACCATTATAAAATAATAACTCCAGTATATTATATATAAGTTTATGTTATTATAAATATGGTACAACCATATTTCAGTATTTTATCCATCCTTTGAATGACATGTCTCCATACGTGCGTACGTACGGCTTACCGTCTCCACGTCGTGGTGTAATTGTTATTCAAACCATTATTATTTGGATGGTTATAATAATGATGTGTAATTCATGTAAATAATAAATATAACATGATAATGATTCTGTATATATGATATACCATCCAATTAAATATTATTTTAATATCAAAATAATGATATTGTCGCTCGGGCGTACGTACGGACTACCGTCTCCACGAACGCGATGAGATTCGTTCTCCATCATATCCATTAAAGTCTAATTCTCATTTTTAGATTAATAATAATTTTTAAGGACTTAATATCTTTCTGGATATGAATTGGATAAAATCTATCCATAACAAACATGGCTTAGATAATAAAACATATAAAATAAAATGAGTAAGTTAACACCCGAAACAACGATAATTCTAAAATATTATTAACAAAGCAATGTTAAAAGATCATATATGATATCATATTAATATATATGATTCTTGTATAATTTAATAACAATTATTTCACCATTAAAAGGAGTTTAACCTACCCCAACCAAGGAAAAGTACAAGGTAAGGTTTTATTACATAATCTCTTCATTATCCGAGGTTGTTGATACGTAATAATCTACTGGGACATCTTTATCATCCACATCCATGTTTCTTAAAAATGTATTTCAAAACATTTTTACTATTTACTAGAAAATGGGTTAAATTCATTTATACCCTTGTTGACTTTTATAAGTGGTTCATAAAAGAATCATTCCGTCATTTTCCAAACAAGGCCCTTTTTAACTTTTTCGACAGAATTATAGTAAGAATGTTTTTTAACATCTACGGCATGCACATCTACTCTTCGCCGTTATAAAATTGCCGAAGATTCACTTACATCTTATAATAATATCTTCAATTAAAATGTTTTATTTTATAAATATATGACTCTGAAATAATTTCAAAATATAAAGAGATATATCTCTAAAAAGAGTTTTGATTTCTTCTATGTCAACATCCTTTGATTGATTTTACGCTTATTTGAAGTTGATTTTTTATGATAAAAAACTTCTATATTGTATTGAAGGTTTTTTGATATGTTTGATTGTGGATGTGTTATTTTTATACAATTCATGGATTATGGATGATGTATTTCAATTTATTATTCTAGTTTTATTACGAATGTTTATGTTGTGTTTAAACCAATTCATATGGGAATGCATTGGACTTAATATGTGACGGGTGGAGCCCGCTATAGCTCCTCGATGCATCGGTAGGTCTAATGAGACAAACTAGTGTCTTGGCACAAGGCCTTGACAAAATCTTATTTGTAGTCTTGGCACGAGGCCTTGGCTATGTGGTTATGATAGTCTGGCATTATGCATTGCATCATTATGAAAGTGGTTATTGATATTGCATTTGATTATTCGATTAGTAGAATATCCATGTGAATAAGTAAATGGCATTATTTCATTTTATTTTTTCCATACTATTTTGAAGTTCAAGTTTAAAAGGATTTTGTTTTAGTTATACATTTCCTTAAATATTTATTCTTATTTATGAAAGTTTCCGCTATATTGTTATCCTTACCGGGCATTTGAGCTCACCCCTTTTCCATGTTTTATTTTTCCGAGAATGTGAAGAAGTAATTTATTAATGACCTACAGGGATAGAATGAGGGGATAAGAGTTTGGACTATGGATACTATATTTTTTGTAATTTTCGTTTTATGATGTAATGTAAACTTTATTAATGTATCTAGTTATTCCAAGGCTACTAAACTAATCGGTCATTCAAGACTTCATATTTCTTGTGATCATTCCAATGTTATGTAATAATGTACCGACTCAGGATAACTGGGGTTAGGGCATTATAGTTGGTATCAGAGGAAGTTTAGTACAAACCTTGGAAGCTAGAGTTAGATAAACTCTGATTAGAGCGCATAGCCCTAAGATGGACTTTGAGGATTAGTATAGAAGAATTCCCTAGAATTTTGGTATTGTAGAGATTTTTTGAGTTTTCAGAGAAATACATCCCTGTTTGGATACGAGCAGGTAGAGGCGGCTCTGGCATAGATGTACCTAGGGGTAAAACTCGAAAACACGGATTTGAGCTTGACTCAAACGGGAACTGGTGCACGACAACGGGCCTTGCTACACTCTTGCTTATGACACTCCTAGGGGATATGCTTAGGATAACTCTCATTTTCTTTACAAATCATTATGAAGGGTTTCTATGTATATACTTTCTCAAAGAAAACATTTTTATGATTATGGATTATATCCATAAATAATTCAATTTATGTTAAGTGTTTTATAAGTATGGAATTATGTATTTGGATTCATAAACGAATCTAGTTTATGACATTGTTTAGAAATGGCGCCTAGTGGGAGAAATGGAAACAGTATCAATGCACACTCCATGTAGGGATTTCCCTCCTACTCAAGATAATTATAGTGGAGCTGTTGATGCAATTGGTGTTGATCAACTAATCACCATACCAGAACAACTCACTCATGTTATGAATAACAACCTTACCCATATAGAGCACCCTAATCTGCAGTGTGGAGGATCAATATTAGATCGCTTCATGAGGCAACAACCACCAACGTTCAATGGGAGTACAAATCCATTAGTAGCTGAGAAATGGATAAATTCTCTAGAGAAAATATTTCAGGATTTGGGGAGTTGTGAAAGGGAAAAAGTTATCATGGAAGTTTACCGCCTCACTAGAGATGCTGATCAATGGTGGTCATTGATTCAAAACACAAAGTAAGATTATGAAGTATCAAATATCGAATGGAGGGAGTTAAAATATATTTTTTTAGAAAAACACTTTCCTCATGACCATCGAGCAGATATGGAAAGACAATTTTTTGAGTCTGAGACAAAAGGAGGATGAGAATGTCACAATGTATGAGGCTAACTTTTCAAGGTTTGCAAGGTATGTTGGATATTATATACGTAACCCAAGAAGTAATATTTCTATTTTCTTTTATGGGTTAAAACCATTTCTCCGTTGAGCATCTGTCTCACAATCCTACTCGTCATACGATGACATTGTCTCATGTGCTATCAACACAGAGAAATAATTCTCTAAGTCATATGATTTTAAAGCAAATCAAGAGAAGAAGATATCTGCTGATCAATCTGGGAATGGAAATAAAGGAAAGAATGGAAATGATTAATATCCATACTGCAGTAAATGTGGGAAGAAACACCCTGGTACTAGCTTAAAAGGAACGGGGGCCTGTTACAAGTTTGGTGAAAAAGGCCACCAACCTCGTGATTGCAAGGGGAAGAAGGAAGCTATCGATGTCCAATGCTACAATTTTCGGGAGATGGGACATTATGCAAATGAATGTTCTAAGCGTCAGGGGAACTTAACTAAAAAAAAGGAAAGGGATCAAGTCCAAGATTATGTTATCACTATTGCTGAGGTAGAAGCTCTGAAACACGTGGTGGAAGGTAATTTAGTGGTTTCCTCTTGTTTAGAAAATGCATTATTTGATTCTGGATCATCTCATTGTTTTATATCTTCCTAGTTTTCTAAAGAAATTTGACATTTCCAATTTGATTTAACAAGGGAGTTGTCAGTTAAAACTCCTAAGGGATGTATCATTGCAACAACGTTTTGTGAATCAGTCCCCATTAGAGCACATAAATGTTCTTTATCCACTGATATCATCGTCATACCTTTGATTGAGTTTCATATAATCCTCGGTATGGACTGGATTTCATACCATGATGCAATGATTTATTGTAAGAAGAAGGAGGTTACGATTTTTGATGATGATGAAAAGTAACACCTTATAATTAGAGCAGAATCGACACCAACTAAATATTAACTAGATCAACCCCCAATAGCTCAACTAAATTCAATTATTGGGGAGGAAGAGGAGGAAATTGCAGTGGGTGAGGAAAGGAATGTTCAAATAGAGGATGTACCTATTGTGAAAGAATATAGAGATGTGTTTCCAGAAGATTTACCTGGACATCCTCCAGAAAGAGAAGTTGAGTTTTCCATTGATTTAATTCATGGATCAAGGCCTATATCGAAGACCCCATATAGAATGGCCATTGTAGAATTAGTTGAACTAAAGAAACAACTAGAGGAATTGAGTAATAAGGGATTTATTCACCCTAGTGTTTCTCCATGGGGAGCCCCTGTTCTTTTTGTTAAAAAGAAAGATGGATCTATGAGGTTATGTATCGACTATAGGGAGATCAATGCTATAACAATAAAGAACAAGTATCCCCTACCTCGCATTGATGATTTATTTGACCAATTGCATAGAGCACAATACTTTTCAAACATTTACCTTCGATCTGGATACCATTAGTTGTGTGTGAAGAAGGAAGACATTCAGAAGACATCATTTTGAACCAGGTACGGGCATTACGAGTTTACAGTAATGCCTTTTGGATTGACTAATGCACCCTCTGTATTCATGGATATGATGAATAGAGTTTTCAAGGAATAGCTCGATGAATTTGTGGTGGTATTTATTGATGATATCTTGGTATACTCCAAAAGCTACGAAGATCATAAAAATCACTTGCGCATTATCCTGATGACTCTGAGAAGACATGAATTATTTGGGAAGTTTAGAAAGTGTGAATTCTGGATTCAAGAGATTTCTTTTCATGGCCATATTGTCTCTAAAGATGGAATCTCTGTTGATCCTTCTAAGAGCAAGGAAATCCAAGAATGGCCAACACCGATGAGTATAACTGAGGTACATAGTTTTATAAGTTTAGCAGGTTATTATAGATGTTTCGTCCAGAATTTTTCCCGGTTGGATAACCCATTAACAAAGCTCACACGTAATGGGGTAAATTTTTTTTGGAAAAAATAGTGTGAAGAATGTTTCGAAGAACTGAAGAGAAGATTAGTCAATTCTCCTATATTGACTCTACCATCAGGGAATGATGGGTTCATTATTTATAGTGATGCATTGAAGAAAGGACTTGGTTGTGTCCTTATGCAGAATGATAGGGTTATTGCCTATGCATCATGACTGTTGAAAATTAATTAACAAAACTATCCTACTCATGATCTCGCGTTAGCAGTTGTGATATTTGATTTGAATATATGGAGGCACTACCTCTATGGTGAAAAATTTGAGATTTATACTGATCACAAGAGTTTGAAGTATATTTTCTCCCAAAAAGAAATCAACATGAGGCAAAGAAGATGACTTGAATTACTCAAGGATTATGATTTTACGATACACCACCACCTGGGGAAAGCAAAAAAAGGTAGCAAATGCTTTGAGCAGAAAATACCATGGAGTTTTGAACAATATGAGAATTGAAAGGGATCCAATTTTCATTGATCTAGTGAAGATGGACATGGGAATAACTGGGGAAGGTGAAACATCACTTCTTTTTCAAATGGTTTCCAAACCATCATTACTAGAAACGATTAAGTGTTCTTAGACCGATGATGATGAATTTCAAAAGAAGATTAAAGATGTGAATGATGTGAGATTGAAAGAATTTGTGTCTGAAGATGGAATTTTGAAATTTGGGAAGAGGCTTTGTGTTCCCGATATACTTGATCTAAAAATAGAATTGCTGGATGATGCTCATAATCCCAATTTCTCTATACATCCTGTGAGCACCAAAATGTATAGATATTTGAAGGAACATTTTTGGTGGGACAACATGAAGAGGGAGATTGCTGGTTTTGTGTTAAGATTTATGGTTTGTCAACAAGTTAAAGCTGGAAGGCAACAGCCTGGAGAAGTCATGCAACCTCTTCCCATACCGGAGTGGAAATGGTACAATATTACGATGGACTTTGTCATGGGCCTACCGAAGACTCCTAGAAGGAATGATGAAATATGGCTCATTGTTGATCGTCTTACCAAGTCAGCACATTTTCTTGCTATAAGGGAAGATTTACCACTTGAACGACTATCATGACTATATATTAATGAAGTTGTGAGACTTCATGGAGTACCCCTATCGATTGTTTCTGGTCGTGATCCCCATTTTACATCAAGTTTCTCGAAAAGTCTTCAGAAAGCCTTGGATACTAAACTTCATTTGAGCACTTCCTACCACCCTCAAACAGATGGACAATCAGAATGAACTATTAAAACCTTAGAAGACATGTTGAGATCCTACTCACTTGACTTTCAGGGTATGTGGGATAAATATTTACCTCTGGTAGAATTTTCCTATAACAATAGCTTCCATTCGAGTATTTAGATGGCACCATATGAAGCGTTATATGGAAAGATATGTCGCACAACAACCTGTTGGGATGAAATTAGTGAAAGAAAACTTGTAGGCCCAGAATTGGTGGAGGAAATGATGGAAAAGGTGAAGGTAATCCAAAACCATATCAAAGTAGCTCAAAGTAGGCAGAAGAGCTATGCCGATAATCGAAGGAAGGATTTTGAATTTCAAGTCAGTGATCATGTTTTCTTGAAGGTATCTCCATGGAAGGGAGTCATACGTTTTGGTAAGAAAGGTAAATTGAGTCCCAGGTACATCGGACCTTTCGAAATTTTAGAACGGATTGGGGTTGTAGCTTACCTTTTGGAAATGCCGCCAAATCTCTCCAAAGTTCACAATGTGTTCCACGTATCACTATTGAGGAAACACATGCCTGACCCACCACATGTACTCACCTATGAGGAATTAGAACTGGAACCCGATCTGTCTTATTGCGAAGAGCCCGTCATGATTTTTGATAGGAGAGAACAAGTACTATGAAACCGGACGACTCGTCTGGTAAAAGTCTTGTTGATAAACCATAAGATGGAAGAGGCAACGTGGGATCCCAAAAAACTTATGATGAAGAACCAACCGAGTATTTTCATGTGGTAGTATTCTAGAAATTTCGAGGATGAAATTATTTGAAGGATGGGATAAAGTAACACCCCAATCTTCTACGGTACGCTTCTCTTTGGATAATGCAATAGCGTGTGTTGTACGCAACATCGAGTTCTAACACTCCACAACCAATCAAACTAGCTGTTATGAATAGTAATACCCACTTTTTGAAATTTATAAATTTTAATTTTCAAAATGGAATTCATTTTTTGGATTTGGAATATCTAAACTATCCTAGGGTGAATTTTTTGAATTTTTCTGAAAAACATCATTTTTTGATGAATAGTGAAACCACTAAGTGGTAGTTTAAAAAACAGAATTTTTAATAAAACATAATTTTACCGCTTATGTGAGTGAAATTTTGAAAATCCGAGAGACACGATTAATATCAAGGAGTAAAATGTGGTTCAATGAGATGAATGTAATTTTTGGTGAATAGTAACTTTTTACTTTTATTTACCATTGTTAAAAGTAAATAGACAAATTAAGGGTAAAAATGAGATTAATATTAGCCTAAAACATGTCCTAATTCTATTGGACAAGTGTATCTCGACCATAGAAAACCTTATTAATAAAATATTATCATTTAGGTCCACTTGGATTAGATTAATACATTTATTATTATTTAATTCAAAGAAGAGTTAAAAGAGTTAAAATCAAAGTTTATTTACTAAAAAAATTAATATAGGGTTAAAAATAAGATAAATTAGATTATAAATATTCATTATAAATCTAAAATTCTTTCCTACATAATGATATTTTATTTATAATTTTTAGACATTAAATAATTTAATTTATTTATGACACAATGATGATGTAGTAATTACCATAATAGTGAAAAATTAAAATAATTGATATTATAAATACCCAAATCAATATAATTTGAGACTTTTTATGAATTACACTAATTTTCTAGTATAATATGACATGTTAGGAATGATTTAATTAACCTTTTTCGAAGTAACCATTCTGTTATGAGTATCACAAAAATCAATATTCCAAATAGTATCAAAATTGACATAAAAGAGTTTTTAAAACAAATATTATATAATTAATTGATATTCAATTCCTAAAAATCTATGGTTCGGAAAAGAGACTTATATCATTATAGTTGTATCATTAATGGACAACTTTGGGGGTCTCTTGGAGGTATATAGTATGTTTAATAACTGTATAATATAAAAATACAAAGTGACATGGTAAGTGTCAAACTAATTAACTAAGAGTTAAAACTAAAAGATAAGGTCAATATAATGACACAAACCTGTCTAAATACTGTTGGTTGAGTGGTTTTCAACCCATACCTACCTTAAAATTTAAATAATCTACTTTTGAGCCATTAGAAATCGAATATGAATTTATTATAAAATAATATTTCTAGCTTTTCCAAAGGTGCCCCTCACCCCTCTTATAAAAGGGCACTCCCCCTTCTCATTAATTCACACCTATGAAGCATTTTGTATCAGCCAACCCCAGCCAAAATACTCTCTCAACTTACCTAACTTAATCGTAGAGGCCTTACTTTAGTCAGAAAGCCAACCTATGGAGCTCTTTTGATCAAATCAAAAGGAAGAACCTGAAGAAGATGTAATGATTTCACCACCACTTTTCAAGTTCCTTTCTTCTTCCACTTCTTCTATCATTGTTATTACCATTCTAAAATAATAACTCCAGTATATTATATATACTTTGATGTTATTATAAACATGGTAAAACCATATTTCAGTATTCTATCCATTATTTGAATGACATGTCACCATACGTGTGTACGTACGACTTACCGTCTCCGCGTCGTGGTGTAATTGTTATTCGAAACATTATTATTTGGATGGTTATAATAATGACCTGTAATTAATGTAAATAATAAATATAACATGATAATTATTCTGTATAAATGATATACCATCCAATTAAATATTATTTTAATATCAAAAGAATGATATTGTCGCTCGTGCGTACGTACGGACTACCGTCTCCACGAATGCGATGAGATTCATTCTCCATCGTATCCATTCAAGTATAATTCTAATTTGAAGATTAATAATAATTTTTAAGGACTTAATATCATTCTAGATATGAATAATATACAATCTATCCATAAAAAACATGGCTTACATAACAAAACATATAAAAGAAAATGAGTAAGTTAACACCCAAAACGACGATAATTCTAACATATTATTAACAATGCAATGTTAAAAGATCATATATGATATCATATTAATATATAAGATTCTTGTATAATTTAATAACAATTATTTCACCATTATACCGGAGGTTAACCTAACCCAACCAAGGAAATGTACAAGGTAATGGTTTATTTCGCAATCTCTTCATTATCCGAGGTTGTTTATACGTAATAATCTACTGGGACTTCTTTATCTTCCACATCCATGTTTCTTAAAAATGTTTTTCAAAACATTTTTACTATTTACTAGAATATGGGTTAAAGTCATTTATACCCTTGTTGACTTTTATAAGTGGTTTATAAAGGACTATTTCTATAATTTTCCAAACGAGGTCCTTTTTAACCTTTTCGACAGAATTAAGGTAAGAATGATTTTTTAACTTATATGGAATGCGCAACTATTTTCCACCATTATAAAATCATCAAAGCTTTCTTTACAAGCTTATAAGAATATAATCAATGAAAATGTTTTATTTTATAAATATATTACTCTTAAATTATTTCAAAATAAAAGAGATATTTCCCTAAAAAGAGTTTTGATTTCATCTTTGTCAACATCCTTTGATGGATTTTACGCTTATTTGAAGTTGATTTATTATGATACAAAACTTCTATATTGTATTGAAGATTTTGTGATATGTTTGAATATGGATGTGTTATTTATATACCATTCATGGTTTATGGATTAAGTATTTACTTTTCGTATGCTAGTTTTATTACGATTGTTTATGTTATGTTTAAACCTTTTCATATGGGAATCCATTGGACTTAATATTTGACGGGTGGAGCCTGCTATTGCTCCTCGATGCATCGGTTGGTCTCATGAGACAAACTAGTGTCTTGGCACAAGGCCTTGACAAAATCTTATTTGTAGACTTGGAAAGAGGCCTTGGCTATGTGGTTATGATAGTCTCGCATTATGCATTCCATCATTATGAAAGTGGTTATTGATATTGCATGTGAGTATTCGATTAATAGAATATCCATGTGAATAAGTAAATGGAATTATTTCATTTTATTTTTTCCATACTATGTTGAAGTTCAAGTTTAAAAGTATTTTGTTTTAGTTATACATTGCCTTAAATGGTTATTCTTATTTATGAACGTTTCCGCTATATTGTTATCCTTACTGGGCATTTGAGCTCACCCCTTAGCTATGTTTTATTTTTTCCAGGATGTGAAGAAGTAATTTATGAATGACCTGCAGGGATAGTATGAGGGGATAAGAGTGTGGACTATGAGACTATATTGTTGTAGTTTTCAATTTATGATGTAATGTAAACATTATTAGTGTATCTAGTTATTCCATGGATACTAAACTAATCGGTCATTCGAGACTTGATCTTTCTTTTGATCATGAAAATGTTATGTAATAATGCACCGACTTTGGGTAACTGGGGTCGGGGTGTTACACTGGTAGCATACCACCTGGCTACCTGATGGTGTATCTCGCCTACTCGGATCCTCAAGTGTAGACTCCCTACGACGCTACCTACTATAAACCAGAGAATCACTAGCTCTAGAAGATGAACTTCGCTGACCCATAGCTCCAGAATCCCTCAAGTTTCACTCTTTAATCAGTGCCTAGTTGACTATAAAAGACATGGAAGTCAACCTGAAAATATTCACTTGAGATCAGATGTCATGCCTGAGACCATTCTCAAACTTCCTCACCAGAAATAACTCATCGCCATATTGAATGGTTGTGAAGTGCGGCAGATCTATGAAGCGAGAATAATACACAATAATTGAAAGAGTGCCCTGCTACAGAATCATGAACTCTTGGTCTCGATCGGCCCTCAAAGTCTCCAGGTAGAGGTAATCATAGAAGGTATGATAAAACTCATCCCACACAATACCCTGATGGTGTCCTTCCGGTGAGATCACATCACACCATCTCATGGAGGAATCCCTAATCATATATGTATAAAGCTTCCCTCTCTTATTTGGAGGTATCCCTAGATGTAAAAAATTGAAATAATGGCTTCTAACCATGAATCTACAGCCTAGATTCCTCAATCCCCTAGGAATGAGGGAGTATGTTGCTAGTAGAATACCCACAATCAACTCAGCCATAGATGGGTCAAGAGGCAGTGCTCCCTGGAAGTTCTACATTAACCTCATGAATCTCTATTAGAACTGTGTATCGGCACCTGTATCTGGGATAACGATTGGTGCCAAGACATGCTTGACTGGAGGAACTACTGGTAGTCCCCTATTAGCCATGTCTAGGGTCTGATCACTGCCGTAAATCTGGCATACAACTGGATTATTTCTTAGTAAAATGACTCTAAAAGGCCATGCACACACCTTAGTTCATGATTATCCGGGAATAAAATTTCTAATTGAAAGAATGTAATGCAAGAAAGAAGTAATTCATGTTTTAAAAAAGAGATACTTGGAGTGCATGACCACTATACAACGTGTTTTATTATGAACTCAACATGGATTGTACCACTGCCAAAACCGGTCGTGTAATACCCTTACACACGACGTGTTCCCCCAAGACACAACATGTACATGAATTGCTTTCCCATGACTGAGTTCTCTTACACGACTAACCCACACGATTCTCATAGAACAAGACAACAAGGTGTGTTCTACCGGAACATGGATTGTACCAATTATGTTTCAACCATCTTTTTCATTATCCACATGGTTGGAGACATGGTTGACCCTACAGGGAGTTTTGTTTCCAAACACGATGTGTAATGGAAGGATTTCACTAACCCATTTCATTAGTCACACATCCGATTACATGGGTTACACTACAAGGTGTGTTCAAGTGGGACACGATGTGTATAACCTAATTATCACCCATTCATGTCGTTATCCACATGGGTGGACACATGGTCCATACAACACTATGTGTATGTCTGATACAAGACATGTTCCTCCAAGGATTTCCCAACCTCGTGTCTCTTCCCACAGAGGTAGTAACACAGTCAGAGATTACATGGCATGTACCCAAAGTACACAATGTGTACTTAAGAAAAAAATTTCCTTCCCAAAAAAGTATACAAGGCACGTATTCATAAATACACATCAGGTTTCTTGTGGTTTTCTTGATATTAAGCCTCCGAAACTACCCTCGAACCCATAAAAACACTAAAAAAACATTAAAGTACAAAATTATGATCTATGAGGGCCCATAAAACCTCAAGGACCAAGGTTTGTCTTTATCCAAAAGAAATGTTACATATTCTCAATATCCTATCAAACAGAAGGTATTTTATCAAGGCATCTATCACAAAAACATGTATATATAGCACAACATCAAGCACAAAAACATGCAATCGGCAATACACCCTAAATGGCATGACAAGAATGAATGATAGGTGATTTCTAGAAAGTTACTATAAGATGCATGAAATGGAATACCCTCATCTCATCAGGTTACAATAGAAATAAAACCTCAATAATATCAATGATAATAGTAAAAAACATGTGAATCACCCAACAGTGAAATCAGATCAACATTAATAATTTTAAAACTATAAAAAAGCAATGATTGAGTAAAATTAGTTTTTTCTCCATACAAGGGTTAGCTACTCCCAGGCACATCTTATTACTAACTACATATTCCTTCATATCCAAGTCTATAGGCTCCAAAAATTATGTCAAGAAGAAAATAACCTCCTTTGATACCACTTTTTAATTCCCATGTTCTAGGTTCCGCCCCAAGGTGCCCAGTACCTGGTTGGTCATATTGCCTCTAGATCATTTCCTTGAACTCCAGAGGCTACCGACTAGTAGAGAGGGAATTGGGTTTTATAGTGGGGAAACAATTCCCTCATTGGAAGAGTAAAATAGTGGAAACAAAAGATAATAGTAGTGAAAGTAGTAATAGCATGCAATAAGTAAACAATAGATGATAGAAAGTAAATAAACAACTGGAGCACATATATATGTGATGCAAGTCACATATGTCTATGAATGAATCCAAACAAGTCACAGTGTTGGAATACAATACTAAATCAATGTACAATAGAAAAACAAGTAAAAAACTCCAATATAATTTCAAGGCTCATCTTGTTCACATGATCTCCAACTCCACAGCTGTCAAGTACCAAAAGTAGAAGGATTTTTGCCCTTATCTATACATGAAACAATATAATATCTTTGGGTCTAAAATCATGACACAAAAAGGGTGTGAGAAAATTCACAATAGGCAACCACCCAATGATTTGTGCCTAACTGTCCGTGAAAATATATAGTAGGTAAATATGAAAAAATGGAGTAATAAACAAGGAATAACTCAAAAGTAATCACCAATATAGTTTCATCTACAATAATTTACTTTTATCAATTATTAAACCAAGAATTAACAAGAAACCTTCTATGAATGTTTTCATATCCTATCCCCTTTGTTTCAACCAATCAATCTCAAGTAACTATTTGTGTATGTTCTCACATCCTAACCCCTCTTGTTCAACTTATATGGGGATATAACAACCTCTTGGGTCGCTCACACGGTCTAACCCCTTTGGTCTCATGCAAATAAATACTCTCTGAGGAAGCACTCCCCATAAATTCCACCTATAGCCTTTTAACAATAAACTATTGGCACTCTAAGGAAGAACTGAACATAAATTCCCCCGGTGGTCTCACAACGGTAACTATAGACACTCTGAGGGATCACTCAATGACAATACACATATGGTTTCATAGCGTGATAAATATAACATACAATCTGGGGAATCCCCCAACTTCAATTTCCCATATGGTCTCAATACACCAGGTTCCCATAGCCTTGTTTAAAGTAATCGTGAACATAAGATCTTCAGCGGCCAAATTAAACAACAATGTACTGCTTGGATAAAAGATACAAAGCATAACACAAGACTGTCAGATAATATCACTCCATCCTAACTATACTAGACATTGAAAACAAATCAGCCACCAGGAAATTGTAGACCCAACATCCAATAACAAATAAAAAATGGGAAAATCCATCCATATATTGATAAATGACACTATTTGAAAACATGATCCCTAACTCAAGCAATCAAAGCATAGATGGAATTAACATGGCCAAATTTCCTAAACACGCAATACTCTAAACTAGGATATTGAGAACTCTTGCATATATAACTCAAAGAAAATCTACATAAAGGCACAAACCTCCTACCTCATCGTTGTACAATTGATATAATCTGGCACCGTCCTTTGAATCAACATATAATGTGGTATATCTACCAAAATGTCAAAAATTATCAAACAAGGATTTCTCACGATAGAAGAGAAATCAATGAACATGGTTCCTTAATAAAGAAGAACTAATCGTGGTGATTCCAACACAATCGATGGTGATTTATTTGGAGAAGGGATGGCAGTTTGGGGGCCCAGAGAAGAATCATCGGCTTTGGTCACTCCTCGATGAGACGTGTTGAGAAGAAGTTATTTTTGTGATCGAGAAGCTACCTCGGTCTGATATAACAAATAAAAAGAAATATACATGGAGTGTCTTTTAAAAGTTCACGATGTGTATATTCCTTTACTCAGCCCCACTTTAGTTGGTCTCCAGGTCACCCCACATGACCACTTACTCAACTGTTACACTGTCAGTACACAGTCACCCATGGAAACTGGGTACACAGCATGTACTCATAAGTACACGGTGTGTACACCTTGAATTTCTAGATTCTCCCCTTTTTCTAAAAAACACATGAAAAGAAAAACTCATACCTAAAAAGAAGATTTGGTTTCTTACATCTTTTCCATAGATTTAGAACTATATGACAATTCTATTATGTGTTTGAAATTTCATCAAGCTTTTCAAACCATGATCATGTGGAGGGACATAGTAACCTAAATAATATACTCGTTATTGCAAATATAAAACCATTATATCCTCAGGTTTATCTTGGAAACACTTGGGTCTTGGTGATGATTTATAAAAATATTCCAAAATTAAAATGATGATATAATACCTTTATACTAAATTATCAAGAGGATTCTGAGGCACTCCCTTGTATTATAAATAGAGGAAGCAATTACTGTTACCATACACCGTCTGAAAGAGGAGAAGAACTGCTATTTCACTACTAATTGTTTCCATACATGTGTATTTAGAATTATGAAATAGTATAGTTTCATTTATTTAATTATATAGTTCTATCAATTAAATATATTTATAAAATTGATTCCATTGTTTCCTTAAATACTACTCACTCTATTTCTCTCTTCAATATTCTTCTTGTCTTCCACTGTTTTTATTTTCCTTTTACTCTACCTCCCCCCCTCTTATTTCTCTTTTTCTCCTATGTCTATACTTCCAAAAGATATATCATACTTATGTTAATGTGATGTTGACCTGATACTTGGTCTCGAGGAAGGTCAGGTTTTCCGGATATTTTTATTTTATTTAATTTATAATTTGAATCATTTTATGGTGAAGAAGAGTTATATGTATGAGTGTAGTGATTTCCCACCACTATATGAATCTCACATTCAAATATTTTCTTTTGTTATAATAATTTCCCTCCATTATGTTGATCATAATATTTTTATATGGTGGATTTGATACCTTCAATGGATGAAAAAGGAATACAATGGTGTTGGGGTCTTAGAAGGTATCTGTTGGTCGGAGTGGACACTCAAGAGGGGGGTGAATTGAGTTCCAATTAAAATTTCTGTTAAAAACAATTTCTATTAAAATCCACTAATTTCAAAAACAAATTAAACTATTGTGAATTTATACAGATTATAAAGGTTCAATTAGTTTCTCAGAGATTGATTAATTATCAGTTAACTTATTCTTATGATTAAATTAAATTTTGAAACTAACTTACTGGTTTATAATAAATATAAACACTTGCGAGTTTAACTATCAATGTAGCTTTGAAAATAAATTATATTTCAAAGTAATAGCAGTGGAATATGAAATAAATGTTTATAGTATGGATATAGGTTTTAACTAAAAACACGAGAGTTAACCAAGAGATTCAGTCTCAAGCCGAGACATAGTCCTCTCAAAATTTATATAATGTGATCCACACCCAGGATCTGGGTTAACAACAGTGATCACACTGTTCAAGTCAAGAGACATCTACCACAGTTATACGTGGGATAACAAACAACAGCTCAAAGCTGTCCAGGTCACACTCGACCTCTACCACTATCCACAGTGGGAAATAAAGGATGTAAAGATTGTGAGTGAGGATTTACAAATCCTCCAGTTAAGGTTCAGGAGACAGTGTGTGTGTAATAATTAACAGGCTACACACACTGTTCGTAATGCAATTACTAAATCACTTAGAGAAATATATAGAGTTTAGGAAGGCTCTAGTGATTTCAGTGAAGCTCTGGACTCCTTTGGATTTGATCAGAAATGGTTCTGAGTCCTTCTCTGGTATTTGACTGAAAAAAAGAGTATCGTTTCTTCTTTCAGTACTTCCAGGTTCAGCTTGGTTATCGGCTCAGAAAATGAAGTGTTCCGTGTAGTTCTTCTTTAGCATAGATTGCTCGATGTATGCTCTGTGTTCTGGAGTCTGGTAGTTGTAGTAGTCTTGTGAGTGAAAGTTCTGCTGTTTTTCTTGGCACGTTTTGAGCCTGATCGCAAGTGTGTTCCCATGTGCTCAATATCTTCAAGTCTCTTGTATTAATTCACTAACTCATACACGTTGTCTTGTATGCCTTTATTATGCTGAGAAGAAGGAATGATTATGATTTTTAATCGTACTTGGTACGGTTTCCTGAAATGGAAACATAAATCATTTAATAACATTAAATGCATCAAAAGTAACAAATGTAGCCGTTAGTATAATAAACAAATAGGGTCGAGGATATAGGATTTGACTCCGCAGTTCATTATAGGTAGTCGTTTGTTTGTATACATGTACAGTTGACTCTGTGCAGGATCTTCCATCGGTATCTCTTCAAACTCTTATCGGTGGCTCTTATCGGTAGCTCTTATCGGTAGCTCTTATCGGTAGCTCTTATCGGTAGCTCGATGAACTTAGTTCCATCAGTTGCTCTTGACTGTTGGTAGCTCTATGAATCAGTAGCTCTATGTCCATTAGTAGCTTTGTGCATCGGTAGCTATGTGCATCGGTAGCTCTGTGCATCGGTAGCTCTGGCTATTATGCATATCGGTAGCTCTCTGTCCATCGGTAGCTCTGTGCAGTTATGCACATCGGTAGCTCTATTCAGGCCAGTGATACATACACATGACTGTCTTATGCAAAACACATCTAATTCACATAGAATCATTTAAAAACTTATATAAACATGGATTATCGAGATTAACATAAATTATAAATTATTTTAACATTATTATTAACTTGATCATCGATTTGAAAGAATTAAAGTGTAGATCAACAGTAATTGTGAATATCATAATATATGAACACATAATTGGGATTGTTAAAACATATGAATACAAGATTGGGATTATCAAAACAGGTGAGGTCAACAATCTCCCCCTTTTTGATAATCACAACTTATGATATGGCCATTTTAAAATAGTGAGAATATAGTATTAGATAGTATGACATTAATATTCAATTTTCTCAAAGAAAACAGTATCAGAGGAAAGAGGAAATATTAATAGAAAGATATAGATCAAAAATTATCATAGGTAGAATTAAATACAATAGTATCAGAGATAAGGTTTGAAAGAATTGGTTCCAAAGAAGGAAATGTAAGAAATAGTATCAAAGGCTCCTCTTTTGATCATATTTCTCCACTTTTATATTTCTCCTTTTATATTTCTCCCCTTTTCTCCCCCGTTGTGATAATCAAAAAGTGGGAAACCAAACTTAGAAAATGGATAAACTGAGACAGTGGAAAGAAAGGCATTTGTATTAGATCACACACAAATTACATAAACAGAATAGAAAAAAAACAAAATGATTCCTATCAAACATCCTTGCCACTTTATCAATACACTTCTTCAATGTGAGATTTTCCCTTGGGATCAGAAGAGAATTCAGGTGTTGAGGATACTGGGGAGGACTTTGGAATTCCAGAAATGATCAGAGGTGGCTGAGCAACTGATACAGTGTCAGGCCTGTAATGGGAAGTCCTTTGAATTATCATAGGTGTGAGACTTCTTATGGCTTGAGCAGGAGTCATCTGAACTGGAGACGCAGTAGAGGCAGAGGCAGGAAAAGAATAAGGGACAATGACCGGTCTGGCATCCACTTGCAGGAAGGGCAGCAACAGGTTTCTGAAATCCATTATAATGCTTCCTCCTCTCTCCATTGCAGACACAAAATCATCTCTATTTTCAATGAATTTATCCAAAGCAGGAGTAAGCTCCCTGAGCTTACTAACCTGCTCTCTAAAGGCCTGAGTCACTGGAGGTAACTTTAGATTCTCAAGAATAAGTTTGAAATGGTTGGTCAGTTGTTGCTTGGTATAAACCTTTTCAAAATAAGTATCCACCTTATTCTTGATTGCCTCTTGAGAAGCAGAGGCCTCTCTCGTGTAGTCCTGGATGATTTTCATTATTTCTCTGACTGAATCCCTGGCAGACAGAACAACTCGACTTAAATCTAATGAGTCCACAGAGCCACAAGTTGAAATAGAACCAAGCTCCTCCTTCATTAGAGCACGAAATTGATTCAGATCAATTGCAGGTATTGGAACCAGAGGACCAACAGAGAAGGATACAGTTTCTTTGAAGCTTTTGGTCAACCCACTAATCAGATTTTGCATTTGAGAGTCCTGATTTTTGACATGATCCTTCACAGATGTTTTGAAATCTTCAAACACTGAGACCAGCTGACTTACAACACTTTTCACATAAGCTAAATCCTTGTCAGCTTGAGATTTTGAACTCATGAAAGAGTCTAAGGAAACAACAGATATCGGTAGAGCTTCAAGATCTGCTTCTAGCCTAGAAGTTTGAGTGTGGCACTCCTTGACTTCTTCCATTATCTCACCCACAAAAGTTGACAGATTGCAACCAAGAGAAAGCTCAAAATACCTTTCTAACATCATCATTTCTTCACCAAAAAAGTGATTTATCTCAGCAACAGAGGCACTGAAGGATTCCTTCAGCTCATGATTTAGGGATTTGAGGTCAGACTTTGTAACAAAATCAATAGGAGCAACTATAGTAGATACTCTTTCAGAAGATAAACTGACTACAGAGTCAGCCATGACTGATTGAATCAAGGATACTAAAAAATATTCCATTGTCTTTACTTCTTCTACAAAAATGACTTTGAGATTTTCTTCAGCACATCTAAATCATGTACTCGGACCACATCAACAGGTAATAACTCAGGATTGATTTCATAGCTGATCTTTGGTCTATTCAAAGATACTTCATTATCCGAATCAGGATAATCCAAGCCAAATACTATAAAACCTGGGTCTTCTACCCAGTCTTCAGACTCGATAGTCACTGTAACATTTCCAAACTTGGTGTGATGCTCCCCCTCAATGGGTGCATTCTCATATATAGCAACTACATTCTATGCTGGTATTTCTTCATCAGAATCATCCACAAAAACTTCCATCTCTGCAGCAGAAAGATGATTTTCTGGAATAGGTACAGCTTCTCCTCTTTCTGTTTCTTCATCCATAGAAGGTATAACTGAGCTTCCAATAACTGGACTCAAACTCAATTCAGCAGAATCAGATAATTCAGAGACATTTTCTTCTTCCTCTACATGCTCAGAGACCGACTGGTCTTCCTCATTACCAGGTGTGTCCACTTCTTCTTTCACTTCCTTTTCTAAAGACATAATTTCAGAAACAGGGCTTGGAGGCAAGTCAGGATCTCCTCCCTCATCCATAGGAGTTTATTCCTCTTCTTATTCTTCTTTTGAGTCATCACTCTACTCGGGTTCCTCTTCATCAGGTCCTAGACCTGGATCTCTTTTATCCTTTGGCCTTGAAGGATAATCCACAGGATTGAACTTATCATATACCTTTTGGTCATCATTGACCCATTCTCATCTCCACGGATTCTAATTAATCATCATATATTTGCAAATTGTAGTAGTGATACAAAAGTTTCTCTTCACAACAACTGTCTCATCTTGAGACTTAGCTACCCCTTTCACTTTGATCATTACAGAAATCGGCTTAGCAAAGAATAGGGCATTAGTCTTTGATTTCGGCCTTGTCATATCATCCATTTGACTCATCACCAATCTGCATAAATTGACTTTGACATCATGTCTCAAAAGATGTAGGAGATAGATATCCTGATATCTCAAATTAGCAAAGTCTCCTCTCCTTGGTATCAACACATGTTGAACAAACATGAACAATAATTTGTTCTCTCCATTCATTTCTGCAGCAACCACTTGCCTTGGAGTTCCATCACCAGTCAGTTCTTTCAATGCGATCTCATGATCAAAAATGTCACTGGTAGGTGGCATTGCTCTTGATATATATCCAGACACACCTTCATGAAGAACTTTTAAGAAATCAGCCCATTCTACTGATGAAAATGATATCACTTTACCATTTACAAACGAAGATACTTGGTTCTCATTCTCTAGCTTCTCGAAGCTTACGAATTCAAAAAATTGTTCTACCAACTTTGGGTAGTAGGGACCATTGTTATTTGAAAAGCAGTCTACCCATCTCTGAGCTTCCAGAACTTCGAGCACCAAGGACTTTCTGGGCAGCAACCAGTCTACACACAACTCTTTTTCGATCACAATAGCTCTATTTTGCAGATGAGGATTTACTGGTCTCCTTCCTGACCTAGTTCTAACAGCACTACTCGCTTCTGACTCAGACTTCTGCCTTTTGCATTAGGATCAACATAGTCGTCTCGGATGATAGGAATTTTGGTTTTCACCATCACTGGTTCGGGGGATCATAGGTTTGCAGAGGGTTCAGGTTCTAAGGTTCGAAGGTAAAAGGTTTTGGGTTCGGTGGAGTGAGTATCAGATTAGACTTAGTTTTATCATTTAGGAATCATAAGTTAAATGAATAAAAATAAAATATATTAAAATAAATAAAGAAAAAACGGTTCAGATTCTTGACGGCAGACAAAGAGATTTAAAACAACACTTTATCGGTGATGATTTTTGTCGGTGAGGATTTCTATCGGGGAGGATTTCTATGGTTGAGTATTTCTATCGGTGAGGATTTCTATCGGTGAGGATTTCTATCGGTGAGGATTTCTATCGGTGAGGATTTCTATCGGTGAGGATTTCTATCGGTGAGGATTTCTATCGGTGAGGATTTCTATAGTTGAAGATTAAACATCCCCAGCTCGTGCCTAATGTAACATAACATATCCACACCTAAGGGTTTTGTGAAAATGTCGGCCAATTGATGTTCAGTGCCGATAAATTCAAGAGAAATATCTCCCTTTTGATAATGATCTCTCAGAAAATGATGCCTTACATAAATGTGTTTGGTTCTTGAGTGAGATACACGGTTCTTCGAGATGTTTATTGCACTAGTGTTGTCACAGTTAATCGAAACATGTTTAAAATCATATCCATAGTCCAAGAGAGTGTGTTTCATCCATAGAATTTGTGCACAACAACTACTAGCAGCTATATACTCTGCATCGGCAGTGGATAGAGCTACAGAATTCTGCTTTTTACTACACCAAGATACTATGGATTTTCCTAATAAATGACATGTTCCTGAAGTGCTTTTTCGGTCTAATTTGCAACCAGCAAAGTCAGCATCTGAATAACTCATTAACTCAAAGGATTGTCCTTTTGGATAAAGTAAACCAAGGTTAACAGTATGTTTGAGATACTTGAAAATTATTTTAACAGAAAGCAAATGAGATTCTTTCGGGTTAGCTTGAAATATTGCACACATACACACACTGAACATAATATCTGGTCGACTAGCAGTAAGATAAAGTAAACTACCAATCATACCCCTATAATTGGTTTGATCCACTGGTTTCCCAGTTTCAGCTGTATCCATTTTACAGATTGTACTCATAGGAGTTTAACTCTCCTTAATACCATCCAAACCAAAACGTTTTAAGAGATCCTTTGTATATTTACTTTGATTCAAATTAATACCATTTTCATTTTGAAATAATTGAAATACAAGAAATTATTTATGTTCTCCCATTAAACTCATTTCAAATTCATTTTTCATACTTTTTGAAAAATCAGTACATAAAGAAGGTTTAGAAGATCCGAAAATAATATCATCAACATAGATTTGTACAACTAAAACATCTTTAGAAATTATTTTAATAAAAATAGTTGGATCATCAATCCCTTTAGTAAAATCTTTTGAAATAAGAAATTTGCTGAGTCTATCATACCAAGCACTTGGAGCTTGTTTTAAGCCATATAAAGCTTTAGAAAGTTTAAAAACTTTATTTGGATAATGGGGGTTTGTAAATCTAGGAGGTTTTTCTACAAAAACATCTTCAATTATGAAACCATTTAGAAATGCACTTTTGACATCCATTTGATATAACTTGAAATTTAGATGTGCAGCATATGCAAGTAAAATCCTAATGGATTCTAGTCTAGATATAGGTGGAAAGGTCTCCTCATAGTCTATGCCTTCTTATTGACTATATCCTTGTGCAACTAGCCTAGCTTTGTTTCTAACTATGTTTCCTGATTCCTCAACATTATTTCTAAAAACCCATTTAGTGCCTATTATTAGTGTATCCTTAAGTCTGTCAACTAATTCACAGACTTTGTTTCTTTCAAATTGATTTAACTTTTCTTGCATAGCCATTACCCATAATTCATCAACGATAGCATCATCAATGTTTTTGGGTTCTAGCTGGGAGAGAAAAGCTTGATGTTCAACCAGATTTCTTATAGAAGATCTAGTTTGTGTTCCTCTATGAAGATTACCAACAACAGCATCCAAAGGATGATTCTTTAGAATTCTTGTTGATCTAGTAAAGGTAGGACTAGACACTTCAGGTGCATCAGTAGGTTCGGGTTCGACCGAAACAGATTCTGTAAAAAGTCCAGAACTGGAAGTTTTTATTACAGGTTCTTTGGATTTATCATTAAGGTCCAGAACAGACAAATCATCTTCAAGATTTTCAAGAGAGGTTTTAGGCTCATGTGGATCGGTTTCATCAAATTTTATGTGAACAGATTCTTCCACACATTTGGATTTCTTATTAAACACTCTATAAGCTTTACTTGAATTAGAGTAACCCAGAAAAATTCCTTCATCACTTTTAGAAGAAAACTTGTCCAGATTATACATTGTGTTAAGAATAAAGACTTTGCAACTAAAAACTCTGAAGTAATTAACCTTAGGCTTCCTATTGTTCCACAACTCATATGGGGTTTTCTTAAGAACAGATCTGATCAAGACTCTATTGATAACATAACAAGCTTTATTTACAGCTTCAACCCAAAAGTAAATAGGCAGTTCATATTCATTGAGCATGGTTCTAGCTATTTCTTGAAGGGTTCGGTTTCTCCTTTCTACTACGTCATTCTGCTGAGGTGTCCTAGGAGCTGAAAAGTTATGAGTGTAGCCATTGTGTAAGAAGTAAGATTCAATGTCTTGATTTTTAAACTCACGGCCATGATCACTTCTCAGGGTCTTAATTTTGAGTCTACTAAGATTTTCTGCAGACATTGAGTATTTAACAAAGGAAGAATAAGCTTCACTTTTATGAGCTAAGAAATATTCCCAAGTATATCTAGAGAAGTCATCTACTAGAACATAGACATAGTGCTTCCCATTTAAACTAGAAACTCTTGATGGTCCAAAAGAAATCCATGTGAACCAACTCAAGTGGTTGAGAAGTTGAGACTTCTTTCTTTGATTTAAAAGAAACTTTGTGTTGTTTTCCCTTTTGACAGGGATTATACACTTTGTCATTTGGGAATTCTAATTTAGGTAAGTCTCTAACTAGGTTTTTCCTAGCCAATTTTCTAAGTGAGTGAATGTTGCAGGGTCCTAATCTTCTGTGCCATAGCCAAGATTCTTTATGAAAAGCATTCAAACAAGGAATATTTTGTTTGGCTAAAGAATTTAAATCAACAGCATAAACATTTTCATTCCTTAGAGCAGAAAATACTAAAGCATTTTTGGAGTTAAAAAACATAACAGGAATCATTTTCAAACATGAAATTGAACCCATCATCACATAATTGAGATATACTAAGCAAGTTATATTTAAGTCCATCAACGAATAAAACTTTAGAAATTAATACTGAGTCAGTGTTACCAATCTGGCCTAGGCCGATGATTTTTCCTTTGGAGTTGTCACCAAAGGTGACATGACCTCCATCAACATTTATTAAGCTCTTGAAGCAAGAATAATCTCCAGTCATGTGTCTTGAGCACCCACTGTCTAAATACCATATCTTCTTGTGACAGCTCTTCAAGCAGGTCTCCTATAAAAAAGATTTAAACAGGAAATGACTTTGGTACCCAGATTTTCTTGGTTCCAGATAGGTTAGCAATCAGGTCTTTAGGTACCCAGATTTGTTTTATTGGTTTCATACAATTAACAGAAGTAACAGATTTTGAAAGATAAACATTATTTGGTCTATAACCATATGAATATCCTGTTGAAGCATATGAATTTCCAAAATTGGAACTAGCAATATTTTTTTCAGACATAGGAATAAATCGGGTTCTGGTGAACTGTCTCTGTCCAGGTTGGTATCCTAAACCAGTTGCATATCAAGGTGCAACTTGCATTCCTAGCATTTGAGTTAGAGCATTCTTTCTATTTGTGAATGTTTCTAAGTCCTTTCTGAGTTTCTCATTTGACAGTTTCAGTTCTGTATTTTCCTTTAATAGTTGAGCATTCTTTTCCTTTTCTATATCAAGATCAGTTTTATGCTTAACAGTTAAAGCATACTGTTTCTTTAAACATTTGTATTTGTCTTTAAGCTCATTACAAGTTTCTTCTAAAATATCACAGTATTCAAATAGTTCAGATTTTGACATGTTTTCTAAATCAGAATCATCTCCAGAGTAATATGAATTTAAAACAGGAGTGTCAGATGTTACCTCAGAAGTGTTTGTCATGAAACACATGTTGGCTCGATTCCTTTCAGAGTTCGAAGATTCGGCTTCACTTGTGCTGTCTTCTGAAGCACTCTAGGTAGCCTTCATGGATTTCATGTACTTCTTGTCTTTGTAGTCATATTTCTTTTTGAATTTTAACTTTGGATAGTCTGCTTTGATATGTCCTTTTCACTTGCATTCGTAGCAGATAACTTCATCAATCTTGCCAGCTTTCTTCCAATCGTTTTTCCATTTGCCTTGTTGATCATACTTTCCTTTGTAATTTGTTTTCCTAAAGAATTTCTTTTTCCTATAAAACTTCTTGAATCTCCTGGCTATCTGAGCCATTTCTGCATCACTTTCATACTTTTGAGTTTTCACTTGTTGAACTCTCATCCTCCATTTTTATTTTTACCTTCTCCTTACTCTTCAAAGCAGTAGACTTGAAAGCTACAAATTTTTTTTTCAGTTCATCAACTTCCTCTTTGTTTACCTTGAGCTCTTCTTCATAAATCATCAATTTTCCAATAAGCACTTTGACAGGTAGAGCAGCAATGTCACATGATTCTCTGATTGAGACAGATGTGCCTCACCATCGGTCTGGTAGACATCTCAAGATTCTCATAATTTGTTCCTTTGCTGGAACAACTTTTCCGAGTGAATTCATCGTGTTGACTATCTCATTAAACCTGAGATACATGTCAAAAATAGGTTCATCAGACTTCATTTTAAAATTATCTTACTTAATAGTGTAAGTGTTCAATCTCATTTCTTTAACATTATTTGTTCCTTCATGAGAAACAACCAAGGTATCCCAAATTTCAAAAGCAGTTTTTCATGCAGAAATTCTGTTGAATTCTTCATCTCCTAGAGCACAGTACAGAGCATTCATAGCTTTACAATTATTATTATAAGCAGTCTTTGTAATTTCATCCCAAGTAGATCTATCAGTAGTGGGAATTTTGTATTCAGATTCAATAGCAGTCCAAATATCAAAACTCATGCTTTCTAGATGAATTTTCATTTTAAGTTTCCACTGAGCAAAGTTATTTCCATTAAAGAAAGGTGGCCAGTTAGTAGCAGCACCCTCAAGTCTATTATCCATTATAAACACAATTTAAAGAGATAAAAATTTAGCAATAACAGAAATTTTATGAACTATAAAATACAACTAAAATCACAGTTGAAAAGAAGAGAGTAAATAAAAAGTTTTTCAAAACACACAACCTTTGATACCAAATGTTGGTCGGAGTGGACACTCAAGAGGGGGGTGAATTGAGTTCCAATTAAAATTTCTGTTACAAACATTTTCTATTAAAATCCCCCAATTTCAAAAACAAATTAAACTATAGTGAATTTATACAGATTATAAAGGTTCAATTAGTTTCTCAAGGATTGATTAATTCTCAGTTAACTTATTCTTATGATTAAATTAACTTTTCAAACTAAATAACTGGTTTATAATAAATATAAACACATTCGAGTTTATCTATCAAAGTATCTTTGAAAATAAATTATATTTCAAAGTAATATTAGCGGAATATGAAATAAATGTTTATAGTATGGATATAGGTTTTAACTAAAAACACAAGAGTTAACCATGAGGTTCAGTCTCAAGCCGAGACTTAGTCCTCTCAAAATTTATATAAAGTGATCCACACCCTGGATCTGGGTTAACAAAAGTGATCACACTATTCAGGTCAAGAGACCTCTACCACAATTATACGTGGGATAACAAACAACATCTCAAAGCTGTCCAGGTTACACTCGACCTCTACCACTATCCACAGTGGGAAATAAAGGATGTAAAGATTGTGAGTGAGTATTTACAAATCCTCCATTTAAGGTTCAGGAGACAGTGTGTGTGTAATAAATAACAGGCTACACACACTGTTCGTAATGCAATTACTAAATCACTTAGAGAAAGATATAGAGTATAGGAAGGCTCTAGTGATTGCAGTGCAGCTGTGGACTCCTTTGGATTTGATCAGAAACGGTTCTGAGTCCTTCTCTGGTATTTGACTGAAAAACAGAGTATTGTTTCTTCTTTCAGTGCTATCATGTTCAGCTTGGTTATCGTCTCAGAAAATGAAGTGTTCTGTATAGTTCTTCTTTAGCATAGATTGCTCGATGTATGCTCTGTGTTCTGGAGTCTGGTAGTAGTAGTAGTCTTGTGAGCGAAAGTTCTCCAGTTGTTCATGGCACGTTTGGAGCTTGATCGCAAGTGTGTTCCCATGTGCTCAATCTCTTCAAGTCTCTTGTCTTAATTCACTGACTCATACATGTTGTCTTGTATGCCTTTATTGTGCTGAGAAGAAGGAATGATTATGATTTTTAATCGTACTTGGTACTGTTTCCTGAAATGGAAACATAAATCATTTAATAACATTAAATGCATCAAAAGTAACAAATATAGCCGTTAGTGTAATAAACAAATAGGGTCGAGGATATCGGATTTGTCTCCGCAGTTCATTATAGGTAGCTGTTTGTTTGTAGATGTGTACGGTTGACTCTGTGCATGATCTTCCGTCAGTAGCTCTTCAAACTCTTATCGGTGGATCTTATAGGTAGCTCTTATCGGTACCTCTTATCGGTAGCTCTTATCAGTAGCTCGATGAACTTAGTTCCATCGGTTGCTCTTGACTATCGGTAGCTCTATGCATCGGTAGCTCTCTGTCCATCGGTAGCTCTGTGCATCGGTAGCTCTGTGCATCGGTAGCTCTGTGCATCGGTAGCTCTGGCTATTATGCATATCGGTAGCTCTCTGTCCATCGGTAGCTCTGTGCAGTTATTCACATCGGTAGCTCTATTTGTAGGATCGAAATAGTGATGTAGATGCTCAATATACAACATTGGGGTGAATTTTATACTTTAAAAATTCCTTTGGAACCTTTAATGTTAGTTACAAATAACTATGATTTCCTTAAGAAAAGGAAATGGCTAAGTTTAACAAAGGTAAACTAAGAAAATTCACAACACCTCTAATCACCGAATGCAAACTTGGAAAGAGATTCTGAAAGTAGGTTTCGGAAATATGGTTCCGGAAATTGAATCTTAACAAAAGTTACAATATAAGATTCAACCTTTAAGCGTATATAATCTAAATGAAACAGAGTACAAGTAAGGAAGTATAAGAAAGTTAGACTTTCCTTATAATACAAAATGTAGCGGAAAATAAACAAGTAGTAAAACTACAGGTAACAAGATATAGGTCTTTTAACCCAAAGAGAAGGGTATCAAACAACCTTGGATAAAGGTCCCCTGATTTATACTTTCAAGCAAGTCTGTCTTACCCACACCAGGGTAAGCCCTCGATATGATGATCGGAGTGTCTCTGTCTTGCTATCCCCATAAGCCCTCAACTTCAAGGTAGTTGGCAACCTCTGTCTTCCTCAGCAAGGAAGCCCTCGAACTTCAAGGTAGTCAGTACCTGTATCTTCCTATCCCCGGAAGTCATCGAATGTAATCACCAAAATTCAGAGTCGCACGAAGCTTTGAGAGTTAATAAGAGCCTCTCTCTCTAGAAATCACTTCAAGAATGTAATCACATGAGTCGAAGATCAGTCATCCTTTTAGCAGTGAGCTCTTTCAAATGAGCTCGTATTTATAGGTAAGGTCGGCTCCTTCTCCAACGGTCATATTTTCCTTAAAGATCGGAGGGACCTGTACACGTGTCACTTAGACAACAGTTAGTTTATAACAAAATAGACGACATCGTTTTATAACAAAACAAGTGTAACAGAATGTATGACATCGTTTTAATTCTAACTCAAAATTTCGGAATGAAAACTTCGGAGTGAAATGGAATTAATAAAGATTAGACAAATTATAGAAATGTAAGAAGAATAAAAATTCGGAGTCTAACCAAAATATTTTTCGGAGTCTGAATTAATTTAGAGTGTATAAAACAAAGATAATCAGATTCTGTTTAATAAGTGAATTTGTAATGAGAGTTCATTATCAGAATTCGTAATGAGAATTCATCATTAGAATTTTTAATGAGAATTCATCATCAGAATTCGTAATGAGAATTCCTCGTCAGAATTCGTAATGAGAATTCCTCATCAGAATTCGTAATGAGAATTCATCATCATAATTCGTAATGAGAATTCCTCATTAGGATTCGTAATGAGAATTCCTCATCAGAATTCATAATGAGAATTCGTCATCGAACTTCATAAGAATTCGTATCCTGAATTTGGATTAAAACCGTATCTGGAATTCGGAATGAAACTTTATCACAGTTCTCATTCTGGATTTCAGAGTGAAACTTTATCACAGTTCTTATCCAGAATTCGGATCTCAAAACAGAATACTTCATATCAATGTTTCAAGCAATTCCGAGAAAATAGAAATGAATCTGAATCTCATACTTAAGAAAAATCTAGATGAAAATATAATAAAGATAAATTCCCTTATAAAAGCATTTTCCCTTATAAAAGAAATTTTCCTTAAGAAAGAAATTTTCCTTAAGAAATAATTTTTCCTTAAGAAAGCATATTTCCTTAAGAAAGCATTTTTCTTTAAGAAAGCATTTTTCCTTAAGAAAGCATCTTTCCTTAAGAAAGCATTTTTCCTTAAGAAATCATCTTTCCTTAAGAAAGAATTTTTCCTTAAGAAAGGTGTTTGTGATTTTCAAAACAAGAAGGAATGAAAAATTCATAAGGAAAACCTTATTGACTCAACAATCTCCCCCTTTTTGGAATGCACAAACATCCTTACGAAAAAGAAATTCTAAGAAGAAAGAAAAACATTAAGGCTTATCTCCCTTTTATTTGAGGATATTGATGAATACGACTAACTCCCCCTTAGGCTTTGAAACTCTAAGGATTGTATTCTAGATTTCCAGAGTGGCATTTCATTATGAATAAGAAAGTCTTCATAAATGAAAAACTCCCCCTTAAACAAACTCTTATTAGAGTTCTTTTTCTTTAGGGATCTTTTCCTTCTCCCCCTTTGATAAACTCTCATTGGAGTTATTCATTTTCTTAGGGATCTTTTCCTTCTCCCCCTTTGTGATTTTCAAAAAGAGACCGAGGGGATGGGAAAAATAACAAAGTACCTGAAAAATTAGTAGCAAAAACAGAAGGAACGACAAGCACCAATTTCATTAAGTTTGAGATCTTGGAAACACAAAAAAAATACAACAAAAAGATCGGATTTAGTTATTTCGGATCTTTTTCCTTCGAAATGAGCCCCTTAAGAATAGTCTTGATCTTCTTCAAGTCTTTATGATCTTATTCAGCTTGCTTCTCTTAGACAAATATTCTTGTGGATTGAGCTTCAATCTTTTCTTCCTGGGCTTTCAGCTTTTCTTCTTGAGCTTTGATCTTTTCTTCCCGAGCCTTCATCTTCTGATCAAACTCAATCCGATGATCCCTTTCAAATTTCTAGTTTTGAGAAACGGAATTCAGTTTCCCATTCAAATCTCCGACTTCTTGGATCCAGAAGTTCTTTTCATCTGTGAGCTTCTCTTCAAAGGAGGAAGTCAGCTCATTTATCTTCCTGTCCTCAGTCTCGAAGGCATCTTTAACATTGTCTTGAAACTCATCGAATAACCTCATCTCTTCAACAGTCTTCTTCGACCAGTTTTTCATTTTATTGCAAGATTTTATATAAGCTTCGTATCCAACAAAGAAGGTTTTGAACTGAGCCTCAATCTCAATGCACTTGTCCATAACCATAGATACAGAGTCAGTTTTTTGATTCAAAACATGTTGGAGCATCTGACATCTTGAATCAATACTTGAGAAGGTCGGAATGGATCCCACCATCTTCTTTAACGACTGGACAACAAAGTCATGCCCCAACGAGGATGATTCCGAATCTCAAACTTTGCTTTGAGAATTTTCTTCCTCAATAAGATCTAACTTCTTTTTAGACGAATCACCATATTCTCTTTTCTTGCTAGCCACTGATTTCGGAGTCTCAACAAGGAGTTGCTTTCCCTTTTCTTTTTTCGGAATTGATTCTTGATCGGGAGTTTTCGGCTCGCTAGTAAACACTTGAACAATATCATCAACAACATTTTGAACAACATATTCCTCATTCTTATCCTTCTCTAGAGTTACTTAGAGTATTCAGCCTCTGAAGTTCGGAGTGATAGGTGTTCCGAAGGTGACCCCTTATACTCATCTACTTCTTTCAATAAGTCTCTTGTTTCGCCACTTCCTTCAGAAACAACTTCTTCCTCTACCACTTGCTGAATCTGCTCGAGTTGCTCAACATGCTCAGCTCTAGTCTCTTCCGGAAAATCAAGGTTTCTTCCTGGAGTCTCAAGTAGAGATTCCAGGGAGAAAGATCTCGGAACTGGAATGCTTCGGATACCATCTCATTAAACTTTAACAACGCTTGGACTGCCTCGGCTTCTGACATCTTCTTCATGAGCTTCTTCTCCTTTACTTGTTTTTCAAGTTCATCTGCAGTTCTCTCCTTCAATGCCTTGGCTTCCGCAGGGTCCAATCCGAACTGTGGATCCCCTTCTTTCCTTTTCTCTTTATCTTCTCTCCACATCGCAACAACCTCATCAGGAAAAGCCTTCTTCTTCTTTGGATTGGGAGGTGTGGTTTGAGCTTCCTTAGACTTAGGATCCTCAACTTCAGCTGCAATTTCCTTCAACTTTCTTTTCTTTACTGGCTTAGATGATTCCGGTGCAGCAGCGTTCGGAGCCTCTTCTTCTTGATTAGGTAGATCGGAGAACTCACAAGTCTCCTTTTTGAAATCCACATCCATCCTCTTAAGGGTATCATCACTGACAAACAAAATTTTTCAAACCCTTGGCTTAGATTTGCAAGCTTCCTTGAAGGACTCAAGGCACCTAACTATCAACCTCGATAAAATTTCTGGGAACATTACGATCTGGGCTCTGAGATTTCCTTTCTTAAGATTCTCAATGGTTATAAGAATGTGCCTCATGAAGTTAAACTTCCATAGATTTATCAGGAAATCTAAGATATAGATCTCACTCTTCTTCAAGCTGTAATTATCACCTTTCCTCGGTACGATAAGACCTTGCACCCACAACTCTAGAATCCGGAAATTTGTAGGCAAACTAGCAATCTTCGGAGCTTGGTCATCTGAATGTCCGAGAGTTTTCAAGGATTTTTCTTTGTCAAATCTACCCTTATAATCCGGAAAAATGTGAGATATAAACTCGTCTTCTCCTTCATAGGACATCCCTACTAAGCTTGCTGCCTTGGTATAAGAAAGTTTGTATGTTTTACCATAAGACTTAAAAGTAAATTTCTCCCTATTATCTTCCAGAAAGAAGGAAACTGTTTCATAGAACTCAACAAGCAACTCCAAAAAAACATCATCTTGATTCCCCGGTTTGGATACATCAATATCTTCCCATCTATTCAACTTAATGTTCTTTGAAATAAGAGAATCATAGTTGTTGAAGAAATCCGGATGGACTAACCTTTCTCTGTAAACTAACCGTTGTGAAATAGGCTTGGTGGAAGACATTTCTTTAGACACTAACTCCGCAGACATTCAGATCTGAAGTCCTCTGAGAAGTTCGAAACGGAGAAATCTGAAGTTCGGAACGGCCTTAAATCAAAGAGGCGGAGATTCGGGACGCGAGAGCTTGAAATCGTTGTGGGACTAGTATTTAGGTCCCCTTTATATAGGCAATGAGATGATGGTTCAACATCCACGGTTCATCTAACGGTTGGGATAAGCTGAGATCAGATCTGACGATTGAAAACTTGAATCAGATCTTTTTGAGGTTTTTATTAAAACAAGGAATTAAGAAAACTATAATCCTAAAATATAATATAAGAAAATTCCAGCAAGTAAAATATGACTATGAAAACTTGAGTAAGGTAATCATACGTTTCGTATTGGCTTAGGAGGATTATTCATAATGGGTAATATAAAAATGACTACGAAAAAAAACGTTATTATGAGAAGACAGAGTTCGCAAAAACTTTACTACGGAAAATAAATTTAGTACGAAAAACTCATTACATAACACTCATTACGGAAAACTCAGTACAAACAAAAAAAAACTATTAAGGAAAAACTTAGTACGAAAAAAATTAGTAAGGAAAATTTAGTAAGGAATATTCGGTACAAAAATCTCGTTATGAAAATACCATTACGAAATTTTCCATTCCGGATGTTGTCAATACGAATACTTCCATTCCAGAAGTATTCTGTACGAAAATGTCCATTCTGGAAAATTGTAGTTCCGGACATTCCATTATGGAAATCTTCATTCAGAATAGTTTGAAAACAAACTTTGAAAAACTTTGTTATTCTATCAAACAAATGTACTCCCCATATGAAAAGGAGTTTATTGCTGTAAGGAGTCATTTTCAACAGAAAGTTAATCATGAAAGATTACCTTATGGTTATCATCCATAACTTCTGTTTAATGTATTCAAATCTATCAGAAGGAAAAGATTTTGTGAAAATATCAGCATGTTGATCATGCGTTCCAATAAACTGAAGAATAATATCTCTTTTAAGTGTGTGATCCCTAAGAAAGTGATGCCTAATATCTATGTGTTTTGCACGGGAGTGATGTGCAGGGTTCTTACTAAGGGAAATGGCACTTGTGTTATCACACAAAATTTGAGTTTTAGTAAAACTCAAGCCATAGTCTGTGAGTGTGTGTTGCATCCACAACACTTGAGCACAACAACTTCCAGCTGCTACATATTCTGCTTCAGCAGTGGAGAGTGCTACAGAATGTTGCTTCTTGCAGGACCAAGAAACTAGCGAATCTCCTATGAAATGACAAGTTCCGGATGTACTTTTTCTATCCATTCTACATCCACCAAAGTCAGCATCAGAAAATCTTTTTAGAACAAAATCATTTCCAGAAGTATAAAATAATCCTAGATCCATGGTTCCTTTAAGGTAGAAAAAAATTCTTTTTACTGCCTTTAAGTGAGATTCCTTAGGATTGGATTGATATCTTGCACATAAGCATACTGAAAACATTAAGTCCGGTCGACTAGCTGTTAAGTAAAGTAAACTTCCTATCATACCTCTAAAAGATGTTTGATCTACTGATTTCCCAGCTTCATCAAGATCTAAAGAATTTGAGGTACCAATGGGAGTACTTATACTCTTAGTGTTTTCATAACCATACTTTTTAAGAAGATCTTTAATATACTTATGTTGAGATATGTAGGTTTCTTCTGGTTTTTTATAAATTTGAAAACCAAGGAAAAAAGTTAACTCACCCACCATGCTCATTTCAAACTCAGATTTCATTAGACTTGCGAAAGAGTCGGTCAAAGATTGCTGAGTTGAACCAAATATGATGTCATCAACATAAATTTGAACAATCAAAACGTTTTTCTTATCATTCTTTATAAAAAGGGTTGGATCTGCATTTCCCTTAACATAGTTATTTTGAAGCAAAAATCCAGTAAGTCTATCATACCATGCTCGTGGGGCTTGTTTAAGACCATACAAAGCCTTGGTAAGTCTAAATAATGATTAGGATGTTTTGTATCTTCAAAACCAGGAGTTTGTTCAACAAAGACTTCTTCTTGAACATAACCGTTAAGAAAAGCACATTTCACATCCATTTGGAAAGGTTTGAAATTAAAGTATGCTGCAAAGACAAGTAGAATACGGATAGATTCAAGTCTAGCTACTAGAGCATAGGTTTATTCATAGCCTATTCCCTCTTGTTGATTATAGCCTTTAGAAACAAGTCTAGCTTTATTTCTTACTATGACTCCATTTTCATCGCATTTATTCCTGAAAACCCATTTTACTCCAATTACAGAAGTTTCCTTAGGTCTTTCAACAAAGGTCCAGACTTTATTCCTTTCGAATTCATTTAGTTCATCATGCATGGATTTAATCCAATCTTCATCACC
Source organism: Viscum album (assembly GCA_963277665.1). Taxonomy (NCBI): domain Eukaryota; kingdom Viridiplantae; phylum Streptophyta; class Magnoliopsida; order Santalales; family Viscaceae; genus Viscum; species Viscum album. Next base: position 1,174,578,034 of record OY728166.1, on the reverse strand, counting down.
TAAAGCTTCATAAGTTCTTTTAGGTTCTAATTGGGAAAAAAATTCAAGATTTTCTAGTTCATTTCATAAGGAACTTCTAGTCCTTATAGGTTGATTTACATCACCAATGATACTATCACTGGGATGATTCTTAAGAAACACCTGATTTTGGTTTTGTAAAACCTATTCATCAATATAGGGTAGAAATTATTCTGGGGTAAATGTTTCAGGAATATCTTCTTAAACATTATCCTTATTAGAAGGTTCTTCTATCAAAGGTTGACAATCCGTTTTTGAAAACACATCTGAGGATGTAGGTTGAGGAGGTTTAAAAATAAAAGGATCTGACTCATAAAATATTACATGTACTGTTTCTTCAACAGTACAAGTGTTTTTATTGAAAACTCTATAAGCCCTAGATGTTGTGGAATAACCTAAGAAAATCCCTTCATCAGATTTTGGTGCGAATTTATGTAACTTATCTTTAGTATTCAGAATAAATACCTTGCAACCAAAAACCTTGAATTAAGATTTTTTTGGTTTTCTACCATTTTATAACTCATAAGGAGTTTTATTAAGAAAAGGTGTAATTAAAACTCGATTTATAGTATAACAAGAAGTACTTACAGCTTCAGTCCAGAAATGTCTAGCTATAAAATATTCACTCAACATTGTTCTAGTTATTTCTTGAAGAATTATATTTCTCCTTTCAACTACACCATTCTGTTGAGGAGTTCTAGGTGCTGAAAAATTGTGAGTAATAGCTTTCTTACTACAAAAATTTTCAAAATCAGAATTTTGAAATTCTCCTCCATGATCACTATGAATAGTTTTCAATGGAAGGTTTTTCTCATTCTTAACTTGAGGTCTAAAACTTTTGAAATAAGAAAAAGCTTCAGATTTCTTTGCAAGAAAATAAACCCAAGTAAATATTGTGTAATCATCAACTAGAACAAACACATAGTATTTGCCTCCAATACTTCCAGTTTGTGTAGGACCAAAAAGATCCATGTGCACTAACTGTAATACATTGGTTGTTGAGACTTCACCGATTGATTTAAAACTAGATTTATGTTGCTTGCCATATTGAAAAGGATCACAAACTTTAGAAGAATCAAATCTAAGCTCTTGTAGATACTTAACTAGTTTCTTCTTAGAGAGTTTACATAGGTTTCTAAGGTTATAGTGACCTAGTCTTATATTCCATAACCAGGAGTGATCTTCCATTGCACTTAGACAAGGTAAATCTTGGCTCTTAAGGTCTTCTATGTTTAAGGTGTACACATTCTCTTCTCTATTGGCTAAGAGAATAATCTCTTCCTTAGAATTGTGAACTAAGCACTTATCATTCCTAAAATTCACAAGGTAACCTTCATCACATAACTGACTTATGCTAATGAGGTTGTTCTTAAGAACATTAACAAAAAGAACATTTGAAATAAAGGTTTTACCAAGAAGAAAAATAATACCAATACCAACAATATCTCCCTTAGCATTATCTCCGAAAGTAACCTTTCCTCCTTTCGTTTTGATAATCTTTTGAAAATAGCTTTTGTTTCCAGTCATGTGCCGGGAACATCCACTATCCATGTACCATGTATTGTTGCTGGTACTCTCTTTATTTTCCTAAAATCAAGAAGAAAATTAGACTTTCAGAATCCAAACTTGTTTGCATCCGAGATTTCCAGATAATAAAATTTTTGGAACCCACATCTTCTTAGAGAAGTAAGCTTTGTGAAATCCTAAAGATTTGGTTTTGTTTAAGAAACAATTCTTTTACCATTGACCACCACATTGACACTTGGTACAAAATGGGGCACTTTGAGGAACAAAATAATTGTTACTGAAAAGTGGTTTTGCATGGGTATAACCAAATCCGGATTTATTTCTTAAACGTCGTATTTGAGAATACATTTTATCAAAATTTTCCTTACCATGGGTAATGTTTGATAAACACTTCTTTAAGGAAAAAATTTCAGACTTGAGTTTTACAACCAAGTTTTTATCCTCAAAATCATTAGTTTTTTACTAGAGTTAGGCTCGAAAACATTTTTATTAGAAATTACTTTTTCTAATTATTTAGAAAGTTTGTTCTTCTCAGAACTTACTTCCTCAAGATTATTTGAAATACTTTCAAAATTAGCATTTTTCTTATCATGATCTTTAGAAAGATCTGATATCTCTTTTGTAAGAATAGAATTCCTAGAGTTTTCCTTACCAAGTTTTTTATTGAGTTTGGAATTCTCAATTTCTAGAAGTTCAGCAAACCAAGAGACTTCTTTATAAGTAGGTAAAGTATTTTCCTCATCAGAAGATGATTCTTCATCAGAAAATTTATAATACTTACTATCATTGGAATTTAAAGAAACATTGGTCAATGATTCAGCAATTCGTACCTTAGCCATAAAACAATGATTATCAATAGGTAATCTGGCTATAAGACCAAGATTCTTCTGTCCTGAAGATTCATAATCAGAAGATTCATCTGAAGAGTCACCACCACTTGCACTCCAGGTGTCATTGGCTTTCAAAACATTCTTAGCTTTAGTTTTATAATATTTCTTTCTATTCCTGTCTGAATTTCATTCTTTCCTTTCTTTCTTTTTGAGCATAGGGCAATCTGGTCTAATATGTCCAGCTCTCTTACATTCATAACAAGTAACTTCTCCATCTTTTTTATCTTTCCTTTCCTTTTTCTTATACTTGGATTGGAAATTTCTTTGTCCAGCTATCTTGTTCATCCTCCGAGAAAGATTTGCTAGTTCATTTTCTAAGACTTCACTCTCACTAGATTCTGACTGGAAAATAACTTTCTTAGACTTGGATCTGGTAACTCTCTCAGGAGTCTTAGCTTTCATCTGATTTGAAGTTGTATTAAAAGCAACAGTACCATTTCAATTCTTTTTCTTGATGTTGTCTGCATCTCTCTTCATTCTGGTTTCATGTTGTAGAAGAGTTCCAAAAAGCTCATCAAGAGAGATCTGAGTGACCTTTCTTTTTTCATATATAGCTGTTCTTTTGGATTCCCAATCACTGGGTATAATATCAATTATTTTATCCACAATAGCTTCATCATCTAAACCTTTCTCTCCCATAGACTGTAGGCTGTTTACGATAGTCATAAATCTCTATTGGACTTTACATATTGGTTCTCCATAAGGAAAGTGGAAGCCATGATATTCATCTCTAAGCATAGCTCTTCTAGTCTCAATCACTTTAGAAGTCCCAAAGTGTGTAACCTCTAACTTCTTCCAGATACAGTTAGCTGCTTCAAAAGAATAAATTTGGAAATATATATTTATAGTCATTGAACAAAGTAGAGTATTGCGTACCATATAATTAAGTTGTTATTCTTCCTTTTCCTCGTTAGTGAGAGTTCTAACTTCCTTGTCAGGAATCTTATAATCACCAGTAAGCATTACAAAATTATCCCCTCCAGTGTTGATAACAAAAGTCTTCATTCGATCTCTCCAGTACTCATAATCATTACCATCAAATATAGGTGGTCTTGTAGGATTTAGATTATCAATCGAACCAACATTAATTCCTGCCATACTAGAAATAACCTTTGGCACACAACCTTGTTAGTAGCAAAAAAATTTGTAATTACAATGTTCAGAATGGAAAAGTTCGGAATGAAAAAGTGAGCAAGAAAAACTTATTCATAAGTATAAGTATTTCAGAGACCTCCTCTGATACCAATTGTAGGATTGAAATAGTGATGTAGATGCTCAATATACAAGAGGGGGGGTGAATTGTATACTTTAAAAATTCCTTTGGAACCTTTAATGTTAGTTACAAATAACTATGTTATCCTTAAGAAAAGGAAAGGGATAAGTTTAACAAAGGTAAACTAAGAAAATTCACAACACCTCTAATCACCGAATGCAAACTTGGAAAGAGATTCCGAAAGTAGGTTCCAGAAATATGGTTTCGGAAATTGAATCTTAACAAAAGTTACAATATAAGATTCTACCTTAAAGCGTATAGAATCTAAATGAAATAGAGTACAAGTAAGGAAATATAAGAAAGTTATACTTTCCTTATAATACAAAATGCAGCGGAAATAAACAAGTAGTAAAACTACAGGTAACAAGATATAGGTCTTTTAACCCAAAGAGAAGGGTATCCAACAACCTTGGACAAAGGTCCCTTGATTTATACTTTCAAACAAGTCTGTCTTACCCACACCAGGGTAAGCCCTCGATACGATGATCGGAGTGTCTCTGCCTTGCTATACCCACAAGCCCTCAACTTCAAGGTAGTTGGCAACCTCTATCTTCCTCAACAAGGAATCCCTCGAACTTCAAGGTAGTCGGTACCTCTGTCTTCCTATCCCCGGAAGTCCTAGAATGTAATCACCAACATTCGGAGTCGCACGAAGCTTTGAGAGTTAATTAGAGCCTCTCTCTCTAAAAATCACTTCATGTATGTAATCACATGAGTTGAAGATCAGTCAGCCTTTTAGCAGCGAGTTCTTTCAAATGAGCTCCTATTTATAGGTAAGGTCGGCTCCTTCTCCAACAGTCATATTTTCCTTAATGATCGGAGGGACCTGTACACGTGTCACTTAGACAACGGTTAGTTTATAACAAAATAGACGACATCGTTTTATAACAAAACAAGTGTAACAGAATGTATGACATCATTTTAATTCTAGCTCAAAAGTTTGGAATGAAAACTTCGGAGTTAAATGGAATTAATAAAGATAAGACAAATTATAGAAATGTAAGTAGAATAAAAATTCGGAGTCTAACCAAAATATTTTTCAGAGTCTGAATTAATTCAGAGTGTATAAAACAAAGATAATCAGATTCTGTTTAATAAGAGAATTCGGAATGAGAGTTCGTCATCAGAATTCGTAATGAGAATTCATCATCAGAATTTGTAATGAGAATTCATCATCAGAATTCGTAATGAGAATTCCTCATCAGAATTCGTAATGAGAATTCCTCACCAGAATTTGTAATGAGAATTCATCATCAGAATTCATAATGATAATTCCTCATTAGGATTCGTAAAGAGAATTCCTCATCAGAATTCACAATGAGAATTCGTCATCGAACTTCATAAGAATTCGTATCCTGAATTTGGATTAAAACTATATCCGGAATTCGGAATGAAACTTTATCACAGTTCTTATTCTGGATTTTGAAGTGATACTTTATCACAGTTCTTATCCAGAATCCGGATCTCAAAACAGAATACTTCATATCAATGTTTTAAGAAATTCCGAGAAAATAGAAATGAATCTGAATCTCAATCTTAAGAAAAATCTAGATGAAAATATAATAAAGATAAATTCCCTTATAAAAGCATTTTCCCTTATAAAAGAAATTTTCCTTAAGAAAGCATTTTTCCTTAAGAAAGCATTTTTCCTTAAGGAAGCATCTTTCCTTAAGAAATCATTTTTCCTTAAGAAAGCATCTTTCCTTAAGAAAGCATCTTTCCTTAAGAAAGCATTTTTCCTTAAGAAAGCATCTTTCCTTAAGAAAGCATTTTTTCTTAAGAAAGGTGTTTGTTATTTTCAAAACAAGAATGAATGAAAAAGTCATAAAGAAATCCTTATTGACTCAACACTATTTAGGTCAGTGATACTTACACTTGACTGTCTTATGAAAAACACATCTAATTTACTTAGAATCATTTCAAAACTTATATAAACATGGATAATTGAGATTAACATAAATCAGAAATTATTTTAACATTATTATTAACTTGATCATAGATTTGAAAGAATTAAAGTGTAGATCAACATTAATTGTGAATATCATAATATATGACACATAATTGGGACTGTCAAAAAATATGAATACAAGATTGGGATTATCAAAACAGGTGAGGTCAATAGTATCATACTCTTAGTTTAGGTCTGGCTTCATCATTTATTATAGAATGAGGTAGAATATATTTTTCTTTTCAATTAAAATTTCAAAACCAAAAAATACAAGGATATTAGTTCCTGAATTATATTTCATTTTTGAACTGTCAAACTATATTTAGAACAAAAAAAGATGAATAATGAGGGAACCTAAAACCAAAACTCAAAGTCTATGTACATTCTTTTCTTACCTCATTATGCATTTCATGTTAATCTATTTTAGGTTTAGATTTTAATTATTTTCGATGAACAAATCTAATATTGAATTGTTTCATAAATAATAAAACAACAAAAATAAATTGTTTAGGTGAGTCAACAAATGGATGGAATATAATTAAGAATCATTTCAAGTGATATGAAAATAGTCAGCCACAGTGCAATAGGGGAGAATTTTAAAAATTTCCTTTTACTACCTCAGAATCACTAACCTAAATTTTAATTCAATACTCCAAAGATCATTAAATCAAATCTTCTACCCTATGAGTTTATCTTCTCTTATTCCATCTCAAAATAATGCAAGCCACCAATTCCCATCCTGGGATAGTATTAGTTTACGTGTGTCACCCCTAACCTACCTCTAATATACTAGGGGCTCGAGACAAGAACTATGAATGTATATATATACCCGAGTGGCCTTAACCCTTTTCAACCTAGAACAGATATCAAACCTGAATTCATAATATATATCGAACAACTAAAAAAACCACAAATAAATATTTACAATTTAATTAAATAAATAAATTAATGTGACAAGTGTTGTCCAATACAACACCACGATAAAAGAAATTATATAAATATATAATAGGTAATGTTTTTAAGAACATATAACATGTGATAATTAAACACTACCATGTTGTATGAATATATGAGAACTGAACAACCATCGTAATAAACACTTCCCTTCACATTCAATTATCATTATACAATAACTTCACTAGATACACAATCTCTATGTCACATATGAAACAAAAAACATTGAAATATCTTTATAAACATGTCACATGTGTAAATTGAGCCACTGTAGGTGTTAGTATAAACATAACCGGTATGATACATTGAAAACATTATAATTGATAAGAAATATGTCAAATAAAAAACCACGTATAGGGTTGATTGAAATTTGAAACCCTAAGGAAAATAAATATTTTAAATATTAATAAAATAATGGAGAAAGGGAAAAGGGTAACTATGAATTGAAAGACTCCATGATGAGTCATATCTCATCTTCATCTGAGGATAACCATTAAAAATATGGTCTTAAAAATACTCAAAGTTGAAATCTTAGTTGTAATTAAAATAATAAGGAAACATAAATTAATGATATATCGACTACGAGAGGGGCCCCACAATAACCCAGGATTATCATACAGAAATATTACATCTTAATAGGTGAATAGCCATATGTTTTATACAAAAAAACACATTTGAGAACCATAATTGTTTTGTGTGTTTTCTTGATAGACATACAATATTATAATTTCTTGAACAATACTCAATAAATATCATAATGATATTACCAAAAAGTTCACTTCATATTCCTACCCCACTTAAAACCTTTATCGATAACTTGGGGAAAATAAACATAAGAAAAGGTAATCTCAGATTCCCAGTATGGTTACACATGGGTGATATCAACATAACATGAGCATAAAGGTATAAAAACCTAAGAATAATATATAAAAACCATACACTACAAATAATTGATCATAAACCCAAGTCTTGGTATAAATATAGGTAGTTAATAAGACTTCAATTGTGATGGAATAGAATAAAATAATCGAGGAGAATAGACATTAACATAGGACATTGATTTTATGACATACACATAATCATAAAAAATCATTTCCTTATTACTCAAGTATCATTTCCAAAACTATCATAGAAGAATTAGATCACTCCCCAAACCATTATAGTGGTCAACATTCACTTACAATACTATCATAATAGACAAATACCTTTAATAAAATGGGTTTAATCTCCATTTCTCTCTTGTTTATATCATGATATATTAAACATTACAAAATTTATTAGATATAAATATAATTCCCACCCATGAAATATTTAAAATTATACTGACATGTTCTAGAATGTCCTAAAACATAAATCATGTCAGAACATATAAAAAGAAAAGGGTTTCATAAAAATTTAATCACAAAATAACCAAGGGAAAAGAAATTTGATTTATAAAAATTTCATCATTTTATTATAGAATTCTATGTAGAGACCCAATCTTGATGTACATAGAAATTACATTTATTTTGCATAGTATTTAATAAATGACAAAAAATATGCACAAACACCATATTAGGTTAGTTTTTTAGAAACATGGAACATTATCCTTTAACATGGTGAATGATCTTCAACATTTCCCATAAAGATCATCCCCTTCAGTTTTCCTACCTAAAACCTTTCTTTATATCCTAGGGAAATGAAAACATAAAAAGGGTGAGCTAAAATTCTATGTAAGGTTAAACATGAATAACATTAAAAAACATAAGAATAATAATGTGAAAAAATGAACATAAATCATTAATATCAAAATCGTGAGTCATGAAATAAATCGTTAAAATACATAAGGAATATATCATAATGAATCATTAACCACATTAAAATAGCATTGGCATAAAACATGGAATTGTTAAAAAAAATAATCATGTAATATGATTTCCATTGTAGCCAAGACATTTCTTCCAAAACCATTATGGTGTATAAAGTCCATTACTAAATCGGGATTACTTTTTATTCCAGCCCTGTATTACTGAATTGGATTTACTCATCATTCCACCAATCTTTTACTAAAATAGATTTACTTTTCATTCCACTAATGTCTATCTCATGATATATAAATCTATACCCAATGAATTGTAGGGATATATAGGTCCCACCCATCTCATAATGAAATCATTCTCACATATGCCACAAAATATACGCCATTCACCATAACATAACCCAAGGAACAAAAAATGGGTTTCTTAAACATCATTCCATCAAAAAGTAATACATATAATATAAATGGACTTCATAAAAATACTTCCATCATAAACACAATGAAATAATATTAAAAATAGTGATATAAACATAACACTATGTAATCTTATATGGAAAATAGTTTTGACAAAACACTTGAACTTGATTCCAAAGGAACATATCTTTTCTTATACAAAATTGTTTTCTATTCTCAAAATGTTTGTAAAATTTTAAAAGAAAATAATTTAGTTGAAAATAAGCATAAAATCTTGTAGAGTATAACTCATGTAAATAAATCATTATAATGATGTATGAATCTTTTCATGCTGTATATGTTTGAAAAACATTCTTCTTGTACTATTTCCAGACAAGTCAAAAAGTATCTCACATGGGAAATGAAAGAAAGATTCCTTCCATACCGTTTAATAAAAATTCACAAATGGGTAAAAATTACTTTAAAAAATAGTATAACGAAATAAAAAATATTATATATTTAGGAAAATTTGAGGTGGATGATAAATATACCCTAATAATGCTTACGTATAAACAATCATGAAAAAATAATGATATTGTGGAATTGTACCTTACTTTAGATCTAATTTCCTCCATATGTGCCTGAAACTCTAGTATAGTGGGTTTAAAAATATTATTAACTTGAAATTGAACCATAATAGTATTTATGATAACATATATTATTCACTTATGACTTCATATTACCCGTGTATTTATCAATTTCATGTTAAATCAGCGTTTTGGGTAATAATCATTTTATTTATCGTAAGCCTTTTGACTTTTTATTCTTTATATTATTAATTATATAATCATTTAATTAAATAAATAATGTACAATATTATTTTTATATCATATATATTCAGTATATAAATATATATAATAGATAGATAAATGAAATGGAATACACCGTTCATTGAGACGGTAGGTCGTACATATGCATGAAGGTTACATCCACTTCCTTATTGAATTGAATGGAAGCAGGTAAATGGAAAATATATATAAATATACAACAGAATTGTTATTTCATATATTTCATGTGGATTTATTGTATATATGTTATACTAATTCTTAAACAGTTAATGTGGAGAATGAATCTCCTCGTATCCTGGAGATGGTAAGTTGTATGGACACACAAGTGATGATATCAATCACTTGATGGTTAAATAGTATGAAATTGGATGGTATATAAATTTTAAATAAAAATCTTATATTAAATTCATTATTTACATCCATTAAACTCATCAATATACCCATCTAAATTAAGTATTGTTTTTATAACAATTACTCCACAGGATGGAGACGGTAAACTGTATATACGCACACTTGGTGATGTTGTTATTCATAGGATGGATAAAATGAGGTATAAGTTTTTTCCATAATTATAATAACATCACATTATGTAGAGTATTATTAATTTATTAATTTATTATTTGAAAGACATAATAATAGAAATTAGAATAAGAAAAGAATTTTGAAAGAGGTGAAAAAACAATTACCTCTTTTTTTGGTATCTCATTTGGGTATGAACGAAAAAACTAAATAAGATAGATTTATACCCAAAGGGTGGCTTCTATGACAAAGAGAGTGATTTTGGGTGGATATTTTTGTAGTGTATGGCCATGCCACAATTTTTTGGAGGTGTGATTAAAAGAGCAGGAGAGGTGACCTCTTATAAGAGAGGGTAGGGGCACCTTTGGAATGTTCTGAAATATAAATTTATTATAAATTCATTTTCTAATTATAATTCCCAAAAACTCATTTGTTTAGAATATAATATTATTATGGGTCTAAATCCTCCCATCCAATAATATTTTGACATGTTTTGATTTTATTTTAATCCTTATAATTTTGATTTATCCTTATTTAATGTATTTGATTTTAATTGTGGTAATAGTTTTCTAAATATTATATGGTTTTAAATATTTACTTATGTGTTCTAAATTGTCTATAATTGAATATTTTATGAAATTTTAGACCATTTTAATTTTAACATTTTAATTTATTAATTAGTTTTTATTTGTATACTATTTAACAATATGTTATTTTTATAAAATATCAATAGTGTAAATTTGGACACAATTCATTTATTTGAAAATAAATAAAAACCAAAACCAAGATAATATAGAACCAAAATATTTAATACACTAAAAACATGTCATAAGAACCAATAAATTTTGTGTAGAACATTAATTAGTTCATATGATATTTATTTTAATATTTTTAAAACAATTTATTTTATATTTCTGTCAACTAAATGATTTCTACATCACTATTGTATCATCATTAATGGTAATCATTTAATATAAAAAATTTATAAATTAATTAACATAATGTAGATAATTTCATTATCTCTTTGGAAACTATTTATTTTCGATGTTATATCATGTTTATCAATATATTAAAATTCTTATAATTATAAGAAATGTGATAATGACATGTGGTCCTGTTCATTTTTTTAATTTTCAATTATGTCACATTCATTGAAAAAAGCCTACTAAAGGAATCAATTCTGATGAATAGGTGATATTTTTCAACTTTAATTCATCCAATAGAATTTTAGAAGATATAGGGTAATTTTAATATCATTATCATATTTTTTCCCTAATTTTCATGAATTACCTTTAACAATGGTAAACAAGAATTACCAAAGTTACTATTAAAAATACACAAAACAATAAAAGTAACCTATTAACATACTTTTTACTATCTAATTTCAAATATGAAATCTTATTTTCAAAAAGTTTAACATAAATGATGTTGTAATTAATTTAATATTAATTTTCATTGTCGAAACCAAAAGGCGGGTTTTTATGAAGTAAAAACTATCAAAAAAATTTATATGTGTTTATATCCAATTTAAATGTGAAATTACTTCCAATGACCAAAATTGGATTAAATGATAAAACCATAATGTAATTACACTTTATAACCAATTAATAAGATAATATAAATATATAAATAATTTATATGAAATGGTTGTGTTGAATTAAAATGCATAATTTTTCACTATTAACTAAAAAAATAATTTTATCAGAAAAATTTCAAAAAAATAAAGTAAAGTAAATTTTGATGTCCCCCTTCCAGGTAAGACTTTTATTTTTTCAAATAGAATATATCACATTTTTTAAAACATGATTTATAATTGGTTCACCATCAAAATATGGTAAAACAATATTTTTTTTAAAATTACTTATTTTATCCAAAAAGTTAAATTTTGTTCTTATATCACATTATATAAAATATATAAGATAAATTTTAATGTTATATAAAATTAACCATATAGTTAATACTGTTAATAAAGGCTAATTTATATCCGATTAAATAAATAAATTTTAATAATATATCGTAGTTTAGTAAAACTCGGTATTGCATACATCCCAATCTCTCCAGGAAGGTCCTCATTGCTTATAAAGGAAGCCCATAATAGTTTTTCGTATACTAAAAGATAATACAGAGTTATGTATAGTGCAAGGTAATATTGGTGTAGTGTACAACACCAGACATAAAAAAATCAAAAGGTATATATCTCATAAAATCTTGGGGTGTTACATACTAGTGGAAAAATAAGTGGCATTTATAGGCATCATATCATAGTAAAACCATTGTAAGAGAATTCGGTTTCAAAAACATCTTGTCATCATAAAAATAAACCATTAAGATAAAGAATAAAAATGATGTCCTAGGATCATATCATTAATAAATCCTATGTAACATCAATGGATATTATCTTAGATTGAATGTTTTGTTGAAAAATCACATGGAAAATGTCTTGTAGAAAATACTACTTCAAATATGAAAAACAAAGTTTCAAAAATAAAATATTTTGAAAATAGTTTAATCTAAAATCTACTTGTAAACATATAAATTATTCTTTGATGATCACGTAAAACATTTCTAGATGATAACAGTCTTTCAACATTGAAAATAAATTTTTATTAAACTAAATAATCATAAAATATTATAAAATTCTTTTCTTTTAAAATATCCTTTAAAACATATGTAGAAGTTTTTTAAAACACTATATGGGAATATTGGTGGGAAGTTATTTTCTTGTTTGTAACACCCCATGATTTCATAGTATGTTATTTCTTCAAAGTAATTCAATAACTTGCACTACATGCAACACGGAGTTCAAGCGCACCACGAATTACAAAACTTGTCCTTCAAAAGCGGTTATGAATAGCACTAACTGAATTTTAAACTTTATATAATCCATATAATTTTGGTATCCATATTATTCATTTTTTAGACATAATGTAATAACTAATTCATTTTTTTTAGATAAAAGTAGTATTTTTCAAAAAAAATCACTTTTACCACCTTTTAATGGTGAACCCTTGTTAAATCCAATATTTGAATCTTTTATATATTCAATTTGAAAAAATTAACTTCTTATATAGAATCAGGAAATAATAATTTAGAGTCAATAAATATTTTGTGTTTTTCTATTAACTTTCATATTTGGTTGAATAGTGAAAAATACTATATTTTAACTAAAAACAACTTTTTTTAATCAAAATAATTTATAGTGTTAAGTTATAAATTTTAATGGTTTAGATGTATAAATGGATTATATTTTTACCATTTAATCCAATTCTGGTCGTTCTATGTAATTTCACTTTGAAATTGCACATAAACAAGTGTTAATCTTTTGATAGTTATTATTTCTTAAAAATACGCCTTTTGGTTTTGACAACGGGAATTAATATTAAGTTAATAAATGAAACTTATATGTTTTAAATTTGGTAAAATAGGATTCATTTTTTAATTCAGAATATCAAAATTAGCTTAGGATAAATTTTTTGTATTTTTCTAGAAACATTCAATTTTTTATGAATAGTGAAAGCCATTGAGTTATTGTTTAAAACAGACTTTTTAATTAAATAATTATTTATTTTATTTAAATTTATTTTATGTCAAAATAGATACATAATACATATAATTTCAATGTAATTAATTGGATTTATTTTATAATTAGTTTATATTTATAAAACTTTTATTGAACTTTTTACCGTCTTTTACCCACCTCCTAGGAGCATTTGCAAATTTTCATGAAACTAAATTTTTCCGCTTTTGTTAATTGAATTTCTAAAATTCAATACACAAAGTTGATACCAGTAACTAAAATTTGGTTCATTAAGATAAAAATAATTTTTGGTGAATAGTAACTTTTGCTTTTATTTACCACGGTTAAAAGCAAATAGGGTAATTAAAGGTAAAAATGATTTTATTATTACCCGAACACATGTCCTAATTCTATTAGATATGTGTAATTCTACCAAAAACAACCTCAGAAATAAAATATGATCCTTTAGGTCCACTTGGAATAGATTAGGATATTTATCATTATTTAATTTAAAGAAGAGTTAAAAGTGTTAAATTCATGTTTTCATAACTAAAACATTTTTAATATAGATTTAAGCATAAGATAAATTCAACTAATAATATTCATTAGATAGCTAAAAATATTTCCTACATAATGGTATTTTATTTATCATTTTTAGACATTATATAATTAAATTTATTTATGACACAATGAGGATGTAGTAATTATATTATTAATAAAAGATTAAAATAATTGATATTATAAATACCCATATAAATGTAATTTGGGACATCTGATGAAATAAACTAATTTTATAAGTCAATATTTAATTTTATGGTTATCTCAATCAATTTTTTTCGAAGTAATCATGCTGTTAAAATTTTAACAAAAAATACCAAATAGTGTCAAAATTGACATAAAATTGATTTAAAAACAATATTATATTATTAAATGATATAATAGTCATAAAAATATAAGGATCGTCCAAATAACTTATATAATAATATATATGACATTAATGAACCAATTGGGGTTCGATTGGCATTTTATTTTATATTTATTAGCCATATAATATAAAAATACAAAGAGACATGGTAATTGTCAAACTACTTACTAAGAGTTAAATATAAAATTTGAAGGTAATATGGTGACATAAACCAGTATAAAACATATTGGTTTATAGTTTTTCGACCCATACCCACCATATCCTCTAAATAAATAATTTTTTATCCATTAGAAGCCGAAAATGATTTTATTATAAAATAATATTTCAAACTTTTCCTAAAGTGACCCTCACCTCTATTATTAAAGGGCACTTACGCTTCACTTAATTTCACACCTCCAAATCCTTTTGGCTTAGCCAAAACCCACCCAAATACCCTCAAAACATTTCTCCCTTCACCCTAGAGTCCTTAATTTGTTCATAAATCCAACATAAGGAGTCATTTTGATCAAATCAAATGGAGGAACCCGAAGAAGGGGTAAATATTTCATCACCTCTTTCAATATCTTTTCATCTTCCACATCCTATTTCCTTGTTGTTTTCATTATAAAATAATAATTCCACTATCTTCTATATACTTTTTATGTTACTATAAATATGGTACAATCATATTTATTATTCTACCAATCCTATAAATGAAAATGTCACCATACATGCGTACGTACGGATTAATGTCTCCATGTCTAGGTGTAGTTTGTTATTCAAACACTTCATTATTTGGAAGGGTATAATAATGAGTATGACATATTTAAGTAATAAATATAACATGTAAATTATTCTGTATATACGATATACCTTCCAATTACATATGATTTTACCATCAATATAATGATATTGTCGGTCGTGCGTACATACGGATTCCTGTCTCCACGACGCGATGAGATTCATTTCCATGTTCACCATTAAACGCTGATTATAAAATATATATCATTAATAAGTATGTAATATATGACACAATAATGATAATGGACATATAATATATATATATATATACTTACATATATCTTATTCAGTTAGTTCCGTTCTATACGATATGAAAACGGAAACAACGTTTATGCGTACGTAAGGTCTACAGTCTCTATAGACGGTGCTTTCCATTTAATATACATTTCTACTATACAAATTTATATTCTAAACATATATGATGTTTTATGTTTTTGAAGTATTTAAATCATTATCTAAGTGAAACAATCAAGAAAAAAAGTTAAAACACGTACAATAAAGAAAGCGGTTATTACTCGAAATGTTAAATTAACATCAAAATTATTATTAATTGGGAAGTATAAATCCCTAAATGAATTATTTATAGTATCATAAATATTGATATGGTTTTTTAATAATTTAACAACATACTATTGTCTTTATTCAGGAGGTTAATCGTACCCTCGACTAAAGAAAATTACAGGGTAAGGGGTTTCTTATCTAACTTTTAATTCCGTGAGATTTCTATTGTTCACCACTTATTTTATGAATGTGGTATATTGTGCACTAACATTTGATATATATTTTCATGATTCTCTTTATATTCATGATATTCTGTGATTAATTTGGTTGCTATTGACAATTGTTCATACAACTTGATTGATTACAATGAGGTGAGGGTTATTTCTTCAATCTCATTATTATTCGAGATTGTTCATGTGTAAGTATTTATTGGGACATACATATCATAGATAACCATATTTTATAAAAATGATTTCAAAAGGAATATTTTATGTTTTTTGGGAGGGTCTATTTAACTATATCATGATTTTAAATGTTTTAATTCTTTTCCTTTCTAAACCCTTTTAATTAATGTCCATGATTTCAAAATGAGTTTAAGGATTTATTTATATGGACATGAATGTTTTGAAATGATAATTATTTTAAAAATATTCATAGTGGTATGGGACACTTTGATTCAAGAATATATTTTAAATTAATACCTTTATCAATTCTGAGAACTTTAAATGATTTCATGAAAAGGGTTATTTCTCTCAAAGCATTTAACTTATCATTATCATCTATGTCAACATCCTTTAATGGATTTTAAACTTGTTTGAAGTTTATTTATTATGATACAAATATTCCATATTGTATTGAATGTTTTGTGATATGTTTAAATGTGGATGTGTAATTTTTATACCTTTCATGGTTTAGGGATAATGTATTGACATTTTGATTTTAAGTCTTAATACAAATGTTTATGTTATATTTAGACCGTTTCTTATGATGAATGTATTAGACTATTATGTTTCGGGTTGGGACTGGTAAAAGTAAGCCCTCCAGGTTGGGGTCTGGTTACAGAAGACCCTCTGGGTTGGAGTCCGGTTATAGAGGCTCTCCGGGTTGGAGCCGGTTACAGAGATTCTCTGGTTGGAGTCCAGTTACAGAGGCTCTTCGGGATGGAGTCCGGTTATAGAGGCTCTTTGTGTTTGGGTCCGACTAGAGTTAGCCCATAGGTCCTGGCACAAGGACATGGCACAGAAATTAACGTCTAGTACTATACATTATCTAATTATGAAATTAGTTATTACATGTGATTATTCGACTAGTATAATATCCATGTGCATGTTTATATAGTAATTTTTGATTAATTTTTGCCATATTATGTTCAAGTTTATGTTTAAAAAGGATGTCGTTTCTATTACACGTTTTTTCTTAAAAGTTTATAGATTCCACTAATTTATTTACCCTTACTGAGCATTTGAGCTCACCTATTTCTTATGTTTTATTTTCCCAGGATCCAAACAAGTGTTTTATATTTGAGATGCAGGGTTAAGGTAAGGGAACAATGGAATTCTCATAGTATTTTTTTATGTTGTATGTTAGAATGTGTAATGTAATGATCATGTATATAATTTATTTTCCAAGACTGCTAAAATAATTGGTCTTTTGGGACATGATTCATTATAATCGTGCTAATGTATTAAAATAATGCACCGACTCTGGGAATCTAGTGTTGGGGTGTTACTGTAGGTATTAGATGAAGTTTAGAAATAACCTTGGAAACTAGATTTAGATAAACACTTAATAGAGCATATTACCCTATGATAGACTTTGAGGATTAGTATAGAAGAACTTCCTAGAATTTTGGTAATGTAGAGATTTTTTATGTTTTCCATGAAAATACATCCCTGTCTGGATACAAACAGGTAGAGGCGGCTCTGGCATAGATGTACCTTGGGGTAAAACCCGAAAACACTGTTTTGAGATAGACTCGAATGGGAACTAGTGCACGACAATGGGCCTTGCTTCACTCTTGGTTATGACACTCCTTGGGGATATGCTTACGACAATTCTTATTTTCATTACAAATCATTAGGAAGAATTGACGAGTATATACCTCCTCAAATAAAATATTTTTATGATTATGGATTATATCCATAATCTATTCAATTTATGTTAGGTATTTTACATGAAAGGAATTATTCATTGCAATTCATAAACTAACATAGTGTATGAAATTGTATAGAATTGGAACCCAGTAGAAGGAATGTGAACTCTAGAAATACGTATGATCCAAAGAGTAAGAAGGATCATATCTTTCATAGTATTAAGCCAACATTTATAAGGGAAATAGTCTCCCATGTATTCTCAACATATGAAGAAATAGTGTAATGTGTTAACAAGATAAGTAATTAATTCTCTGAGTCCTATGTCTTTAAAGGGATACAAGAGAAGAAAAGGATGAAAGAGGGAAAAGTAGGATTTTCCCATATGTGATTAATGTGGAAAGAATCACCTTGGTAAATGTTTGAAGGGAATGGGAATTTGTTATATGTGTGGTGAAAAAGGAAACCTAGTATGTAATTTATAGGGTAAGAAAAGGGTTTCAAAAGTAACATGCTTCATCTGTAAGGCATTGAGAGACTACGTGAATCAATGTCCCAGTAATTAGAGTATACCGCAAATGATGCTATTGGATAATAATTACGTTATGAAACTACATCAAATTAAAAGGAATGACTGGTGTTATTATGTTGTTATTATTGAATTATTTCAGTTGTGTGTTGTATCAGCAATATACTGGTTATAAAAATTATTGAGATAAATAAGGATTATACTACAGTACTATTTTATTAAGGATTTGAGATTATAGGGTTCTATGAAAAGTGACATAATAGTAAGCTTCACATTCTAGAAAATACATTGTTGAAGGAAAGTTATTCCTTTATATTGTCCTGATAATGACGTAGTGATTTTGGAATAAGAGATGGTTGATTTGGATAAATTATATTGGTTATTCTTGACTTCCTTGGAATTGATTAATAGTTTTTCTATTTCATTATTGTTGAAATATTTAAAATATTTGGATAGAAGGAATATAATTTGTATTATATAAAGGATAAGGGAGAATAAATGTAATCAATATGGTTTTATGGTAATTCAGGGTGTTACCATGTTTTATATTAATATGTGATGATGGTGTTCACATGTTATTACGTGGAAAAAAGGATCTTCGTTGTGTTTAGCTTCCTTATAAACTTTGGACTGTGAGTTTGAATAGAATTATTTTGGATAAGTCTAAAGGTTGGAATGGATTAATTTTGAAATTGGATACTATTATTAAGGTGATTTTTGGATTGTTATAAAAAGAACTACACGCATACTGTGTGCCAATCTGTCGCGTCGGACAAAGCTACAGGAATCGAACCCACAACCACATTGCGATTGGGATTTATTTTCTACCACTGGACTACGTGAAGTCCCTGGATTGTATAATCTATTTTTGAAAGGTTATAATAGATGAATTATAAATTCATTATTTTTGGATACCTATTTGATTATGATAAATAAAATATATTTTTTGAAATATTTTGGAGTGAAAGATATGTTTGTGGTAGAAATTAGTTGATGGATGAAACTATAATTGTCCAGTATATAAATATATATATATAATTTTTTTCCTTCTTATTATATAGGTAAATTAATTCTTAAACATTAGTGAAGGGGTCTTGAAAAAAAATTATCCTAATACCGTATGTTTTGTTGAACCGATGGTATTTTAAATCATCATAGATTAATGGATTTAAGGCCCTCAATTTTGCACTTTTTTCTGAATGATGACCTCAATAACTCCCTATAAATATTTACTTTTTTCTTCTAATTATGTGTATATAATTCACGCCAATGTTATATTAATTGAGATAATAATTTGGTGGTGACCCTTTCATTTCCATTTTCCTCTTATTAAGACTAATTTTTTTAACCCAATTTCCAATATGGGTTTTCCCACAAATGTATTTTCTATTTTTAACCATTTATTTTAGATGAACAATTTCAAATAGCGAGGAAGCAATTTAGTGAATGAGGGAAGAATGTAACACCCCAAGATTTCATAGTATGTTAGATCTTAAAAATAATTGAATAACACACACTACACACAACACCGAGATCAAGCGCACCACAACTTACCAAACTAGTTGTTCAAAAGTGGTTTTGAATAGTATTAACTGAATTTTGAACATTATATAATACATATAATTTTATAATCCTTATTATGAGTTTCATAGACATAATGTAAGAACTAATTAATTTTTTTCATATAAAAGTAGTATATTTCAAAAAAAGCACTTTTAACACCTTTTAATGTGAACCCTTGTTAAATCCAATATTTGAAACTTTTATGTATTCAATTTGGAAAAATAAACTTCTTATTTAGAATCAGGACATAGGAATTTAGTTTCAATAAATTTTTGGTGTTTTTCTGATAACTTTCATATTTGGGTGACTAGTGAAGAAAATACTATATGTTAACTAAAAACCACTTTTTTTAATCAAAATAATTTATAGTGTTAAATTATAAATTTTAATGGATTGGAATTATAAATAGATTATATTTTTACAATTTAATCCAATGCTGGTCATTTTAAAGAATTTTACATTGAATGTTTACATAAACAAGTGTCAATATTTTGATTGTTATTATTTATTAAAAATACGCCTTTTGGTTTTGACAATGGGAATTAATTTTAAATTAATTATTGCAACATATATGCTTTGAATTTGTTAAAATAGACTTAATTTTTGAATTTGGAATATCACAATTAGATTACGGTGAATTTTTTATATTTTTCTGAAAACATTAATTTTTTTATAAATAGTGAAAAACGTTGAGTTATTGTTTAGAACCGACTTTTTATTTAAATAATTATTTATTTTATTTAAATTTATTTTAGGTCAAAATATATACATAATATCTATATAAGTTCCATGTATTTCATTGGATTCATTTTATAATATGTTCAGATATAAAAAAAAATTTATTAAACTTTTTACCGTCTTTTTACCCAACTCCTAGGAGTGTTTGCAAATTTGTATAAAACATAATTTTACCGCCTCTGTGAAATTAATTTCAAAAATCAGAAACACATGGTTCATACCAGGAAGTAAAATGTGGTTTAATAAGATAAAAATAATTTTTCGTGAATAGTAACTTTTGGCTTTTATTTACCACGGTTAAAAGTAATAGGGTAATTAAAGGTAAAAATGATATTATTATTACCCTAACACATGTCCTAAATCTATTGGATAAATTTAATTTGACCAAAAACAAACATAGGAATGAAATATAATCCTATAGGTCCGCTAGGATTAGATTAGGATATTTATCATTTTTTTATTTTAAGAAGAGTTAAAAGTGATAAATTGAAGTTTTCATAACAATTTTTTTTAAAAAAGTGTTATACATAAGATAAATTCGACAATAAATATTATTTAGATATCAAAAAATCTTTCCAATATAATGGTATTTTATTTATAACTTTTAGACATTAAATAATTAAATGTATTTATGACACAATGATGATGTGGTAATTAACTTATTAATAAATTATTTAAATAAATGATATTATAAATAAGAAAATAAAAGAAATTTGAGACTTATGATGAATTAAAATAATTTTATAGGTTAATATGACACGTTAGGGTTAATTTAATCAATTTTGTTCGAAGTAATCCTGCTGTTTTGATTTTAACAAAAAACAAATACCAAATAGTGTCAAAATTGAAATAAAATAGTTTTTAATACAAATATTTTATTATTAATTGATATAACAGTCCTAAAATTCTAAAGATCGCCCAAAAGTCATATATAACAATATATATGACATTAATGACCTAATTGAGGTTCGATTGGCATTTTATTGTATGTTTATTAACCATATAATATAAAAATACAAAGAGACATGGTGAATGTCAAACTATTTAACTAAGAGTTAAATCTAAATTTAAGGTTAATATGGTGGCCTAAACATGTATGAAATCTATTGGTTAAGAGGTTTTAGACCCATCCCCACCTTATCCTCTAAATAAATCTTTTTTGGAACCATTATAAACTGAAAAGGATTTTATTTTAAAATAATATTTCATGCTTTTCCTAAAGTGACCATCACCTCTCTTATAAAAGGGTACTTCCCCTTCTCTTAATTTCACACTTCCAAAGCCTTTTGGCTCGGCCAACCCCTCCCCAAATATCCTCCCAACTTTCCTCCCTTCATACTAGAGGCCTAAGGTTTCCCATAAAGCCATCCTAAGGAGCCCTTTTTATCAAATCAAAAGGAGGAACCCGAAGAAGAGGTTAATATTTCATCACCTCTTTCAAGTTCTTTTCTTCTTCCACTTTCTCTGTCCATGTTGTTTCCATTCTAAAATAATAACTCCATTATCTTCTATATACTATGATGTTATTATAAAAATGATATAACCATATTAATTATTCTATCCATCCTATAAATAACAATGTCACCATACATGCATACGTATGGATTACTGTCTCCACGTCATAGTGTAGTTTGTTATTCAAACACTTCATTATTTGGAATGGTATAATGATGAGTTTAACTAATGTAAATAATAAATATAACATGTTAATTATTCTTTATATAAGATATACCGTCCAATTACAGACGATTTTTCCATCAATATAATGATATTTTCACTCGTGCGTAAGTACGGATTACCCTCTCCACGACGCGATGAGATTCATTTCCACATTCACCATTCAATGATAATTATAAAATATATATCATTAATATGTTTGTAATGTATGAAATTATAATTATACTGCATATATAAATATATATATATATATGTGTGTGTGTGTGTGTGTGTGTTTACATACATATATCTTATTCATTAAGTTCCGTTCAATACGATATGAAAAGGGAAACAACATTTATGCGGACGTACGTTCTACCGTCCCCAAAAACAGTGTTCTCCATTATATATATGCCTATTATAAATATTTATATTCTAAATATATATTATTTTTTATATTCTCTAAGTATTTAAATCCCAATATACATGATATAATCAAGAAAAACAAGTTAAAACACGTACGATAAAGAAATCGATTATTTCACGAAATGTTAATTTAACATGAAAATTATAATTAAATGGGTAGTATAAAGTCATAAATGAATCATGTATGATATCATAAATATATATATGGTTCTATAATAATTTAATAACATACTACGGTCTTTATAAAGGAGGTTGAATGTGACCTCGACTAAAGGAAAGTACAAGGTAAGGGGTTTCTGATGTCACTTTTAATTCCACGAGATTTCTATTGTTCACCACTTATTTATTGGATGTGGTGTATTTTTTTCTACCATTTGATATATATTATCATTATTCTCTTTATATTCATGATATTTTGTGATTCATTTGGTGGTTATTGGTTATTTTTCATATGACACGATTGATTACAATGAGGTAAGGGTTATTTCCTCAGTCTCATTATTATTCGAGATTGTTCATGTGCTAGTATTTTCTAGGACATACATATCATAGATATCCCTATTTTATAAAAATGCTTTCAAAAGGAATCCTTTAAGGTTTTATGGGAGGGTCAATTTAACTGGATAATCATTTTAAACGTTTTAATGATTTATCTTTCTAAGCCCTTTTAATTAATGTCCTTATTTTCACAACGATTTTAAGGATTTATTTATATGGACATGAATCTTTTGAAATTATAATTATTTTAAAAGGATTAAAAGTGGTATGGTACACTTTTATTCAAAAGTCCCTTTTAAATGACTACCATTATAAATTGTGAGAAATTTAAATGATTTCATGAAAAAGGGGTATTTCTCTCAAAGAATTTAACGGATCATTTTCATCTATGTCAACATCCTTTAATGGATTTTAAAATTGTTTGATGTTGATTTATTATGATAATAATATTCCATATTGTATTGAATTTTTTGTGATATCTTTGATTGTGGATGTGTTATTTTTATACCATTCATTATTTATAGATAATGTATTGAAATTTCATATTCTAGTTTTAATATGAATGTTTATGTTATATTTTAAAATTTTCTTTTGTTGAATGTATTGGACAAATATGTTCCAGGTTGGGGACCTGTAAATGTAAGCCCTATGGGTTGGGGTCCTATTAGAATAGACCCTCTAGGTTGGAGTCTGGTTATAGAGGCTCTCCGTGTTGGAGTCTGGTTACAGAGGCTCTCCGGGTTGCAGTCCGGTTACGGAGGATCTCCGGGATGGAGTCCAGTTACAGAGGCTCTCCGGGTTTGGGTCTGGTTACAGTTAGACCATAGGTTCTGGCATTATGCCTTAACACAGAAATTAATGTCAGGTACTATACATTCCCTCATTATGAAATTAGTGATTACATGTGATTATTTTACTAGTAGAATATCCATGTGTATGTTTATATAGTAACGTTGGATTTATATTTTCTTTAATATGTTCAAGTTTATGTTTAAAAAGGTTGTGGTTTCTATTTCACATTTTCCCTTAAATGCTTATAGCTTCCACAAAATTATTTACCCATACTGATCATCTGGGATCAACCCTTTCTTATGTTTTATTTTCCCAAGATCCCAAGAATTGTTTTATGTTTGAGATACAGGGTTAATCTAAGGGAACAATGGAATTATCAAAGGATTTTTTTGTGTGTTTTATGTTAGAAAGTGTCATGTAACGTTAATTTCTATAATCTATTTTCCAAGACTGCTAAAGTGGTCATTCTTTCGGGACGTGATACCTTGTAATCATGCCAATGTATTAAAATAGTGCACCAACTTTGGAAATCTAGGGTTTGGGTGTTACAGTTGGTATCAGAGGATTTTTAGCAATAACCTTGGAAAGTACATTTAGATAAACTCTGATTAGAGCATATTACCCTAAGATAGACTTTGAGGATTAATATAGAATAACTTCCTAAAATTTTTGTAATGTAGAGATTTTGTGAGTTTTCCAAGAAAATACATCCTTGTCTGGATACAAGTAGGTAGAGGAGGCTCTGGCACGGATGTACCCATGTGTAAAACCCGAAGACACTACTTTGAGCAAGACTCGAATGGGAATTGGTGCACGAAAACAGGTCGTCCTGCACTCTTGGTTATGACACTCCTGGGGGCCATTCTTAGCATAATTCTAATTTTATTTACAAATCATTAAGAAGGGTTTATGAGTATATATCTTCTCAAAGAAAATATTTTTATGATTATGGATTATATCCATAAACTATTCAATTTACATTAGGTATTTTAATGTTTCTAATTATTCATTGCAATTCATAAACTGACCTAATATATGCCATTGTATAGAAATGGCGCCCAGTATAAGGAATGTGAACTCCAGCAATACGTATGATCCAAAGAGTAAGAGGGATCATATCTTTCACGGTACTAATCTAACATTTAGAATAGAATTAGTATCTCATTTATTCTCCACATATGAATAAATAATATCATGTGTTAATAATATAAGTAAATAATTCTCTGACTAATATGGCTTTGAAGTGAAGCAAGAGAAGAAAAGAATGGAAGAGGGAAAAGAAGGATTTTCCCAAATGTGATAAATGTGGAAAGAAATACCTTGGTAAATACTTTAAGGGATTTGGAATTTTTTATAAGTGTAGAGAAAATGGACACCAAGTACATAAATTCTCATGTAAGAAAAAGGTTTCAAATGTAAAATTATTCATCTGCATGGTGTTGGGACACTAAATGAATCAATGTCCCAGTCATCAGAATATACCGCAAATGATGATATTGGATAATAATGAAGTTATGATACTACCTCAAATAAAGTGGAATGACTAGGGTTCTTATCTTTTTATTATAGATTTATTTCATTTGAGTGTTGTATCAGCAATATATTGGTTATATGAATTATGGAGATAAATAAGGATTGTACTGCAGTACTATTTTATTGTGGATTTGAGATTATATGGTTGTAAGAAAAGTTAATTAATAGTAATCTAAACTTTTTGTTAAATACATTGTTGAAGGTAAGGTAATCATTAATATTGTCCGGATAATGAGGTAGTGATTTTGGAAAAATAAATGGTTGATTTGGATAAACTATATTTGGTATTCTTGACTTCTATGGAACTGATTAATAGTTTTTTTTAATTTCATCATTGTTGGAATATTAAAAAATTTTGGATATAAGGAACATATCCTGTATTATATAAAGGAGAAGGGATCGTGAATGTAATCAATAAGGTTTGATAGTAATTCAGTGTGTTTCCATGTTTTAAAATAATACATGATGATGGTCTTCACATGTTATTACGTGTAAAAAAAGTTACTTCTATTGTGTTTAACTTCCTTATAAATTTTGGTCTGTGTGTTTGGATTGAAGTATTTTGGATAAGTACAAAGGTTGTAATGGATTAAGATTGAAATTGGATACTATTGTTAAGGTTATTTTTGTATTTTTATAAAAAGTACAACACACATACCATATCAAAATCCGTCACGTCAGATAGAGCACCCACAACCATAATGCGATTGGGATTTATCACCTACCACTGGAATATGTGATGTCCATAGTTTGTATAATATAGTTTTTTTAAAGGTTTTTATACCTGAATTATAAATTCATTATTTTTGGAACCCAATACGATTAGGATAAATAGACTATTTTTTGAAGACTTTTGGAGTGAAAGATGAGTTTGTGGTAGGAATTAATTGATGTATGAAACTCTACTTGTCAAGTGTATATATATATATAATTTTTTTCCTCTTATTATATGGGTAAATTAATTCTTAATCTTTAGTTAAGGGATCTTAAAACCAAAAATGTGTTATCCTAATAGCTTATGTTTCGTTGAACTGATGGTATTTTGAATCACCGTAGAATGATGGATTTGAGGCCCTCAATTTTAGACATTTTTTTGATTGATGAACTCAATCACTCTCTATAAATATTTAAGTCTTTCCTCCAATTATGTTCCTCTAATTTCCACCAATGTTCACCTAATCGAGACCATAATTTTGTGGTGACACTTTCATTTCCCTTTTCCGCTTATTAAGAGTAAATATTATTAACCCAATATCTGATGTGGGTTTTCCTTTAATGGTATTTTCTATTTTCAATCTTTTATTTTCGAAAAAACAATTTAAAATTGTGAGGAAGAAATTTATTGAAGGAGGGAAGAATATAACACACCAATATTTCATAGTATGTTATTTCTTCAAATTAATTCAACAATTTTCACTACACGCAACATCGAGTTCAAACACACCAAGACATACCAAACTAGCTGTTCAAAAGTAGTAATGAATAGTATAAACTTAATTTTAAACTTTATAGAATCCTTATAATTTTAGAATCCATATTATGAGTTTTTGGGACATAATGTAAGAACTAATTCATTTTTTTCAGATAAAAGAATTATTTTTCACAAAAATGCACTTTTACCACATTTTAATGGAAAACCCTTGTTAAATCTAATATTTAAACCTTTATATATTAAATTGGACAAAATAAACTTCTTCTTTAGAATCAGGACATATGAATTTAGTTTCAAAAAAATTTTGGTGTTTTTCTGATAACTTTCATATTTGGGCGAATAGTGAAAATTAGTATATTTTAACTGAAAACAAATTTTTTTAATCAAAATAATTTATAGTGTTAAATAATACATATTAATGGTTTGGTACAATAAATAGATTATATTTTTACCATTTAATTCAATTCCGGTCACTTAAGTAATTTCACATTGAAATTGGACATAAACAAATGTCAAACTTTTGATAGTTATTATTTCTTAAAAATACGCCATTTGTTTTTGACAACGGGAATTAATTTTAAATTAATAAATGTAACTTTTGTGTTTTTAATTTGGTAAAATAGAATACATTATTTAATTCAGAATATCAAAATTAGATTAGGGTAAAGTTTTTGCATTGTTCTGAAAACATTCAATTTTTGATGATTAGGGAAAAACACTGAGTTATTGTTTAAAACAGACTTTTATGTAAATATATTTTTTACTTTTTTTTCAAATTAGAAAAATAATTCCTATATATTTCCAATTTAATTCATTATATTCATTTGATAATAAGTTTATATATATATATAAATTTTGTTGGACTTTTTACCATCTTTTACCCTCCTCCTAGAAGCATATGAAAATTTGCATCAAACAAAATTTTACCGCTTTTGTGAATTGAATTAACAAATTAGAGAGACACAGTTGATATCAGTAAGTAAAATGTGGTTTAATAAGATAAAAATAATTTTTGTTGAATAGTAACTTTTGACCTTTACATACCACGGTTAAAAGTTAGTAGGGTAATTAAAAGTAAAAATGATATTATTATTGCCCTAAAATATGTACTAATTCTATTGGATAAGTGTAATTCGACCAAAAACAACATTTTCAATAAAATGTGATCCTTTAGGTCCACATGTATTAGATTTTTACATTTATTATTCATTAATTTAAGGAATAGTTAAAATTTTTAAATTCAAGTTTTCATAACTAAAACATTTTTAATATAAGGTTATACATATGATAAATTCTACTATAAATATTAATTAGAAATCTAAAATTATTTCCTGCATAATGGTATTTTATTCATAATATTAAGACATCATATAATTAAATTCATTTATGACACAATGATGATAGAATGATTACCTTATTAATAAAAGATTAAAATAATTGATATCATAAATACCCAAATAAATGTAATTAGAGACTTATGATGAATTATAATAATTATGTTGATTAATATGACATGTTAGGGTTGATTCAATCAATTTTTTTAAAATTAATCACACTGTTATGATTTTAACAAAAAACAAATACCAAATAGTTTCAAAATTGACAAAAAAATAGTTTTTTAAAAAGATATTATATTATTAATTGATATAATAGTCCCAAAATTATAAGGTTCGGCCAAAATACTTATATAATAATATATATTAAATTAATGATCCAATTGGGGTTTGATTGGCATTTTATAGTATGTTTATTAACCATATAATATAAAAATACAAAGAGACATTGTAAATGTCAAACTATTTAACTAAGAGTTAAATCTTGATGAAAATGTTAATATGGTGACCTAAACCTATTTAAAACAAATTGGTTGAGAGGTTTTAGACCCATCCCCATCTTATCCTCCAAATAAATCATTTTTGAGTATTATAAACCAAAAATTATTTTATTATAAAATAATATTTCAATCTTTTCCTAAAGTGGCCCCCACCTATCTTATAAAAGAGAACTTCCCCTTCTCTTAATTTCACACCTCCGAAGCCTTTTGGCTCGGCCACCCCTAGCTATATATCCTACCAACTTTACTTCCATAATACTATAGGGCTTCCATTTGTTAAAAATCCAACCTAAGGATCCCTTTTGATCAAATCAAAAGGAGGAACCCGAAGAAGAGATAAATATTTCATCACATGTTTGAAGTTCATTTCTTCTTCCACTTTCTCTTTACTTGATGTTTCCATTATAAACTAATAAATCCAGTATATTATTTATACTCTAATGTTATTATAAAAATGGTAAAACCATATTCATTATTCGATCCATCCTATAAATGATAAAGTCAACATACGTGTGTACATACGGATTACCACCTCCACGTCGTGGTGTAGTTTGTCATTCAAACACATCATTATTTGGATGGTTATAATAATGAGTATAACAGATGTAAATAATAAATATAACATGTTAATTATTCTGTATATATGATATACCATTCAAATACATATTATTTTTCCATCAATATAATGATATTGTCGCTTGTGTGTACGTATGGATTACCGTCTCCACGACGTGATGAGATTCGTTTCCACGCTCACCATTCAACGATGATTATAAAATATATATCATTAATAAGTATGTAATATATGACATAATAATGATACTGGAGATATAAATATATATATGTGTGTGTACGTACATATATCTTATTCACTTAGTTCCGTTCAATATGATATGAAAACGGAAACAACGTTTATGCGTATGTACTGTTTACCGTCTCCATAAATGGTGTTTTCAATTTCATATATATATATATATCTATCATACATATTTATATTCTAGATATATATGATGTTTTATATTCTGGAAGTATTTAAATCATGATCTATGTGATACAATCACGAAAAAGAAGTTAAAACACATAGGATAAATAAAGAGATTGTTACCCAAAAAGTTAATTTAACATTGAAATTATTATTAATTTTTAGTATAAAGTCTTAAATAAATCATGTATGATATCATAAATATTGATATGGGTTATTAATAATTTAATAACATACTACAGTCATCATACAGGAGGTTAAAATTACCCTTGACTAAAGGAAAGTACTATGTAAGGGGTTTCTTTTCTCACATTTAATTCCATGAGATTTCATTTGTTCACAACTTATTTATTCCATGTGGTGTATTGTGTACCACCATTTGATATATATTGTCATGATTCTCTTTATATTAATGCTATTATGTGATTCTTTTGGGGTTTATTGACTATTCATCATACGAATCGATTGATTAAAACAAGGTAAGGGTTATTTCCTCAATCTCATTATTATTCGAGATTGTTCATGTGTTAGTATTTTATAAGACATACTTATCATAGATACCCATATTTTATAAAAATGATTCCATAAAAATTCTTTTAAGGTTTAATGGGAGATACTATTTAACTAGATCATCATTTTAAATGTTTTAAGGATTTATCTTTCTAATCCCTTTTAATTAATTTCCATGTTTTCAAAATGATTTTATGGATTTATTTATATAGACATGAATGTTTTTAAATGATAATTATTTTAAAAAGTGTCAAATTGGTTTGGGACACATTGATTCAAAAATCCATTTTAAATTACTAACTTTATAAATTGTGATAATTTTAAATGATTTCAAGAAAATCGGGTATTTCTCTCAAAGCATTTTACTAATCATGTTCATCTATTTCAACATAAATTAATGGATTTTAAGCTTTTTTCATTTGATTTATTATGATACAAATATTATATATAGTACATAATTTTTTGTGATATGTTTGACTGTGGATGTGTTATTTTTATAAAATTCATGGTTAATGGATAAATTATTGACATTTTGTATGCTTGTTTTAATATGAATTTTTATGTTATATTTGAACCTTTTCTTATGGTGAATGTATTGGACTACTATGTTTTGAGTTGCGCACTGGTAAAAGTGAGCCCTTCGGGTTGGGGTCCGGTTACAACAGACCCTCTGGGTTACAGTCCGGTTATAGAGGATCTCCAGGTTGGAGTCCAGTTATAGAGGCTCTCCATGTTGGAGTCTGGTTACATAGGCTCTTTGGGATGGAGTCTGGTTACAGAGGCTCTTCGGGTTTGGGTCTGTTTACAATTAGCCCATTAGACCTGGCCTGATGGCTTGACACAAGAATTAATTTCTAGTACCATACATTCCCTCATTATGAAATTAGTTTCTACATGTGATTATTCTACTATTAGAATATCTATTTGAATGTTTATATAATAATGTTTTATTTATATTTCCCATTATATTTTATGCTTTATGTTTAAAAATGTTGTAGTTTCTATTACACATTTTTCCTTATAGTTTAATACCTTCCGCTAAATTATTTACCCTTACTGATCATCTGAGCTCACCACTTTCTTATATTTTATTCTCCCAAGATCCCAAGAAGTGTTTTATGATTGAGATGGAGGGTTAAGCTAAGGGAACAATGGAATTATCAAAGGATTTTTTTTATGTTGTATGTTATAATGTTTAATGTAACATTAATGTATGCAATCTATTTTCCAGGAATGCTAAACTAATCAGTCATTTGGGGCATGATTCCTTGTAATCATGCCAATGTATTAAAACAATACACCGACTCTAGGAATCTTGGGTCGGGGCGTTTCATTGTTGTAGAAGTCAAAACAAATATATCTTTCACATTTTGAGTTAAATCCAAATAGTCCTTGTTTAGAAAATTAAATGACGATTCCTTTAAAAATATTTTTCAAAAACAAAAAAAAATGGAAAAATATTTATTTCAAATAATTTTATATTTCTTAAAAACATTATTTAAAACATTGTTTTATAAAACATAGGAATGAAAGGAAAATTATTTTTAATCGAAGAGAGAAATAAAGTGAATTTTCTTATAAAAATGTAATTTTATCTCTTGAGTACATAAAGAGATGAAAATTAATGTAGCACATATAATTTCATTAAATTAGTATAGTAAAATAAATTTCATGATTTTTTTAGAGATATATCATGATATTTAATCTTTGAAATTATAAACATTAACAATCTTAATAAATGACGATATTTTATCATAAAACCCTTACCACTTTGGTAACACCGAATCGTAAACCCCATGGAAGAATAAAATTAAATAAAACATAAAATATCATGATAATAAATAAATTAATAATATTAATTTTTTTGGATTTATGTACACCTCAATGAGATGGTACGTTCACAACATAACATATTCCCCAAAGAATACAGAGTCATACAATAATCCCTTACCATAAGTTTTAACATTCTTCATACACATTAGAAGATCATTTATAATAAATATAAGTTTTTTATACATCTATTTTATGACCATAATCATATGTATAAAATTATATATTATTTACATATGACCTCTTATTACCAATTTTTTAAAAATTCCTTGTTTAAATCTCATTTTTTGTACCTACTATTTCATTTTTTTGTATGTTTTGGTTTTGTATTCTTGGTAATTTTACATTATCATCGTTAAGTTATCTTGATAATTTAAACCAATGTATAAAAATCATATTTATTAAATATATATTTATTTATATTAATCTCTAAAATTTAGATATATAAACTGATATACACAATTCATGGAGATGGTAAGGCATATATACTCATGAATGTTGTTTCCATTTTATCGATGGATGAAATAGAATAAAAGGAAAATATATATATACATTTCAGAATAATATTAATGTCGTATATATCACATATTTTCATTAAAACTATTCTTATTACATTTCATGTAATGTGTAAGTGAATAATGAATCACATCTCTTCACGAGGCGACAATATATTGTACACATGAGCGATATTATCATATTAACCCAGAATGTAAATTAAGAAGGTATATGTGATATAATAATTTTGGAAGTATTATAATATCATAAATATCATATAATTATTTTAAATCCATCATTATATACACCTATGGGGATTGGTGATGAAAAATGAATTATATTGGTTTATGAGCTAGTATTCTGCAACACAAATGATCGACTGGCCTATTTCCCATTGTATGGAAGATGATATGAATATAGGTTATTAATTTGACAAAATAAAATATAAGTATATGGTATATCCTATAATTATTATATCACCATAGTTAGAGAAGATTTTATGGAGGTGGGATCATAAATAATATAAAAACGCATGTTTATTAACATCACATCTTCTTTAGAGAAACCCCTTAACATAATAAATAAATCCATATTTGGTGGGTTTAATAATAAAACTACGTTATCTAGTATTTTTTGTGGTAATTAAGGACTATATTTGGTAATATTTGTTTCATAATCCCATATTTTTTCAGGTACGTCCCTCTTTGAGTTTTTTGTTAAACATCTTTTATTGGGTCTTCCTTTTTCTTTAAACCAAAGTGATTGAGTCTTTTTCGGAGATGGATATATATTATTGGGGTAAATGACCTAAATTTCAAAGATTTATTTTTAATTAAAATAATATTTTATGGGTTTAAAGATGTTAAATTGTCTTTCAAGTATTTTACCTGAGTTATGATGGCATTCGAGGTGGTTTATGCACTTTCACATAAGCTAGGATGAAAATATTCAACAAAAAATTACTCGCATGTATATGTTACACAAAATGCAACTTAAACCAGAAATAGGTTTTTAACTAGTTCATTGTGTGAATTGTTTACTTGTGATGAACCTAATTCATGTCATCAACCTAATTCATGTCATTAATATGTTGATCTTTTCTTTCGCGATATAGGTTCCTTGATTTGAAAATATATGCCTTATTTTTTGTTGGCTATTCATACTGGAAGCATTGCTATATCATTGAATAAAGGTTTGTTGTTTAAACCTAACACTTTGGTCAATTTAATTTTAACATACATGAAATATATTATATTTTTTCTATGTATCATATAATCTAATTTACTTATTCATTTATTAATGGTAAATAATGAATTAGGACATTGGATGGATCCCTTTGTATTCAATTATTGATGTGACATAGCTTATGGATAACCATGGGGTGATAAAATTTTTGAATAATAAAAATAAGCATAAAATTTTAATGTTTATTTAGAATGGCTTGATGTTCAGTTAATTTATATATATAGTGTCACCAAGGATGGATTTGTTTATGGAAATGCTGGGCATGTTAATGGTTTAAGAGATACTTGATAAATGAAAGGGGTAATTAAAAGGTATATGGTAATTTCCAAAATTTAGCATTATGTATTATTTTGTGATATTTTTTATATTATGACATGTTTTTTAACTATTTTGATGCTTATATTGATCAGGCTCTGCACAATCCAATGATATAATGCTTATATTGAGCAGTATCTACCAAATACCATAATGTAGTTCTTATATTGAGTAGGCTCATCCCAATCCCATTCTGTAATTCTTATATTTTATAGGCTCTACCCTATCCCAATATGAAATTATTATATTGCGGGCTTATCCCCTATATTAGTGATTTTTCTGTGGATATAGGGTTATTGGTGGGTTTGGTTTTCCGACATTCATAGAGATATTATTGAATGGTGCAAAAGCATGTTCATTGTTATATGGTATTCATTGATTAATATTTATACATGTTTATCACTTATGGAATACAGTTATTATCAAACATGTAATATTTTGACAAGGTGATATCAACTTACCATGTTTTACTCAGACCCTATTTAGGCCTTTGTTTGGTACCAGTGATTTTATCATGGATTCCTGTTTAAATAATTTCAAGGGACCTTATTGATATGTGGTTGATTACTGATTTGGATGGTGTTTGAAGAGCATAATGGACTAGGGTTTCGGACTAGGGTATTTTTTGAGTTTATTCTTATCATCTAATTATTTTATTTTTATTTTTTTCATTTTGTCATTAAGAAATATATATTATTTTTAATACATTATTAATTATTATTAATTTATTTTTTCCTTCTTGTATTTCTCATTTTTATAAAATATGGTTTCTATTTTTCATTATTACATTGATAGTATTATTATTTCATCATTCTGTTGTGTTGTAACTATAAATTTGGCGGTATTTCTTCCCCACTACAAGTTGGACGACTTTAGAATTTGGGGAAGTGTGCTAGAGGTACCTTTACAAACCTATTTTTTCCATGGGGGAGAGTACTAGAACTTTGGTCATTACAATTTGGTCTCAATTAGGTAGGTGTTAGTTTATTTTTCCTTTCTGTTTTTGAAATTTAGAAAGGAGACAATGGTTTTTTAGGACATGATAATTAACATGTGCATCAGAGTAGAAGACCCATGTAAAGGATAAATTTTCATTTCAAGGGATGGTATTGTTGTTAATGATGTTCTCTTGTTATTGTTTGATGTTATTTCACTTTGGGTGATTCAGATATTATGTGATGTTATTTTTCATTACATTAATTCTCATGGTCTGATATGGATCAATATGAGTAATCAAGAATCTTCATATCCACATATGGATATATATTGAAATTCCTAGTTCATGATAGGGACATATTATTATATGTGTTATGTACTTTCCTTTATCATTTTTGATCAGAAATATCTATTCTATATGATAAATGAAATTAAAGAACAGATGTTCCATTATAAAACACCGGTAATCCATGATTAATGATACTAGGAACAATGGTCCTATAATTTTGTCAGCTTATGAGGTTGGCCTTATTGTTAAGGTAGTGCTCTATGTAATGTCTTTATCTTGTAGATAATATTCAAAATTTTATTCATCATGTTAATAGTTTGGGTGGTTGTAATTAGCTCACTCCTAATACATCTATAGCGACTTGACACCAGTAAGCTTGTAGCTAATGCCCACAACCATTACATTAGAATATATCTAGGATTGAAATCCTAAATGACTAACCGGTTTTGTATTCTTGGAGATATATAAACATACATGATTCACATATTATTGTATAAAAAATATTTACAATATAATTTTTTTTATGTTTGGAGAATAAATGTATTTCATATAGAATCTTCTTTCATATCTGTCATAGTAATCATCAGGGAATACTGAGGGAAAGATTACAATAATTGTGATATCAAATGCTTAGTAAGGGTATGATTATAGTAAAATATATGAATAAATAAAAATAAATAAATATGGAAATGTAAATAATTGGATTATATTCCATTTAATCAACAACTTGAGCATGATATAGATGGAATTAATGATAGTCAAATAATTCTATATAAATAATCACATGACTATAAAACATAACCACAGATATTCAAACTAATCGAATAATCACAAGGAATATCAATAACAAAATTCATAATGATTGAAATCATAACATTGTATATATAATGATTACCTTCAAGTATTCATGTCAATGCATTCATTCAAGGAATCATGCAATGAATGTATTACTGTCAAAGCTTCATGTCAAGAATCTAATAAATGGGTATGGAATCGACCAAAAACATGTCAAATTTGTCTCATGAAACCTACAGATTCAATAATTGGATATCTATATCAAGCCCCACACATCACATTCTATGTCTAATTAATTCCACATATGAATGAGGTGAAACATAATAAACATAAACATTCATATTAAAAACTAGAATATGAAATTTAAATACATTCCATAATAAATAAACATAATCATGGACCATCCTAAGTAAACTAAATGGCATAAAATTAAAACATCCCTAGTAAGTGATTATAAACCATTATTATAAATAATAATTTTGATATCATTACAAAATATACCCTCTTGATTAATTGAAAAGTATTTTATGTAATTGATGAATTGAAATTCAATAATATGATATTTAAAAACATTCTTGAGGAAAATATCCTTTTCAACATGAAAAAACATTTTGAATATCCATTTCATTTAAGACAACTTTTAAAAAAAATCCCATTAAAAATTTCATTGTAAACTTGCAAAGGAAGAATCAATGAAATGATGGTCATGTAATCTTATAACTCCATAAATGTCATAAAGAATATTAATTCAACACTATAAAAAGGTTATCAAAGTTCCATGTTTGGAATGAGACAATAATATTAATTTAAATGAAAACATTAAAAATTTAAATGGGTAAAATATCTTTCAATAAATCCTTTTTAAAAGTTTAGATAACACATTATAAAAAAATAGAACATGTGGTTTTTAAGATAACACATTTCCAACTGAATAGAGAAACAAAGACGGATTTTTGGAAACATTTTATCCATAATTATAAGTATAAAAGAATAGGAAAATGTTACTATTACATTAAAATAATATTAGATAAATATAGTATAATAAAATTAAAGTTCTTATTAAACAATGATCAAATTATTTTCATCAATTGAAATCCATGTGTAAGCAATCCTGAATAAAATGAGATTGGGAAGTAAACCATTATAAAGATCATAACGTTGATTTAAAAATAATCTAATGAACTAGTTATTCATTTAAACTATAAATAAACATAAAATATCTATAAATACAAAAATAGATATTCAAAATTCATTGCACACATAACATTATAATATTAATGACAACTAAGAAGTAATATAACTCTATGAAAAGAAATTAATTTATAAAATTCTTTACCACTTGGTAACTCTTAATTCAAATAGTATTTGATGAACTAATTAAAATTAAAACATAAAATTCAATGAAATATTAATTATTCATGATATTACATGTCATAGGGTTAGTATACACACCATATAAAAAACTATGTGTGTAACATTACAATATTCATCAATGAAATGAAATAGAATCCAAATCCATTACCTCGTGCTTTCCATTTGGTCATACTTTTTTTAACCTCATGCATAGTGATTTAGAAAATGTTTTTAACTTATACCATAACCATAATCACATTACAAATATAATATATTATTCTTTTAATACATCTTATCCCCATTTCATTAATAATTTGTCATTATTTTAATTGTTTCGTGTAATAACTGCATTGTTTTTTGTGTACGTTCTGACTTGTTATTTTTTTTACTCTTACATAGATCATGATTCAATCATTTAAATAATATGAAACATGATATAAATATAATATATTTTAAGTGTATATTAATATATTTTAATCAATAAAATCTTTTGATAGGAAATGAAATATATAGCTCATAGAGATAGTAGGTCATCCGTACACATGAACATAATATCTACTTTCTTATTGTATTGAATTAATGAAAATTAAATTATATATATATATATATTAATTACATTATAATTTTTATACCATTAATATAACCTGTTATTATTAAAACCATCATTAATACATTCCAAATAAAGCATTAATGAATCACATCACTTCGTGTGGCGTTAGTCAACCGTACACAAGAGCAACGATATCATATACCCACAAAATATAAATAATGAAGTTATGTGTGATTTAATAATTAAAGAATCAAAATAACATCATAAATATAATATATATCATCTATATACTATAAATCCACTATTACTCCCAACCTTGATTGTTTGTAATGGAAAAATCAGGGACATTGGTTCACAAGGCAATTGTCCACCGTAAAAATGAACGATGGTTTTGAAACCCATTTGATATAATTGTGTGAATTTGTAGTTCATATCCTTAAAATAAAAAAACATAACATTATTTATGATACATATTTTATTATATATTCAAGGTATACAAATAATTCAAGGAGGTTTGGAAGGAGGTAAACTAAATACGCTTTTCAAAGAACATTGCCTATTCTTTGAGTATCCTCCTTAAATTTGAACTAAACCATTGAAATGATTTATTTATTCCAAATTAAGGAATCTAGGATGACTTTTGGGATGTTGGGAAGTGATTTTTTAAGGTATTTTTGGAACTAAATTTGTTTGATTGTTTGATGAATGGAGGAGATGAGGTGGCCTTTTATAGGTGCGGGAGAAGACACAGTTGCTATTTTTTGAAAGGTATTTAGTGATCTTAATTTTTTCAATTAAAATTACAAAAATAATATTTTATTCATGATAATATATGGTTTAATGTCATCATATTTCATAAAAATGGGTTTTGTGCATGTTTTCTATTATTTTTACTCCTCATTTTCTAAGTTAAACCAATAAGTAAACTCGTTTTTATCTAAATAATTGTGAGTGACTTTGGAATTTTTCACTTATAATTATGATAAAAAATTATATTAATCTTATTAAATATTATAAATTATTATAATTTCAAATATGGAATCCATTTATCCAAATTCAGTATAAACATATGGAAAACTCTACTTGAAATTAATCCTATATATGGAATGATAAAGAGAGTTTTTAAAGTGAAAATATTTAAAATGTTACTAAGTTTTTGTATCTAAATTAAATTTAAAATAATCCTTATTATTTAAATTTGATTAATATATGTATAATTTATCTAATTTTATTTTAAATAAATAATATATAATTTAACATTATAAATTATTTCGATGAAAATTTTGTTTTCAATTAAGATTCAGTGTTTTACACTATTCAACAAAAATCGAAACATCCTAGAAAATAATAACTCTAAGATAATTTTGATATTACTCATTAAAAAATCAATTTTATTTTTTCAAATAAAATTTATTAATGTTTCAAAATTTATTTTTAAAATATTTACGTCCTAAAAAGGATGCAAAACAGACTTTAGAAAAAAACATTTTTTTATGTGTAAAATTTGATAAACTCTTATCTTATTCATGTCAAATATATCAGATGAATGTCTAAAATATTTATTTAACATTGAAAATTTAATTTCATTATAATAATATGATAATATTAATTAGTTTTATTTATTATGATAAAACACTTTTGTCACATAAAAATATAATTTTATAAAAAAATTTCAATCATATTAAATTGGTTTTTTATTAATTAATAATTAATTGGTGTATAATAAATTCAACCTCATATTTTTATATGTTAGTTAAAAAATTTCAAAAAAATATTTTCCATTCTATGAAATTATTTATATATTTAATAAAAATATTAAAATAATTCAACAAAATTTGTTCTTGTGCGTAATGCTAGCCTTCAAATAAAGTCATTGTTGCGTGTTTTATAATAAAAAATTAGTGCTTCATGCATTTCAATCTATTGAATGTATTTAATTTATTTAATATAGTAAATATATCATAAATTATCCAGGTTTTATATTCCATTTTATTATTTGTGTTTTATGTCATACATTATAATGAAAATGATGTCCATATTTTAAAATTGTGTGGTTTTTCATTTTCCCACCTTAAATAAAATACATCCTAGAAATTTAAAGATGATCATGGTAATCCAAGGATTGAAATTGAGATATAATTTTTTTCAAAACACAAAAAATAAAAGTTATAATAAAATATAAACATAATAAGATATTAAAGGGAGTGAAAAGGTTGTCATGAATAATCATAGGACTATGTTTCCGAGTAGAAGAACAAAGGTGCGAAATGAAAGCATATAAATGTTAGAGAAAACTAACACACAAATACTGATAGAGATTGATATATGTCATTATTCATAAAAAATAGAATTATGAATGTAAATTTAAGGGTCTCCAAACAATAAATCAATTATAATTTAACATCCTTCTAATTCATCGGGTATGAATTTTTTATGATGCAAAATTTTCAACATCCTTTTCTGAATGATGAGGAAATATTTTACTTCTTGAGAATGTAAGAAAATATACTAACTTGATAATTTTCTATTTCATTAAAAAAAATTCATCTTATGGTTGGGATTTAATCAATTACATGATGAAATGAATATCCATAAATGAATATTTTATTCTCGATGAACTAAAATTTTCTTTTAACAAACAATAAAATCCCAAAAAAAGTGAATTGTTTCTCCATTTCCCTCTAACTATTTCCTAAAATAAATATAGTTTTCAGAAGTTATCTAATATAATAAATTAACATCAAAAATCTTATCCAAATTGCAACACATTAAAATTAATAAATGGTTAACCTTTTGAACCTTCCAATAGAGTAAAATCAATATATTTTGAAGGAAGGATTTTGAATTTCCAAAAATAACTCATGAATAATAATTTCCAAGGTAGTCAGTACTATGAAACATTCATAATTCATGTCAATCGTATCTTTATCCCAACATAATTATCTCAAAATTAGGAACGTATTAAGGGTTATGTTTCAAAAAATAATTTTTTCCCCATTAATTTTAACTTTCCATAAAATCATTTTCTTCGTCAACACTACCATTCAACAAATGATTTCAAATCATTAATATAAATTATTAATGTACAATAATAAAAGATTATTTTATTACTAAAACCTGAATATCAATAACTAATATAATTTTCTAACACACTTATTGAATCTAAAAACCCAAAAAAAATTCATTTCAATTCATTAGTAGTAATAAAACTAAACTTGACATTGATCCCTCAGCTTTATATATGATATATTTCCTTGTCTATTTGGGAATTCATTTTCGTAGTTCCCCATGTCATTATAGTCTAACTATTTAGAATTGGAAAATTATTTCTTTTCCATGAAATCTTGATCAGGGTGGCCTTTTTCTCTACACATTAAGAAAAATCCATACCAATTTAGGAATGTACCCTGATGTTTCATTCCACAAGTATCACGTGTTGGAAAATCATTCTCTCCTTTCTTCCCTTCATCTTCCTTTTTCTCTATTATACTCTTCTATCATACTTCCCTTATAAGAAATTAGAATTTGAGAATTATTTCATTGACTAAATAGATCATGATACTATGTCCTTGTATGATAAGATGATTTGGGAAACTAGTTCCCTTGGTGTAATTTTTTTATGATAAAAAATGAAATTGTTAGCATTTCTCTTTAGATTATGTAAGTAGTCTATATCATGAATTTCATTGTAATACCATGACCTACTTCCTGCTATAGCTGGTTCCTTGAGCTGGTGTGGTACATGTACTCATTAGAGCCTCCACATATGCTAGAGGAAACTAACTAGTAGAAAGTGTATGAGATAATATGTGGGATACTTTCAGAGTATGCCACAATATAAAAATATGAAACATAAATAAGAAACACAATGGATATTCATGCATTACCACCATGTTGTCCCAAAATTTGGTACATGATTGGAAAACAATATTATGCCATTCGATGTTATACACTTCAAACTGGAGAAGTAAACCCAAAATAAAGGTAAACATAAGAATCTATAAAATAGGTCCCTACACCAAGTCTGGTCCCATCCTCTATGAACATCCCAAGACTAATTCAACCATCTATAATAGGTCC
Organism: Viscum album; assembly: GCA_963277665.1. NCBI lineage: Eukaryota > Viridiplantae > Streptophyta > Magnoliopsida > Santalales > Viscaceae > Viscum > Viscum album. The sequence goes on along the minus strand of OY728166.1, from coordinate 1,174,535,672 downwards.
CTTCCCCATTTCATGACCTGCAACCATGAAGTCTTCTTCTGTACATAATGGTTCCCAAGAGGGGAATGAGAACAAATAAGTAGGCCACCACAAACAATGTCGAAAAAATATATAGTCTATACTAGTGTTTGAAAAAGTACATAAAATACTGAAACAAAAAAATTAAATGGGTCACATCATTTATCATTTAATAGTTCTATTATATTTATACCATAATCCATGTTTTACCCAGTTTTCATAAATTTTGTTGTGGCTCTTTCATGTCAATAGATCCATATGAAACAAGGGTTGCAGGTTAGAAAACAAGGACCCGCTGTCCATTAATATGATAGAGACTCAGAATTCCATGTCTGATTATCCCAACCACACTACATAATACCAAGTCCATACCCACAGGTTCAAGAGAATCATAAAATTATAAAAATAACTACAGTTTACTAGGGCACTGAAGTGTCAATTAGGATAGCCCATGGGAGTGAAGCATCAATCAAAAATCTGACAACAATATATCACAATCACATAGTTTTATCATATCCATTCATTTACACATCATCAACTATTTTAATCTTCATGTTAATACCCAAAATACTATATTGTTATGTTACAAAGTGAATTACATTTACCAATTGTTAAATATTAAAAGATCCACAATTTATCATTAAACATACCAACCATTTATGTTCAAGGGAGTGGTTCATGTCATGGGTGTCCATAGGCTCGGTCTGCAAATCCTCATCATTTCCCATGGAAATCATGTAGGTTTCAAATCATTATTCAAACAATCCAATTTCCACTTCCATATAAGGAATGAAATAGGATAGAAATTTTATACCACCACACAACTACATGCACATTCAAATAGGGTATCAAGGCTATGGGATACAACATGTAGACCACCTAACCCGAGTTCATAGATGATTGTTCTCTTAAACCTGTATTTTGATTGAAGATCAAAACACCTTCAAATACACAGCATAAAATCTACTAGAAAAGTGAGTATTTGTAGATTTATAAGGATTTGAAAGACTATATAATACCTATTACATAAAATAGAATAAATATGAGTGTTATATTAATAGAGATCCTTGATTAATATCGAAACATACTCCAAACTACTCAAAAAAGAGGGAGATTCATCCTTGGAAATATTGGTAGTATTTAGTTCATTTTCAAAGATGGTGTAGGGTAAAAGTGGTATAAATTAATTTGAGGATTCGAAAATTATTAGGGTGGTAATGGGAAATTTCCCTCGGTTTAATGATGTTCATGGTTCAGCCACATGGTTTCCCATGTTTTGTTCCAATAGTGTGTCGCCCTCTTTATGAATGGGGTTTGGCTTGCACATTATCCAGGGAGCTTGTATGATTTAACTGGCCATTAAGATAATATGAGGGATGGATATGTCCAAGAATGTATAATTTGGTCCCCCGCCCTGCATAGTTTTATAAACTATACACCATACCATTCTAGGGCCCATGGTTCTGGCACAGAGCTATCAGTAACCATCCACCAATGATGAGACCTACCTTTGAATGCCTCTTTTCTTCCCTTTAATTCCCTAAATCCCTGAGACACACCCGAGAATAATTATATTCCCATGTAATTTTTTAGTTACCAACTCAAAGGAAGTTAAACTAATATATAAAAGTAATTTAACTGACTAGAATTTTGGAATCTTATAACCTCCCCAAATTATAACATCTCATACCTAATTTTCACTCGCAAGCATCATTGAGCTTTCAAAATTAAGAGGTCGGGGAAATTTGACCACATATATGTCTCCCACTCCCATGTTTCCTCTGAGATGTTAACATTCTACTAAAAAACTCAACCCAATGGTATGGTCTTTCCCTGAAATATTTTATCACTATCTTCCACAATAAGAACCAGATGCTCCTAAAATGAGGAATCAACCTCAAGATCTATACCATCAACATTGACCACATGAGAATGCTTATTGAGATACTTCCAATGTTGTGACACATATAAAAATATTTAATGCCAATGTTCCCTTATATATGATCCAATTGGCATGCCTCCAGTCTGAGCCTCTCCACAATCTCAAAAGTCCCCCATAAATATTTCTTCCAACATACCCTATCTCCAAATCTAATAGTGACCCATCCTTAGAGACACCTAACAAAAAAAGATCATCCACTAAAAACTCAATAGGTTAGTGATGTTGATTAGAATAACACTTTTTTCTACACATATGTTACACCCCAAGCTTCCACGGTACCCTTCTCTTTGAATAATACTATAGCTTGTGTTGTACGCAACTTCTAGTTCTAACACACCACAACCAATCAATCTTGCCGTTATGAATACTAATACAATGTTTTTGAAATTTTATAAATTTTATGATTCCAAATGAACTTCATTTTTGGATTTTGAAAGTCCAACTTCGCTGAGGGTGAATTTTTGGTATTTATCTGAATACATTCAATTTTTGATGAATAGTGAAAACACTAAGTTATAGTTTAAAACTGAATTTTTATGAAAATAATTATTATTTTTAATTAAATTTATTTTAGGTAAATATATATACATAGTACTTATATAAGGTCAATTTCATTCATTGGAGTCAGTTTATAATAATTTTAGATATATAAAAAAATTATTGAACTTTTTACGGTCTTCTACCCACCTCCATGGAGTATTCGAAAATTTACATAAAACATAATTTTACCTCCTATGTGAGTTGAATTTCAAAAATCCAAGAGACACGGTTGATATCAGTAAGTAAAATTTCGTTCAATAAGATGAAAATAATTTTCGGTGATTAGTAATCTTTTACTTTTATTTATCATGGTTATAAGTAAATAGGGGAATTAAGGCTAAAAACGATATTATTATTACTCTAACACAAGTCCTAATTATATTGGATAAGTGTAATTAGACAAAAAACAACCTTAGGAATAAAATATGATCCTTTAGATCTACTTGGATTTGATTAGGACATTTATTATTATTTAATTCAAAGAAGAGTTATAAGTGTTAAATTCAAAGTTTAATAACTAAACAATTTTTAATATAGGGTTACACATAAGATAAATTCGACTATAAATATTAAATAGAAAGTTAACAATATTTAATACATAATGGTATTTTATTAATATTTTTTATAAGTTAAATAATATAATTTATTTATGACACAATGGTGATACAGTAATTAACTAATTAATGGAATAATAAAATAATTGATATTATAAATAACCAAATAAATGTAATTTGAGAATTTTTATGAATTAAAATAATATTTTAGGATAATATGACATTTTAGTGTTGGTTAGATGAATCTTTTTTGAAGTAATAATGCTGTTATGAATTTAGAGAAAAACAAATACCAAATAGTGTTAAAATTGACAAAAAAAGAGTTTTTAAAACAAATATTATATTATTAATTGATATTCCATTCCTAAAAATCTAAGGTTCAGCCAAAACACATATATAATGAATGGTGTATCATTAATTAACCACTTTGGGTTATCTTGGAAGTATATAGTATGTAAATTAACCATATAATATAAAAATACATAGATACATTGTAAATGTCAAACCATTTAACTAAGAGTTAAATCTAAAATATAAAATTGTAATAGTGACCCAAACATATATAAAACATATTTTTTGAGTGGTTTTGACCCATCCCAACCTAATACTATATATAATTTATTTTCTATCCATTAGAAACTGAAAATTATTTTATTATAAAATAATATTTCTATCTTTTCCTAAGGTTCCCCTCACCCCTCATATAAAAGGTCACTTTCTTCTTCAGTCTAATTCACAACCTAAAAGCCATTTGGATCAGCGAACCCTGGCCCAAGTACCCTCTCAACTGTCCTAAATTAATTCTAGAGGACTTACATTAGTTACAAAGCCAACCTATGGAGCCCTTTTGATCAAATCAAAAAGAAGAACGTAAAGAAGAGGTAAATATTTCATCACCTCTTTCAAATTCCATTCTTCTTCCACATCCTCTTTATTTGTTATTACCATTATAAAATAATAACACTATTATATAATATATAATTTGATGTTATTATAAATATGGTACAACCATATTCATTATTCTATCCATCATTTTAATGACATGTCACCATGTGTGCGTACGTATGAATTACTGTCTCCACGTCATGGTGTAATTGTTATTCAAAACATTATTATTTGGATGGGTATAATAATTATGTGTAATTTATGTAAGTAATAAATATAACCTGATAATGATTCTTTATATATGATATACCATCCAATTATATTTTATTTTAATATCAAAATAATGATATTGTCGCTCATGCGTTCGGACGGATTACTGTCTCTAAGAACGTGATAAGATTTATTCCCCATCATATCCATTCAAGAATAATATTAATTAGATGATTAAAAATAATTATTAAAGACTTAATAACATTATTAATATGAATTATATACATCCTATCCATAAAAAACATTACTTATATAACAAAATCATACAAATTAAATCGAATCAGTTAACACCCGAAACGACGATAATACTGAGATATTGTTAACAAAGCATTGTTAAAAGATCATATATGATATCATAATAATGTATATGATTCTTTTATAATTTAATAAAAACTATTTAACCATTATATAGAAGGTTATCCTACCCTCGACCAAGGAAAATTACAAGGTAATGGTTAATTCTACAATCTCTTCATTATCCAAGGATGTTTATACGTAATTAATTACTGGGACCTCTTTATCATCCACATCCATGTTTAGTAAAAATTTATTTTCAAATATTTATTAAAATTTCATAGACTATGGGTTCAAGTCATTTATACCCTTATCTTACTTTTAGAAGATGTTTATAAAGGAATCCTTCTGTCATTCTCCGAACAACGTCCTTTATAACCCTTTCGAAAAAATTAATTTAACAATGTCTTCTTTTTAACTTATATGATGGGTGAGCCTATTTTCTGTCATTATAACATTGTTGAAGATTCCATTACAATATTATAAGAATATTTCTAAAAATAAACTTTTTCTTAAATGATTTCAAAATAAGAAGATATATTTCTCTAAAAAATGTTTTGATATCATATATGTCTACTTCCTTTGATGGATTTTAAGATTATTTGAAGTTGATTTATTATGATACAAAACATCCATATTGTATTTATTGTTTTGTGATATGATTGACTATAGATGTGTTATTTTTAAACCATTGATGGTTTATAGATAAAGTATTGATATTTCTTATGCTAGTTTTAATACGAATGTTTATGTTATGTTTAATCCTTTTCATATGAGGAATGCATTGGACTTAGTAAGTGACGGGTGGAGCCCGCTATAGCCCATCGATGCATCAGTAGGTCACACGAGACAAACTATTGTCTTGTCACAAGGCCTTGAAAAAATATTATTTGTAGTCTTGGCACAAGGCCTTGAATCTGTGGTTATTAAAGTCTGGCATTATACATTCCATCATTATGAAAGTGGCTATTGATATTGCTTCTGATTATTCGACTAGTAGAATATCCATGTGAGTAAGTAAATGGAATTATTTTGAATTTATCATTGCTATATTATGCTGACGTTATTGTTTAAAAGGATTTTATTTTAGTTTTATACATTTACATAAATGGTTATGCTTATTGATGAAAGCTTCCAATATATTGTTATCTATACTAAGAATCTGATCTCACCCCTTTCTATGTTTTATTTTTCCTCGGAAGCGAAAATGTATATTATGACTGACCTATAGGGATTGTCTATGGGATCTCAGTGTTATCTATGGAAACAATGTTGTTGTAGTTTTCTATTTTTTGATGTAATGTAAACCTTACGAATGTATCTAGTACTTCCAAGGCTACTAAACTAATCGGTCTTTTGAGGCTTGATCTTTTGTGATCATGCCTATGACACGTAATAATGCACTGACTATGGGCTTCTAGGGTCGGGGTGTTATAGTTGGTATTAGAAGAAGATTAGTACAAACCACAGAATCTATATTTAGAAAAACTCTGAGTAGAGAACATTACCCTAAGATAGAATTTGAGGATTTTTATGAAAGAACTTCCTAGAATTTTGGTATTGTAGAGATTTTGTGAGTTTTATAATAAATACATCCCTGTCTAGATATGAGCAGGTAGAGCCAACTTTGGCACATATGTACCTAGTGGTAAAAGCCAAAAACACTACTTTGTGTAAGACTCGAACGGTAACTAGTTCACGACAATGGGCATTGCTGCACTCATGGTTATGACACTCCCGGGGGGATATTCTTAGGATAATTATCTTTTTCTTTACAAAGAAATATGAAGGGTTTATGAGTATATACTTTCTCAAAGAAATTTTTTTAATGATTATGGATAATATCCATAAACTATTCAATTTAAGTTAAGAGTTTTACATGTTTAGATTTATGTGTTGTGATTCATAAACTGATCTAGTTTATGCCATTGTTTAGAAATGGTGCCTAGTGGAAGTAATGGAAAGTGTATAAATGCACAAACTCAATGTAGGGATTTCCCTCCTACTCAATATAATTATTGTGGAGCTGGTGATGCAGCTATTGCTGATTAGCTAATCACCATACTGGGACAACTCACCTAGGTTATGAATAGTAATCTTACCCGTATAGAGCACCCTAATCCGCAGCGTTGAGGAGGAATGATAGATATCTTCATGAGGCAACAACTACCAACATTCAGTGGGGGTAAAAATCCACTAGTACCTGAGAAATAGATAAATTCTTTAGAGAAAATATTTCACACCTTGGGGAGTTGCGAAAGGGAAAAAGTTTTTATGGCAGTTTATGACCTCACTGGAGATGCTGATCAATGGTGCTCATTGATTCAAAACACAAATGTAGATTTGGAGGTATAAAATATGTAATAGAGGGATTTTGAAGAAATTTTCATAGAAAAATACTTTCCTCATGACCATTGAGTGGATATGGAAAGACAATTTCTGAGTCTGAGGAAAAAAAGATAAGAATGTCACAAAGTATGAAGTTAACATTACAAGGATAGCGAGGAATGATGAATATTATATACGTAACCCATGAAGTAGGATTGATCATTTATTTGATGGGTTAAAACTATTTTCCCATAGAGCATTAGTCTCACAAATACTTCTCATCGTACGATGATATTGTCTCATGTGTTATCAAGAGAGAAAAATAATTCTCTAAGTCTTACGATAGTAATGTAAATCAAGAGAAGAATATATCTTCTGAACACATTGTAAATAGAAATAAGGGTACAAAGGGAAAATTTGAATATCCATCCTATAGTAAATTTGGGAAGAAACACCCCGGTACTAGCTTGAAGGGAAAGGTAGTTTGTTGCAAGTGTAGTGAAAAAGGCCACCAAGCTCTTGATTGCAAGAAGAAAGAGGTTGTCGATGTTGAATTCTACAAACGTAGAGAAAAGGGGAATTATTAGAATGAATTTCCAAAGCGTCAGGGGAACTTATCTCAAGAAAAGGAAAGGGATCAAGGCCAAGCTTATGCTATAACTACAACTGAGGTTGAAGCTCAGAAAGACGTAGTGGCAGGTAATTTAATGGTTTCCTCAATTTTAGAAAATGCTTTATTTGATTCTGGATCATCGTATTGTTTCATATCATCCCAGTTTTCTAGGAAAATTAGATATTTCTAATTTGATTTAACAAGGGATTTTTCAGTCAAAACTTGTAAGGGAAGTATCATTGCATCAATGTTTTTTGAATCTGTCCCCATTAGGGCATATAAATGTTCATTATCTATTAATATCATATTTATACCCATGATTGAATTTGATATAATATCCATTATAGATTTGATTTCAAACCATGATGCAATAATTTGTTATAAGATGAAGGAGGATACTATTTTTGATAACGATGATAAAGAACACCTTATCTTTAGAGCATAATCGTCACCGCCTAGTTATTACCTTGATCCACCCCCTGTAGCTCAACTAAATTAATTTATTCGGGAGGAAGAGAATGAAATAATTGTGGGCGAGGAAAAGAATTTTCAAATAGAGGATGTACCTATTGTGAAAGAATATGTTGATGTGTTTCCAAAATATTTACCAAGACATCCTCCAGAATGAGAAACGGAGTTATACGTTGATTTAATTCCTGGATCAATGCCTATATCGAAGACCCCTTATATAATGGACATTGTGGAATTAGTGGTACTAATTAAATAATAAGAGAAATTGAGTAATAAGGGATTTATTTTCCCAAGTGCTTCCCCATGGGGAGCCCTTTTCCTTTTTGTTAAGAAGAATGATGGATCTATGAGGTTGTGCATTGACTATATAGAGATAAGTGATATAAACCTAAAGAACATGTATCCCCTACCACGTATTGATGATTTATTTGACCAACATCATGGAGCTCAAAACTTTTCATAGATTGAACCTTGATCAAGATATCATCAGTTGTGTGTGAAGAAGGAAGACATTCGGAATACAGAATTTTGAACAGGGTACGAGCATTACGAGTTTACAGTAATTCCTTTTGGATTGTCTAATGCACCCTCTATATTCATGGATCTAATTAATTGAGTTTTCAAGTAATATCTTGATGACTTTTAAGTGGTATTTGTTGATCATATCTTGGTATACTCTAAAGGCTATAAAGATCATGAAAAAAACTTTCACATTATCCTGAAGACTCTTAGAAGTCATGAAATATATGGGATGTTTAGAAAGTGTCAATTCTGGCTTCAAGAGATTTATTTTCGTGGAAATATTGCCTTTGAGGATGGAATATATATTGATCCTTCTAAGACCAGGGCAATCCAAGAATGGCCAGCACCAACGAGTATAACCGAGGTACGCAGTTTTATTGATTTAGTAGGTTATTATAGGTGTTTCATCTATATTTCTTCCCAATTAGCTAACCCATTAATCAAGCTCAAACGTAATGGTGTTAAATTTTTTTGGACAAAAGAGTGTGAAGAATTTTTTTAATAACGGAAGAGAAGATTAGTCAATGCTCCTATATTGACTCTATCATCGGAGAATGATGGGTTTGTTATTTGTAGTGATTCTTCAAAGAAAGGAATTGGTTGTGTCCTTATGCAGAATGATAGGGTTATTGACTACGCATAACGATAGATAAAAATTCAATAGAAAACTATCCTACTCCTGATATTGAGTTGGAAATAGTAATATTTTCTTTGAAGATATGGAGACATTATCTCTATGGTAAAAACTATGAGATATATACCGGTAAAAAAAGTTGGAAGTATATTTTCTAACAGAAAGAACTCAACATGAGGAAAAAGAGATGGATTGAACTACTCAAGGATTATGATTACAAGATACACTACCACCTGGGGAAGGAAAATTAGGTGTCATATGCTTTAAGCAGAAAAGATCATGGATTTTTTAACAATATGAGAGTTGAAAGGGATTTTATTTTATTGGATATGGTAAATATTGATATGGGAATAACCATGGAAGGTGATACATCAATTCTTTTTCAAATGGTTTCCAGACCATCTGTACTAGAAAGGATAAAAAATTGTCAGGAAGATGATGAGAAATTTCAAAAGAAGAATAAATCTGTGAACGATGGGAGATTGATCGAATTCTTATATGAAGGTGGGATTTTGAAATATGGGAAGAGACTTTTTGTTCCTAAAATACCTGATTTGAAAATGGTATTTTTAGATGATTCTCATAGATCTAATTTCCTTATACACCCCTATAGCACCAAAATGAATAGAAATTTGAAGGAACATTTTTGGTGGGACAACAAGAAGAGAGAGATTGCTGATTTTGTGTCCCGATGTATGGTCTGTCAATAAGTGAAATATGGAGGGAAACATCCTAGAGGAGTCTTGCTATCTCTTCCCATACCTGACTGGAAATGGGATAATATTATGATGGACCTTGTCATGGGACAACGAAAGACTCCTAGAAGGAACTATGCAATAGGGTTCATTGTTGATATTCTTACCAAGTCAACACATTTTCTTGCTATAAGAGAATATTTACAACATCAACGATTAGCAATATTATATATTAATGAAGTTTTAAGACTTCATGTAGTACCAATGTCAATTGTTTCTGATTGTGATACCCATTTTACATCAACATTCTAGAAATTTCTTTAGAAATCCATGGATATTGAACTTCATTTGAGCACTGGCTACCACCCAAAAACTGATGGACAATCAGATTGGACAATTTAAACCTTAGAAGACATGTTGAGATCTTTCTCACCTAACATTCAAGGTATGTGGGGTCAAAATTTACCTCTGGTAGAATTTTCCTATAACAATATCTTCCATTCAAGTATTCATATGGAACCATATGAAGCATTATATGGAAAAAGATGTCACACACTAACTCATTGGGATGATATTGTTGAAAGAAAACTCGTAGGCACAGAACATGTTGAGGAAATGATGGAAAAGGTTAAGGTAATCCAAACCCACATCAAAAAAGCTCATAGTATGCAGATGAGCTATGCTGATTACCGAATGAAGGACTTGGAATTTCGGGTAGGAGATAATGTTTTCATGAAGGTATTTCCATGAAAGGGTGTTATACATTCTGGTAAGAAGGTTAAATTGAGTCCCAGGTACATCGGACTGTTCAAAATTCTAGAACAAATTGGGGTTGTAGCATACTGTTTGGAAATGTCGCCACGTCTCTCCAAAGTTCATGATGTATTCCACATATCACTATTGGGAAAATACATGTCTGGCCCAATGCATGTACTCACCTATGAGGAATTGGAACTGGAACCTGATCTGTCTTATTGCGAAGATCCTGTCAAGATTCTTGATACAAGAGAACAAGTGCAAAAAAATCAGACGGCTCGTCTGGTAAAATTTTTATAGAGAAACCATTAGATGGAAGAGGCCACGTGGGTACCCAAGGAACTTATGATAAAGAACCTCCAAAGCCTTTTAATGTAGTAATATTCCAGAAATTTCAAGGAAGAAATTATTTGAATGAGGGCATAATGTAACACCTCAAGCTTCCATGGAACACCTCTCTTTGAATAATATAATAGTGTGTGTTGTACGCAACTTCGTGTTTTAACACACCACAACCAATCACACAAGCCATTATGAATAGTAATACCAACTTTCTGAAATTTTATAATTTTTATCTTTCAAAATGGGCTTTATTTTTGGATTAAGAATATCAATATTAGCCTAGGGTGATTTTTTGGTATTTTTCTAAAAACATTAATTTTTTTTAGGAATAGTAAAAAACAGTGAGTTATAGTTTAAAACCAAATTTTTATTTAAATAATTATTTATATTATTTAAATTTATTATAGGTCAAAATACATACATAATACATATATAAGTTCAATGTAATTCATTGTAGTCAGCTAATAATAATCTTAGATATATAAAAATTTTATAGAACTTTTTACCGCCTTTTACCCACCTCCTAGGAGTATTTACAAATTTACATAAAACATAATTTTACCTCTTATGTGAGTTGAGTATTAAAAATCAGAGAGGCACGATTGATATTAGTAAGAAAAATGTGGTTCAATAAGATGAAAATATTTTTTGTTGAATAGTAACTTTTATGTTTTTTTACCATGGTTAAAAGTAAATAGGGTAATTAAGGGTAAAAATGATATTATTATAACCCTTGAACGTGTCATAATTCTATTATATAAGTGAAATTAGACCAAAAACGGCCTTACGAATAATATATGATCCTTTAGGTCCACATGGATTAGATTAGGACATTTATTCTTATTTAATTCAAAGAAGAGTTAAAAGTGTTAAATTAAAAGTTTAATAACTAAACCATTTTCAATATAGGTTTACACATAAGATAAATTAGACTATAAATATTCATTTTAAATATAAAGATATTTACTACATAATGGTATTTTCTTTATAATTTTTAGAAATTAAATAATTTAATTTATTTATGACACAATGATGGTGTTGTAATTAACTAATTAATGAAATATTAAAATAATTGATATTATAAATATCCAAATAAATGTAATTTGTTACTTTTTATGGATTCCACTAATTTTATATGTTAATATGGAATGTTAGGGTTGGTTTGATGAATTTCTGTCTATGTAATAATGTAGTTATGAATTTAGAAAAAACAAAATACAAAATAGTGTCAAAATTGACATAAAAGTGTTTTTAAAAACAAATATTATATTATTAATTGATATTATATTATTTAAAAATTATGGATCAGCCAAAAGACTTATATAATTATAGGTGAATAATTAATGAACCTCTAGGGTTTATCTTCTATGTATATAGTTACTTTATTAACCATAAAATATAAAAATACAAAGAGACGTGGTAAATGTCAAACTATTTAACTATAAGTTAAATCTAAAAGATAAAGTTAATATAGTGACTCAAACCTGTCTAAAACCAATTAGATGAGTGGTTCTAGACCCATACCATCATATACATTAACTAATTCATTTTGGAGCCTTTAGAAACCGAATATTATTTCATTATAAAATAATTTTTCTAGCTTTTCCTAAGGTTCCCCACACCTCTCTTATAAAAGGAAACTTCCCCCTTCTCTCACATTCACATATTCCAAGCCATTTTCCTCGGCAAAAACCAACCCAAATACCCTCTAAACATTCTTACCTTAATCCTAGAGGCCATCCTTTACTCATAAATCCATCTGAAGGATCCCTTTTTATCCAATCAAAAAGAATAAGTCGAAGAAGAGGTAAATATTTAATCACCTCTTTCATGTTACTTTCTTCTTCCACATCCTCATTCTTTGATATTTACATTTTAAAATAATATCTCTAGTATCTTCTATATACTGTGATATTATTATAAATATGGAACAACCATATTCACTATTCTATCCATCCTTTTAATGACATGTCATCATACATGTGTGCATACGACATACCGTCTCCACGTCGTGGTGTAATTGTTATTCAACACATTATTATTTAGATGGGTATAATAATGATGTTTAATTTTTTAAAATAATAAATATAACATGATAATAATTATGTATGTATGATATATCATCCAATTATATATTATTTTAATATCAAAAGAATGTTATTGTCGCTCGTGCGTACGTACGGATTACCATCTCCATGAATGCATTGAGATTCCTTCCCCATCCAATCCATTTAAGACTAATTTTCTGTATATTATTAAAAATAATGTTTAATGACTTAATATCACTCTTAATATGAATTAGATACTTCATATCCATAACAAACATTACTTATGTAACAAATCATACAAAGGAAAACGAATCAGTTAACACCCGAAACGACGATAATACTAAGATATTATTAACAAAGAAATGTTAAAAGATCATATATGATATCATATTAAAGTATATCATTCTTGTATGATTTATAACAATTATTTCACCATTATATCGGAGGTTAACCAACCCTCGACCAAGGAAAAGTACAAGTTAAGGGTTAATTCTACAATCTTTTCATTATCTAAGGCAATTTATACGTAATTATCAACTATGACCTCTTTATCATCCACATCCATGTTTCATAAAAATATATTTCAAAACATTATTACTATTTTATAGAATATGGGTTTAAGTCATTTATACCCTTGTTTGACTTTTATAAGATGTTGATAAATGAATAGTTCCATTGTTTTTCAAACAATGTCCCTTATAACCTTTTCGAAAAAATTAATGTATGAATATATTTTTATTAACTTATACAGTGGGTGTAGCTATTTCCTACTCTTATAACATTGTCAAATAATCCCTTACATGCTTATAAGAATATTTCCAAAATAAAAGTTTGCTTAAAATATTTAAAAATTGAAATATATATTTATCTAAAAAATGGTTTTGATTCCATCTAAGTCAATATCCTTTGATGGATATTAAGATTATTTGAAGTTTATTTATTATGATACAAAACTGCCATATTGTATTGAAGGTTTTGTGATATTTTTGACTATAGATGTGCTATTTTTACACCATTCATGGTTTATGGATAAAGTATTGAGATTTCCTATGGTAATTTTAATATGAATGTTTATGTTATTATTAATCCTTTTCATAGGAGGAATGCATTGAACTTGGTAAGTGATGTGTGGAGCCCACTATACCTCCATGATTCATCAGTAGGTCTCATGAGACAAACTACTATCTTCACACAAGGCCTTGACAAAATCATATTTATAGTCCTGGCACATGTCCTTGACTATGTGGTTATGAAAGTCTAGCATTATGCATTCCATCATTATGAAAGTGGTTATTGATATTACATGTGATTATTCGACTAGTATAATATCCATGTGAGTATGTAAATGGCATTATTTTGATTTTATCTTTACCATATTATGCTGAAGTTCATGTTTAAAAATATTTTGATTTAGTTTTATACGTTGCCGTAAATTTTTATTCTTATTTATGAAATCTTCTGCTATATTATTATCCTTACTGACCTTTTTATCTCGCCCTTTTCTATGTTTTATTTTTCCCAGGATGCGAAGAAGGATATTATGACTGACCTCCGGGATAGTCTATGGGATCTCAGTGTTGTCTATGGATACAACACTGTTGTAGTGTTCCATTTTATGATGTAATGTAAACATTATGGATGTATCTAGTACTTCCAAGGAGAATAAACAATCTTTCTTTCGATACTTGATATTTTGTGATCATTCTAATGATACCTAATAATGCACTGACTTTGGGCTTCTGTGGTAGGGGAGTTACATCTGATATGTATCCTTATGTTATTTAATAAACCTCTCCTACTCAAAAGGTCTCTTACACAAGGCTCTGTCCAAACAACTCTGATTCCATATCTTCCATCTGGTATAATGGGGAATGACATGGTCTATAATATATTTCCCCATATGGTTTGATCAGAATAGTATCCGGATAACTATTTCATTAGAAGAACTCCCTGAGCGCTAATTTATTTTTACATGTTCCACCAAAATCTATAACTCATGCTCTCAAAATATGCTATAACGCATTTATAATATGATATGATTGTTTGTCTGTCTACCAGCGGAAATCCATACTAAAAAACACATGGGTACCATGTTCCTTCAATAACCCTTTCTATATTCATGAACTAAAATGTGGTTCACAATATAAAACAATACCTCTAGGAACCCCATGAAAACATTCTATATCCTGAACATATAGGTCACCTTGTTGATCAATAGTAAATTTCTCCCTTATTGGTATGAAATTTCCCACTTTGGTTATCCAGTATATAACTACCGACATTGCATCATTCATCAGATTCATCCTCAGGAGACCCACCAAAAAATACACAGTGATGTAATCATACGTCTATTCTAGAATGGAAAATGACTCTATCATACCACTCAGTAACTGGTGCTCTACTATCACCTAGTGATAGATATAGCATCGCGGAACAAACCAAGAAACCACATTATTCAAACCTGGTGATCAATACTTTATACAATGATCACAATAGATTTTAGTTGAACCAAAATGCACTTCCTACTATTAGAAATGAAAGTAACACATCAACTCCTCCCACGTAGTGTTTGGCACAACCACATGACCATGAACATAAATTATAGCATCATCACTGATTTATCAGTCTACAGTTTTCTCCCCACCATCATGGATTTCCCTCAAGTACAGGATTTCTGGATCCTCAAACTTCTTATCTATTATCTGGATCATAAGTGTGGACGCAATTTCTAAGGATATGAGGTCATCTGTCCTAAGACCTCCTGAACTTCTATATGAATCACATTGAACAAGGACATCAACTTCCAATGATAATTACACTTATAAAAAAATGATTAGGTTCTTTTCCTCTTAGTTAATCTATAAAACTTATCCCTTCTCTGGGAATGTAGGATAACTCTAATAAAATAATTACATGTACTTGAACGAACTTCACTATTAGAGGTTCAAATATTATTTAGAAAATATATAATTCATCCTTTTTGTCACTATACACAATACATCTTTCACCCAGCATGACATTATACAAAACAACTAAATAATAAACCACCATGGCCAACTCAAGATCATGCATATGGTAATTTTACTCATCCGGCCTCAATTTTTGTGACCCATACACCACAACCCTAAAATTATTCATAAAAACTACCCCAAACCCAGTACCTAATACATCAAAATAGAGATTATAATCCTTACCCAGCACTGGTCAGATAAAAATTGGCATAATAGTCAAACTTTTTCACAACTCCTATAAGAAATACTCACATTCCCTTGAACATTTGAAAATTTTCACCCTTCTTGGTCAAGCCAGAATGTGGTTCTTATAAGTGAGATAATTCCTTGATGAACCATTAGTAATATCCCACCAGACCCATAAATAATCTGATTTTGAAAACATTTTTATGTTTCCCTGATGATACTACTTCTTTCACTTTTCTTGGGTCCACTAACACACCATACTTGGAGATGATGTGGCCCAAGAATTGTACACTTTTTATCAAGAAACTAACATTTGATATCTTGTTATATATATAATTCTCTATTATTCTACTCAATATGGTGTCATTATATTTGTCATGATAATCACGAGTTCGGAAGTACCCCAAAATTTGATACAAAAAAACAACCACAAAATAATCATGGTATGGGAGGAATATTTGATACATTAAGTCCATAAGAACACAAGGATCATTTTTCAACCCGAACAGTATCACAACTAACTCATACAAACCATAAATACTCTTGAAGGCTATCACTAGAATGGCAATGGGTCTCACCCTCAGTTGATATTAAACTAACCTCAATTAGATATTATATGACACAAAATAACACCTATGATGGTCAAAATATTTTCAATATGTGGATGAGGATACTAGTTTATAACATTAATCCTATTCATCTTCATGAAATTGATGCACTAGTACAACGATCCATCAACATTCTTGAAACAATGACTGGTGACACAAGGGTGACATACTGGGATGGATAAACACATTAATCTCCAATTCCTAAAACTGATTCTTGAGTTCTGAAAGTTAATTTGGTCCGATTCTGTAAGGAGGAATATTAAATGGGTCATCTCCATTAATTAACTCAATTGTGAACTCAATATCCCTCTCAGGAATAAACCTAGAGAAGTCTTCCAGAAACATTCCATTGAACAAATCCTCCATAATATGAAAGAACTCATGCTCTTCCCTCCCATCATCAATCACAATATAGGATAATTGAGCTTTGATATCTCTAAACCACTAATGAACGGGCCTAGAACAGCTAGGCTATATATCCTTTTCCCCACGTTTAACATATGTGTCACCATCATGGGGTGTAAACATTACTATTCGGTAGTAATAGTGAATATGGACTCATTATGGAACCAACCAATCCATCACCATGATCAAGTAAAATATCATATTGAGTGTAAATAAGTCCCAAATTAAATGGTAACCCCACACCTTTGGAGAAAACTCTTTTTATTATATGATATTGTCTACTAGTATCTCTAACAATGTATCAATCGAAATATCCCTACAAACATGTTCCACTGATAGACCTAAATAATTTAAGAACTAAATTGATATAAAAATTTTGAATCCCCTATAATAAATAAACCTCTATAAATAATTCATGATATTAGAATAACACCTTAAACATTTGATGGCACGCCCTCACTACTTCCATGTTGAGGCTAAACTACAAGAAGATGATTCACCCATATCCCTTAGGCTTGAGTCTGATACCCTTTTCTTGTACAACCATACTGATATGGATTCTCTTTCAATTAAGAAACACTTAATCCTCCTAGACTAGTATGGCCAGTATAACTCTAACTACCAGACTGATACATAGTACATTTCCCCCTTCTGGTGCTTTTTACTGAACATGATTCTCCACCGCTACTTATCTTTTATGGGTTCCATTATAACCTCTACATATAAACCATCCATCTGCATTCTCTCTATTCCACTGGTGGACATGGAAACTAACCTCACATGTGGCTTGGCCCACCACACTGATTGTAGCAGACTGAGCTACTCCCCTAGGAGATGGTCCCTCTTCCCTAACAACTCTATCTTCCACTACTCTGGTAAAAGATCCCACAATATTACATTCTAATATCTGAAGACATAATATTTTTTCAGCCAACTATAATGGTTTCCTTTCACTAGAAACTTTATGTTGGTTCCTTTCAAAAAATGGGATCCTAATTCATCACCTCAGTAAACCTCTTTAAACAGAATATATTCACATAGGACTTTGTCTTTCATCTAATCCCATCCTGAAAGTGAATACCCATAATTTTCTCATGTCTTACTAGCATCATAGAGAAATTTTATGGATCAATATAGTGGTCATCATAACACATAAAATTCATACATCCTAGATTCAAGCATATAGACACCTATGTCGTTATATTCATCAAGGTCTTAGGGTAATAGTGTTCTAGGAACATCTCATGAAAATCCATCCATTACATTCCATTCGTCTTCTCATATTTGGACTATATATCACACCAACCCTTCACTGGTACCTTCATCAAATAAGTAACCATCTTAAATAACATTTTTTGTGTTTGTTATCTAAGTGATCGATAATAATCCGGATGGACTCAATACAAAACTATGTTGTCATAGGTCCTCCCTGTCTATAAAATCTCGAAGGGTGTCTCAACTTCAACTCTCTTGTCATATCAAACATACTGAGTGTAGCCCACCCTGGGTCTCACTACATAAAATTTATAAACATGAGTGGAACACATGAAACTAATACTCCCCTTGTTACCTAGAACCAATGGGGTTTCCATCTCCACTACTAAAGAAGCATTATTGGTAATACCCTCTAATTTTTTGATTGGTAGAGGTCATTTGGGTGGAATCTCAATACAATCCAAAATACACATATAAAAACACCAGATATAAAATTCCATCATTTAAACAAAATAGGTCTCACTACAATCCATAAATATCCAACTCCATATACACAAGCCAAATATGCATATCCACTGACAAAACACTATTTCTCATCCACCCTTACCCTTTTCTATTCCATCAAGGCGTAAACCAACCCCCCAAATTTTTAATGTACATTATATACCATTTTAACAATTCCCACAACCTTCCTACCATTTTTTCTATAATTATAATACTTTATTTGAAATATTTTCTTTAAAAAATTTAAAAATATCAAGATTCTTATTAAATTTTGTTACCTGACGATAAACAAATTCCCATGTGTTCCTTGAATGATGAATTCCACATGTACCAATAATTTTCCTATACTTATTCATGCATGTATGAACTCATTCCATGAAGAGTCACATATTAAATATAAGAAATTAATAACATCACACTAAAAGTTCAACACTTGAGGTGAAATTACATACATCTATAATAAAAAATATCAAGAACATCAAACCCACCCTACGTACAAGGGTTTTCACGCATACCTAGGTTAGATACTATAATGAACAAGCTCATTTATAAGGCCCAAAAAATCCTAGTCGAATATCTATATTTCCCAAATAATGTATATATGAAAAAATAACTAATAAATGATACCATATTGAAATTCCCTGTTTCAGGTGCCACTATAACCAGTTCCTTGAGACAGTTTAGTATGTGACCTCCGGCGCACATTCCCATATTCCAAAGGCTTCCAATTAGTAGTGATGGTCTTAAAAAACATTTAGAGGTAATATACCACCTTTATCAGAGTAATACACAATAGAAAAACTAAAAAACTCAAATAATCACCATAATATATAATCAATCATTTCTATATCAACTTCCCATAGGTAGATACATGTCTAAAACCAGAAATAATTATTCCATGTCATTTCATATAGTAAAAATTTAAAATTTAAA
The DNA here is from genome assembly GCA_963277665.1 of Viscum album. NCBI lineage: Eukaryota > Viridiplantae > Streptophyta > Magnoliopsida > Santalales > Viscaceae > Viscum > Viscum album. The sequence goes on along the minus strand of OY728166.1, from coordinate 1,174,515,898 downwards.
CCAAACGTAATGAAAAACTATATAATCCCCATAATAGGTTCCGATAAAAAGTCGGGTCCCCTATTTCATGCACATAGGAATCCAAAATAAACTATCTAGTATACGGCCCTTTTCTTTGTCCGGACTTACAACCATGATGTCTTCTCAGGTAATAAATGCTTTCCTAAGTAGGGTGTGAGTACAACTCAGAAGGTCACAACCAACGATGTCTAAAAAATATATAGTTTAATAAATTGTATGCACTGGTATATTAAATAATTAAACAATAACATAAAAAAATGTTACATAATTTATCATCTAATAGTTAAATTACATTCATCCCTTATTACATGTTTTACAAATTTTTATCAAACCTACTTTGGAACATTCGGGTCATATGATACATGTGTAAAAAGGTTCATAGGGAAGAAAAAATAGAGCCTCCATCATTAAATCTGGATGAGGATCATCACTCCATGTCCGATCATCCCAACAAAAATATGGAAAGACACGTCAATACCCTTGTGTTTAGGAGAGGCAATAAATTTCTTGAATAACTACTATGCACAGAGGTGGATGAGCATTAGCCTAACCCACCCTTGAGAGTTGAGAATCATCCCAACATCCCACTACCATATATAAAAATCACATTGGCTCAACATAAATGACCATTTCATTATGTAAAATAATAATGTTGAATTATTTCCATTTTATCACATTTCCTTGTTTCTTAACCATCATTTTGTTCTCACATCCCTACATAATCCCATTTTACCATTTAAACATTACATTCATTTATTCCCCATTTCCATGTCTTTTATCCATGAGCCATGCCACATTACCCAATTATCATACCCATTCCATTACACGTCATAAATTACATAACTCTTTATGTTAATCACAAACATCCCCTCTTTCTGTTTTACCGGGTTAATTACATTTACCATTGGATTAATATCATAAACCCAAAAATTTATAATTTAACATAACATATTTCATGTTCATGGGAATGGTCCACCCCATTATTGTGCATAGACCCTATCAACTCTTCCTCATTGGTTCCCATGAAAATCATGAGGGTTTCAAATCGTCTTTCAAACAACCCAATTTCAATTTCCTAGAAAGGGAAGAAACTGGATATCAATTTTATACCACCACAAAACCACATACACATTCAAATAGGGAATTATGACTATGGGATATAACATGTTGACCACCTACATCGAGTTCATAGGTGAATCCTCTCTTAAACCGAGACCTTGACTTGAGATCATACCACCGTCAATGTCAAAACATATAATCTACTTGAAAAATGAATTTCTACAAATTTATGTGGAGGGAAATAATCATTCATTCCCTATTCTAGAAAATATAATAAAAAGTAGGGTGAGACTCACCTGGATCTTTAATTCACATCCAAACGTTCTCCAAACATCTTAAAAGTAAGGTAGATTCATCCTTGGGAATCTTACGAGTGTTTGGTTCATCACCAAGGATATTATAAGGTAAATGGCGGAGAAATTATTGTGAGGATCCATAAATATTGATGGGGAATGATAAATTCCCCCATGATTAATGACATTCCCTCTTTGGTTGCAGGGTTGAAAAAATTTTCCACCAATCGTATGCCACGCTTTTTTTGAAGGGGTATTATGTCATACGGTCTCCTGGGAGCCCACATGGTTTAACTAACTATACAGATTCTAGGTGGGATGGATCTAACCAATAATTCATGGGTTTTCCCCCCACCATGTAGGGTTTTTTGATCCACGCATCATCCCTCTCTAGGGAGCATAGTTAGCACTAAACATATCCCAGCTGTGTGATATGAACATGATGGCCTCTTTTACTAAATTCTATGATCTGGATCCCAAAGTCACCATAACTACTCCTTATATGCTAAGAAATTATTTTAGTAACCAAATTGAAGGTAATTAATCCAAAACATAAACAAAAATGTACCACACACAATGTACAGAGTCTTACACTAACCTTATAATGTTGGATTCATAAACATATATTTTTTCTAATCTCTTTGTCTAAAATATAAGAAATATCATTCCATATCTACTCATATCCTATAAGGAAAATATTTTCCATGAATATTTCCTTGAATAATTTTACTCAATTCTTGTTATTTTTTCATCATCCTTAGTTTTTTAATCAATGACCACCATTGATCTGCATATCTTAAGAGTCGATAAACTCCCATTATTTTTTTTATTTCACTACATCCCATAGTGTGAAATATATTATCTAAAAGACTTATACATTGTACACATAAAAATGGAATTATAGTATAATTAATAATAGAATTTTCTTTTGCATGAAGTGGTCTAATATTATTACACAACATAAATGATCATTAGGCTACTCTGTAAGGGAATATTTATTACACATAAAGTGGTTCAGTATCCTGAATATGGTTATAATTTTATTAGTTCAATCTACAGAACCAGCTTTATCCTCAATATATTTCCCTAGAGGGAAATACCGATATATATTACATTCATTTATATAATTTACATTTCATTTATTAGGTCCCATTTATAATCATTTTAATACACTATATTAGATCATAACATTATGGAACATAATGTATATTCCTAAAACCAGTAAAAAACATAACAAAGATAATATCATAATCATTAACATTCATTCTTTGGTAATATATTTTCTTCAACTCCTTCAAAAGGGGTTTTAAATAAAATATTAATTATACTATGAATGTCTAATAGGAGTGTTAAACTGGGATCATATTAAGACTTTTTATATTATACCATGTTATGCTCTAGTCAATCATGAAACCCCCTTTTCATAGTTATTACCCCTTGGTACAACTATTTGAAAACCATTTTCACATGTATTATACATTTAGGGATGTATTATAAGGGAAAAATATAATTTTTTTCTTTCTAAGAAATTATAATGTTCAACTATTCTTTTCCCCAAATTATTTCATATGTTTTTGTTCCCAAATATATTCTTTTCCAAAATTTAGTAAACCAGGTTTTATAATAAACATTATATGATACTAACATTATATACCTGACCCTACTAAGCCTACAGCCAGTGCCTAGACCAATTACATAATAGTAGATATAAGATTAAAATCACAAAGGATTGATTAGTTTCGTAGTCTTGGTAGAAAAACATACATCCGTGAATCCAAAAATATATTTGAATACACAAATAACAACATATTTTTTTTTCTTTTAGGATAATTAAATTATTCCGCCTAGAAAATCTTCTCATATCAATCATAGTAAAAATCATGGAATCTTTTGGAATGGATAAAAAAATAGTAATGAGCTAAAATTCAATGTAAGGGTAGCTGTACAATAAACGCTAAAAATAAATAATTCATAATTAGTATGGAAATGTAAATAAATAAAACACATTGCATTTAATCAATAACATGAGAATAATTTGGATGGAATAAATGATGGTAAAATAATTCCATATAAATTATCACGTGAACATGATACATAACCATGGATATTCTAAAAAATCGATTAATTGCAGAGAGTATAAATAAATGAATTCATAATGACAGAATTCATAATGATGGATATAAAACAAATACAATTGAGGATTCAATCTATCACGTCTAACACTTTACAAGAATTATTCCTCGAATCTATAACTATAATGGATTCATGCTAATAATATAATAAATGGGTACTTCATCATGAAAAACCATATCTAGTTTGTCTCATGAAGCATACCAATGCATTGAGGGGATCTCTATAATAGTACCCTCCCATCACTAGAAAATTAAAACTCATTACTTCAATGAATGTTTTGAAACATAATCAACATAAAAATCCATATTATAAACTATCTTATGAAATGTAAATACATTTTATAATAAATAAAATTAATCATAGACCATTCAGAGTAAATTTAATAGTATCAATCTAGTACATCCTCTATAAAAAGAATCATAAAGTATCACGAAAAATAATAATGTTGATATCATTACAACATATACACATTTAATTAGTAGGAAAGGGTTATTTTTATTTTTGAATATAAATTCCATATAATGACATATAAAAACAATCTTGATGAAAATATCCTTTTAATTTTGGAAAATATTTTTAAAATATTTTTCTTTTAAAAATTACCTTTAAAAAATGCTTCTTAAAAAATATCATTTTAAACCTGTAATGTGAACTTCAATAAAATGATGGTCATGTTGGTGGGTTAGTCCATGCATGTTGTAATGTATATTCCTTTTTCACGGTAAAAAGTTTAGAAAGGTGCATTTTTTGGAAAGAGATAAGAATTTTAATTTGAAAACATTATATAAAAATAAAAAAATGGGTAATATTTTATTTTAATAAATCATTTTTATAAGGTATATAAATAAATTATGAAAAAAATTGAAGACATTGTTCTATTAGAAAAAATATTCTAACCGAAGAGATAATAAAGTTGGATATTATTAAAACACATAATTAAAAAAATTATGTTCCAATTATTTGAAAAACTATACTGTTTGTTGAAAATAATAATTAATAGCTAAAGGATTAGATAAGGAAATGGTTTTCATAGAAATTATGTAATAATTATCTTCAATGGAAATCCAAATAATAATAATCCCGTGTAGAATGTGATTATGAAGTAAAAAATTGTAATGATCCAAACATTGATGTAAGAATCATCCAATGAATAATTATGTATATTAAATGTAAATCCATAGAAAATAAGATTAAATTCATTAATATATTTTACACAATTACTTACATATATAATCTTTTAATATTAACCATGACGAAGAAGTAATATACCCTAATGAAAAAATGAGTTATGAAATTCTTTACCCTTGGATAGCTATTAATTCATATCCCCAATAATGTGATAATTCAAATTGAAATAATAAATAACATGAAAAATTAATTATTCATGATATTACATGTCCAAAGGGACAATTATTACACCATATAAAAGAGACTATTTTCTTAACATTACAATATACCTCAATGTTTTGACACTTAATTTTTATCATCCATATTTGTTAGATCATGATTAAATCATTTACCAAATGTAAAAAAATAAATATGTTAATTTTTTTTTCAGTATATATGTATTTTTATTAAGACCTAATACTCAGTGATAGGAAATGAAATACATTGATCCTGTAAAGGCTAGGTTGTACATATGCTTCAAAATAGTTTCAATTTTTTATCATGTTGAAATAAAGAAAGTTAAATGAAATACATATATATATAATCATTTATTCATAATTTTTATGTCATATATATCACATGTATTTCATAAAACCATCCTTAATACATTATATGTAAAGAATTAATGAATCACATCATATCACAGGGTAGTTGTCCATCGTATAAATGGGCGACAATATCATATTCTAGGAAAATGAATAGAATAATATTTTATGTGATTTAATAATTCCAGTATCATAATAACATCATAAATATAATAAATTAAATATATAGGCAATAAATAAAACATTATTACCATCCTTGAAATATGGTAATGTAAAAATGAACGTCATTGGTTCGTGAGGCGTCAGTCCACCGTATAGACAAATGATGATTTTGTAACACATTGGATAGAATGGTGTGATGTTTTATATTATAAAATTAAAATAAATACATATAAATATATGGTATATACTAAGTATATTATATATTAATGGTATAATAATAATTAAAGGAGCTGGTAATGGAAGTGAAAAAAAAATTCTTTTAGAAGATAATTTCCCCTTCTTCATGTATCCTCCATCGGTTTACGTTAAAAACTTCACAGGGATGATTTCTACCCAAACAATTTATTTTAGAATGAGGGGTTGAATTTTAGAATTAATTTTTTTGGTATCGGAATAACAAAATAGATCTGACGGTGTGAATATGGGAGGAGAGGGGTGTCATTTTATAAGTGGGGGAGAGTACAAAGTTGTTATTTTTGGAAAAGTGTTGAGTTATCTGAATTTTTTTGTGACATTTTCTTCCAATAATAGTATATTATCAATAATTTATTGTATATGTTATGAATATGTCCATAACCTTTTTTTTAATATGTGTTGGGTCATTTTTACACCATATTTTCTATATTTAACAACTAAATAAACTCATTATTATTATAATCACTATAATTAACTTTAATGGTTTTCATTAATAATTTTGATCAAACATTTGGTTGAAATTATTATAAATTATAAATTAAAATTATGAAATATATTTAATCCATTTATGTGGAAAAAATTAATTTTAAATTTATCCCACCGACGGAAAGAGAAAGCATGGTTTTAAAGAGAAAATGTTCACAAATATTACTAAGTTATTATATCTAAATACAATATAAAAATGATTAAAATTGAATAAATTTGAATAATAGATGTACTATTGATATAATTTTATTTTAAAACTAAAAAAAATATAATTTAACATTATAAACTATTTAGACGAAATGTTAGTCTGTAATTTGAATTCCGTACTTTTAACTATTCAACACAAAATAAAACATCCCAGGAAAAAAGAAAAACATTAATGATAGATACTTTTTACATTATAAAATCAAAAGTAAATATTATTTTTTCAAATAATATTTATAAAAGTGATAAAATTATTTTTTAAAATAAATTTTTCTATTAAAATGCGGCAAAACAACCTTTAGAAAAACATAACTTTTATGCATAATATTGGATTTATTATTATCTTATTTCAATAAAATGTATCAGATGAATGTAAAATAAATTTTCTAATATATAATCTTTAAATTTCCATAATATAAAACACTAATATTAATTTATTTATTTTAATACCATAAAATTCACTTAGAATATAAAAATAGGGTTTTATAAAAATAATCATTTATATTCAATTCAATTTTGTATTCATTTATAATTAATTGGTATCTAATTAATTCATCTATATGTTATCATAATCAATTTAATCCTATTAATAACCTATAATTTAGCAACAATGAGATAATTTATATTTTAAATAATAAAATTAATAGTATTTTGTAAAACTCAGTATCTCTTGTAACGAAATCCATCAATGAAAATTTTTATTCCGTGCAATAAAAGATAAAATTTGTGTTGTATGACATGTAATATATAGAATGTATTGAATTAATATTAAATGATAAAAATATTTTAAATCCTTAGGATGCTACATTAATTTTTACAATTTTTTATTCATGTCATAAACACTATTGAATATGATGTTTAAATTTTGAAATTTTGAGGTGTCACGGAAAATAACCCAGAGCTTCTTATAGATCCTAAGGATCAGATATATTTTCATATTCATGAAATATTCTTGATGGTCCTATGATAAATTAAAAGGGATAATTTTCACAACATTTCTTTTATTTCTAAGTTAATGATAGAGTTTCATTTATTAAATCCATTTATGATCACTGTGGAGGTGGACCCCAAGGTGGGTGAGTTCTCGATTGAGTAAGTTCGGATAATATTTAAGAATACCAAGACACCCAAGGATCAGACGGTGAATATTAATACATATATGATTCTTTTACCAAGAAAATGTTTGTCTGAAATTAGGGATTATTTTGGGTAGTAAAAGGAGTTATGTTAGAAGGGATTTTGGAGATGTTCTTCTTTTACTTTTATCCATATATATTAATGGATGAGAAAGAATATTAGTTTGTTCATCTAAAAGAAGAAGAAATTTTATTAGTGGACTATACTAATCCTTTCACTATCCTAATGAACTTGTTTCCATCTTTTTAAACTGATGAGATCTGTAGGTCAATGAGTTTTCAGGGAATACATTCTTATGAGATCTGGTCATGGGTGAACATGGTTTGTCTAAGCGGTTTTTAAGATGTGATATGTTAGGCACACATCACACAAGGGAATATGAGAGAGGACATAAGTATAATCTGCTTTGGTTTGGTAAGTAGAACTATGATACCTTTTTCAAGGGGCATTTAGTTTCACTATGACTACCACGAACCAGGCTAGGTCGTCATCCGACCCGGTGCACGACCCAGTCCGCGACATGGCCCGAAGTGTGATCTTGATCCCCACGAGCTGACAACAGGTGCCAGGCACAAAGATGAGGTATTTGGGAATGATTTAGCCTAGAAAAGCTTGATAAAAAATCAACATAAACTAAGAAAATTAGCTAAAAACATGAAATTGAAAATAGAACAAGAATGGAATGTTAAACATACCTCCATGTGACCTCATGGGTCACCCCCAAAAACAAAAACAAGATTACTACAAGAGTGATCCAAAACATGAAAATAAAACGGAAAATATAAAGTAGGTGTAAGCACCGAGATGCTGAGTAAGAAAGCCAAAATACAACAATACACTATGCTACTACCTTTAATAAGAAATCAAAATCATGCTTGTTTGAAAAAAAGGCATTATAAAATATTGTTTTTCACTCTTCAAATTCAAATAACAAGATTGAATATCCATGAAAAACATTTCTCTTCACTTTTTAAAATAGGTTTTGAGTATGCATTAACATTTTTAAATTTATGGAGACCAATTTAGATTCAAATACGGTTTTCATAAAAGAGAGAACAAGCATGAAACAACTGAATTTATAATCGTATCACAAGCACCGTGGGAAGTCCCTAAGCAGCTAGTGTTAGTTGGGGAACTAGGATCTTTGTGTCTGGGTGGAACGTGGCTTAGAATACCATGGCCCTCAGTCATTAATATGTTTCGATAGTGTTGTAATTGTCAAACCAACAGTAAAACCAGGTCATGTCACCTCCGGAACACTATCCCATAAGTCCTAGTTCACCCACCTAGATACCCAGGTTTCCTATTGTCCTATGTTTCAAGTGGTGGTGAGTTTTCATAAAACTAACATACATGAACACATGTTTCTCTTTATTCAAAAACACACCCACCCTCTCACCACCGATCTCCCCCTTGGGCTCATCGCCCTTTTTCTATCTGTCACAAAAAATGCATAAGCCACTTTACTAGGAACATATCAGAAACCGTGCATAAACACTTACATCACATTTTTCTAACTAGGGGAATGTATCAAGTGGGGTTTTCCATTTTCACAAAACAACTCAAAGTAGAAAGTGGGCCTCATTACTTCACAAGGAGTATTCATTATTTTAGAACACAAGAGAGCATTTAATTTTTTTAAAAAAAAAATGTTAAAACCACACTTACAATGAAGTAATCATTTTTCGGAAATCAAATAATCTTTTAATCCTACGTTCATAGCAAAACCCATTTTTTAAGTCACATTGAAATCCCTTCAAAAGTCAAAAATGTCATTTCACTATCACAAAAAATTCAAACAAAAAAACCACACACCTTTTGGAAATACCCATTTCATGTTCAAATACACACATGACCACTTTTTAAAAACCATAAACATATATATAGTTCAAATTAATTTCATATAAAACCAACGAAATAATTCTAAAGAATCATCAAGAAAAATTGGAAACTCTAATTAAAGGTAAAGGCATAGAAAACCAAGCTCAAAACACGCAGTTTTTGAAAAGGGTAACCCGTCACCACTTCACCTACATGCATATAAATTTTCATGCATATGCATATACACAGGTCCTTACTACAGATGACTCGAACCCCCAGGGAAGGAACCACTCACTATACATATAATTTAATAAATGAATTAAACAATTAATCAATTTATAAAGCATTTTAAATATCACATCAATGGTTTATACAAACAATGCACTCAAAATATCCTTTCTAATACCAAGCGCACAATGATGCAACACCAAAAACATGATAAAACAGAATTTGCTGCCCTTGCGGGACATAATAAACCCACAACAATGTTTTTAAAACACTACGAATAGCTCAGCACTGGTTTTCACAAAATCAAAACATTCATATTAAATAAACACACTAATAATCACAAAGAAATCATATTAAACCTTGAGTGAAACAATATTTTCACCAGGAAAACTAATCAATGAGTATACTAAATTAAATAAATACGAAAATCAATTCATCAAACAACACATATATGTGGAAACACATACCTTCGGTATCGAAACATCACCAACGCGGTCCGCAGACTCCGCCAAATGAAAATCACACAATAAACAACCCAATTAATCCTTAAAAACAAGCAATCAGATCAATGACACCATAAATGAACCAAACGCCAAACAATAACTCAAACTGCATAATTTATATAAAAAATTACTCAACCACTCAACATGGCTTTTCAAAAAAAATTACACACATATTTCACCACATACTACAAACATATCAAAAGTACATCAAATCTAAAACATAACCAAATTCATATCATGCAAACCAACAAATAAATAGGATGAATTAATTAAACTCACAAAATAATTTATCAAATAATGATTACTCATGGAATCACCTACCTTGGTGTAGACCGATTTTGAAAAATGGTGTGAAACTCATGGATCATGCCAAACGAACCCAAATCAAACACATAAATAAACATAAATCCAACAATTGGACCAATTACACCATAAACAAACCAATCCCAAAACAAACCCTAGCCGCAAAATAACCCAAAATGGAAGAACAATCAAGTCAGAGGGTAACACACCAGCAGCGTGTGTGCGGTAGGTCATCCGGAGCTCCAAGGATATTGTCGGGCTTGCGAGGTGCTGGAAAAAAATAGAGGGAATTCCATTGGATGTTCGATCGAGCAAGGGGAGATGCACGTGAGGGTTTTGCTGCTTCAGTTGAGGACGATCGGGCGATGGTGTGGTTCGGTTGTAGCCAGTCTGATGAAGAGGAATGAAGGGGAGGGGATGGTCCACTCTGGAGGATGTCACGTCGTGCAGGGGGAGGCCGCGTTGGAGGAGGAAGGCCAGGGGAGGTTCCATCCATGCTAGAGGAGGTTGTGCCAGAGGAGGCCATGCTGGAGGAAGCCGCACCGAAGGAGGCCGCACTGGAGGAAGACAAGGGGAGGGGCTGTCCAGTGCGGGTAGGGTTAGGAGGGGGAGTAGCGATGTGTAAATCGGGGAAATGGGGGAGGCCTTGCGCGATGGGGTAAAGGGAAAATAAGAGAGAAACAAGAAGAAGAAAAAGAAAGGGAAAGAAATAAAATAATAAGAAAAAATAATAATAAAATAAGTCAAAATAAATTCATAAAAATCCATACCAATCTTATAAAATAATAATGATAGTAATAATAATAATATGTTAAAAAATTTATAATTATGACAAAACATTTAATATTAAAATCCTATGTGAAGTATTTAAGAAAATAATAATAATAATAATAATAATATTGTTATTATTGTTATTAAAAAAAATTATCATTGCGACCACAATTTAAAATCACAACCAAATTTAATATTAGTCGAAATAATAAGGATAATAATAACCTAATTGAAATATTAAATTAAACAATAATAATTCTAATGATAATACTAAAATAATAGAACCAGTCGTAAAATAATTTCATTAATTATTGAGTGTGGACTCCACGTGTAGATTCATACATGGTCGTGGCATAGTCGCGCGTCCATGTAATAATAAATTTATTCATAAAAAGTTCCCTTGTTAAGGTTGGGCGCTACACACAGTCGCAAGTACAGTGATGCACCCATATAAGATCTCAATTTCTTTTAAAATATAACCTGTTCAAGCAGCATCTCTAAAGTGAGACCCTAAAATAATTAAATTAAAATAAAATGTTGGTCGAGGTGTGACAATTCTCCCCACCATGACACTTTCTTCCCCTAGAAATTCCCAAAATACTAGGTCAACCATGACTTCCAAGCATGACCAAAAAGGCACTTAGAACAAATCCTCAATCACCCGAAGTCCTAGTATTCAAAACACCCATAACCTAAACTCCATAGATATCAAAATCAGAATCACCAAGAAAAATAAACAACAAGGAATTCACCTCACAACAAAATTACAACATGGAACACCCTGACCCCTATCTTAGGGATCATTGGGGCCACACGAGATATCCAAGAACACTCATAAGGCGGCCCATTACCCGAGCTACCCAATTACCATGGTCGAGGTCAGGTGAAGCGAAAGTAAGGGTTTCCCCACCAAGCACACTTTGAATACAATGTCTTCCACAAGATCGTCCTATGTTGGTATCCCCATCATATTAAGGTTATCGTCAAACATTGGTTCTTCAAACCAAAAAAACTCAAAACTCATACAACCTCAAACACTATCTTGACCCTCAATGTTCCCTATGTTTAACCATCATAAGAGTGGACATCGGCGAGACCTGCACAGGGTCTCCCCACCATTTTAAAATTTCCTAACACCATGAAACCCATGCGAGAATTTCCAGTTTTGATTTATCAATACTGAATGAACCCTTCTTCGCGAACCCACCAACACGGTCCAGCTTGCCCAGAAGATTCCTACACTAGAACAAACATTGCCACATGAGATGGCTTTGATAGCCGAATATCCTAACCAGGAGGCGAACCAGACAGGCACATGTCAATTCCACAAGGCATGTGCTTCTCTTAAATGTGTACGATTTCGATCCATAACCGACCGCAAGAATGTTCACAGAGCATGCCTACCGGCTTTATAAGGATACGTAATTTCCAAACCTCTTTTAAGGCCCAAGAGGAACTCTAACAAACTAATACTATGATAAGGATACAAAGCCTTCATACCCGTCATAACAAAAATGAATCCTATAGAGGGGATACCTCAATATGGAAATTTATGTTGTCCTCATCCGTCACTACGGACTTAAGTCATACCAAACTCGCACCACATCCGATGAGTTTTCTCTGCAGGAAAGCTTCACCCAGAGACCTATGGCTGGGGCCCTGATGTCTGAAGCATCTACTCCCTCACAGTCATAAGTTGACCACCTTTGACTGGAACTTCCTCCGCTGAAAAAAAACCTGCATACTTCTCCTCGTGTCCTAAGTGGCAACTCTGTCATCATACCAACTGAGAATTGTAGTGAATGACCGCGAGTCTCTGACTGACCACACTAGAGATAGGTGATTGAGCGATTTGTCCCACACGCAACGTGAACTGATGGAAGGAGAACTCCATAAAAATGTCACATTGGTTCTCACTCCTCATCGGATGAAGAACCTTCACTTACCATAGTATAAACAAGACCAAAACTTGTACAAGTTTTAAATTGACTATTCCACACTACCTCTGGGTAGCATGGAACTAGCTCATTAGAAAGATCAACACTCCTCCATCACATGTTGACTGGTCGAACACCTGTGAGATCTACCAATTTCCCCTCACCTTCACTTCCATAGGTATGACTGTGAGATGATGTTAGTCTTAATGATCATTCAAGATATCCTTATTCTGAATAAAAATGGAATGATCACCATTCACCGGTTTAGTCCGGCTCCTCTTAACATACTCAAGGCATCCTACACCTGCCCAACATTTGGAGTCCCTCAAAATTTAGAGACACACCCAACCTTCCCAAATAATTCAACGATATTAAACCGACCTCGACGCCTACAAGATGTAGACACAACCGATTAGAACCCAACTCCTCCACTACAAGAACTAAGTGACCTGCTGGAAACCCATGGGAAATTTCTAGTGGGGAATATCGCAAAAAAGGAACACAAAATAACCTTCCAAAAATCCATACACATCACATAAAAATCATCCATGTATGAGACGAAAAACTATTTTCTAATTTCAAAAAAACCATTCAAAAGCCCAAAAACCCCATTTTAGAGAAAACCCCACTTTTCAAGAAATAAGATGCATCTCTTATAATCAGTCACTCACCACTGATATTCCTAGATGCCTCGTATATTTGTATCTCCATACCACCCAGGCACTTATCCACATGATCCACAAACTTTCCATTAATCACTTCTACATTCACACGTGAGAACCCATAAGAATACCACTGGACAAAACAAGGTTCTTCCACTTTCAAATAAATACCATTTCCAATATTCCAAAAATAACTTTTTACAAAACCATTGCAAAAATTCAAGAAAAATTTTCAATGTACTTTCCATTTCCAAAATAACTCACTTCGACTTCAAATAACCCAAAACATTCTTTTATAAATCCATCTTTGACAAATAAATCACCGACTTCCAGAAAGAAAGTTCAAAAGAAACACCCTCCAAAAAGCATGTCAAACTCACACCCAAAAAAATAAAGTAAGAACCAACCCATGGTCCTATTTTTTAAATAAAACACTTGTGCGCCAACCCAAAACTGAAGCAAGACATCACAAACATTAAATCACCTAGGTAGAGGACTAGTGGTCATGTCTAACCCAGCTACATGGTTTAGCAGACCATGCCCTAGGCAAGCACCAACCACTAGGAGTGTCGAACTGTACTCTCAGGCATCACATGGGTCACTACTCCATGTGAGTCCCCTTGCAATACCGGTTTCCCCCATCAACACATCACAAAGCCAAAACTTAAATCCCAAACTACCCCTGGTTACTCGAGGATTGGTACGAGTAAGAGTTCATGAAGCTCTCCCCGAACCTACCACTCAAGTACCGAAAGTATTATCTCTGGCCTACCGGACACCCTTTGTAACAAGAAAAAACCGGCTCTGATACCATTTTGTCATGAACCAGGCCAGGTCATCATCGGACCCTGTGCCTGACCCGATCTACGACATGGCCCGAAGGGCGTTCCCGTTCCCCATGGGCTGGTAACTAATGTTAGGCACCAAAATGAGGCAGTTATGAATTATTTGGCCTTGAAAAGATAGATAAAATTTCGATAGCGACTACAAAAAGTAGCTAAAAAATCGCAATTTCAAATAAAACAAGAATGGAAAGTTAAACGACCTCAATGTGACCTCATGGGTCACCACCAAACACAGAAACAAGCTTACTGTAAGAGAGATCCAAAACGAGAACCTGAAACTGATAATATAAAGTAGGCGTATGCACGAAGATGATCAGTAGGAAAGCTAAAATTCAACAACGCCCTATGCCACTACCTTTAACAAGAAATCCAAATCATGCTTGTTAGAAAATAAGGCATAATAAAATAACGTTTCTCACTCTTCAAATTCAAATAACAAGTTTACATTTCCAAGAAAAAAATTTCTCCACCCTTTTCAAAATAGGTTTTGAGCATGCATTAACATTTCAAAATTTAAGGAGACCAATTTAGAATCAAATATGGTTTTCACAAAAGAGGGAACAATCCTGAAACAATTGAATTTAAAATTGTATCACAAGAAACATGGGAAGTCCCTAAGGAGCTAGTGATTTTTGGGGATATAGGATCTTCGTGTCTCAGTGAAACGTGGCTTATAAGACCATGACCCTCAGAAAACATGGCATAGAAGAACACAACCCTTAGAAAATGTGGCTTAGAAGACCACGACTATTAGAAAACGTAGCTTAGAATACCACGACCCTCAGTCATTCATATGTTTAGTTAGTGTGGCAATTGTATAACCTTTAGTGAAATCATGTCAAGTCACCTCCAGAACACTAGACCACAAGTCCAAGTTCACCCACCTAGACACCCAGGATTCCAATTGTGCTCTGTTTCAATTGGTGGTGAGTTTTCATAAAACTAACATACATGAACATGCCTTTCACTTTATTCAAAAACACACCCACCCTCTCACCACCGATCTCCCCCTTTGGATGCATCCCCCCTTTTCTATCTATCACAAAAAAATGCACAATCCTCTTTACTAGGAACATATCAAAAAACCACAAATAAACACTCACGTCAAATTTCTCAAACTAGGGGAATGTCTCAAGTGGAATTTTCAATTTTTTCAAACCAACTCAAAGTGCCAAATGGGCCTTATCACTTCAAAAGGAGTATTCATCATTTTAAAACACATGAAAGAAGCGTATTTAAAAAAACAGAAAACCACACGTACAATTAAGTAATTGTTTTTAGTAAATCAAATCTTCTTTTAATCCTACGTTCACACCAAAACCCATTTTGGAAATCACTTTGGAATCCCTTCGAAAGTCAAACATGTCATTTCACCTTCACAAAAAATTCAAACAAAAGACAACACACCTTTTGGAAATACGTATTTCAAGTTCAAAAACACAGGAGACCACTTTTTAATAACCATATCCATATATATATAGTGGAAATTAATTTCATATAAAACCAAGGAAATAATTCTAAAAAACATCAAGAAAAAATTGAAACTCTAATTAATGGTAAAGGAATAGAGAACCAACCTCAAAACACGCAGTTTATGACAACGGTAACCCAATACCACTTCACCAACATGCATATTTATTTTCATGCATTAGAATATAAACTGGTCCTTTCCACCAACGTGTTGAACCCCCGAGGAAGGAACGACTCACTATACATATAATTTAACAATGGAATTAAATAGTTAAACAATTTATAAAGAATTTGAAATATCACATCAAATGTTTATACCAACAAATCACTCAAAACCTCCTTTCTAACACTAATCACACCATGACACAACACCAAAAACATGATAAAATAGAATTTTCACCCCTTGTGAGACATAATAACCCCACATCAAAGTTTAGAAAACACTACAAAAATCTCAGCATGGGTTTTCACAAAATCAAAACATTCATATTAAATAAACACAATACTAAACACTTATAAATCATATTAAAACTTATGTGAAACTATATTCACACCAAGAAAACAAATCAATGGGTTTTCTAAATTAATTAAATAGGAAAATTAATTCGTCAAACAACACATATATGCAGAAACACATACCTTTGTTATCGAAACTTTGCAAATGAGGTGTGAAAACTCCTCCACATAACAACTACCCCACAAACAACACAATTAATCCTTAAAAACAATAAATCGGATCAATGACCCTATAAATGAACCAAATGCCAAACCAAAACTCAAACTGCACAATTTATATAAAAAATTACTCAACCGCTCAACATGTATTTTCACCGAAAATTGCACACATATTTCACCACATGCTACTGACATGTAAAAAGTATATAAAATCTCAAACATAACCAAATTCAAAGCATGAAAACTATTAAATAAATAGGATGAATTAAATAAACTCACAAAATAATTCATTAAATAATGATTACACATGTAATCACCTACCTGGGTATAGACCAACTTCGCAAATTAGTGCGAAACTCATATCGCATGCCAAAATCACCACAATCAAACACAACAATAACCAAAACTACAACAATTAGAACAATTACACCATAAAAAATTCAATTTCAAACCAAACCCTAACCGCAAAATTACCCAAAATCAAAGAACAACCTGGTCGGAGGGAAACACACCAGCAGTGAGCGTGCGGGAGGACATCCAGAGCTCTAAGGAGGCTGTTGGTCTTGCGCGACACCGTAAAAAAAAGAAGGAATGTCTCTGGGTGTTTAGTCGAGCAAGGGGAGGCGTGTGTGGGGGTTTTGGTGCGTCAAAGGAGGCTGGTTGAGTGACGGTGTGGTTCGGTTATAGCCGGTCCAACGAGGAGGAGATAAGGGGAGGTGACAGTCCATGCCGGAGGACGCCGCGTCGCACCGGAGAAGGTTATGCCAGAGGAGGAAGGTAAGGTGAGGGGAAGTCCATTCCAGAGGAGGTCGTGACGGAGGAGGCCATGCTGGAGGATACCGCACCGAATGAGGTCGTGCCAGAGGAAGACAAGGGGAGGGGCTATCCAGTATGGGTAGGTTAGGAGGGGAAACAACGAAGTGAAAATCGGGTAAAGGGGGGCGGCCTTGCGCGATAGGGAAAAGGGGAAATTCGAGAGAAACTAGAAAAAAAAAGAGAGAAATAAACAAAAGAATAAGAAAATAATAATAAAATAAGGTGAAATAAATTCTAAAAAATTCAAAACCAATCTAATAAAATAATAATGATAATAATAATAATAATAATACTATGTTAAAAATTGTACAATTATGAAGAAAAAAATAATATTAAAACCCAATGTTGAGAATTTAAGAAAATAATAATAATAATAATAATAATCTTAATCTTAATAATATTTTTATTTTAGTTATTAAAACAACAGAAAAATGATTTTATCTTTGTGACCAAATTTAATATCACAACCAAATTTGATATAAGTATAAATAACAAGCATAATAATAACCTAATGGATACATAAAATTAAACAATAATAATACTAATGATAAAAATAAAACAATAGAACTAGTCATAAAATAATTGCATTAATTATTGATTCTGGACTCTGCGTATAGACATATACATGGTCGTAGAACAGTTTCACGTCCATGTAATAATAAATTTATTCAACAAATGTTCCCTTATTAAGGATGGTCACTACACATGGTCGCGAGTACAGTCGCACACCCATATAAGATCAATTTTTTTAAAAAAATAGATCTGGTTCAAGCCACTTCTAAAACGTGAGGCCCTAAAAAATTAAATTATAATAAAGTGGTGGTCTAGGTGTGACAATTATAGTTATATAAAAGGAAACAATGGGAAGATAATTCCAGATAGTGGGAATCTATCTCAAGAATGTAGTTTGTTTTAGTGCATTCGGTTTGAAATTGATTTCCATAAGAGGCCCCAATTTACATACCCTACTTTTTAGTGTCATTATTATAGTAGGATGGACTACCTAGGGATATTTTTTAGTGGCATGAAACAATATAGTAGTGTATTGGGGCCAAGAAAATTTCTAGAGTCTGGGAAGGGCTCAACTACTCCTCCATAGATTGGTAGTTGGAGTTACACTAGACATCCAGGACATGGAATGGGACATGGTACCCCAGTCTAGGAGAAGAAAATATCTGACAGACATATTAGCTCAGTATAGTGATAATATATCCTATGGTAGGAGGGAAAGTTATCCTCAAATTATGAAAACCACTCCGACTATTTATGGATGCAGGACCTTCTACCATCAGAGGTTTGATTCTTATACCAACCACCATTTTAAAAAATTTGTTCAATGTTGGAGAATCACATTCATTTATAACTTCTCATGTCTTATGTTTTTATTCTTTTTTGTGGAAATCATGGTTTTTAATTCCACCATTGAAACTCCATTTGGAGTGCGGTCAAGAAATATCAAATGTCACATTGCATGTTCTCTAGATATTGGAGGTCACTATTGTAATATTTTGTGTCCTAGAACAAATTGTCTGTACTTTGATTACATGAATATTTGATATATTTAATTATTGAACATATTTCTATATATTGTACATTTTTCTGCATAACTATTGTATAATAATTTTATGAAGTATTTTTCACATTGATAGGGTCATAGCAGTTCCCCACTATGAGTAAAGCCTAGAAGTGATATGGAAATATTCTTTAATAGAGTTCTATGGTTGGATAACATACAATGAGAGGAAACAAATTATATAAACCGTCAAGTGTGAGTACTCATAAGAATATGAGACTTCATAACATTAAGTTCTCACTTGGTAATCTCCAAGATGGGAGATTATGTGAATAGAACCACTAGTAGGAATCCCACATGTTTTGTTGTCATCAGATATTCCTCTCTGCGAACATGTGTAATTGTCCATAGACTTTAAAATTTTCATTAGTACGTGTCAGGACTCGCAAGTTTTTATTTACTAAAAAAAATTATCATAAAGACAGTTTGTATAATGTAGGGTACATTGGGTGCATCATGAATTACATGTTATCAATGGATAAGACTAGGAAGGATTTGTCCCTTCCATTTATGGAATTAATATCTCAATAATTTGATTGAAATAGAATTGTCACATGAAATTCCATGTCCATGGTGTAATGACGAGTTTATTTTAGGTATTCAAAGAAAGATATATCAAACACAAAGGTTGATGAAACTATCTTGAAACCATATTGATGAGATATTGAGATAATGGGCCAACATTACATAGTGAGTGTTCTTATGTGGATGTAATTGTTGGGAATTTTGTTCTTTCTCTTGGGTACCTTGACCCTTTACTAGGAAATACTCATGGAATTTAAGAAAACCCACCTACTACCAATGAAAAAGAATGCTAAAGGGTCACACAATAATTGTTTCTGGTGGTCTCGATTGGATTCT
This sequence comes from Viscum album, assembly GCA_963277665.1. Classification (NCBI taxonomy): domain Eukaryota; kingdom Viridiplantae; phylum Streptophyta; class Magnoliopsida; order Santalales; family Viscaceae; genus Viscum; species Viscum album. Next base: position 1,174,495,971 of record OY728166.1, on the reverse strand, counting down.
ATTTGAATTTAATTTATGGAATAAATATTTTTCTCAGGACCATGGAATAATTTGATTGAAGTTATAATGATCAGATAAATTAAATAACTATTTATTCTCCAAATTGTGAAGATAAATACATTCACTTATATTATTTAATAGTTATTAAATATTAATTTACTAGTTTGTATGTAAAATATTAATTCCGGAGAAAAAAATATTTATATATATATTCAGGTGTTCAACAAATGGAAGTGGAGATCGAGTGGGCCATGGATAGTCTGGTAGTAAAATAATTATTCGCAAGACAGTAAAAAATTATTTAACTAGTTTGAACAAAAAACTAATAACAACTTGGTTATAATTATGATGTATGGTATTTCATTTATGATTATGTTTCTCCCAAGTTGGCACACCCTAAACAATGACGCGGTTATTGTTATTATGTTGCATGGGTTTTCTCTATGGTAATGAACGTATTTATTTACTATTACACAATTTAATATTATAACTAAATCCCCTAGTTGATAAATAGAAAGGTATGACTATAATGGAATGTACGGGAAACCTATGATTCAAGAGAAATTCCAAGTAAATAATTTTCTCTCAACTTCTCTCCTCTATGCCTCTCATGAATGAGATGCGTTCTTCAAGATTGAAGAACATGCAATCAAGATCAATCGACACAAAACATTCACTTTGTTGCACAATCACCTAAAAAGTGAGTGGTGTTAATTAGAGACCATTAGAGCACGTGTGGATTACCGCTAGAGAGATTCTAGTTTGAATCTTTTCTAGAACAATGGGTCAATCTGAATGGGTCATCCCGAACAATCAACCTCATACAAAAAGAAATTATTGAAGAACAAGGTATTTTATTTAAATAGAAATTAAATTAAAATTAATTATAAACACGAGGTGAAATATCATCTATAAATGTTTCATGCCTCTTCCTACTTTAGATAAGTCTTTTATTCTATTCTGTGTAGACTAGATTTCATCATTGTATTGATCCCAGAATAATCATTAATCATCATAAAAATTAAAGTTGTATGTTGGCCCAACCGTGCTTCAGCTGCTCCCGGAACCGTGAAGAGGTATCAGAGCAAGGTCATCATAGTTTATAATTACTTAAATAATTTATTGATTATTTATGGTTTAATAATTTATTTTTCACTTCATGGTTAACAGTTCTTGTAATATGTATATCGAAATCTATTCTCCCTCTTTTCATTTCTCGTAGTTTTCACAAAAAGGAATGATTTTTTATTAAAATTAAAATGGAGAACTCATCAGGAGGTACTGACGATTCTTTCCTGGTGACACAAAATTACACATCATGTGTTTGTGCTTAAACTATGTTTTCACTGCCATACACATCATGTAATCCAAAAAACATATCATGTATTCATGTTCAACACATGTGGGGTAATTTGGAAATTACTCAAGTCGTGTGAATTTATTACATGCGGTGTAGATAAGACTACACCTCATGTTTATTGGGATAGATACGCACACAGTTACTGAATTACATACCATGTGTCCCACTGCACATATCATGTAGTCCCATCGTGTTTTGGGCCAAACTGTGTATCCCATGCATGGTTACGCCAGTCGGTAACCATGTAACTTGGAGACAACACAGTTTGTAGCCCATTATACATGTCGTGTACTCCAAAATTTCTAATTTATACTTCACACAACAAGACCCTATCCATGTAATTCAGGACAGATGGTGAAGGTAGTACATGTCGTGTTGTTTGAACTACATGCCACATAATTTACCGGATTACCCATAGGTAAAAATTTAATGTTTTTGTAATGATTAGAACTATATATCTTGTATAAACCATTCTATGTGTTTTTACTCTGTGATTTAAAGCATCTTGTATTCCATATGTCATATGAGTAAAACTGTATGAAAATATAATACATGTGGGGTAGATTCGAATGGGTATTCACCATGATACCTCTATGGTGCATTTATGTACTTGGATAAGAATATCATGAAAAATCAGAAAATGATTAAGATAAATGAATTTAATAATTAAAGAAAATAATTAATCTATTAGAGCACCATTTATCTTAACAATAATGATTAACTAATTGAATTCTAGTTTTATTAATCGTGTACCTTGTTGCATGTATGTAGGTGATCATGAGCTAGACCAAAACCATTGTATGTGATTGGTTTCCTTTTAATTTATTTATTAAAGTAATTTGGGCATGCACTCCTCTCTCCGCATAAATATGTTGGGCCTACGTGCCCATGGTTTATTTTATGTAAACCAATTTTTACCCTTCATATTCTTGTGAGTTCAAAAAAGGATATGTAATGGATGGAGCTCCCAAGATGGTGGAGGCTGTCCAAGTTAAGATATGAGGTGAAAACAATCCAAGGAGATACAAAGGTAGATAGGGTGAAAGCTGTAAACACGAAGGTGTTTCTCCACTTAGGGCCACCCCAAGGCTTTTATGGCATATGAATTCAGATGCACCAGTTTGAATACAAGGAACATGGCTTTAGATGAGGATCTAGGGTAGGCACATCCACTAGAGTAGAGCTGACCGGATTTGGAAAAATGGTTTTTCCATCGGTACGATGCCTGTGTAGCTTTGCATAGGACAACTAGTCGACCAACCCTGCGAAGGTGCAATGCTGATTTCATGGAATATGCTGAGGAGGAGAGGTTCCAAGTGGTATTGTCTGGGTGATTCCCTCTAAGACCTTTGGGTCATGTAATTGTCTCTAAGTCTTCAGGCCTTGTAAGGGTTTCACATCACCCCTTAAAATGTGGATTATCAAAAATAATAAAAAATGAACACTTTCGGGCCATTCCGACCAACCGACCAACCCTTATTGTGACACTAAATGTTATGGAGGATACCCTTATGAAATTTTTTGGGTTGAGTTAACCATATTACATTAAGTGAAGTAGCCCTTTCTATACTTGGTGTAATATTGGAGGCATGTGTTGAGGAAATCTAAGTCAGGATTTCAGGATTAGGGAGTCCACTCAACGGATCAAGGAGTTGCAAGACCATTGTTATCAAAGACCTTCTTGCCTAAATAACTTCAATTAGCTTAACCAACACTTTTTCTATTTTTTCAAAGGGGAATATATATCCTTTCTACTAGAATGTCATAACAACTGGTTATTATGTGTTTAATGGTGAGGTCCATTGGGACATGATAAAATAGTAGGAGACAGAGTAAAATTAATTTATTATTTCACATAAAAGGGAATCAAGAATGTTTAATCATATGCTCTTTTAATTGTAGAATAAATTGACTCAATCTTCAGCCACACTATCACTATAATAAATTATCTATAAATACGACATCATCACCGGTAGTGAATTCCTGGAATAATTTAGATTCAATGGGTTATTCTACACCATGAGTGGAGGTCTTGTGTGTTGGATCCAACATTACTTGATCTGCATGGCCAAGAGGCATGTGACAAAAAGTTCTTGCTCTTTGAGAAACATATGAACTATGTGGTCAACATTCAATTATTGATTCTATCATCAATTTCTTGTGATCTCATGAAGTCTCATGAAAGCATGGATTCGTGTAACAAGCTTGAGCACCTATGTGGCCTTTATCAAGAGGGTTAAAGACAAGAACAATTTGATATATCCAAGGAAATATTTCAGAGTAAGCATGGAGATGGGTCCCTAGATAGGACCCATGTAGTTAGGGTCATTGGATACATTAAGTGCCTGGAGGTTCTAGTGTTTAAAATCCCCAAAGAACTGGGTACCAATTTCATTTATGCATCACTCCCTCATAACTTCTCTATATTTGTTGTTAATTTCAATATGAACAACATTGGGAAATCTATAACTATTCTTATTATACTCATTCACCAAGAAGAAAAATATATAAAATAAGAAAAGAATTTTGTTCTTATGGTGAATAAGAGGAAAGGGAATGTGAAGAACTTTAAGCCCAAAGATTCTTCATGCCCTTCCAAGAAAAGGATAATCAAAGGGGGGTAAGGGAACATGAAGCTGTTTATTTCACATGTGGTAATAAGGTCCACTAGATGTAGAACTGCACCCAGTCTAATAATAAAGCGGAAGCTTCATGTTCATTTATTGTCGAATGAAATCTATTTGTTTCTATAAATTGGGTACTAGATACAGTTTTTTGTGCTCACATATATATCCAAATAGAATAACTAAGTAGATTCAGGAAGATTTATCGAGTGGAGGTAGATCTATGAGCATCCAACATAACCAAGCTTGTTGTTGTAGCTATCACGGACTACCACATCACATTGCAAATAGGGATGATCATGGCGTTAAAGGGTTGTTATTATGTTTCTTATTTTACTAAAAACATTATATCTATATTCATATTATATACAAATGGATTGTTTTTCAAATTTGGAAATGAATGTTTCTTCTTTGACAAAGATATCTTTTGTTTTGGTAGGGAACATTTATACAATAGTCTTTACGTGTTAGATTATAGAATCTAGGTAATGGAAATCAATAATAAAGATATGTCACATGAATCATACCACACTAAACTTTGGCATCATGGGCTAGGTCATGTAAACAAGAAATGATTGACAATGTTACATCGAGATGGATATTTAGATTCTTTTTAACTAAATCTTCATGGTGTATGTCATGCATGTTTACAAGGAAAACTGACTAAATCCTCATTTAGTGGGAATGGTGAAAGGGCTAAAGAGCTTCTTAAATTGGGTCATAAAAATGTGTGTGGACCATTTCTAGTTGAAGCAAGGGGTGGGTAATCATAATTCATAACTTTTACTATTGATTATTGTATATATGAGAATATCTACATAATGAGGTATAAGTCGGATTCCTTTGATAAGTTCAAAGAATAAAACAATGAATTTGAGAACCAGTTTGGTAAGAATATTAATAAACTCTACTTAGATCGAGGTTAAGAATATCTTAATCAATACTTCATTGATTGCTTACTATAGTTTGGGATCTTATACAACTCACCTCTCCTTACACAACCTAATGAAATGGAGTGATAAAAAGGAAGAACTACACCTATATTGACATAGTGAGATCAATGATGAGTCATGGAATTCTTCAATTATCCTTTTCGGGATATGTTTCATAAACAGAAACACACATACTAAACAAAGTAAAAAAAATTGACAAATTTTATTTCACATGAGTTTTGGAGTGTAAATAAAGACATGTTATTTAATTTACATGTGTGGGGAAGTGAAGCATTCGTTAAGGCATCTCCAGGTAAAAAACATGCACTCCAAGCCACAAAGTGTACCTTTATACGATACCCCAAAGAAATAAGGGAATATTGTATATAAAAAACACTATAATGGTTATAGTGGGAAGACACACAATATTCCTTTGGAGGGAGAAAATCTTCAAAAGAGATAGTGGGAGTGAGATAGACTTCGATGAATTTGAGGCTCAATGGGAAAAATAGTTGTTATAGGAATAGATTCCACAATGCCCTATGGAAGAACGAACTGTTCCAAAGGCAAAATATTTGAGTAGGAGTACAAGATATGTTACAGAACCAGAATGGTACAGTTTCCTAGTTACTGAGGATGGTGACTCATTATTATTTGATAATAATGATCCTCAAACCTATAAGAAAGCATTAAGTGGAATAGATGTTGACAAGTGGTAAGAAAACATGATTTTTGAAATAGATTGGATGTACAAAAACTATGTCTAGTTGTTGGTAGATCCTCCGGTGGATGTAAGGACTGTTGGTTACAAATGGTTATTCAAGAAGAAATTGGACATGAAAGGAAAATTAAGCACCTATAAGGAACTACTACTTTCAAAAAAGTTCATATTGCATCAAGGCATTGACTATGATGAAACCTTCTCACCAGTTTCAATGAAAAAATCTATCAGAATTCTATTAGCCATTACCGCTTACTCTGACTATGAGATTTGGTAAATGGATGTCAAAATAGCCTTCCATAATGGGAACCTTTCGGATGTTGTCTACATGGAACAACCTATATATTTTATGACTCCATAGGGTTCCAATAAGGTATGAAAGATGTAGAAATCCATTTAGGGATTAAATAAATAATCTAGGTCATGTAATATTCATTTTGATGAAGCCATAATGAAATTTATTTTATCAAGAACTAATGTGAGCATTGTGTCTACAAAAGGCTTAGTGGGAGTGCAGTAGTTTTCCTAATAGTATATATTGATGACATATTATTTATATGAAACGAGATACCAGTATTATAGTATGTTAAGGCATGGTTGAATCGATGCTTCTACATGATGGACGTGGGATGGGTAGCATATATTCCTGGGATGAAGATCCATCATGATAGATCTAAGAGAATATTGGGCCTATGTCAAAGTAAATACATCTATAAGATACTGAAAATATTCGGTATCGAATAATCCAAGAGGGGATTATTTCTAGCATCACCTAGAATTCATATTTCCAAGAAAATGTGTCCTTAGACACTTGAGGAATGAAAGATAATGGCATAGATTCCATACGCATTAGTGATTGTGTCATTCATATATGTCATGATATGTACTAGGTTGGATGTCACATACACATTGAGTGTGGAACGAATATATCAAGTTGACCCAGGTGACTTCCATTAGTGGACAATCAAGACAATCCTAAATTATCTTAGGTGTACTATGGATATGTTCTGGTTTATGGATGAGACATTGAACTAGTCATCAGAGGATATACAGATTCTATTTTCCAGACAGATAAAATTGACATGTAGTCACAAATGGGATATATCTTCACATCGAATGGACGTGTTGTGAGTAGGAAGAGCTCAAAGATGCATGTGGTCGCATATTATACAGTAGATTCTGACTATTTCGTAGCTTCTAAAGTATCTAAAGAAAATGTTTGGATGTGAATATTTATCTAGGAACATGATTTGAAACTTAGCAGTAAAGATCCCATCACATTATATTGTGATAATACTGTAGTGATGGCTCTCAAAAAATAGAAAAGGTCACATCAGAAGATGATTCACATACATTATAATTATCTTCTCTTGAGGGATTTTTCTTAGAGAGTTGAAGTTGAAGTGAGTATTATTTCCATGGAAGACAATGTGGCATACCCCTTGACTAAAGCCTTGACTCATCAGAAATATTATCATTATGAGAGGTCTAGCGGATAGAAAGTCATGGGCAGTTTAATATAGTACAAGTGGGATTTTTTAGGAGTTGGTTTCCTCAAACAAACTGTTTTTACTTTTATTACTGGAATATTTAATATATTTAATTACTAAATATCATACTACATAGTTTTCATTGTTCTTCATGACTATATTGTAATAATTTCCTAGATTATTTTATGCATTGAAAAGGTCATTGTTGTTCCCCATAATGATGAAAACCATGATGTGTTATGAAAATATTCTTAAATATAGTTATATGGTTGGATAACATACTATGATGGGACACATAGTGTACAAACCATTACGTGAGAGTACTCATAAGTAGATGAGACTTCTTCTCATGAAGTTCACACTTTGTAATCTCCATGATAGGAGATTATGAGAACAGACCCGCAAGTAGGAATTCCATATGTTTTGGTGTCATCAAATACCCATATCTACAAGCATGTGTAATGGTCTTTATACTTTAAGATTATCATTAATACATGTCATGACTCACATAGTATGATTTAATACCAAAAACCATCATGCTAATAGTCGGTGGGAAGTAGGGCACATTGGCTGCGTCAAAAATGACATGTTATTAATGTATAAGTCAAGGAAATATTTCTCACATCTATTTATGGATGTTGATATCTCAGATCTTTGATTGAAATAGAACCATCTCATGAAATTCCATTTATATGGTGTGATGATGAGTTTATTTCAGGTAGTCAAAGAATGTCATATCAAGCAAAAAGGATGATGACACTATCATGAAACTAGCTTGATGAGATATTGTGACAAAGGGACTATATTACATAGTGATTATTCATATGCGGATTTCATTGTTGAGAATTTATTTTCTTTCTCTTGGGTTTCATGACCCATTACTAGATAGTACTCTTGGACATTAGGAAACAACACCTAATGCCAATGAGAAAGAATCCTACACTGTCATTCACAGTGTGTTTATGGTAGTCTTCATTAAATTATTTTTGAATTTAATTATTGGAATAAATATTATTATCAAGACTATGGAAGAATTGTATTCAGGTTTTAATGATCTCATAGATTAAATAAATATTTATTCTCTGAACTATGAACAAAAATCTATTTAATTATTTCATTGAACATTTAAAAAATATTTATTTACTAGTTTGAAAGAAAATATTTATTTAAGAGAATAATTTATTTATTTCTTTATTTTGGTGTTAAAAAATGGAAGTTGGGTTCAAGTGGACTAAGGATGGTCCGATTGTAAAATAATTATTTTTTAGAAAGTAAATAATTATTTCATGAGTCAGAACAAAACAAAATATATATAATGTGGTTACCATTATGTGGAATGAGATTTGATTAATGATTCTATTTTCCCAAGTTTTCATGAAAAAATTAATGAAGTGGTTATTGCTATTATGTATCAAGGGTTTTCTCTAATTTATTGAATGTATATAATTTTTTTAAGCAATTAAATAATATAACTGAATCCCCGGGTCGATAAATAGATATTTTCATCTATTGTTCCGTTTACTTTAAACCAGTGACACAAGAGAAATTCTAAGACATAAATTTTCTCTCCACTCCTCTCATGAACAAGAGGGGTTCTTTAAGATCAAATAACTGATGTCATGATTTGGTCGATGGAAGACATCCGCATCAAGGTGATATCACTCTGAAAGAGAGTGGAATCAATTTGATTCCATTGGAACATGTGTGGATCACCGCTAGAGGGATTAAGGTTTGGATCCTCACATGTGAAATGATGAAATCTAAAAGGGTTATCCTGGATGATCATCATCATTAATGATGAATGTACCGAAGAACTAGGATTTTATTTCATTAGAAAATAAATTTAAATTAATTATAAACCTGATGTGAAATATCCTCTCTAATGGTTTCGGGCCTCTTCATTCATTATCTAAATATTTGATTCTATTTCATGGATAATGGATTTCTTCTTCTTATTGATCTCAGAATAATTTTGATTATGGTAAAAATTAATGTTGGGAGATATCCCAACAGGTCTTCTGTTGTGCCCAGAACCATCAACTATTTCATAAGGTAACTATTTGTGTTATAATTGGAAGGATTCAATTTGATTATTAGAATGTATTGTTTATTCCTATACCAAGATTGTATTAATTGTAACCATATATGATTTACCATTCAATCAAAATATGGAGTAATTTATTCTTACCTGGGTGAGTGGGATCTTCGGGCTAGTCATACAGGACTAATTTAGTGTAGGTTAGATTGTCTTTGTTCTCATTATACAAGTGTTTTTCTTCTTAGTGGTGGAATATTGTAAGATTATTTTCCTCTACTAGTATATCATTTTCTTGATATCTTTCCTGACGAGTTATAGGGATTACCACCTGGGGGTGGATCAACTCCATGACCAAGTTGGAGCTAATAGTAGAGCGAGCCTCTATACTAGTTTATAGGATGGAACCATCAGAGATTTAGGAGTTGAATGTTTAGTTTGGGATCATTAGGAAAAAATGTTTCACATGTCCTAGTTTGTCACTGTGGTTTTATCGGGTTCTATTCTCTAAATGGATGATGGTACCTTATTCATATGTCTAGATTATTAGGCATTGAACTAAATGATGATCAAGAACTGATATCCGCATTTGTGTATTAATTATCTCTTCGATCAGTTGAGAGGTGATAAGATCTTCCCCATGGTCAATTTGAGATCTTGATAACACCGATTGAGGGTGATACCCTAGTACGTACCTCCGGTTTATTTTTGGAGTAGGTTTGTGTTGTATGATTTCATAGTGATTTCATTTGGGTTGAAAATTCACTTTGATTGTCCATGGTCTCATTGAATCAGATCTTTAATCATTTTTAAATTATTTTACAGTGTCCATTTCAACAACATATTAGTGTACTCAAAGTCAATAGAAGATCATGAAAAACATTTTGAAATAATCTTGAGTATATTGAGAGAGAACTGACATTATTCAAAGATAACCAATTATTGTTTCTAAATAATTAAAATAAACTTCTTGGGCCAAGTCATATAAGATTTATGAGTTCCAATGGACCTCGATAAAGTTTAAGCTATGATGTCTTTAGAGTGACCCTTGAATGTCTTAGAGATTCTGAGATTTTGTGGGTTAGAGGATTATTATTGGCATTTTATCTAGGAAATATCCCATCTTGCTGCATCAATGTCCAGGCTAGCCATGAAGGGAGTAATGTTTTTTTTGTTTCATTATTGTGATAGATATTTTTATGAGCTATGTGAAGGATAATCTCGTCACCTATACTCAGTTTAACTATGTTGGTTAAATCATATATCATGTATTGTGATTCATATGGAGTTGGACTTAGAGCAGTTTAGATTTATGAGGATCAAGTGGTTACTTATGGATGCAGACATCTAAGACTACAAGATAAGAATTACACTACTCATGATCTGGAGATATATGTGGTGTTACATACCCTGAGATGTTGGAGAAACCATCTTTTCGTAAAGAGGGTTGTGGTGTACACAGACAATAGTATCCTCAGGTGCATCTTTTCTTAATGGGAATCGAACCATGGATATAGGAGGGGGTCAAGTATCTCAATTATTTCATAATTGAGTTGGATTATAAATAGATAAAGGGAAACATTATTTCCAATTAATTGATTTGGAAGTGGCAGATAGATGTAGTGTGGGAGTCTTGCGAGGATTGGTGGATGATGAAACTCTTTGCATACATGCATCTAGAAGTTCAAGAGTCTCAGGGTTAGCAGCTTTCACATCCACTATAGTTGTACTAATTATTATATATTAGATAATGGAAGAGTAGTTATATAATCTATATGTATTTGTTATGAGAAATAGCTTACATAGTGGGGAAACACCACCGAGATGGTCTCTTGGTAGCCAACATTGTCCTCTTTTCTATGCCCAAGTGTGGGTTAATGTGATCTTAAATGAGGAGATGATGATATAGTTTCATGATTCTAGATCAGTGGTATATAATTTTTAAATATTTTTTGGGGTCATCATATACAGTACTGGTGTTCTGGAATGATGAAGGAAGTAACATGATTTTTATAGATATGTTTCACATGTCAGTAGGTGAAGGCCAAGCATCAAAGGCCAGCTAGCTTGTTTCAGCCTCTTCCCATTCTTTTGTGAAAATGGGATGATGTCACAATGGACTTTTTGATTATATTACCTAGGAAAACCCATAAGAATTATGAATTTTGGGTGATCAATGATTAAATTATGAAGGTATAACACTTTCTTTACCTATCTGGGAGACAATCACCATTGATGATATGTGTAGTCTCTATGTGCATGAGATAGTGTGGTTGAACGGTGTTCTGAGGATTGTTGTTTTGGATACAGATCCTCATTTAAATTTTCATATCTAGAAGGGTCATCATAATTCTCTTGGATTAGAGGTCATTTCGAGTACAATCTATCATTCTCATACTAATTGTCAATATGAGAATACTATTTTGGTAAATGAGGATATGTTATGAGCACGTATTTTTTAATTTTTTGTTCATGGGATTATCATATAGATCTCATGGAATTTTCATTAAACTAAATTTTCTACGAATCAATTTAGATTGAACCTTTTGATACATTGTATGGAAGGTTATGTCTTTCACCTCTTCACTCGATAGAGCCAGGTAAGTTAGAGATTTTTTCACCTAGTCTCATGATGCAGGTGTATGAGTCGGTTTAGTTGATTAGGAGGTGTTTGGTTACCATATAGAGGAGGAAAATTGTATTCATACCATCAGAGATAACCTATAGTGTTTTATGTTGGCTATCATGCATTCCTTCATGTGTCTCTAAGGTTTCAGAAATGTTGTATCATGAATCAAGGGATGTTTCTGCCTAGGTTTGTCAAGCCTTGTGATATAGTGGATAAGGATGGTCTAGTGGCATAATGATTATCCCTTAAACAATGTTAATATAACATTAACAACGTGTTTTATGTGTAATACCATCAGATGTATTATTCTAACCCTCATCATGTGATATAAATTTAGGACATCAATCTTTCAATTGATACATCCTTCAGGGAGAATCTAATATAGATTTGGGGATGTATTGAGAAGTGTCTCAGATGTAGGAAAATTCATTTGGTTTGAGTTCAATGGAAACATGGGAATGTGCAATAGGAGACATGGGAGATAAGGTTTGATAAGAGATTACAGTGGCCAAACATGTTTTCCATGACCCTGAAGTGATGCTCATAGATGCTCGGGGATAATCTATTATATGAGGGATAAGTTGTATGTTATTTTCTATTTTCAGGTATGTACCTCTTTGAGTTTGCCATTGAATTTATTTATTTAGGTCTTCCTTTGTCTATACACCATGGTGGTTGAGTCTTGTTCAGATATGGAGAGCCTTTATTTGGGAAAATTACCTACTATTATAGGATGCATTTGTCTTTGAATTAATGGAATAGGGATATAATTGTATTAAATGGCATTTTGAGGGGTTTCTGTGCATTAGGAAGGCATAATAGGTGGTTTGGGAACTTCACAAAAGATATGATGAAATCTATTCACATGAAAATTACACATTGTGTATAGGTTACATGATCTGTAACTACTACTAGATCTAGGTTCTGAACTGGTCCATCACAAGAAGTGGTTACACATCATCAAATTAATTCACACTATGTATATGTTTATCAGGATAAATATTAACTTGACACCATTTGGGGTTTGGAATATCTATTTAATTAAAAAATGCACGATGTGAAAGGGTTACACACCATGTATTCCTTGAATTTAGTTGTTTTAATACTATCAGTCATATGAGTATTTCAATAAACTATCTTTTGAAACCCTCGTATCAATACCTAGTAAAATTTATGAGATAATGAGGTGATTTCATCTCTTATGGACACCACGATTTGGTGTTTGATCCCTATTATGTCTTTTTCCTTTGGTCTTCTACCCTATCCTTTATTATTCATTTTATGTACTATGTTATTTTTATCTTTTCTGTGGAATTGTGTATATATTATTTCGGGTGATCTAGATTCCTTCTTGCGAATATATGCACCCCATTTCTAGTTTGGGATTCCTATGGAAAGCATTGAAAAATTACAAAATAGTGTTGGTCGGTCTAAACCTCACCCTATGTTCTTTTTAATTTTGATGTATATGAAATATTGTGGATTTCATATACATAAAATGTTCTCTAACTAATTTATTCATTAATAAATTATAAATGATGCATTGAAACAATGGTTGGATTCCTTTTTATTCAACAGTTCATGTGGAATGTATTATAGAAATCATTGGGGTGAAAATACCTTGGAATAATAAAAACATAGCTACTTGTTTAATGATTGTTTACTATGACATGAGTTTTATGTGATTTATTAATATAGATTCATCCTATAAATAGACTTCCTTAAGGAAAATGTAGGAATGTAAATAGTTAAAGACTAACATGATAAATAAAAGGGGTAATTGAATGATAAATTGTAATGTTCAAAATTAACCATTGTGGATTATTATATGATATATTTTCTATTATGACATGTGGTGTTAACTTTTTGCAATGATTATATTGAGACAGATATTCCCAGTCCCATTTTGTAGTTCTTATATAGTGTGGTATCTTACCAATCCCATAATATAATGCTTATATAGAGAGGGATTATAAGGCCACAACCTTAAAAACATTACTTAATCTTGAGTTAAATCAAGAATTAACATTGAGAATCAATTCAGGATTAGATATTTACATATTTAAGTCATACCTTAAACAAAACATCTTGAATAATACCTATAGAAACTTCTACTCGGTATCCATATTTTTCATAAAATAAAAACTCTTGGAAGAAAAAAATTTCTTTTTTTGATATAATTCTTCTTGAATTCATCATTTCTTTTGCACTGCCTTATACCCTGTAGAAAACCTTTAAAAATGTGGGATGAGCATAAAAAGATCTGTAAGGGTTATAAAATAATGAAATAAATCATTAGTCCATCAATACGTAAAAAATATAAGACATTTAACACACCTCAGGAAATCAAAATATTTATGAATAACACATAGAAATCATAAATCATAAAGGTAACTTGTGGCATGAATAACATACTTACGTTGTAGCTTTCATGGCTATGTTGGGAGTTACGTTTGGTATACTCATCGCAATATATTCACTAAATCTATTAGGAGAAACATTAAAATATACCACTGTCACGTTACCTAGTTAATTGGAGAGTTATCTCAAGCTCACCCTCCCTAGTTTAATCATGTAACCACCAATATACGTAAACAATTCCCAAGAACAATTACATAATCATAACACATAACACAAGAATAATGGAAAGATAAAATTTCTATATTGTAATCAGAATATATCAGTTCAATATATTGACATTATTAATCCATTATAAAAACCATTTTCATTACCAAAATATTTAAAAGAGTATATGGAATTTACTTTCCTTTTAAAAACATTACGGCTTGTTAAGGAAGCCAAATATCAAATAATTCTCACTGTGAAGGAAAGGTCATGGTCACTATGTACGTTAAAAAAGAAATATTATTTTTTATATTTAGTAAAACACGTTGTAGAAAAATATTCAAGTTTAATTAAATGAAAGGTCAAGATGGTTTAAACACTATATTAAATAAAGTTGTTTATAAATAAAATAATCCTCAATGAATTGAGATTGAGATGAAGTCCCTTACCTCGTTTCGAATGTGACTCGTTCATTCTTTAATATCATTAATAATAAACAAAATTTAATTTATAATTGATCCAAAACCTACTTCATGTTTAGTGTTCCTTTTATATCACTTATTACCATGTTATAAACATCACATAATCATTTAAGTAAATAACAGTCATTTTGTTGATATTTGGTACATGAGTCAAAATTCAACTTCTTATAATTACATGTTGTCCATGTGGTCAAAAGTATGATATCTCCATAATGATATTCATGATATAGATATCATATATATTAGATATATTTCTAGTATATATATGTGTGTGTGTGTGTATTTATAATAGTACATGACACATGGAAATACGAAATCAAATGCACCGTTCATTGAGACGGTAAGTTGTACGTATGCATGAAGGCTACTTCCATTTATATTTCTTATTTAATGGAATGAAAACATAATGATACGTAGGTATAATATAATTCCAGTAAAATATCGTATATATTTTAATTAAATCCATCCTTTATACAGTCCACATATTCCATGAATGAGTCATATCACTTTGAGTGGGCGGTAATCCGCACATCCTAAAGGGAAATTATCGTATTTACCAATTATGGAAACCATAATGGTATGCTATAAATGAAAAATACATAAGCATAGATACAATATAAATATAATATATATCAAATATAAATATAGTTCCATAATAATGGCCACCATGAGAGGTGGTAGGAGAAAATTGAACAATCATCATTTCGAGAGGATGTAGTTTGCCATCCAAAGAAACAGTATCTTCATATCCCTTAGATGGTGGTCTGTTGAAGTGTAGTTAGAATCCATCTCATAACAACAATATAGTAAAATTTGGATTCAGGTGTTTTTATGTAATCATAGAATAATAAGAGCATAGGGAGTGGAGAAGGAAAATAAAAGAAAATAAATTGAGATAAGATGTTACCTTTAAATTGGGTAACTCCATTCGGTTTGAACCAAAAGGATATCTTGAATTTACTTCTATACAAAGTAATCCTTATAGAAATAATATAGGGATTTTGGGAGCTTATTATAGTATAGTTTGGACAATACATGTGGCTTGAGAGATTTGAGTAATAGGTTAGAGGTGTTGGCCTTTTATAAGTGGGAAGAGGGGCTCATTAGGAATGTTTGAAAATATTATTTTATTATAAACTGATTTTCTATTTTAAAAGGTCCCCAACTAAATTAATTCAAATAAAATGTGAGTATTATTCTAAATCCTCTAATCCAATGGGTTTTTGACAAGTTGAAGGTATAAAATTGACCTTATCTTTTTGCTTTATCCTATAGTTAACTAATTTAACTTTTACGACGTCCTCTGGTATATTCATACTATATAAAAATTATATTTTCAATAAAAGTAAATGTGACCTAATAAATGGATAATTAATGAAAATTTTAACATCATATGTGTTAGCTATCATAATATTATTTTCTTAGTATTATTTTATCATTTAATAAAATAGAATTCATTTTAAAAACTCATTTATACTAATTTATAATCTATTCATATCAAGATGTTTAAAAAAATATGTACATACTTGATTCTTTAGAAAAACCAACATTAATTCAAATATAAAAAGTTATAATCATTCAAAAAAAAATTTGATGGCATAAAAAGTTTCTTAATAAATTTATTTTAATATTTATAATCACATTTATTTAAATATTTCATTAATAAGGTAATCACTACATCACTATTGTGTCATAAATAATTTTATTTATGGGATGTCTAAAAATTATAAATAAACTAACATGATGTAGGAAATACTTTTATCCTTATAATTAATATATATAGTCTAAAATATATCTTGTATAACCCAATATAAAAAATTTATTACGAAAAGATATATGTTTATGTTTCATTTTCCGTAAATTTAAATTAATTTTTATAAAATACCATTGTCACTTATAAGGGGATTTACAGGGTCCCAAAATCTACCCAAGGATTCCCATGGTTGTACATGTATCATCCAATATGGTTAGGACACGTGTTAGCATAATTAAATATTATTATAATATTTTTGTACCCTTTTTACCAGATTTACCCTTTAACAGTGGTAAATAAAATATTTACATATGTTACTATTCATAATGTCAAAAAATAAATGTTACCTATTTTCACAATTTAGACCTCCTGATACCTAATATGGAATCCATTTTTTCAAATTATAAACATAGAATTTGAGGAAATTAATTTAAAATTTATTCATTTTGTCAAAACCAAACAATCGGGGTTTTAATAAATAATTACTATCAAAATATTGACATGTGTTTATGTATATTTAAAAAGTGAAATTACATCAAATGACAAAAATTGGAATAAATGGTAAAAATAATAATCTCATTTTAATTTAAAACAAATTAAAAATATAATCTAATCATATAAATAAATCAGATCAAAATACATTTTTACTTAAAATACAGTATTTCTCATAATTCTTTAAAAATGATACTTTATCAGAAAAATACCAAAAATTTATTCAAATTAAATATTGATGTTCCTCTTCTAAATAAGAAGTTTATTTTATCAAATGGAACATATAAAAGTTACCAAAACTAGATTTAAAATGGTTTCTCCATCAAAAGGTGGTAAAACTACCATTTTAAAAATATTAGAGTATTTATACTTAAAATTGGAATCATTCTCATTTTAAGCTTCTAAATATTTTTGGATAAACGTATAAACATTTCCAAAACTTTTTTAATCATAGAATAGTTAGTTCTGTTCATTCCTACAAATATTACAGCTTGGCATTAACAACCATTTAAAATAATAATATAATATTATTATTATTATTTTAGTATGACTTAGCCTTGTGTGGAACATAATATTTCACAGAAACTCATTGTTGTGTGTTAGGTATGCCATTGAACATAGCATCCCATTAAAATTAAAATTAATATATAATAAACAAATATTAATAAATATGAGAATTTCATATTTTTTATTTACCTGGGATGTTACATCCTTCCCCCTTTTGGAAAATTCATCCTCACAATTTTATTCACTTATCAAATAAATGGGGGTATTTATCCCTCATAGAATTTTTAGATCCCCACATTTCCTCTTCAATCATATGGGTTTTCTACAAAACCTTTACATGATGAATTATCTTATTCCACAACACTTTATTTGGCCGTGAATTTGGAATGGTTGTTCCTCATTAAAGATATTCTCTTCAAACGAAACTACCTCTAGACTCAAAACATGAGATTGATCTGACATATACTTTCTGAACACTGAAACCTAAAAAAATGTGTACCTTGGATAAAAATTTAGGTAAATCCACTCTATAAGAAATTGATCCAACTTTATCTAAGATATCATAGGGTCCAATAAACCTCGGACTCATCTTTCCCTTCTTCCCAAAATGCATCACACTTTTTCATGGAGAAAATTTGAGAAAGACATGATCAGCTACCTTGAAATAAAGATCCTTCCTCTGGTTATCCTTATAACTTTTCTGCCTACTCTGAGCTTTCCTCATGTGTTTCTGTATAAAATTATCTTTATCTGCCATCTCTTCTACAAATTCCAGTCCCATCAACTTCCTTTCACCTAATTCATCCCAAAAAGCTATATTTCAACACTGCTTTCCATATTATTCTTCAATGGATCCATCCATATACTGTAATTAAAACTGTTATTATAAAACAAATAAACCAAAGAAAGATGTTGGTTCGATATTCCCTGGTAATCCATTGAGAAAACACATAGCATATCATCTAATGACTGAATTGTTCGTTCTGACTGCCCATCAGATTGAGGTTGAAAGGTTGTAATAAAATATAATTCAGTACCCCAATGTTTCTAAAGGCCTTTCCAAAAGTTAGAAGTGACATGGGATCATGATCGGATTCAACAGAGAGGGTAACTCCATGAAACACCATTATCTCTTTAACATACAACCGATACAGTTGATTTAGAGATAAAGTATCTCTAATAGGAACTAAATGAGAAGTTTTATTTATTCAATCAAAAATTACCCAGATTTCATTATTACCTCGAGATGTCTTTGGTAATCCCACAATAAAGTCTATGGATATATTTTCCCATTTCCAATCTGGTACAAGTAAAGGTTGAATAAATCCTTTCGTTTACAATTACTCTACACTAACTGGTTAGCTAGTCAAACACTTCACTATAAATTCAAAAATATCTCTTTTCATTCCATCCTACCAGTAATACATATGAAGATTTCTGTATATCTTAGTAATTCCATGATGAACAAAAAACATATATCTAGATGATTCAAAAAACTACACTTTCTTGTACTATGAATCACAAGGCACGCATAATCTCTTCTAAAATCTCAAAATAAAATCATTATAAATGTTAAATTTAGGAAATATACCCATCTGAAATAACTATACCTTTTTCTTCAACACACTGTCTTCTATTTGTGCTTTTTTAATTCTATCTGATAGAGATGATTGCAAGAACACATGAAACAATACAGATGAATTTCCTACAACATCAACTTCTATTAAAAATTTCCTCAAATAGTTAATCGAAGGATCTTCTTCTAATGTAACATGGTTAATGTAGCATTAATTTTTCGACTCAAAGAATCATCAAATTTATTTTCTTTTCCTGGATGGTGATGAATCATACAATCATAATCCTCGATTAATTCCAGACATCTCTTGTGTCTCATGTTCAATTATTTCTATGTAAATATATACTTTAAACTTTTGTGGTAAGTATATATTTCACATTTTACTCCATACAGCTGATTCCTCCAAACATTTAAAGAAAAAATAGCAACAAATAATTCCAAATCAGTTGTAGGGTAATTTAACTCATTATTATTCAACTGACATAAATCATAAACAATTACCTAGTCGTTCTCCATTATGACACAACCAAGTCCTTTCAACGAAGCATCACTATAGATATAACAACTCAACATTTCTGGATGGTAGTTCGAAAACCGAAGCATTCACCAATCATCTTTTCAATTCCTAGAAACAATCATCACATTATTTTTTCCAGATGAAATTAACCCATTCTTGAGTCAACTTAGTCATTGGGATAGATAACCATGAAAAAATGTCAACAAAATTTCAATAATAGCTTCCCAAACCAATAAAACTAAAAATATCAGTTTTATTTAAAGGTATTGGTCATTCTTCAACAACTTCTGTTTTAGCAGGAGCAATAATTATTCCATTTTTTAAAACAATGTGACCTAGTAATAAAATTTTTTGTAACAAACACTCACACTTGCTATATTTCCGATACAATTTATTTTATTTTATGGGTTTCAAGACAACCCGTAAATGAATTTCATATTCCACTTTACTTTTTTAATATATCAAAATGTCATCAATAAACTCAATGATAAACTTTTCCAGGAACCCATGGGATATTCTATTCATAAGATCCATGAATACAGTAGGTGCATTGGTTAACCAAAAAGGCATAACTAACAATTAATAATGGAAATATCTAGTACAAAATTCGTTCTTTGGAATGTCTATTTCCTTTACTTTCAAATGATGGTAAAATGACCTCAAGTCAATATTCAACAAATATTGAGCTCTTTGGAGCTGATCAAACAAATCATCGATATGGGAAAATGATATTTTTTCTTCATAGTGATGTTATTCAATGGTCTATGATCATTGAAAATTCTCATTGAACCATATTTATTTTTAACAAATGAGATAGGAGCAGCCAATGGTGATGTGATAGGTCGAATTAAACCATTATCTAAAAAATCTTACAATTTATTCTTTAACTGTAAAAGTTCAATTTTAGCTAATCGATAGGGGTGTTTTGAAATTGTCTTAGAATCCGTAACTAATTCAATACTAAATTTGTAATGCCCTGACCCCAGTTACCCAGAGTCAGTGAATTATTACATAACATTGGCATGATCAAAAGAAAGATCAAATCTCGAAAGACCGATTAGTTTAGTAGCCTTGGAAACACTAGATATATTCATAATGTTTTACATTACATCATAAAGTGAAAAAATACTACAACAACATATTATTTCCATAGTCCACACTATTATCCCTTCAGAATATCCCTACAGGTCATTCATAATTTACTTCTTCACATCATGGGAAAAATAAAACATAGAAAAGGGGTGAGCTCAAATGCCCAGTAAGGATAACAATATAGCAGAAACTTTCAAAAATAAGAATAAACATTTAAGGCAGTGTATAACTAAAACAAAAGACTTTTAAACATGAACATCAACATAGTATGGCAAAAATAAAATGAAATAATGTCATTTACTTATTCACATGAATATTCTACTAATCGAATAATCACATGCAATATCAATAACCACTTTCATAATGATAGAATGCATAATGCCAGACTATCATAACCACATAGCCAATGCCTCGTTCCAAGACTACAAATAATATTTTGGCAAGGCCTTGTGCCAGGAAAGTAGTTTGTCTCATGAGACCTATCGATGCATCGAGGAGCTATAGCGGGCTCCATCTGTCACATATTAAGTCCAATGCATTCCCATATGAAAAGGCTTAAACATAACATAAACATTCATATTAAAACTAGCATACGAAATGTAAATAATTCATCCATAAAATATGAATGGTATAAAAATAACACATCCATAGTCAAACATATCACAAAACCTTCAATACAATACAGACGTTTTGTATCATAATAAATCAACTTCAAATAAGCATAAAATCCATCAAAGGATGTTGACATAGATGAAATCAAAACTCTTTTTAGAGAAATATCTCTTTCTATTTTGAAATCATTTTAGAGTCATATATTTATAAAATAAAACATTTTCTTTGAAAATATCCTTATAAGCTTGTAAGGGAAGCTTCAAAGATTTTATAACGGCGGAAAATAGCCGCACCCGCCGTATAAGTTAAAAAAACATTCTTACCTTAATTCTGCCGAAAAGGATAAATAGCACCTTGTTTGGAAAATGACGGAAAGATTCCTTTATTAACATCTTATAAAAATTCAAACAAGGGTATAAATTACCTTAACCCATATTCTTGTATATAGTAAAAAAAATTTAAATACATTCTTAGGAAACATGGATGTGGATGATAAAGAAATCCCAGTAGATTATTACGTATAAACAACCTTGGATAATGAAGAGATTGTGAAATAAACCCTTACCCTGTACTTTTCCTTGGTTGGGGTAGGTTAACCTCTTGTATAATGGTGAAATAATTGTTATTAAATTATTCAGGAATCATATACCTTAATATGATATCATATATGATCTTTTAACATTGCTTTGTTAATAATATCTTAGAATTATCGTCGTTTCGGGTGTTAACTTACTCGTTTTATTTTATATGTTTTGTTACCTAAGTCATGTTTGTCATGGATAGGTTGTATCATAATCATATCCAGAATGATATCATGTCCTTAGATACTATTATTAATCATCAAATTAGAATTATACTTGAATGGATACGATGGAGAATGAATCACATCGCGTTCGTGGAGACGGTAGTCCGTACGTACGCACGAGCGACAATATCATTATTTTGATATTAAAATAATATATAATTGGATGGTATATCATATATACATAATCATTATCATTTTATATTTATTATTTACTTGAGTTACACATCATTATTATACCCATCCAAATAATAATTTATTGAATAACAATTACACCACGACGTGGAGACGGTAAGCCGTACGTACGCACGTATGGTGACATGTTATTCAAAGGATGGATAGAATACTGAATATGGTTGTACCATATTTATAATAACATCATAGTATATATACGATACTGGAGTTATGATTTTAGAATGGTAATAACAAAGAAAGAATAAGTGGAAGAAGAAAGGAACTTGGAAAAGGGTGGTGAAACCATTACCTCTTCTTCGGGTTCTTCCTTTTGATTTGATCAAAAGGGCTCTTAGGATGGCTTTCTGACTAAAGGAAGGCCTCAAAGATGAATTTAGGGAAGATTAGAGAGTATTTTGGCAGAGGTTGGCCAATCCAAAAGGCTTTGAAGGTGTGAGTTATTGAGAAGGGAGAGTGCCCTTTTATAAGAGGGGTGAGGGGCACCTTTGGAAAATCTAAAAATATTATTTTATAATAAATTAAAATTCGGTTTCTAATGGCTCCAAAGTGGATTATTTATAGGTTAAGGTGGGTATAAGTCTAAAACCACTCAACCAATATAATTTAGATAGGTTTGGGTTACTATATTAACCTTATCATTAAGTATTAACTCATAGTTAATTAGTTTCACTTTTACAATGTCTCTTTTTATTTTTATATTATATGGTTAATAAACTGACAATATACATCCAAGAGACCCCCAAGTGGTACATTAATGATTCACCTATCATGATATAAGTCTTTTGGCCAATCCTTATATTTTTAAGAATTTAATATAAATTAATAATATAATATTCGTTTTAAAAACTCTTTTATGTAAATTTTGACACTATTCAATAGTTGATTTTTGTAAAAATTATAACAGAATGATTACTTAAAAAAAAGTCCATTAATTAAATAATAATATGTCATTTTATCCTAGAAAATTAGTTTAATTCCTAAAAAGTGTCAAATTATATTTATTTGGGTATCTATAATATCAATCATTTTAATTTTTTCTCTATTATGGTAATTACTGCATCACCATTGTGTCATAAATAAATTAACATCTTTAATGTCTAAAAATTATAAATAAAATTCCATTATGTAGGAAATCGTTTTAGCTATCTAATTAATATTTATAGTCGAAAATCCAACATATATAACCCTATGTAAAAATTGTTTTTCTAAAATATATATGCTTGTGTCATTTTTGTATTCATTTTAACTTAATTAAATAAAGTGTCCCTATCACTTACAAGTGGCACGATGGGGTCCCAAAATCGACCCAAAGATGCACCTGGTCAGACATGTATCAACCAATAAGGTTAGGACCCGTTTTAGGGTAATTTGTTATTGTTATAATGTTATTTTATTACCCTTATTTACCGGATTTACCCTTTAACCATGGTAAATAAAATATTTACCGACGTAATTATTCAAAATGTCTAAAAATAAAAGTTACTTATTTACACAATTTGAACACCCTGATACCAAATATGGAATCCATTTTTCCAAATTCAAAACATATAAGTGGCAGAAATTAATTTAAAATTAATTCCCGCTGTCAAAACAAAAAAGCGTGTTTTTAAGATATAATAACTATCAAAAGATTGATACTTGTTTATGTTCGTTTTAGTTGTGAAATTATTTCCAATGACCATAATTGTATTAAATGGTAAAAATATATTCTATAACTTAAAAGCACTCAAATTCATAATTTATCATTATTAATTATTTTGATTAAAAACGATGTTTTTAATTAAAATTTAGTAATTTTCACTATTCATCAAAATATTAAAGTTATCCGAAAAGTACGAAACTTTCACCTTAGGATAAATTCGATACTCTGAATCCAAAATTGAAGTCCATTTTGAGAGATAAAATATCTAAAATTTTAAAAAGTAGGTATTACTATTCATTACGGCTAGTTTGATCGGTTGTGGTGTGTGTTAGAACTCGATGTTGCGTAAAACACATGCTATTGCATTATTCAAAGAGAAGCATACAGTATAAGCTTGGAGTGTTACATTCTCCCCTCCTTCAAATTATTTCGTCCTAAAAATTTCTAGAGTAAAACCGCATGAAAAGACTCGGGTGGTTCTTCATTATAAGTTCCTCGGGTTCCCACGTTGCCTCTTCTATCTTATGGTTTCTCCACAAAACTTTTACCAGACGCGTCTTCCGGTTTCTCAGAACTTGTTCTCTCATGTCTAGAATCCTGACGGGTTCTTCGCAATAAGAAAGATCGGGTTCCAGTTCTAATTTCTCGTAGGTGAGTACATGCGTTGGGTCAGGCATGCATTTCCTCAACAGAGATACGTGGAACACATCATGAACATTGGAGAGACTTGGAGGCATTGCCAATCGTTACGCTACGACCCCAATTTGTTCTAGAATTTCGAAAGGTCCGATGTACCTGGGACTCAATTTACCTTTCTTACCAAAACAAATGACTCCCTTCCATGGAGATACCTCCAGGAAAACATGATCACCGACTTGAAATTCCAAATCCTTCCTTCGATCATCAGCATAGCTCTTCTACCTACTTTGAGCTGCTCTGATATGGTTTAGGATTACCTTCACCTTTTCCATCGTTTCCTCCACCAGTTCTTGGCCTAAATGTTTTCTTTCACCAACGTCATCCCAATAGGTTGGTGTACGACATCTCTTTCCGTATAACACTTCATATGGTGCCATCTGAATACATGAATGGAAGCTTTTGTTATAGGAAAATTCTACCAGAGGTAAATATTGATCCCACATACCCTGAAAGTCATGTGAGTAGGATCTCAACATGTCTTCTAAGGTTTGAATAGTTCGTTCTGATTGTCCATCTGTTTGAGGGTGGTAGGTAGTGCTCAAATGAAGTTCAGTATCCAAGGCTTTCTGAAGACTTTTCCCGAATCTTGAAGTAAAACGGGGATCACGATCTGAAACAATCGATAGGGGTACTCCATGAAGTCTCAAAACATCATTAATATATAGTCTTGCTAGTCATTCAAGTTGTAAATCATCCCTTATAGCAAGAAAATGTGCTGACTTGGTAAGACGATCAACAATGAAACATATTTCATTGTTCCTTCTAGGAGTCTTTGGTAGACCCATGACAAAGTCCATCGTAATATTGTCCCATTTCCACTCCGGTATGGGAAGAGGTTGCAATACTCTACCAGTTTGTTGCCTTCCAGCTTTCACTTGTTGACAAACCATACATCTTGACAGAAAATCATCAATCTCCCTATTTATGTTGTCCCACAAAAAATGTTCCTTCAAGTCTCTATACATTTTGGTGCTCCTAGTGTGTATAGATAAATTGGAACTATGACCATCATCCAGCAATTCCCTTTTTAGATCAGGTATATTGGGAACACAAAGTCTCTTCCCAAATTTCAAAATCCCATCTTCATACACAATGTCTCTCAATCTCCCATCATTCACAACTTTAATCTTTTTTTAAAATTCTTCATCATCGGTCTGAGAACTCTTAATTCTTTCTAGTAATGATGGTTTGCAAACCATTTGAAAAAGCATTGATGTTTCACCTTTCCTGGTTATTCCCATGTCCATCTTTACTAGATCCATGAAAATTGGATCCCTCTCAATTCTAATATTGTTCAAAAATCCATGGTCATTTCTGCTCAAAGTATCTTCCACCTTGTTTGCTTTCCTCAGGTGGTAGTGTATCGTACAATCATAATCCTTGAGTAATTCATGCCATCTCCTTTGCCTCATGTTGAGTTCTTTTTGTGAGAAAATATACTTCAAACTCTTGTGATCAGTATAAATCTCAGATTTTTCACCATAGAGGTAGTGCCTCCATATCTTCGAAGCAAAGATCACAGCTGCTAACTCGAGATCATGAGTAGGATAGTTTTGTTCATGAATTTTCAACTGTTGTGATGCATAGGCAATAACACTATCATTTTTCATAAGGACACAACCAGGTCCTTTCTTCGATGCATCACTATAAATAACAAACCCATCATTACCCGATGGTAGAGTCAATATAGGAGCATTGACTAATCTTCCCTTCGGTTCTTCGAAACATTCTTCACACTCTTTTTTCTAAACAAATTTAACCCCTTTACGTGTGAGCTTTGTTAATGGGTTAGCCAGTCGAGCAAAATTCTGGACGAAACGTCGATAATAACCTACCAAACCAATAAAACTGTGTAGCTCAGTTATACTTGTAGGTGATGTCCATTCTTGGACTGCCTTGGTCTTATAAGGATCAACAAAGATTCCATCTTTAGAGAAAATATAGCCAAGAAAAGAAATCTCATGAATCCAGAATTCACACTTGCTAAACTTCCCATATAATTCATGTCTGCTCAGAGTCTTCAGGATAATGCGTAAGTGATTTTCATGATCTTCGTAGCTTTTAGAGTATACCAAGATATCATCAATAAATACCACCACAAATTCATAGAGATATTCCTTGAAAACTCTATTCATCAGATACTTGAATACAGAGGGTGCATTAGTCAATCCAAAAGGCATTACTGTAAACTTGTAATGCCCGTACCTGGTTCGAAATGCTGTCTTCGGAATGTCTTCCTTCTTTACACCCAACTGATGGTATCCAGATCGAAGGTTAATATTTGAAAAGTATTGAGCTCCATGTAGTTGGTCAAATAAATCATCAATGCAAGGTAGGGGATACTTTTTATTTATTGTTATAGCATTGATCTCCCTATAGTCAATACATAACCTCATAGATCCATATTTCTTTTTAACAAAAAGAACAGGGCCTTCCCATGGAGAAACACTAGGGCGAATAAATCCCTTATTACTCAATTCCTCTAGTTGTTTCTTTAGTTCAACTTATTATACAATGTCCATTCTATAAGGGGTCTTCGATATAGGCCTTGATCCATGAATTAAATCAATGGAAAACTCAACTTCTCGTTCTAGAGGATGTCTAGGTAAATCTTCCGGAAATACATCTACATATTCTTTCACAACAGGTACATACTCTATTTGAACATTCATTTCCTCACCCACAGTCATTTCTTTATCTTCCTCCCCAATAATTGAATTTTGTTGAGCTACTGGGGGTGGATCTATATAAGAATTAGGTGGTGACGATTCTGCTCTAAAGATAATGTTTTCCTTATCGTCATCATCAAAAATCGTAACCTCCTTCTTCTTACAAAAAATCTTCACATCATATTCCGAAATACAATCCATAAGGAGGATTATATCAAACTCAATCATTGGTATGATGATGAGATCAGTGGATAAAGAAAATTTATGTGCTCTAATGGGGACTGATTCACAAAACATTGTTACAATGATACTTCCCTTAGGACTTTTAACTGACAACTCCCTTGTTAAATCAAATTGGAAATATCTTATTTTCTTAGCAAACTGGGAAGATATGAAACAATGTGATGATCCAGAAACAAATAATGCATTTTCTAGACTTGAGGAAACCATTAAATTACATGCCACCACGTCTTTCGGAGCTTCTACCTCAGCAGGAGTGATAGCATAATCCTGGCCTTGATCCCTTGGCCTTTTCTGAGGTAAGTTCCACTGATGCTTAGGACATTCATTTGAATAATGTCCCATCTCCCTACAATTGTAGCATTGAACATTGGTAGCTTCATTCTTCCCTTTTCATTCACG
This sequence comes from Viscum album, assembly GCA_963277665.1. Lineage (NCBI taxonomy): Eukaryota > Viridiplantae > Streptophyta > Magnoliopsida > Santalales > Viscaceae > Viscum > Viscum album. Next base: position 1,174,467,935 of record OY728166.1, on the reverse strand, counting down.
ACCTTGGTGGCCTTTTTCACCACACATGTAACAGAAACTCATTCCATTCAAGAAAATACCGGGGTGTTTCTTCCCACATTTACCTCAGGATGGATATTCAACCTTTCCCTTCTTCCCCTTACTTCCATTCCCAGGTTGATCAGCTGATCTCCTCTTCTCTTGCTTTGCTTTAAAGTCATAAGACTTAGAGAATTATTTTTCTGTTTTGATAGCACATTAGACAATGTCTTCATACGATGAGAAGGATTGTGAGACTAATGCTCGACGGAGAAATGGTTTTAACCCATCAAAGAAACGTTCAATCTTACATTTTGGGTTACGTATATAATCTCCAGCATACCTTTCTATCCTTGTAAAGTTAGCCTCATACTTTGCGACAATCTCATCCTCCTTTTGTCTCAGACTCAGAAATTTCCTTTCCATATCTGCTCGATGGTCACGAGGAAAGTATTTTTCTAAAAATAGATATTTGAACTCCCTCCATTCCATATTTGATACTTCATCATCTTCCTTAGTGTTTTGAATCAATGACCACCGTTGATTAGAACCTCCAGTGAGGCGGTAAACTGCCATGATAAGTTTTTCCCTTTAACTACTCCCCAAGGCCTGAAATATTTTCTCTAGGAAATTTATCCATTGCTCAGCTACTAAGGGATTTGTACTCCCATTGAACATTGGTGGTTGTTGCCTCATGAATCGATCTTACATTGATCCTCTACATTGTGGATCAGGGTGCTCCATACGGGTAAGGTTATTATTCATAACCTGAGTGAGTTGTCCCAGTATGGTGATTAGCTGATCGGCACCAGTTGCATCACCAGCTCCACTATAATTATTTGGAGCAGGAGGGAAATCCCTACATGGAGTGCGTGCATTGATATGGTTTCCATTTCTTCCACTAGGTTCCATTTCTAAACAATGGCATAAACTAGATCATTTTATGAATCAAAATACATAATTCCATACTTATAAAACACTTAACATAATTTGAACTATTTATGGATATAATCCATAATCATAAAAATGTTTTCTTTGAGGAAGTATATACTCATTAACCCTTCATAATGATTTGCAATGAAAATGAGAGTTATCTTAAGCATATCCCCCAGGAGTGTCGTAACCAATAGTGCAACAAGGCCCATTGTTGTGCACCAGTTCCCGTTCGAGTATATCTCAAAGAAGTGTTTTCGGGTTTTACCCCTAGTTACATCTGTGCCAGAGCCGCCTCTACCTGCTCGTATCCAGACATGGATGTATTGCTCAGAAAACTCACAAATTCTCTATAATACCAAAATTATAGAAAGTTCTTCTATACTAATCATCAAGGTTCATCTTAGGTCTACGTGATCTAATCAGAGTTTAACTAAATCTAGCTTCCAAGGTTTGTACTAAACTTCCTCTGATACCAACTGTAACGCCCCGACCGCAGTTACCCAGAGTTGGTGCATTATTACATAACATCGGAATGATCAAAAGAAAGATCAAATCTCGAAAGACCGATTAGTTTAGTAGCCTTGGAAACACAAGATATATTCATAATGTTTTACATTACATCATAAAGTGAAAAACTACTACAAAAAAATATTATTTCTATATTCCACACTATTATCCCCTCATAATATCCCTGTAGGTATTTCATAATTTACTTCTTCACATCCTGGGAAAAATAAAACATAGAGTAGGGGTGAGATCAAATGCCCAGTAAGGATAACAATATAACAAAAACTTTCATAAATAAGAATAAACATTTAAGGCAGTGTATAACTAAAACAAAAGCCTTTTAAACTTGAACTTCAACATAGTATGGAAAAAATAAAATGAAATAATGTCATTTACTTATTCACATGGATATTCCACTAATCAAATAATCACATGCAATATCAATAACCACATTCATACTGATGGAATGCATAATGCCAGACTATCAGAACCACATAGCCAAGGACTCGTGCCAAGACTACAAATAAGATTTTTCCAAGGACTTGTGCCAAGACACTAGTTTGTCTCATGAGACCTACCGATGCATCGAGGAGCAATAGCGGGCTCCACCCATCACATATTATGTCCAATGCATTCCCATATGAAAAGGTTTAAACATAACATAAACATTCGTATTAAAACTATCATACGAAATGTAAATACATCATCCATAAACAATGAATGGTATAAAAATAACACATACACAGTCAAACATATCACAAAACCTTCAATACAATACAGATGTTTTGTATCACAATAAATCAACTTCAAATAAGCGTAAAATCCATCAAAAGATGTTGACATAGATGAAATCAAAACTCTTTTTAGAGAAATATCTCTTTCTATTTTCAAATCATTTAAGAGTCATATATTTATTAAATAAAACATTTTATTTGAAAATATTCTTATAATCTTGTAAGTGAAGCTTCAATGATTTTATAACGGCAGAAAATAGCCGCACCCACCGTATAAGTTAAAAAAACATTCTTACCTTAATTCTGCTGAAAAGGTTAAAAAGCACCTTGTTTGGAAAACGACTGAAAGATTCCTTTATAAACCACTTATAAAAATTCAAACAAGGGTATAAATTTCCTTAACCCATATTCTTGTAAATAGTAAGAAAATGTTTTAAATACATTCTTAAGAAACATGGATGTTGATGATAAAGAAATCCCAGTAGATTATTACTTATAAACAACCTCAGATAATGAAGAGATTGTGAAATAAACCCTTACCTTGTACTTTTCCTTGGTTGGGGTAGGTTAACCTCCTTTATAATGGTGAAATAATTGTTATTAAATTATTCAAGAATTATATACATTAATATGATATCATATATGTTCTTTTAACATTGCTTTGTTAATAATATCTTAGAATTATCGTCATTTTGGGTGTTAACTTACTCGTTTTCTTTTATATGTTTTGTTACATAAGCCGTTTTTGTCATGGATAGGTTGTATATTAATAATATCTAGAATGATATAAACTCCTTAGATACTATTATTAATCATTAAATGAGTATTATACTTGAATGGATACGATGGAGAATGAATCTCATCGCGTTCGTGGAGACGGTAGTCCTTACGTACGCACGAGCAACAATATCATTATTTTGATATTAAAATAATATATAATTGGATTGTATATAATATATCAAGAATCATTATCATGTTATATTTATTATTTACATGAGTTACTCATTATTATTATACCCATCCAAATAATAATTTATTGAATATTAATTACACCATGACGTGGAGACGGTAAGCCGTATGTACGCGCGTATGGTGAAATTTTATTCAAAGGATGGATAGAATACTGAATATGGCTGTACCATATTTATAATAACATCAAATTATATATAAGATACTAGAGTTATTATTTTAGAATGGTAATAACAAAGAAGGAAGAAGTGGATGAAGAAAGGAACTTGGAAAAGGGTGGTGAAATCATTACCTCTTCTTCGGGTTCTTTCTTTTGATTTGATCAAAAGGGCTCTTAGGTTGGATTTCTGACTAAAATAAGGCCTCTATAATGAAGTGAGGGAGGTTTAGAGAGTATTTTTGTAGAGGTTGGAAGAACCAAAAGGCATTGAAGGTGTGGTTGAATGAGAAGGGAGAGTGCCCTTTTATAAGAGGGGTGAGGGGCACCTTTGGACAATCTAGAAATATTATTTTATAATAAATCCATATTCGGTTATTAATGGCTCCAAAGTGGATTATTTAAAGGTTAAGGTGAAGATAGGTCGAAAACCACTCAACCAATATAAATTAGACAGGTTTGGGTTACTATATTAACCTTATCATTAAGTATTAACTCTTAGTTAATTAGTTTCACTTTTACAATGTCTCTTTTTATTTTTATATTATATGGTTAAAAAACATACTATATACATCCAAGTGACCCCCAAGTGGTCCATTAATGATACAAATATCATGATATAAGTCTCTTGGCCGAAACATAGATTTTTAGGAATTTAATATCAATTAATAATATTATATTTGTTTTAAAAACTCTTTTATGTCAATTTTGACACTATTCAACAGTTGATTTTTGTAAAAATCATAACAGAATGATTACTTCGAACAAAGTCAATTAATTAAATCATAATATGTCATATTATCCTATAAAATTAGTGTAATTCATAAAAAGTCTCAAATTATATTTATTTGGGTGTCTACAATATCAATCATTTTAATTTTTTCACTATTATGGTAATTACTGCATCACCATTGTGTCATAGATAAATTAACTTCTTTAATGTCTAAAAATTATAAATAAAATACCATTATGTAGGAAATAATTTTAGCTTTCTAATGAATATTTATAGTCAAAACTCCAACATATATAACCCTATGTAAAAAAATTTTTTATAAAAGATATATGCTTATGTCATTTTTGTATTCATTTTAACTTAATTAAAATAAAGTGTCCCTATCACTTACAAGTGGCACCATGGGGTCCCAAAATCGACAAAAAGATTCCCATGGTCGACATGTATCAACCAATAAAAGTTTCCTATTTACACAATTTGAACATCCTGATTCCAAATATGGAATCCATTTTTCCAAATTCAAAACACAGAAGTGGCAGAAATTAATTTAAAATTAATTCCCACTGTCAAAACAAAAAGCGTGTTTTTAAGATATAATAACTATCAAAATATTGATACTTGTTTATGTTCAGTTTAATTGTGAAATTATGTCTAATGACCAACATTGTATTAAATGTTAAAAATATATTATATACCTTAAAACCACTCAAATTCATAATTTATCATTATTAATTATTTTGATTAAAAAAGTTGTTTTTAATTAAAATTTAGTAATTTTCACTATTCATCAAAATATTAAAGTTATTCGAAATGTACCAAACATTCACCTTAGGCTAAATTCAATACTCCGAATCCAAAAATGAAGTCCATTTTGAGAGATAAAATCTCTAATATTTTAAAAAGTAGGTATTACTATTCATAACGGCTAGTTTGATCGGTTGTGGTGTGTGTTAGAACTCGATGTTGCGTACAACACATGCTATTGCATTATTCAAAGTGAAGCGTACCGTAGAAGCTTGGGGTGTTACAAAATTCAACTTCCCAATCAAGTATTATACCTTGAAACAAATCAGAAAAATCATCAAGATACTCATTTACCACTAAAACATAATTAATATGAATAGTTACTTTCTTTTCAACAATATGTGCAATGTAACATTCATTTCCATAATTTACTAGTTTCATAGCTTCCTGAAATGTTATAAAATTTTGGGGTTCATTCTTGTATAAAAACATAAATTCATTCAAAAAATAATCCTTCTTAGCTCTGTAGTCAATCCTAGCATGATAAATGGAAAGCCAATCCATGCCCAAAATATCATCAAACTCAACTAGACGCAAAAAAATAAGTTTTGCAGGTAGATTATTTCCATACAAAATGACATAAAGGTTCTAATAATTTCTATTTGTCTCCGCATTTAATCCTAGTGTTCTAACCATATGTTTAGGATTCATATCTTGAGATGGAATTCCCAATTTAACAGAAACTTTCTCAAAAATAAATGAATGTATAGACCCTAAATCAAATAACACATTGGTATATTATGAATAAACAAACAGTGAACCTGATACTACTTCATTCAATGGTCCAACATCCTCTGAAGTAGATGCAAAGGATTTTACAACCCCTTTCGATCTTTAGTTTTGCTGGTTTCCCTCAGTTGAGTTATTCATTGGACACTCATTTGCATAATGACCCATTTCATTCCACTTAAAAAAATTACTGATTGTAAATTATATTTTTTTATACCATTCTCCTAATCATTTTCAGTCCATTTATGAGCCTTATTCCCCATTTTACCACATCCATAGCACTTACTAGAATTCAAAAGGCATTCCCAGTGTGCTTTTTACCACAATTTTCACAAACTGAAACTTAAGTTTGTTACCATAATACTTTTTTAAAGAGTTTTAACCTTTAGTCTTCCACCTCGACCTCATATTATGTTTTTTAAAAAGAACACATGTTCATAAGAAAGCTCCATTTCCACATTCTCTTCACATCAAACAAGTTTTTTAGAACATTTAAAATTACGAGAAGCTAAATCCCTTCGATACTTTGCCTTTAATATTCAGTAAAAAAGATTGATTTTACTATCAATATCTGATATAAAATTTTGAGAATACCATTCTAGTAGAGTGAATCAGGCTTCATAATTAGCTATTTATTCATCCTCCTCCCACAATTCCAAAAATTGTTTTCCTATAGTAAGACGAACCACCTTCAGAAAATATTTCTCAAGAAAAATATCTTTGAATTCATCTCCATCAAGATCATTAATCTCCTTACTATCCCTGATATTTTTCACCATCGAAGACCACCGATCGACTTCACCTTCAATACAGTGAACAACAAGACTAACCTTTTTATTTTTTAACACCCCCATGACATCAAAAATCTTCTCCAGTACTTTAATCCACAATTCAGTTAACACAGGGTTATATTATCCTCTAAATGATGGGGGATGTTGCCTCATGGAATGATAAACTACTGACATGTTTCTCTATTGTTGATCTTGATGATCTTGTGCATGGATACCTCCACCATAAATAGCCTGAATCAACTATTCCATCACTGAAAAAAAACTGTTCAGTTTTGATTCCGACCATCTCAGGTTGCTGATTTGGAAATTTTTTCTCTTTTGTATGCCTTCCCAACATAGCTAGCTAGTTTTTTCTATGGAAAACCATTCTGAAAAAATATATCATAGATGAAGCATCATGGTAATCATAAAATTCTATTTCCTTTCCATTTTACCATAATGTAAAAAATCATTTATGGATATTATATTAACAAAATCCTAACTCCTAATGTTATCTAAACTGACCTATGTTACCAACTATATGGACACAACCTTAAAAATAATTACTTAATATGGATTTCAATAAAGAATTCACATTGAGGATATTTTCAGTATTAGATATTTATATAATTGGGTTATGACTTATACAAAACATCTTGAATATTATATGTAGACACTTCTACTATGTATGAATTTTTTTAGAAAATAAAAATTCTTAATAGAAAACAAGAATTATTTTCTTGATATAAATCTTCTTGAAATCTTTCTTTCTCTTACCCTACCTAAAACCCTGTGAAAAAACATTTCAAAAACATGGGATGATAATAAAAAGTTCAATACGAGTTATAAAATAAAGAAATAAATCATTTTTCATCAATACAAACAAAACCTATTCTCTTTAAGACACCTCCTGATTTCATAAGATTTTTTAATAACACATAAAATCATAAATCATAATGTTCATCTGTGGCATCAATAACATACTTACATTGTAGCTTTCATATCTACGTAGGGAGTTCTGTTTAGAATACCAATCATAGTATATTCTCTAAATCTATTTGGAGAAATATTAATGTTTACCTCGGTTGCTTTACCCAATGAATTGGAGGGCTATCTTGGGCTCACCAACCCTAGGTTTCTCATGGAACCACCTACATACAAAAAAATTTCCCAAGAACTATAACATAATCATAACACATTACACAAGCATAATAGAAATATAAAATTTCAATATTACAATCAAATTATATAAGTTCAACATATTGACATAATCAATCAATTATAAAAACCATTTTCAATACCAAAATATGTAAAAGATTTTATGGTATTTATTTTCCATTTAATAACATTATGTCTTGTCAGGGAATCCAAATATCAAATAATACTCACGGTGGTGGAAAGGTCGTTCTCACCGGGTACGTTAAAAAACATTCTTTTTATCATTTATTAAAACACATTGTTGAAATATATTTCCTTTAAATTAAATGAAAATTCAAATGGGTTTATAGACTGTATAAAAGAATGTCATGTATAAATCAAAATAATCCTAAATGAAAGGATATTAAGATGAAGTCCTTTTCCTTGTGTCTGAAAAGACTCGTTCATTCATCAGTCTCCTTAATAATAAACTACTGCTAATTTTTACATTCTTAATAACATTATCAGGTTTATTATTCCTTTTATATCAGTAATTACCATGTTATAAAAATTACATAATAATTTATGTTAATAAAGGTCGTTTTGTTGATATTTGGTACATGAGAAAAAAATGAACATCTTATAATTACAAGTTGTCAGTGTGGTCTAAATTCCATTATCTCTAGAATGCTATTCATGATTTAGATATAATATATATCATATAAATCAAGCATATGTGTATATATATATCTGTATTTAGAATAGAACATAACTTTTGGAAATTGGAAATGAAATGCACCGTTCATGGAGTTAGTAAGTCGTACATACGTATGAGCGCTACATTAATTTCTATTTCGTATTTAATGAAATGAAAACATAATGATACATAGGTATATAATAATTCCTTTATAATATCATATATAATTTCATTAACTCCATCCATTATATGTTCCACGTATGCCATGAATGTGTCATATTAGTTTGAGGGGGAAGTAGTCCACGCTTCCTCAAATAAAATTATCATATTTACCCATTATGGAAACCATAAATGTATGTTATAAATGAAATTTACACAAGAAAAAAAGACAATATGAATATAATATATATCACGTATAAATACAGTTCCATTAAAATGTTCACCATGTTATGTGCTAGGGGAGAATTGAACAATCATAGTTTCATGAGGCAATAGTTCTTCCTTTACATAAATAGTATGTCCGTATCCATTAGATGGAGGTATGTGGAAGTGTATATATAATACTTCTCATAAAAAACATAGTATTTTGGGAATACGGTTTTTGTTATGTAAAAAATAATAATAATATCATAGGGAGTGGAGAACAAAAATAAAACAAAAAACTTGATAGAAGATTTTACCTTTAAATTGGGCAAGTCCCTTTGGTTTGAAACAAATGGCTTTCTAGAATTTCATTTTACCCAAATAAAGGAATCTATGAAGAATAGAGGGATTTTAAGAGCTTATTAGGGAATATTTTGGATGATCCAAGGGGCTTGAGAGGTGTATGAAATGGGTTACAGGTGGTGTCCTTTTATAAGAGGGAGGAGGGGATCTTTAGGAAAGTTCGAAACTATTATTGGATTATACACTGAATTTAAATTTCCAAAGATCCCCAACTCATTAAATTCAAAAAAAAGTGATTATTGTTTTCAATCCACTTATCCAATGGGTTTTAGACAAGTTTAAGGCATAAAATTAACCTTATCTTTTCGTATTAACCTCTTGTCAACTAATTTAACCTTTAACATGTCCTCTTGTATATTCATACTATATGGTTATTATATTTACAATGAAATTTTATATAACCAAAACAATAGATAATTAATGGAATTTTTATCATCATATTTTTCAATTGGCTGAATCTTATATTTTCAGGGTTATTTTATCATTAAATAATACACTATTCATTTTAAAAACTTATTTATGTTGATTTATAAACTTTTCATATCAAGACTTTTAAGAAAATCTATAAAACTTTATTCCTTAGAAACACAGACATTTATTATAATATAACAAGTTATAATCAATAATAAAATTCATTTATGGCATAAAATGTTTCAAAATAAATTTATTTTAATATTTATATTCTCATTTATTCAAATATTTCTTTAATAAGGCAATCACTACATCACCATTGTGTCCAAAATAATTTTATTTTTCTCATGTCTAAAAAATATAAATAAAATACCATGATTTAAGAAATATTTTTATCTTTCAAATTAATATTTATAGTAAAAACTATCACTTATATAACCCCTTATAAAAAATGGTTTACTAAAAGATATATGTTTTTGATACATTTTCATTAACATTAAATTAATTTTTATAAAATGTCATTTTCACTTATATTTGGCTCCATGGGGTCTCCAAATGGACCCAATGATTCCCATAGTTGGACATGTATCATATAATAGAGTTAGGACATGTGTTATGGTAATTTAATATTATTATAATATTATCTTTTTACCCTTTTTTACCCTATTACCCTTTAACCATGGTAAATAAAATATTTACTGAAGCTACTATTTATAATGTCAAAAAATAAAAGTTAACTATTTACATAGTTTTGACCTTCTTATACCCAATATGTAGTCTATTTTCCCACATTAAAATCAAATAAATTGGAGTAATTAATTTAAAATTAATTCTCAACGTCAAAACCAAAAAGCGTTTTATTTAGAAATAATAACTATCAAAAGATTGACATATGTTTATGTCTAATTAAAAAGTAAAATTAATTAAAATGACCAGAATTGGATGAAATGTTAAAACCAGAATATAATTACGCTTTAAAACCATTTAAAAAGATAATCTATCAATATAAATAAATCAAATAAAAAGACATTTTTGACTTCAAATGCAGTTTTTTTCACTATTCATTATAAATGAACTTTATCTAGGAAAATACCAAAAATTTACCCAAATTAAATTTTTACATCCCACATTTAAAAAATAATTTTACTTTATCAAATAGAACATATAGATATTACTATAAATAGATTTAAAAGGGGTTCTTAATTAAAAGGTAGTAAAACTACCCTTTTAAAAATATTATAGTATTTATGCTTAAAATTGGATTCATTCTCATTTTAAGCCTCCAAATATTATTGGATAAATGTTAAAACATTTTACAAACTTGTTTAATCATAATATGATTATTATTTTATTCCCATTAATATATATTCTAGGCCTTAACAAGCATTTAAAATAATAATATTATATTATTATTATTTATCTTAGTATGACTCAGCATTGTGTGCAATATAAGATTTCAAGGAAACCCATTGTTTCATGTCAGGTATGACATCGAACATAGAATCCCATTTAATGTAAATTTAATATTTATTTCAAAAATATTAATAAATATGAAAATTTTATATTCTTTATTTACTTAGGATGTTACATCATTCCCCCCTTTTGGAAATTGCGTATTAGCAATTTTATTCACTTATCAAATAAATAGGGGTATTTCTACCTCATAACATTTTCAGATTACCATCTTTCCTCTTCAATCATATGGTTTTTTTCCAAAACATTTACCAAATTAATTACCTTATTCCCCAACACATGCTCTCTTCAATCAGGAATCTTGACTGATTTTTCCGGACAAGAGAGATTCTCTTCCAAACGAACTACCTCTGGACTCAAAACATGGAATGGATCAATCATATACATTCTCAAAATTAAGACATGAAAAACAATGTGTACCTTGGATAAATATGTAGGTATATCCAATCTATAGGCAACTAATCCGACTTTCCCAAAGATATCAAAAGTTGCAATGATCCTTGGACTCAGCTTTCACTTTTTACCCAAATGGGTCACACTTTTCCAAGGAGAAACATTGATAATGAAATGATCAGCTACCTCAAAAGAATGATCCTTCTTTCGGTAATCCATATAACCTTTCTACCTACTCTGAGCTGTCCTCATGTGTTTTTGTATCAACTGAACTTTCTCTGCAATCTCTTCAACCAATTTTAGTCCCATCAACTTCCTTTTACCTAATTCATTCCAAAAAGCTGGAATTCAACACCGCTTTCCATATAATGCATTAAATGGAGCCATATGTATATTGGAATAAAAAATGTTATTATAATAAAATTCATCCAAAGAATGATTTTGGTTCAAACATCCCTAGTAATCTATTGGGAAAACATATAGTATATCTTCCAATGTCTGAATTGTTCAGTCTGACTGCCCATGTGATTGTGGATGAAGAGATGTACTAAAATTTAATTTAGAACCCAATGACTTCTGAAGGCCTTTCTAAAAGTTTTAAGTGATCATGGGATCACGATCCAATACAATGGAGAGGGGAACTCCATGTAACCTGGCTATCTCTTTAACATACACCGAGAAAGATTATCTAGAGACAGAGTATCTCAAATAGGAAGGAAATGAGTAGATTTAGTCAATCGATCAACAATAACCCATATTGAATTACTACCTAGATATGTCTTATTTAATCCCACAATGAAGTCCTTACATATATTTTCCCATTTCCACTCTCACACTGGTAAAGGCTGAAGCATCCATTTTATTAACTAACACTCTTCATTAACATGTTGACAAGTCAAAAACTTCACAATAAAGTGAGAAATAACTCTTATCATTCTATCCCAAAAGTAATGCTCCCATTGATCTTTGTACATCTTAGTGCTTCTAGGATGAACTGAAAAGGGAGAACTAAGAGTTTCACAAAATAACTCCTTCTTCAACTATGAATCACATGGCACACATAATCTCATCCAAAATCTCAAAATATAATCCTTATTAATGTTAAATTCTGGAAACCTACCCTTTTAAACCAACTCTACCTTCTTCTGTAACTCATTGTCTTCCTTCTACACTTTCTTAATTCTGTATGATAGAGATGATTTCACAGGCCCCTGAAGAAAAACATAATAATTTCTTACACCAACAACTTCTATGCCAAAGTTCATCAAATTGTTAATCATATGATCTTGTTCCAAATATAACACGGTTAAGGTAGCATTACATTTTCATCTCAAGTCATCAACAACTTTATTTTCTTTTACGGGATGTTATTGAATCATCGAGTACTAATCCTTTATAAATTCCAATCATCTCCTCTATATCATGTTCAATTATTTCTGATTAAAGATATACTTCAGACATTAGTGGTATGTATATATTTCACATTTCAGTCCATATAGATGACGCCCTCAAATTTTAAAAGAAAAAACAATAGCTTCTAATTCAAATCATTTGTAGTGTATTTTAACTCATGACATTTCAACTAACGTGAAGCATAAGTAATTTCCAGATCATTCTATATTAAGGCACAATCGTGTCATTTCAATGAAGAATCATTTTTTATAACAAACTCACCATTCCTAGAAGGTAGTTCCAAAACTTTAGTATTCACCAATATTCTTTTCAATTCCTGAAAATAATTATCACATTATTTTGTTCAGATGAACTTAACAGCTTTTCAAGTTAACATAGTCAGTGGGCTAGATAACCATGAAAATTTGTCAACAAACCATCTGTAATAGCCTTATAACCCATGAAAACTATAAATATTGGTTATATTTTTAGGTTTTAGACATTCTTCATCAACTTTTGTTATAGTAGAATCAATAGTTATGCCATTATTTGGAATAATGTGACCATGGTTTGTAATTTTTTATAGCCAAAACTCACACCTTTTGAATTTCCCAAACAATTTCTTTTCTTTTAAGGGTTTCAAGACATCCCTTAAATGACTTTCATGTTCCTGTTAACTTTTGTAATATACCATAATGTCATCAATAAACACAACCATAGTATTATCCAAGAACTCATGGAAAATTCTGTTTATAAGATCTATGAATACAGTAGGAGCATTGGTTAAACCAAAAGAAATTACTAAAAATTCATAATGGCCATATCTGGTATGAAACGTGGTCTTTGGAGTTTCCTTTACTTTCAACTGATGGTATACTAGCCTGAAGTCAATCTTTAAAAAATTCTGAGCTCTCTAGAGCTGAAATAACATATCATCGATATGAGGAAAAGAATATTTGTTCTTAATAGGTTTTTATTCAATGACCCATAATCAATTCAAAGTATCATTGAATCATCTTTATTTTTAACAAAGAAGAGAGGAGATCCCCATGCTGATGTTCTAGGTCGAATGAAACCTTTATCAAACAAATCTAGTTGTTGTTTCACAAACTCTAAAAGTTCCATTTGATCTATTCGATAAGGGTGTTTTGAAATTGGATTAGCATCAGGAACTATGTAAATCGTAAATTCAACATCCTGATTATGTATTATACTATGCAACTAATCTAGAAAAACATCTAGATACTCATTTACCACTATCACATCATTAATCTGAATAGTTACTTTGTTTTCAACAATATGTTGGCTGTGAAATTCATTTCTATATTTTACTAGTTTCTTTGCATCAGGATATGTTATCAAAATCCGGGGTTCATTATTGTACAGAAACTGAAATTTGTTCTAAAAATAATTTTCCTTAGCTCTATAGTCAATATCAATATGAAAAACAGAAATTCAATCCATTCCCAAAATAATAACAAAGACTTCTAGAGGCTAAACAATAAGGTTTGTTGGTAGATTCATTCTGTACACAATGACAAGAAGGTTCTTATAATTTCTTTTTGTCTCAACATTTCATCCTGGTGTTTTTACCATAAGTACATGATTCATATCTTGAGATGGAATTCCCATTTTACTAGAAAATTTTTCGAAAGTAAATTAATGTGTTGACCCTACATGAAGTAACACATTGGCATAAATTTCATGAACATATAGTGTACCTGATACTACTTCATTCGATGGCCCAACATCTGTTGAATTCGTTACAAATATTTTCACCACCCCTTTCTACTTTTTGTCTAGCTACATTCCCATAGTTGAGTTATTTTTTGGACACTCATTTTCATTATGAACCACTTAATTGCACTTAAAACATTTTACTGACTTTAAATTAGATTTTATCTTACCATTACCCTAATAATTATTAGTGCAATTACGAGCCTTATTAACTATTTTACCACATTGCTAACACTTACTAGAATACAAAATGCATTCCCTAGAGGGATTTTACCACAATTTTCACAAACGGTAAACTTTAGTTTCTTACCATAATGCTTTTTTGAAGAGTTATTACCTTTCATCAACCACCATGACCTCTTATTCTGTTTTTTTCCAAATAACACTTGATCATCAGCCAACACCATTTCCACCTTCTCTGCACATTGAACAAGTTTTTCATATCTTTTGAACTCACAATAAGCTAAATCCCTTTTATAAATTGGAAATAATCCTAAGTAAAAAATATTGATTTTACAATCAAGAACTCATATGAAAATTGAAGAATACCTTGCCAGTCAAGTGAATGTTTCTTTATAAGTAGCCACTGATTTATCCCACTTCCTCAATTCTAGTAATTACCTTTCCATCCTAACACGAACCACCTTATGAAAATATTTCTCATGAAACATACCTATGAATTCATCCCAATCAAGGGAATCAATATTTGCACTATCCCTGATATTTTTCACCTTCGAATATCATTGATCGGCTTCACCTTTATAATGGTAATCATCAAGACAATCATTTTGATGTTTTGAACACCCCCACAGCATCAAAAATCTTCTCCAGTGCTTTAATCCACCATTCAACAATCACAAGGTCAGATGATCCTCTGAATGATGGGTGGTGTTGCCTCCTGAAATACTCCATTACTGACCTGTTCCATTATGGTTGATCTTTATGATTGTGTGCATAGATACGACCACCACTTATAGCCAGAGTGAAATGTGCCATCACAATAAAAAACCATTCAGTTTTGATTCAGACCATCTTAGGCTTCGGATTTGGAAGTTCTTTCTCCTCTGTATGCCTTCCCAACATAGCTTCCATGTTTCCACTATGAAAAAAAATTCTGACCAAATATATTTTAGATGAAGTAACATGCTAATATTTAAATGCTATATCATTTCAATTTGGCCATAACGTAAAAATAATTTATGAATAATATATTAACAAAATACTATCTCCTACAGTTTTCTAAACCAACGTATGATACCAACTATAAGGCCACAGCCTTAAAAAATACTTAATCATGTGTTAAATCAAGAATTCACATTGAGGATCATTTCTTGTATAGAGCCTTAGATAATTAGGCCATAACATATATAAAAAATCTGTAAAATTACATGTAGACATTTCAACTCACTATCCATTTTTTTAATAAAATAAATACTCCAAAAAGAAAACAAGTATTCTTTTCTTGATATAAATCTTCATGAATTCTTTCATTCTTTTACTCTGCCTTATACCCTATGAAAAACATTTCAAAAACATTGGATTAGAATAAAATGCTCGGAATGGGTTATTAAATAATGAAATAAATCATTATTATGTAAATACATAAAAAAAATAAGCTCTTAAACACACCTCATGAAATTATGATATTTATGAATAACAAATAGAATTCATAAATCATAATGGAAACTTGTGTCATCCATAACATACTAACATTGTAGCTTTCATACCTATATATGGAGTTACATTTGGAATACTCTTTACAGTATATTCCTTAAATTTCTTTAGAGGAACATTAAATTTTACCTCTATCACGTTACCCAATGAATTAGAGAGCTATCTCGGGCTAACATCCCAAGGTTTATCATGGAACCACCTGTATACATAATCAATTCCCATGAATGATAACATATTCAAAACACATAACACAAGAATAATGAAATGATAACATTTCCACATTTCTATCACAATATATCATCTCAATATATGGACATAATCAATAAATTCTAAAAACCATTTTCAATACCAAAATACATAAAAGATTTTATGGTATTTATTTTGTTTTTAAAAACATTACATCTTATTAAGAAATCCAAATATCAAATAATGCTTGCAGCGGTGGAAAAGTTGATGTCGCCATGTCCATAAAAGGATAAATTATTATTATTTTTGTTTAGTAAAATGTATTGTAGAAAAATATTCCCATTGAATGAAATGATAATTAAATGGGGTCTATAAACCATATAAAATAAATTCAGTTATAAATCAAAATAATCCTCAATGACAGCATATTGAGATAAAGTCCCTTACCTTGGGTCTAACTAGACTCATTCATTATTTAATCTCCTTAATAATAAACTAAAGCTAATTTATACTTTCCGAAGAACCTTTTATAGTTTATTATTCCTTTTATATCACTTATTATCATGTTATAAACATTACATAATCATTTAAGTTAATAACAGTGGTTTGTTGATATTTAGTACTTGAGTCAAAAATGCACTTTAAATTACATGTTGTCCATGTGGTCAAAAGACCATTATCTATAGAATGATATTCAGGATTTACATATCATATATATCCAGTATGTTTATATATATATATATATATCAATAATAGTACAATGAATTTTGAAATATGGAATGAAATGCATCGTTCATGGAGATGCTAGGTTGTACGTACACATGAACGCTACTTTCATTTCTATTTAATATTTAATGGAATGAAAAAATAATGATACATAGATATATTTTAATTCCATTATAATGTAATATATAATTTAATTAAGGACATCCTTTATATGTTCCATGTATGTAATTAATGAGTCAAATCACTTTGAGGGGGCGGTAGTCCGCACCTCCTCAAATGAAATTATCATATTTAACCATTATGGAAATCATAAAGGTATGAAATAAATGAAAAATATATAAGCATAGAGACAATATAAATATAATATATATCACTTATAAATAAAGTACCATAATTATTACCACCATTATAGGTGGTAAGTGATAATTGAACAGCCATTGTTTCGTGAGGCAGTAGTTCACCATCCACAGAAACAGTATGTTTGTATCCATTAGATGGTGGTGTGTGGAAGTTTAGTTTCAATCCATCACATAAAAACAACCTATTATATTGATTATAATGTTGTTGTTATGTTAAAAAACAATAATAATTGCTTATGGATTGGAGAAGGAAAATAAAATAAAAAACATGAGATCAAACATTACCTTAAAATGGGGTAACAATTTTTACTTTGAACCAAAAGAATCTATTGAATTTTATTCTGCCCAATGTAAGGCTTATAAGTGGAACAAAAGGATTTTGGGAACTTATTAAAGTATATTTTGGATGATCCAAGTGTGTTGAGAGGTGTGTGTAATGGGTTTTATTTGATAGATTTTTATAAGAGGGAGGAGGGGCTCTTTAAGAAGGTTTAAAAATATATTTTTATTATAAACTGAATTTTGATTTAAAAAGGTCCCCAAATCATTAAAGTAATAGATAAGGTAATTAATGTTCTAAATACTCTTAGATAATGGGATTTAGGCATGTTTAGGGTATAAAATTAACCTTATCTTTTAGTTTTAACCTCTAGTTAACTAATTTAACTTTTACCATCTCTTATTTTATATTGATAGTAATGTTCTAAATCCTCTTAGATAATGGGATTTAGGCATGTTTAAGGTATAAAATTAACCTTATCGTTTAGTTTTAACCTCTAGTTAACTAATTTAACTTTTAATATCTCCTCTTGTATATTGATACTATATGGTTAATATATGTACTATAAAATTTGAAGCGACCAAAATAATGGATCATTAATGTCATTTATAACATCATATATATTAGGTGGCCGAATATTCGAATTTTAGAATTATTTTATCATTTAATA
Source organism: Viscum album (assembly GCA_963277665.1). NCBI lineage: Eukaryota > Viridiplantae > Streptophyta > Magnoliopsida > Santalales > Viscaceae > Viscum > Viscum album. The sequence continues at coordinate 1,174,449,738 of OY728166.1, read as the reverse complement.
AAATAGTATATATTTTAAAAACTCATTTATGTCAATTTAAAAACTATTCATATAAAGACTTTTTAAAAAATATATAAAAATTTGATTCTTTTGAAAAACAAACTTTAATTCAAATATAACTAGCTATAATTATAAACTAAAATTGTGGATGGTAGAAAAATTTTAAAAAAAAAATTAATTTAAAATTTTAGATCACATTAATTTAAATATTTCATTAATAATGTAATCACTACATCACCATTATGTCATAATTAATATTATTTATTTGATATTTATAAATTAAAAATAAATTACCATGATATAGGAAATATTTTTATATTTATAATTAATATTTATAATCTAAAGGATCATCTTTATAACCCCATTAAAATGGTTTTACTAAATGAAATATCTTTATCTTATATTTTCCTTAACATTAAATTAATTTTTATAAAATGTAATTTTCATGTATAAGTGTCCCCATGGGGTCCCTAAATCCACCCAATAATACCCATGGTCTGACATGTATCATACAATAGGGTTAGGACTTTTGTTAGGTTAATTTAATATTATTATAATATAATTTTTTTCCCTTATTTTTAAGATTTACACATTTACCATGGTAAATAAAATATTTACTGAAGTTACTACTAATAATTTCTAAAAATAAAAGTTACCTATTTACATAATTTGGACCTTCTAATACAAAATATTGAATCCATTTTTTCAAATTCAGAGCACATAATTTGTAAAAATTAATTTAAAATTAATTCTCGTTGTCATAACCAAAAACAATGTTTTTAAGAAATAATAACTATCAAAAGATTGATAAGTGATTATATCTAATTAAAAAGTGAAATTACTTCAAATGAACAACCTTGGATTAAATTTTAAAAACAATAATCTAATTACACTATAAAACAAATTAAAATGATAATATAACCATATAAATAAATTAGATGAAAAGGTAGTTTTGACTTAAAATAAAATATCTTTCACTATTTATTTAAAATGAACATTATCAAAAAAATACCAAAAATTTAACCAAAGTAAATTTTGAAGTCCCTATTCTAAATAAAAAAATTTATTTTGTCATATGGAATATATAACAGGGATACAACTAAATTTAAAAGGGTTTTTCCATCAAAAGGTAGTAAAACTACCTCTTTGCCAATATTATAGTATTTTTTAAAAAATTGGATTCATTCTCATTTTAAGCCTCTAAATTTTATTTGGAAAATGTATAAACATTTAAAAAACATGTTTAATCATAATATGGTACATTCTGTTCATTATCTCTAATATAACGGCAAGGCGTTAACTTCCATTTAAAATTGCAATATAATATTAGAATTATTTTTCTTAGTACGACTCAGCCTTGTGTCCAACATAAGATTTCAGAGAAACCCATTATTTCGTGTCAGGTATTCCATCGAACACAAAATTCCCTTTAAATTGAAATTAATATTTAATTAAAAATATTAATAAATATAAAAATTTCATATTCTTTATTAACCTGGGATGTTACAAGGATCATTCATGTCCCATGCCGAAATGAGTATATTGAGTAGGTTCTGTAAATTGTTGTGATGAAATTCTTAAATAGTATTTTTGGTAGCATATGTACATGATTATTCCATTGATATATGGTTGTTTGTTGGTAGGTTTGGGCATAATTTTCATAGATACTTCGCCATGGTTTTGAAGTAGTTTATTTGTCATATTTTATTAATTGATTAATTAATAATGTTTTGTATCACTTCGCATAAACTTATTATCATACATGAATTTTTTTTTACAACCCAGGTACTTATAAAATAATTTTCTTTTAATTATAGAATTAATTGGTTAAATTATTTATAAATTTATAGTGAATTAAATTTTATTTATTGAAATTAAATAATTTATAATGTTTGAATAGTAACTTGACCATTGCAATAGAAACGTGGCCATTTGGAATAGTAATATGGGCAATAGAATAGTAACCTCACCTAATTAAGTGTAAATAGAATTTATCAATCCTATAAGTTAACCTATAATATATTTATATCATTGAATAAGTAAACAACTTTTTCAAATTATAAATTTATTATATTTATTATTGTATGTAATAAATATTAATTTACAATTTTATAATAAATATAATTATTTAAAAGTAAATTTATTTTTATAAAGTAGATTTATGAATTAATATTTTATTTTATTGTGGTTATAATATAGTTTTATGATGCCTTAATTAATTTTTCAATGTGATATAAAATTGGTTATAGTTTAAAAACTAGTATTTTTCAAATAAATAATGATTTTATTTAAAAATTAAATTTATCATATATATAAAATTATTTTCAGAAAATGGAGTTCATATTTTAGATTCTATAAATCAAAAAATGGTTCAGGTTAATTTTTGTTATTATTCTGAAAAACATGAATTTTTGGTGAATAATAAAATATGATAATTTACGAAATAAGCTAATTATATGTATTATTAGGTCATGGATGATGTTATAATGAGGTAAGAACCCATGGTTAAAACTCACATTCAATAATTACATTATTTAGTCACAATAACCGACACTATTTCTTGTATTGGGCAATATAATAAAATAATGATTAAAATAATAGAAAAACCCCCTCTCCTCCACTATAAATACCACCCATCACCCCCTCTTCTCCTCACACATCTCAATATTTGAGAATTATCTAAATTATTAGCAATCCTCTTCTCAAAAATCTTCCCAACATCCAAGACCCCTTGGTCTCACCAAAATGTTAGAACCAAGGGCTTTAAGTAGGTTCTTACGGATGAAAATTTAAGAGGTAAAAATCTTCTGTAATTTTCTTTTATTTTCTTTTCAATTTTTTTCTTATACTTCTTAATCTACCCTTATTCAAGAGGCATTAAAACACATGTATCATATATACACTAATATATTCTCATTTTTATGGAAACTTTCACTATCATACTTCTACTCCTATCCCTTTTATTCTTGAAATAAATATATCGTCGATGATACGTCAATTTATCGACATCGAGGATGATGTGTTGTCAATTTCAATTACTTCCTCCATGGATGGTCATGAAACCATTTTCATAGATGAAAATAGTTTTTAATTTTAATATATTAACTAATTTATATTATTTAATTAATATATATTCACAATGTTGAATTATATAATGAAACTAGTTCATGGTGGCCAAGGAACCGCCAAAAAATGATCTCAATGAATATAATTTATTTTTTATCAAATGAATCATCATCATGTATGAAAAAAAAGATATATGATATAATGTTTATTCCTATATAAAAATAAATACCATTTCATCCCACTTATGTACTTCATATTCCTCTCACTAAGTAAATCCATAAAGAACCGACAATGGAAACCTCGTATGGAAAGCACCTGAAACAATGAAAAATATGAAAATATTATAAATAAATGGGTGAAAATATATCATAAAAAGATCATATAATGTATAATAAATATGAATATATATCATTAATATATTAATCAAACTATTCAACCTATTATTCATGAGTTTTGATGACATTTTAATGAAGTAAAACCTGTGGAAAGAGACTCCTTAACTAAAACATTATTTTATATGTTTTAATGATTTATTCTTCTAGTTATTTCTATTTTATGTCTATATAATCAAAATGGTTTTTATGAATTTATCTATATGGTTATAAATGTTTCAATTTCACTTATTTGTTTCAAAATTTTATCTTTTCATGTGTTATGTATGGGACCATCCATTAAAAATCCTTTTAAAAGTATATTGGATGAAATTAAAAAAACTTTTATATGGCATGAGGCGTTTCTCTAATTTAAAGACATTTTTTTAATATTATTATTTATTTATAATTATTCATAGTTATTTTTTATAATATTATTTCACTATTATGTGTTCACGTTTAAAATGTTAAAAAAAATTACAAAAAATGGGGTAATATGATATTTGAATGTGTTTATATTTATGGGTTTAAATGAGTTATCATGTGTTTTATTCATGATATGTTCCATGTACATTGTTTATGATGGGTTGATCCCATTATAGCTTAATATATGTTCGACTGAACCCATTATAGATCAAGATATATTGGGTTGATCCAATTATATCACAATATATGAGAGGTGAGCTCTGTTAATGGCCTTATAATGCATTGGGTACTCCGCAGATGAAGTTTGACCAAATGGTTATTCCATTGTAATGGTTAATGTAAGGGTGATATGGTAAATATGTTTCCAAGAAACTACATTATTTTCTATTCACGCTTTTGAGTTTTGAAGAGCCATTTTTTTAGTAGATTTTCATATTTTCACTAGACTAATGGGTTTTTTATTTATGTCACTTACTGAGGTTTTTGTAACCAACCACATTTTTTATTTTCTTTCACAGTATATAAGGATTTTTAAGAGAATAAAGTAATTCATGTTAAATATTATGAATATTCTTCATCAAAAAATGGTTTATATTATGAAAAAATGGATGTTGTTTTAGTAGTATCCTCTTTGTAAGAATGTGGTTCCCTATATATCTATTATGTCCTAATCAACTAAAATTCTAAACCTGAAAAGATCCAAAATGTAAAATAGAGTAATTTCATGACTAAAATTCGAGATTATGTAATGTTTTAAGGCTTGTTCCTTATATATTTAGACATAGTGGCATCGACCTACTGAGTTTTACTCACACCCAATGTGGGACTCTATTTGGTATATGGGAAGATTTCATGGTTGTAGGGTTAGAAAATTAAAAGGGCCATTTTTATTGAGTTGTTGATTATTGGTTGTGCTGGTTTTTTAAAATAGAATTGACCTAGGGTTTGGGATTGTAGTCTTTCAAGTTTATTTGTTTTAGCAAATTATTTTATTTTTATTTCATTCAATTTAACATTTTGATACATCTCATCTTATTATTACATGATTCTTTATTTTTTTTATTTCTTCCTCCTTTAATTACCCAATTCTACGACATGTGGTTTTCACTTTATTTTTTAGGTTTGTTGGATTATTATTTTATTATTCCACTATATTGTGTCACTGAACCAGGGGGTATAGTCTTCCCAATATATTTATTACACACTAATTGCTAGTCAATATTCAATGTCTTATGAGGAGGTGCACATGAGGTCCTATAACCAACATATTTTCTCTATGTGAGAGTATTTGGGTCCTAGAACATTTTTTTTTCAAAAAAAAAGGTTTCTCAAAGTCTGTTGAAAAGGGGATATGTGTGGACATTTATAAATGGGAAATAGGACCAAAATATAATTTTTTAAAATAATTACGTTTAGAAAAGTTTTCTCAATAAACACGGCACCAAAATTGATAATTAGAAAAAATAATATGTTATATGTTCTAAATATGTTCGTCTAATGGGTTTGGTATATGTTTCTAGGTCATTTCTTCTCTTATCTCTTTTTTAAGCCCTGGTAAACTCGTTTTATCCATAACATTTTTAATTATTTATTATTGTTTTTATAATTCATTTTTTAACAAAAATAAGATTTATTTATTATATAATTTTAATTATTCTAATTCAAAATATGGAATATTATTTTCCATATTCAACACATTGAGTTGAGAAAAAAATATTTTCAAATTAAACCTATTTATGTAATGAGAAAGTGGTTTTCCATAGAGAAATTTTCAAACATTTAAAAACTTTTTAATATAAAAAATAAACATGAAATTGTTTCAAAAAAAATAAATTGGGATAAATATATTATAATTGATCTAATTTTACATTAAAACCCATTTTACGAAAAATTGGAACCATTAAATTCTTCATGAAAAGAAGAATTTTTAAATAAAAACTTGTATATTTAACTATTCTTTGGAAAACATTATTTTCAGAAAATTACTAAAAATGAACCATAAAATATATTTTACTTTTTGATTCCAAAAAATTGTTAATTTTTTTTTAAAACAATTACATAAGTTCCAAATAATAATTTTATTTTTGGTTCCCAAATTGAAATAAAATTAATTTTTTTAAAAATAAATTTACTTTCAAAGAATATAAAGACTTTACTAAAAATTAAGCAATTTTTTAACAATATGATTTATTTATATAAAACTATAATAATTATTTTTTAGAATTTTAAATTTATTATCCATGAGACAATGTTTAATGGATAGGTAATAATAGTCATGTTTAAATAACAATATTAATAGTTTGTTTTGGTTTGTTAAAACTCGATGGTTCTTGTAATGCATACTATCAAAGAATTTAAATTTTTTAGAAAAAATATATTTCATAAAACCATATGGTGTTATATTATACCCCCTTAAAAGTAATTTATCCCTTAAAATTACATTGCTTTAATAAAAATGATGATACTTCTACATTATTACATCCTAATTCTGATAATCTATGCACTTGAAATAGTGGTGTGTGGTTGGTTAAATATGTGGATATTTCTAGATATTTTACTAATTATAAAACATTTTCCCATTTATTTGGAATTCTTATTTTGGATGAACTTCCATTCCACACGTAAATAATTTATTAGTCCAATTAAGATAATAACCTTCACATTTTCTTCCATAGTTATAACTTAAAAGAATGCTCACCTTCTTTTCTCCAAAGTTTTTTATAGTTCCCCCTAAATTCTATCTTTATTTTCTTATCAAAAACTCATGATTGATGTGTAACTTCAATCTTCATATCCAACTTGATAGAAAATTGTATTATTTTTTTATAGTTGTTAATGTAACTTGTGTATAAAACCCTTTAGAGTCCTGGTTTTAAGCCAATGAAGAATTGATATACATTACTTCATGGTTGGATGATAATGAGGGAAGGGTACATCACAAGTCTTCTAAAATCTACCTCATTGGTAAGAAAATATCCTTCATGATTTTTCTTTATCTCAGGGGGATTACTTTCCAATTTACATATAAATAATATGAGGAATTTATCAGTTCATAAACTCATCTCCTTCCAAGGAGTAAATTTAAACTTGTTGTCTAATATTCTTGATAAGATTTTTCTATTGATCCACTTCACCATAGAAATAAGATATATCCCAAATGAATTTTACATACTCCAAAACACTGGAAAATGTAAGATATTTTTCCAATGGTACGGAACCAATTTTTATAAACTTGTTTATTTGGAGAACCTCTAAAATAAGGTGGTTTTTCTTCTTAAAGAATCAACAAAACATTGTTCATTATTTTTCTCATTTGGATGTTAAAAAGGATTCATAGCTTGAACAATAAGTGCGACAATGGTCATGATATTTTCCATTCCTAATATCATAACATTTGGTTTCATTGGAGTAAATTCATTTCATTTTTATCACACACATCATTAATTTGGTTCCTTTTGGTTCTATCTATTTAAAAAAACGGAAAAAATTTTGTAAGCATCAATAATATTAGCAAGGAACGACATAATCCAAAAAAAATCACTTATTTGATATTTAAATCATAGCCAATTAATTTAAATATAAAAAATATTAGGCATATCATAACTCATTGATGGTCATTATTCAAATCCTTCAAAAAATTTCATAATGTTTTTGTGAATTTATAAAGCATATCCCCTGGGATTGTCAAAACAGGTGCATAGTAATGCCCACTGTTCTGTACCAGGTTACTCACAAGTCAGCCCCAACAAGCATTTTCAAAGTTATTCCCTAAGATATATCTATTCCAAAAAATTTCCAACTTTAATTATCAATAAAGCATTTTAATATCTTGTAATCCCCTCACCATATCCTTCACTAATATTCCAATATATTTTTATATACTTAGAATTATCCATAGAATTATCTTTATACATATCAATTTGTATCCTACAAAAAAATTTTATCCTAGTTTCCAATGGTTAATGAATTTTTTCATTTAACACAAAATATAACATCATATGATTTTCATACATAACTATTACATATTAATTAGTGAGTATTTATTTTATTTTGAAAAACACGCACCTAATGACCAAAAAGGATTACTGTCATTGGATACTAGACACAAAATATTATTATTTAATGAATGAACTTCAATATATCCCATAAATATATTCCAACATAATACTCTTTTTATACACACCCTTCCTATAATCATCCTTCATAACACGGGAAAAAGAAAAGTTAGAAATTGTGAACTCTGATGCTCTATAAGCATATAAAATGAAGATATAAGTAAAACATGGAAATAAGGGTATGAGAATATGAGAATAATATTTTTAAACTATACCCCATATATGTTATATCAAAATCTTGAGTTGTACCATAAATCTTGACAATTCATAAGACATGAATCGTATTGGAATCAAAAAACATTATCTATGAGGAAAAAATCATAAAAAAATATTTTTCAAAACACACTTAATGATAAAACTCCTTTACTTGGTAGTCAAGGATTATAAAAAATCAATTATATCATAACCCATGTAATGAAATGGGTTTGATAATATTTTCATCATAGAATTACATGGGGAAAAGAAATACTTTTCACTATAATTTACTTATATCATCATAGCATAACGCATGGAAAAAACGGAGTAGATTTCATAAGGATGTTTTCATGGTATAACACGTGGAATAGAAATGAGTTTTTTAAACATAATTTAATCATACAAATATACCATTTATATAAATAATAAGAATGGTAACATTGGATAATGTCCCTAGTAAGGGATAAGTAACATCCAAGGATGTCATCTTAGATGAAAAATTGATTTTGAAAGATCACAAGGAACATGAAATGAAGAAAATAGACTTTCATATTTGAAATAACCTTTTGAAACATAAATCGTTTTCAAAATTATTTATTTTTAAAATAACCATATAAACTTATTATGGAATCTTTAAAAAACATTTAAAACAATTCTTGAAAAAATAGCCTTTCAACATTGAAAATAAGTTTTTTAAGATAAAAAGTTCCTAAATAATTTCCACAAATAATTTTATTTTAAAATAAAATTTGAAAAATATTTTGAAATATTTTAAATATTGGGTTTTTAGGATGAATGTAATTTTTTTTTCTTGTTATACATGTTCAAATAAATACTTCTTTCACATTTTAGGAAAAATTCGAATGGGCCTTCATATAAAATGACATAAAGATTACTATTAAAACTTTTTGTAACTTTTTGAAAACAGGAAAACATTAATCTAAAAAAATTGGATATTTCTAAAAATATTATTTACAAAATTATTTAGAAAATGTGGATATAGAAGAAAAATATTTCTCAACCGAACAGAGAAATAATGTCAGTTATTAATTAAAAAACTTATTTTGAACTCTTGAGTACATAAAGAGAGTAGACCGAAAGGAAAAAATTTGTTTCTGTGCCATACAAAGAGGATAAATAAAATAATTAGTTTCTTTAGATATATATCATAATATTTTATCATCAAAATCCTTAACAAAAACAATCCGAATAAAAAATGATATTGTATCATAAAACCCTTACCACTTTGGGAAATTTGAATCATAAGATCCATTAAATAATAAATTAAATAAACCTGAAATATCATAATAATAAATAAACTAATGATATTAGATTTAATATGGGTTGTATATACTACTTAAAAAAATTAGTTTCAGAATATAATGTATTCACCAAAGAAGACAAATTATGAAAATAATATCTTACGATATATCTCGACTTCCTTCACACACATTCGAACCTAATTTATAATAAATATATGTTTATTATACATATATGACAGATATATAGACAAATTTATCATACAAAATATGATTTAATTGTTTCCATTTATCACTGGTTCATTAACAATTCCTTGTTCAAATCATGCTTTCACGTAATAACTATTTCATTTTTTTATATATGTTTTGGTTTTGTAATCATAATATTTTACATTTATCATTGATCAATTATATTTATAATATTTTTCATGATATAAATATAATATATCTGGATTATATATTTAATTAATGTAATCCATAAAAGTTTGAGATATAAAAAAGAAATACATTATTCATGGACACATTAGGCCATTGATACGCATGAATGTTGATTCCATTTTCATGAATGATAAAATGGAAAAAGGTAAATAATATATTAACATTAAATAAAAATTATTATTTCATTTATATCATATATTTTCATTGAACCTATCCTTATTAATTTTTCATGTAAAGAGTATGTGAAGAATGAATCACAGTGCTTCAAGAGGTGGCAGTCTCTCGTACGCACGAGCGATGTTATGATATTCAAATGGGATGGAAATTAAGAAACTATACATTATATTATAATTAAAAATATATATATATACTTTAAATATAATTTACATATGTTAAATATATCATTATATCAATTTGTTTTATGTGGTCATTGAAAATAAATGTCACCAGTTCTCAAGTCGGTAGTCCTTCAAACACAAATCAACAGTTTGGTTTCCCATTTTATAGAAGAGAATATAAATATAGGTTATGAAACTAATATAATAATATCATGTTATATGTTAAATACATTTTCTATTATTTCACTATTTTTAAATGGTTTTAAGGGATATGTAAGAACAAATAAAATAAAAGAAATTTTTTAATAATTTTACCTCCCCGTTGAAGAAGTTGTTTATGTTTATATAAGAAGAGTTATTACGAGTGTTTCATAATTTATGTAATTATCATAGTATGTGGCTAGGAAATTAAGTGATGGATTTTTTAGGTATTGGATTATATAAATTTATTTTGATGTGCTAGGTGGAGATGAGAGACGGTGGACTTTTCGAAGTGGGGGAGAATACATGCATGGAATGTTTGAAAAGAATATTGTTTACCCACCTTCATTGCATTCCAAAAGGCCCAAAAATGGTTCATTATAAAATATTATAGGTTATAATGTCTATATATGTCCATAAAATGGTATTTTTACAAGTTTTTATTTCATTTTACCAATTACCATTTTGTATAATCCCCACTGGTAAAACTGTTTTAACCATAACCATGGTAATTAATTTTTATTATTTTTATTATTCTTTTTAAAAAAAAACAATTCCTTGTTATATAATATTTATTATTCTTCATCCAAATATGGGATCAATTTTTTCTAATTTCATTCATATAATTGAAATCAAAATTATAATAAAACCTATAGACGCGACAAGAAAGTGGTTTTCCATAGATGAAATATTCAACAGTTTAAGTAATGTTTTTATGTAAAAAATAAACATGAAATTGATTCTAAGGAAATATATTTGGATAAATATAATATATTTTATCTAATATTACTTTAAAACACATTTTTTTAAAAATGTATCCATATATATTTGTTAGACAAAAATTCCTTTTTCTATAAAAATGTTTACTCTAAATATTCATCGAAAAAATTAAAATTTTCAAAAAAAATTAAATATATAAGAATAAGATAATTTTAACATGTTGATTAAAAAAATATATATAACTTTTTTATATAAAGTTTATAAAAATTTTAAAAATAATTTGTGTATTTTTTCACATAAACAAATATAAATCATTTTTTGAGAAATACGTATTTCCAGACCATATGAGGACTTTACAAAAAATTAAATATATTTAAAAATATGATTTATTTATATAAAACCATTAGACATAATTTTTAAAATCCATTTACTCATATCTAATCCATGAAATTTAACATATAGGTAATAATGGACGAGTTTAAAAAATAAAATAATCATTTGTTCACAATTCGTTAAAACTTGTTGTAGCATGCAATCCAATCTATCAAAAAAATTAATATTTTTAAAAAAAAATATTCAACAATTCATGGTGTTTAAGGTTATCAGCCTATATTTTTAATATATTCTAATAAATGGGATACCAAACCCAAAATATGATAACAAAAATTGAATATATCTATAGGAAAATGTTAAACTCAATTAGTAGAGGAACATGGCACTAAAATATGAATAACATTACGGTGTCACTGACTCTAGTTGTTGTATGAGGATCCTTCACTCATCCTAATTGATAGAGTATTAACAATATCCAGTAATATATTATCTACACCATTATTATGTAAAACATTTGCTTTAATTTCTTGGAATTGTTATCCAATCCACAAAATGATTGGGGGGGGGTTTACTTTATCTTAAGAATATCATCAGGGGTTACCTAATCCATGACTTCAAGGAAAATATATCCCATAACACATCAACATCTCCCATAATCAATTTAATGTTAACTATTCGATGTTTCTAAACAATAAACATTAAAATCATTAAAATATGAACAATCGTGCTCTACTTGGAAAATTACTATAGATGGACTACGTGTTTTCTAAAATTTCACATGTGTAAAAAAATATAAAAATTAATGACAATTTTGAATTACACAGTGTTTTCCCCTTCCTTAAAGAGAATGTAGTCCATGGATAGTAGTTTTTTATATGATACTTGAAGTATGTACTTCATGTATAAATGTTCATTACATATACATAGTAAAACATGCTGTATAGAAAAATTCAATTTGGAATGTTTGTACATTGTGTGCATAAAAATTCCCCTATATATCTATATATTGTTTCTCTATGGGTTACAAGTTGTGTCAATACCATATAGGTTTTGGGAATGTATAGTTTTTACTTTCCAATATACTCCATATTTTATTTATGATGTGTGTAATTTTGTAAATGGAATATGGGTCCATCTCATTATCCTAGTGTGTAAACTGATTCACACTGAGGAATTTTTTCCTGAGATACAAGGAATATAACCTCTACTCACATAGAATATAGTATTTAAATCACCAAACTAACCCTATCACTACATATGGAAACATACAAAGTGTGTGTTTAATAAAATACACGTCATGTAATCCAATAAAATATCTACATCCAACACCTTCCTTATATTATATTTTCACAATAAACATCTATACCCATGGTCACACCCTTCATGTCATCCAATGTTTCTTAGCACATACCCACTTCTCTAGGTACCTTTTTTGTGCATCATCATTGATCAATTGTGTCATTGTTATCTCATTCATCACCACCCCATCATCTTCTAGACCTATCATTCAACCCTTTCAACTTCTAGTAATTCCAAAGGAAGTGGCCATTCCTCATCAGTGCTTTTTGGTATCATACTCCAATCACGTGGTGGAGATTAGATAGGAATAATTATTTGATTTTTTGTTCAGTGAGGAACCTAACCACCTGAAATATTGGTTTATATTTGGGTGGAAAAAAGGTCAAATGAAAATAGGAACGCCTCGTAAATGATCGAATAGGATTTAATCTATGGTTTATATCTTAAAAAGTATTATTGATTATTGATAATTATTGGAATTATTTATGATACAAAAATAAAAATTTATTAGAAATTTAATAATAATAATAATAATATTTTTTTCATATTATTATTATTACTATTCAAAAAATTCTTTTTAAATAATACTACCCCCAGGTTATATAAATTCAATAAAATAATTCTTACCTAAAATAATTATTATAATATTTAAACAGATTTAAAATTTAGATAAATTTCGTTTATGAAATTTATTTTTAGTCTAAAGGGAATAATGTTTTATTATCGTATTTAATACTCAAATATTTAATCGTATTTGAAATAAATGATAATTAAGAGAAAATTAATCAAAGAGGAAATATTGATTTTATGAAGAATGAGGTATTAAGAAATAATCATATTTATCAACTTCACGGTGTATACTCCGATTCACCATTTTCCACTTACATTGATTTTTTTAAATCATAGAAGATGAATCACTTATACAACTGTCACGATCCTCAAAATATCCTTAGAGTGGTTTCATCCCAAATTGATAAACCTATGAGATTAACTATAAAAATATATTTATAATCTCGTATCACGGTCAACATAATATTTTAAATAATTACCTAAAAATTCTTTTTCTGAGACCCAATACCTCATAACACAACTAAGACCCCGCCTAAGAAAAACATCATATTCTAAAAATATCTAGGGTGATATGATTTTCAATCAAGATTCTTGTTAGAGTTGGTTCCCTAGAAAAGAAATAATTAGACATTATATTACTAATATAAAATGATATATTTTTTTAAAATACCTTATCACATTTCATTTTTTTGATTTTCAAAAAATTAATGAGATAATGTTTTAGCCTATTATTCATTGTGAAAATTTAAAATCAGTTCCCCACTACGATGAGAACCTTTATTATCTTTAATGAATATTTTAAAAAAAATATCATAAAGTTATAGGATGTTGTCTAATGGGATATGAAATATTCATATTATGAGGTGAAAGTAAACATAAGCGTATGAGACATTATCCCATAAAGTTCATGCTTAGTAATATCTATGATGAGAAATTATGAGGATAGGCCCGCTGGTATGAATTACAGATGTTTTAGTGTAATTAGATATTCTTATATATCACGATGTGTAATGATAATTTGAATTTAATATTATTATTAATAAAATTAACTACTCACATACTTTGATTTAATGACCAAATATTTTGTTCTATATATTCGTCGGAAACAAGGTATGTCATGTACGTCCTGAATAATGTGTTTTTAGTGAATAATTCATGGAAAAATTTATCCCTTCTATATTTATGGAAGTTGATATAACATCACTTTTAATAAAATTAAATTGTCATATTGAATTTCATTAAAATTATAAATTTCCTTATTTTTTCTATATAAATAATATATCTTATTTGATGAATATTCATTACATAAAATCATAATCTATGCAGTATCTGTAGAGGATTAGTGAATTTTTAAAATTACAAACATAAAAACTTCTTCATATAAGAATATATCATCTAGAAATAATTTGTTCACTTCTACTACCTTTCTTGTGCATATCATACTACAAAAATTCCATATAACTTTTGCAATTATGATATAAGAAAGGGTGAGGTCTGATTCTTAGTAAAAGTAAACATAGGAGATGTAAACATTAATTAAAACAATATAATCATAATTTTATGATAACATAATCAAGTTCATGTTCTCGTCATAAAATATTCATACCAAGATAATCATATATCATAAAATTCAAAAAAAACATCATATCAAGACGCAAGATCTACAAGGTTGTCAAATATGTAATCATCATTCAAGATTCATATCATGAAAATGTGGAATCATAAGTGTTTGAATCATTAACTTGTGAATAGAACTATTCACAATCATGTCCCCCATAATATTTTGTGAAAATATAATCTAAATCCTACTCTTTTATAAAAATGTGAACAATCCTATTCGTAATCATGTCCGTGCATATTCATATAAGAGAATCTAAAAAGAAAACACACTCACGCATCAAAATGTGAACAAATATCGTTGAAATTTTTTCCACACTTATCATCAAAAAATCTTGAGACACCAATACCATATTTCCCAATTCATTGGATGTCAATAATGGACCCAACCATTACATATTAATAATCTATTAATATGAATAACATAAGATCACAAAGCATTCACCATATCATCAGAGAATAACCCATAAAAAATAAATAGGTTTCTTAAAAATATCATTATCATAATCATATTATAATCATAAATCATCCACATGGAGAGTAAGTATGAAATCATTGGATCATATCTCTAGCAATTCATAATTAAAACCAATGTAGGTTATCATATATGAATAGTTTCTTACTAGGATCAAAAGAATATTTCTTGAAGAAAATACACTTTTTATTTTGAAAACACTTATTTAAAATAGAAATATTTATATATTATTGTTGGAAACGAATTAATTGAAAATAACCATAGAAAAAATTCAAAGGATTTATAAAAACATTAATCAGTCCTGATGGTAGGAAATTATGAACATGCTTTAATCTATAAAACAATGATTTTGTTCACACATTCTGTAAAAAATAACTTATTCATAAAGCATATAGAATATTATTTTTAATCCATTTTGTAAAAAAATATGTGTAAAGTTTATTTTTAAAAATAATTTTTTGATATTTAAGAAAATTCACGAAAACATTTCAAAAAACAATGTTATGAAATAAAATTTTTTTCTAACTAAAATAGGATAAATAAAATCATCCTTGCACAAAAACATTTTATAAACCATTTTGAGTACCACATAGAGAAAATTGGTTCTAAAACTAAAAAATTATAGAAAGAAACAGATAATAAGAAACATCTATGGTGTTTATCAAATAATGATCATATAATTTTGTCAATAGAAATTCAAGCATAAACTGTCTAGATTAAAACGGGAATGAATCATAAATCCATTACCGCATCAGAAAATTTTGAATCATAAACCCCATAAAAGATATAACTCCACTTGAATGGTCAACTATCATAATATAGATTGATTCATGAAATATTAAATGAAATAATAATTACGTACACCGCATGATAGTAATAAGTGGTGAATATGGAATATGTATCATGAAATTAAACCATAAGAGAAACACTTACTACTTTGTTAATAGATTAACATAAATAATATAAAATTGAGAAATATATATATGAATTTTTAAATACATATAATTTATTGATAATATTATGAAATAAATTAATAGGTAAAATAAACACCAAACACTACTAGAAAAACGGCCTATACCCACGGTTCAAAACAGTGGGTATAGCCCCCAAAACCGTGGGTATAGCTTATACCCACGGTTTTGGGAACCGTGGGCTCGAACGAAGTTGGTATAGGTCCCCAGCCTATACCCACGGTTTTCCAAAACTGTGGGTATCGGTGTCCTGCCACCGTGTCATCGAAACATAGCCAATTTCCATGGTGTAAATGGCTTTTACCCACGGTTTCAAAACCATGGGTATAGGTCCTAAAATAATGAAGGCGTCGAGTTTCGATCCCGCATCCTCTTCGCTGCAAACACAACATCTAACCACTACCCTAACATCACCAATATGTATATATATATTTATATATATATATATATATATATTTAAATATAGTTATAAAAACTGTGGGTATAGAGGGAAGAACCATGGGTATAGGGTTCCCGCCAAACAAAATTTCCTTCCCACAGAAAAAAAATAATTTCCCGCGCACACTAAAGTGACCTATACCCATGGTTTTCCAAAACCGTGGGTATAGGGGGGTCTATCTCCAGGGTTTTGGGAAAAACTGTGGGGATAGGTCCATTTTCCAATAGTGACACAAAAGATACAGGTGTTGAATGTGGCATGTGTCTTATAAAAATAAATGTGAGATGATAATTTCTTATTTTGCGGAAAAATATTTTACCATGGTCACTATTAAAAATTGTAAAAGATAAAAATATAATTATTTCACAAATATAAAACTCCCAATTATAGATAATTAGTAAACTTTTAAAGATTCAATTTCTATATGTGGAAGAGAATAATAAAAAAATATCAACATGTAAAAAAATAGCTTTAATAATAATACATTTTTATTCCGAAAAAAAAACTTATACCGAAGTTAAGTATAATGATTATTACTCTTTAGTTTTTTAGAAAATTTTTAATTATACTGTAATTATATTATTTAAATATCAATTTTTTATTTTAAAATTTATTTATTCAATGAAAAAAATTGTTGTTTTAGAAAAACCATTATTCATCCGTATTTATTGAAAATTCATTTTTTCCAAAATAGGATCACAAAATTTTACCCTAACATAATTTGGATATGATGGTTTTCAAAAAATACATCATATTATCAAATAAATTTCTAAAAATTTCCAAAATAAAGAACAATATTCACTCATAATAATCAATAAATTCATTTTTTAGAAAAACATATTTTGGAACATTACAACGACTTTACTACAAATTGATTTCCTATTTCCTACTATTAACGAAAAAATGTGTATTATATAAAACATTTATATATATTTTTTGAAATATGGATATTTATATTCATACCTACCAATTTAATAACTATAATATTAAAATCACATTAAAATAATTATATTTTTATATTATGCCACAATTCATCTAAATCTCAGGGTTGTGTGTTATGAAAACTATTGATCTAATTAATATTTTAACTAAATTTTATGTTTTTAATTCTCCCCTATTAAAAAATTATTACCTCATAGTTTTATTTCAGTTATAAGTGGTTCAATATTTAAAAATACCTTGGTTGATAACTCACATCATAGAGAGATATTAAAAAGTAAAAGATACAAGATAAAGGTTGTCTAAAATAACACATAATTATATTACGTGATTAGGATAAAATTTTTGTGAATTTAAATAATATAATTTGAGGAGAAAAATATCATACAGGGACTAACAATGAGTAATACAGTCCAGTTTTATGACAAATTTTATGTTCAAAAAACCCAAAAAATTAAGGGGTGAATAGGCCTTTGATCCATCAGATATGAAGGTAAAATAATACAATTTTTATTTCAAGATACTTTTCCTAATGTTGAAGGATTATTTAACTATCAAGAAAGAGTAAATGATAAAATATACTTTCCTTATTTATTTCCATTTTAGAAGCACTGTTTTGTCATTTTTTTAATTTGATCAATTCTAATTCTTCTCATACTCATATAAAATAATATTCAAGATGAATTTTTTTATTCCTAAAGAAAAAAACATTTAACAGACCATATGATCCATAAAGTAATGATAGGTCTATCTATCTATCTCATGTTTTTACCAAAACATAAATGGTTTACATGATTTTTTCAATATTGATATATCTTCAAATGATGAAATATTATATTTTTCTCCAAATCAAAAATAACAACTTCAAATTTTCAATTTAAAAAATTCCATAAATAGTAAACCTTGAGAACCCTGCAATATATTTCTAACAAAATTAAACACCAAAAATTATAAAAGCTTTTATAACTTATTTTCTTCTCATATAAAAGTTAGCATTTGTCTCTAAACACCATAAAGTGGTTCATAATTTTAACCTACCAACATGTTAATTCCTTGATCAAATAATCTTATCAATATAGTACACTATTTAAAAAATATCATTAGTCACTTCATCAAAAAAATACATTTCAATCCCATGGTTATCTATATGAAAAAATATATTCCAAAAATATAATAAAACTTTTATCCAAATGAACCATAATTTGTTCAAAATCAAAGATCATATTTACCCTAAATGTTATCAATAATTTTAAAATCATTTCCTCTAAATAATGAATAGTTATTTCGTAAATAAACTTTTCGCTAAAAAACATACGAAAACAAGGGGTTTTTTCTCAAAAATGTCTCCCTGGATATCATTAATTATCTTAAACTCCCATAATATGAAACATCAAAAGGGGTATCTATGACATTAAACTTATCATTAACCTTATACTTTTCAACACATATAAATTTTTAATTACTCTATATCACTATGAAATATTATAGGTTTTCATAAGCTATATCATCACATTTATCATAATTGATTATAAAGAAAACATTATTTAACCCAATCACATTTCTAGTGAGTGTCTAGAAATGTGGAAATATTAGGTCAAATCATCATTCACCAGTGATGATTAAGTTAATACCCAATATGACCCATTCATATTTTTAACCCCTTGGTGCATTTTTTATATAGTTTCATCTATATTCATGTATTTATATTGGTAAGTAATATCCAGGTAAACCACACTTCATAATCTACCTTAACATAACATGTTCTCATATAATTAGGCTCAACATATTGTATTTCACTAAATTTCTGTTATATTATTATTCAAGAAATAATTAATCCCTTCTCTGATACCATTTAAAGAGACCCATAATTTTTAAATAAAAATATTACTTATTATTAGATAAATATTCATTATATAGACTTATTATCTATACCAAAATAGTAAAGGATTATTAAGATTCCCAAAAATAATAAATAAAAAACTATTTAAAAAATCTATATCATCATTCCCTAAGGTTTTACATCAATTACCCTTTTATATAAAACATACTTAAAACTTTTCATTATAACCTAGGGTAGGAAGACATATGAAATCATGAGATCATAAATTCAATATGGGTAAACATACTAGTTATCAATCATAATAAATAATAAGATGATAAAATGGTTATGATATCATTAAAAAGTGAATTTTATTAATAAAAAAATATTCATTCCTAGAAAATAAGATATCATAAACAACAAAAATGGAATAATATCAAGAATAATGATCAATAAGTGTGTTAAAGAAAAAATAATCATTCAAGAGTCAAAACATAGACATTTGGAATCATAAACTTGGGGAATAATAATATTGTGAAAAAATCTCTTCTAAATCATACCCACTTATAATATTTAAAGAAAAGATATAAATAAATCATACTCTATTATCAAAATGTGAATAAATCTACTCTCAATCATGTCCACGCATAATCTTATAAGAAAAATAATATATAAATCATAAACACGAAAAAAAAATTAACCAATATATTTTCTATCATGAATACGATTATCATCAACAACACAGGACATATCATATCACATTACCCAATGAATTATTGATCTATAATAGAACCAACAATTAAATAATAATAATCCCTTCATATGAATTACATATGATTATAAAACATCAATCATATCATCATAGCATAACTCCTGGAAAATAAATGATTTTCATAAATCTCTCGTAAACATAATCATATAATATGTATAAACCATACATATAAAGAATAAAAAAGTTATAATTCTATCATATACCCATCAATTCATAATTAACATCAAAGGATAGTACCATTGAGGAAAAAATCATTAAATGATCATTGTAATATTTCTTATGTAAAATACCCTTTTTATTTTAAAATCACATATTTAAAATCAAAATATTTTCCAAAATAAAATGGAAAACACATTATTTGATAAAAAGCATAGAAATAGTAAATTAATATTATTATAATTGATTGTTCTTGAATGTATGAAATTCTATTCATTTTGTAATTGTTAAATCAATGATTTTGTTCACACATTTTGTTAAAAATACCTTTTTTAGAAAATGTTAAGACGATTCATTTTAAGAAAAATTATAAAAATTAAATCATGGGTATATATGAATTTAAAAAATAAATATAGATTGTCAATAATAATTATTTGAAACATTTTATAAAACATATTTATTGAATATAATGGTTTTCTGATCGAAATAGAATAAATAAGGTTGAATTTTCTTAAAAATGTTCTCGGAAACATTGGGTGTGCCAAAGAGGGGAAATGGGTTCTATAACAAAAATATTTATGATATAACCATAGGAGAATAAAAATTAAATATTCTTATCAAATAATTATCATATAAATTTCAAAATACAAATTCAAGCATCAATAATCAGAATAATATTTTGATAGAAACATAAATCTCTTATTGCTTTGCTAACTTTTGAAACATAATCCCTATAAAATAAATAAATTAAAATTAATTATTTAATATCAAGAATATAAATATACTCATAATATATCATATAAAAGGGGTAGTATGTTCACAACATGAATTAAATATGTGGTGAATATGACATATGTCTCAAGAAAGAAAGAGTGAGATATGAAACCTGTATAGATTTGGAAATCGATGAATCAAAGTCTCAAAAAGGAGAAAACCATTGATGGATTTGAAAAAATAAATAATTTAAGAAAATAATTATAAAATACATTATGGGGTAGTATATGAACCACATAATATAAATAAGTGGTGAATACAACTTTTGTCTCACAGAAATAAATGTGTGATGATAATCCCTTATCGAGGTGAAATATATTTACCATTGTTACATCTCATAATCCCAAAAAAATAAAAGATATGTTTTTAAAAAATAGAACCTCCTATTTCAAAATATGAAATCCATTTTTAATGATTAAATTTTTAAGATTTTATGTAATTTATTTAAACCAAAAATGAAAAATTAAACGAATCACAGTTTTAAGAAAAGTTCATTTTAATCCAAACAATTTACTTATGCTAAAATCACGTATAATGATGATTCATATGTAATTAATAATATTATTTATAAGTAAAGTTTAATAATAAATTTTAATATAAAATATTTCTTTTTTAAATTAAATTATTTAATGAATAAGAAATCTTTATTTATAAAAAACTATATTTAACCATTCAATGAAAAATCAACCATTTTAGAAAAATCCCAAAATTTCACCATACACTATTTTTGATATGATAATTTTAAAAATGGATTTATTTTATCAAATAAAATATAAAATGTTGAAGAATATATTTATAACATTCATTCACAAAAATAAATAAACCATTTTTGAAGAAATTTTATTTTTGATGAATAAAAAGACATCGCTAAAAATTGAATAATCATTTTCTAAAACAATTTCAATAAATTTTTATTATATAAAATATATATATATATATATCATAATATGTTTATTACTATTCATTCATCAAATTTTAATGACTAGGATATAATTTTCAAATTTAAATAATAATATTTTTATATTATATCACAATTCTCTTATATATTGAGGTTGTATGTTAACAAAAATATCAAGATAATTATTATCATAACAAAATTTTTGGGGTGTTACATCAATGGTGTATAAAAAAGATTAATTTTAATTATCCAAAAATATATATATCATGAATATAGGTGGATGAAATGAGTATGCAACCTACTTGAAGAGATAGTGAGATAAAAGAATTATATTACATAATGAGTGTTATTATTTGCTTTTCAACTTTCAAACATTAATTTCTTACTCTTCGGTGCCTTTATATGTTTATAAATTTTTTTTATTAGACTTCAATAAATATAAACTTATTCCACTAAGGTATAAGTTTTACATTTTCATAGACATATAGTTTCTAATAATCTAAATTTAATTCAATATGAATTTAACTATTTGGAAAAAAAAATTAAACACCATGGAATAATATTTATTCTAGATTTATTGTTAACATATTTTTAGTTACTATTTTATATTATTGTAATATTAAATTAATATTTACCCATAAGAACATTAATATTATTATTAATTATTTATGTATCATAAGAATGATATGTATTATTTTAAGTTTATTAAAAAAGGAGGAAGTATGCACGTAGCTATTAGGGTTGATATGAATAATATATTGAATACCATTCAATTAAATAAAAATTTAATTATTCAGAGAAGTCATATTTATTTTAAAAATTATTTTACAACATTTCACGTAAATAATGAAAAATATATTAACATTTTTACATATGGAATTCTATAGATTTATATAATAATAAATCACCTTTGATTAATTAATCATTCTCTAACTGGATTTAAAAATACCCACTTATATAATTTCTTAGGGTTAGATATTATGCAAAAAAATAGACTAAATATTATCTTGACGCTTGAGATAAAATTTTATATATTTCTCTTAATAGCTTTTAGATATTATTCCACCTTTCTCCTCCTCTAAATAATGATATTATCAAGAATCCACCCAGTGTACAATCGCTATTCTTCTAGATAATTGGTGTACATGTGGATCACCAGTAAAGAGATTCACTTTGGTACAACTTTGGTAAGTCATGGTATAATCAAATGGGGGTTTATAGGATCAAAATATTTTTTAAGAATGAATTTCGTAGAATAAAACCAATTTTTAAATTAAATTAATTATAAATTTAACATAGAAAGATACTCCCTCTTTATTCCGAATTTTTTCATCAATCTTCCTCAGATTTAATTTATTATTCTTGATTCTTATAATCAAATACATTATGTATTATTCGTTGGAAATTAAAAATATTAGTTAGTCAAGTCCCAAAGTGGTCATCTTCTATGTTTAGAACTGTCAAGTGGTGTAAGAGAAATCACATTCAAATTATCTATTAAACATTATTTTATTTATGCATTTTCCATTACTCTTTCACTTAATGAAATCCATTATTTAAATATGAATGTCTAGTTATATTTATATCCTTGTTTATTCATGGTCATATTATAAAAAATGGGAAAAAATAACATGAAGAAAATTTCATGATCCCATCTGAAGGTGCTGACAATTCAAAGAGGAATTCATGAAACTTCGCATCATCTATCTTAATAGAACTTGTCATGTACTCCCATTAGATTCACCAATGAAAGCCTCAAATTTAATTCATTATTTTATGAACTGAGTAACACATGGTTTCCAAAAATTATGTGTTGACTATGCTAGATTGTAACACTTTTACTAATATACAACCATGTAACTCGCTTACACGTCATGTAGTCCACAAAATTTAATGGAGGAAAATATGGATTCAATGAAACATCATGTATTTATTACAAGATGCATGTGACTAGAAACTATAAAACTAATAGGTGACATGGAGTGTAACTCTTTCCCACTATTTTCACCTCATAATTTTTTATGGTCTATATACACACCCAAAACCTATCCATGTGTCATGAAAAAATAAAGAATTAATATAAATGGAATCTACGAGCCTTGTACACACCATGTGTCCTATCTATTTACAAGAACAAAAAAGAAAACAAATTTATTTCTCCATTAAAATTATTAATTATGTGTCATTACTTAATTTATTGTAAGTGCACAGTGTCTGATTGGTTTCATAAAACATTAAATTCATAATTTATCTCAGTGTAAAATTTGTATATATATACCATGTAGAATTATAATATTTCAATTCCTCTAAGAACACTAACAAATTTAATTCCTCATAAATTAATAAGGTTTTTTATATTAATTATTAATAATACACACTATTTAATTATGTGACATTCATTATGTGATATATTCCCTATGAATGGAAAATATATGACCACAATACACATTGAGTAGTTCTAATGGGTACATGATATGTTACCTCTATATAAATTCATTATACTAAGATAATTTTAAATAATTTATTTTAATTTATTTTAATAATATATTTTATGGGAATGTCTAGGAATATTTGTTTAGATAATAAGATAAATAAATTAATTAATTAATTACTTAAAATTTGTTTTATCTTAGTTAAGAATGCTTGCAATGAATACTGGTTTATTAAATGTGTATTTATTGCATGTGTGGATGATGTAAAGGTCTATTAAACTATGTGTGGATTATATTTTTTAAAATTTAATTATTTAAATGGTTTCTAAATAATTATTATTAAACTAAAATGATTTTTTGTAAATAATCCCCTACTCTTATTTTGTAAATATTTATGTGACCGCGATTTCTTTTTTTGTAAACATATCATCTTTTTTATTAGTTCACCTCACATGTGTGTGATTAAAGAATATTTAAGGAATAAAATCAATAAATATTGGATTGATTTCAAGATATAGGTGAGGAGAAATAAACTTAGGTGATGAACATGATGGATGGGGAATGTTACAACTTCTGCTACTACCATCTCTTAGATTTTTCCCCTATGGTCAATGGTTTTTTTATTTTCATCAAAATAAATGAACTGATAAATAAATCTCATGATCATGCTAGATTTTTTATTTTATATATAATAATGATTATTTATTTTACAGATGCTTTATTGTTATCACATAAATAATAAGATTAAATAAAATTATTCTTTGATGGGATAAAATAAATGGATTATGCATAAATATTTTATGTATACATAGTTAAAAAGTGAAGAAAAATCAAAATAATATTAATGAGATGAGTAAAAAAGAAAAAATAATTAAATTAATAAAAAAAATTAAAAAATATAAACTATGTTTTTCATACTCAGGCGTCCATTACAAGATTAATTATTAAACAACTTAACTATGTTTCAATTTGACCCTCATCAAGACACATAATTTTATCATGGAGTTATTATGCAGGTTTAGTGTTGGTATCACCATGTAGAAATCAAGATGATTATCCCTCAATAGAATTTATTTTATTTGGAGGAAAATGAGAAAATCTGAATGGGATTCTCATGATTGGGGAGTTCACTCAATAGGCCAATGGTTTGGGAAATAGGATCTGACAAGATTACCTATCAAAATAGATTCTACTAACTAACTAATCCCTTTTTGGGTTATGATAAGGGAAATATGATCCTTTACACAAAATGTTCCATGCATCAGGACACACTGAGTCCAATTGTGAGGGAAATTGGATCATTATAAAATAGAGGCACACTAACAAAATTAACATTATTTCTTCTCACATATTTTGGATTTGAAACATCAAAAATGATATTGATGGGGTTCCTATAAGTAAAGATCTTATCACACTATATTGTGATATTACTCTAGTGTTGGATATTATAAAGGATATAAGCTCACGTCTTTAGAAAAAACACATTTAAAAAATAATAATCTCTTAATGTATTTTTATCAAATATGAGATATTTTAGTGAGGATAGTTTCTATAGAAGACACTATAATAGACACACAAACTAAATACATGTCTCATCAGAAGTAATTACGCAATATGAGAGAGTTATTATACTAAGATTCATCTGAAATTGTCTCTATTCTAAGTATGAGTCTATTTGAGTTAGTGACCATGAATCAACTCCTTAGTACAAAGGATTACTTGTATTCAAAAATAAAAATATTTGTAAATACCTAATCATATTTTTTTCCTTATTTTGTGTGACATCCATATGCTAATTCTATAGATTATCTATCAAAATTAAAATATTTTTCCAATATACCACTATAATGAGATACTTTATAGGCTATGGTGTTTTTTATAAACTATATGTCATATGGTCATATGATGTCATCGGAAGGGACACAGATGATATAGATAGTTAGGAGAGAGTAATCATTAGAAGATAGGTCTCTAGTTCATGATGTATGAACTTGATAATCTCAAAGACCAAAGATTATGAGGAAATACATGCCATTATAATACCAAACTCTTATGTACTAGTGGATATCCATGTATTCAATCATGTTTACTAATACTTTTACTTTAATATTGTTTTTCATACATATCATGACATGGGTACTTTGATGTGGGGACTAAAATCGTGATGTGACATATTTTCGAGAAGTAGTATATGTTGGGTTCATTATGAATGGTGAGTTACTAATGAATAAATTTCTGAAGGATATTTTCCCTACAATATTTATTCATGTAAATATCTAATCACATTGATTTAAATGAAATTATCATATTAAATCCCAAGTCCATGTTGTATGGTCATGTTCAATTCACGAAATCAATTAAGGATGTTTCCATGATATAGGATGATCATATGAGTATACAACCATGTTTATGAGATATTGAGAAAAAGGAATTATATTACAATGTGAGAATTTGTATATTTTTTTCATCATTATGGATTTAATTTCATCATATTGGATCAAATTATGAATTTCTAGGCATTGATTTTGTACTTTAGGAGAATCCACCTAACTCCACCAAGGAAGTACTATAAAGGGTCATAAATTTATTCTTTCTATTGATCTTAATTAAATAATATTTAAGTTAAATTATTAGAATAGATGTTATTCCCTTGATTGTGGAATAATATTTTATCTGGATTTGTTAATGACATATATTACACCACTTTATTATTTGAGTTGGATATTAAAATGGATATGTATTCACAAGTCCATGAATATTAGAAATATTTATTTCTTGAATGAATTAATATTTACTATTGTTCAATGTATGGCTAATCTTTAGGAAGTACAGAGTGAGCTATCAAGTTTTGTTGGAATGATATATTAAATGTTATTCATATAAATAAATATTTATTTATTTAAATTATATTTATTTTATCCATGAGTTTATCTCATGCTATGTAACTAATAATAATAATTATTTTGTTATTTATACATGGTATTATCTATATTTTATATAATAATAACTATCTTTTACAATTAATTATTATCTAATATATCTCTATAAATCACTATTAGTATCATTTCCTAGAACAGATGTTGTTTTTTAAAACACACACCTCTAGATATTCTCTCAACCCTCGAGAAAAATTATCCATAACTCTCTCAATATCCAGGAGAAATTCTTCCACATTCCTCATCGTCTCAATAATGAGATTACCAAGAATTAAACATTTACACTCAAATGATTGAGTGTTGATAAAATATATTGAAAAAAAATGATTGGTACTAACATAAAATCATCCAATATACCATTGGAAATGTTTTAAAGAACATTGGAGCATGTGTAGATCTCCACATATGGGATTCTGCTTTGGGTCCTCTTGATGAAAATATGTTTCAATTGAAAGGGTGATTAAATGAACAATAGATTCTTCATAGAAGAAATTACTAAGACTAAGGTTATTCTAATAATCAAGTTAATTGTAAATGTAGCATTAAAATATTATATGTCTTGTTTTTGGTAAAAAAATTCAATCTTCATCAGATTTAATTATTCAGTCCCAACATTTATCATCATGGTCATTTTGGATTATTCATGGAAACTAATAAAAATTGAGTTAGTCATGAGCTAGTATACTCTTTAAATTTATGTGGAACCTTTACTTACATCTAAAAAAAATCGAAATTATCTCTCATGGGATTAATATTAAATTATTTAAAAATTATTAAATACCACATAAAATTAAAATAGATTTTAAAATTACCAAAATCTATCCCAATGGTAAACACCACATTTCAAGATCAATTGAACCATTATAATATTTTTATTAGGTTGTTTTCAATGAAAAATTACCATTTTCCTTTTTTAGGGGGACTATAACTATATAACTCAAAAAATTACTAAGTCAATTTTGTGGAAAAAAAATGTCATTTTATTCTATTTGATTTATTTCTGTGTTTTTTTTGTGTTGTAGAAGGAGTGAGAAGATATAATTTTTTAATTTGAGAGAATTTCGTTTTGACATAAATTTCACACCATGATGCATTGGTGATATTCCAAGTAATTACCTGTGATATTATTGTGTATTTTCCTATAATAATTATTGTATCAAAATATTATATTATATTAAATGATAGGCAAAACAGAAAGATACAGAAGATTAATAAAATTAAATTATTCAAGGTGACCGTTATAGTTGTTAAACTATAGGGAATATGTAGTAGAAGATAAATTTTTAACTCATATATTAATAATACATTTAGAATTTGAATTTTGAGAAATTAAATTAAATATTTGATTTTTTATATTAATATTATCTTAAGCTTTGTTTTTTTCAAAAATAATTTATTATTAGGTAATTACTAAATATTCTAATTTTGTCAAAAATTATATCTTTTATAATACATGAATCACTTAATTGTTTAAAAATCCATTTTTATATAAAATATATAAATTTAATAATGATTTAAAAATAATATATTGAATTCATAAATAATATTTTTATCATTTTTGAAACTCAAGTCATATTCCACCAAAAGAATTATTTTATGTGTAATAATGTTAAGATTAATTTCCATAAATAAAGAATGGTAATTTCATAAATTAGTTTTTATATTTAATATAATCATGTTTATGTTATTTAATATGTCCGATTTAATTTTTAGGTATAAAATTTAGTTTTTATTGATAAATGTTAAATACCATGATAATGGTGAAATAATTTTTTAAAATTTATTATTTTATAAGTATCACGACTTTATATAAAACATATTAAAATAAAACACTAAAAATATATTATTTATATAATTTATTAACACATAAATATATATAAATATATATATATATATATAATTAGTTATTCAATAGGTAATCAATAGGTAAAAATATTAATAAGCTATAACAGTCAAAATTTATTTTTCAACAATAATAGTTTTTCTATACATTGCCAATTATAATTTAAAAGTTAAAATTATAATATTTAACAATTGAAATGGAATAAATGTAGGTTAAATATATTTCCATAACACCTAAATTGGGTTACATGGGTTATTCTATATTTTTAGTAAAACTTAAAATCACTTAGTTATAAAAAAGTTATCTAGTTTAAAAGTAAAAGAGTACAACATAAAAACATAATGGTAAAACCCCTATATTAGGTTTTAAACATGAGTTGAAAGCCTTGGTTGAGTTCTTCCCAATCCAGTAACACCCTCCACTTAATTATCACGAAATTTTGAATTCTTTGGCCTTGTAATAGTTTAATGTAATCATGGATGTGTAAAGGGTATTCATAAAAGTACCATTTTCTTCACTTTTAAAAGGGGATCACTTACACCCCTCCAAGGACATGCTTCATATTCTCATATATCATTATTAACTACATAAAATAAATATCCAAGCATATAATTACTCATATTAATGTCTTTAGTATATATAGTTCATAATAATTTCATCTCTTCCAAGGAAATATCTAAAAGAATAACAATTCTCCAATATATGTATTAACTTCTTCTCAAAAAAAATTCAATAATAGTTCTAAAAAAATAATATAAATAAAGATATAATGAAACAAGTAACATTATTATATTGTTATTAAATTAAATTAATGTAATAAATATTGGTTAGTTCTCTCCATATGCTAATAAAAACAATATTGTTGTTAATTTTTTGCGCATACTATTTCCTCCACAAAGCAGTGTATTCCATTTTTCATCATTACAATTCACAGAAGATAAAATTGATATAAAAATGAATAAATATGGTATCTAAAATCATACTGTGATTCTAATATTTTAAATTATAATGACCTCTATTTATATTACATTCATTGATAAATAGAAACATTAATCATGTGTATGTGTATATTGTCACCTCCACAAGCAATAAGATTTATTTGTCATACCCACTCATAATTGTTGATTTTAAAAATATATTTAATAGAAAAAACCAAATTTTCTAATACAAATAATCATTCTATTAATATTATAAATATTATTAAACTATTTCACTATTATTTTAACCTTGTTTATCATACTTAATGAGTTTGATTTTTCATGAAATTGTTAATATTATAGATATTATTAATCTATTTAACTATTATTTTTACCGAGTTTTTCATACTTAAGGAGTTATAAAAAATTAATTGAAAAACCTCAAATATCCGACTTTGGTAGAGAAACTGTATTATAAATAAGTCAAATATGATAATTAAATTAAATTTTAATATGAAATATAGTTTCATATGGTTCCTCATTACATGTTTGAAAAAACAGACTTTGTAATACAAAAAGATAAGAACATACGAAGAATAAGTCTTGAACTCAGGGTAAGGGATCTTGTATTCCTCTTTGTAACTTGTGGGTTATAATTTCTCATTATCCTTTTCTATTTCATAAAATATTATTCTCATGTGACAATTATATTTTTGTATATATGTCCCTAAAATATATACTTAGTTAAATATACCATCTATTATCGGTGTTATACATTTTTTAATTAACTTAAAATTTCCACCATTTATGTAAACCTGATTTAAGGGAACTTTTTGTTCTTACCTCAGGCCAAGACTCGCCCAAATAAAAAAAATTAAAATTGGAATAGATTCTAAAAAACCTTGTTATTTATATATAAGAATATTGTTTCAATTCTTTTTTTATATAAAACAATATAGTCTTTCCTTCCTTAAAATAACCTTTACTTATTTCACAAAATCATCATCCATGTGGTTCATTTTTATTCTTTATTCTCCAGATATTTTTTGTGAATTTTGTACAGTTGAAATCCATGTTCCAGAAAAATATCCATTTTTCTTTTATAAAAATTTAAAATTATTTAATTACTTATTTTCAGGGAATCTTTGTTATTTATCTTTTTGGTATGTAGTATATCATTATTAGGAAAGGCCTTTCTTTTTCACGTGGTTAATCATCCTTCTGATTTATACGTTTTCTATTTTTCTTATGTGGCACATATATGTAATATTTTATTTATTTGATTAGTGGTCCTAGAAATTATAAATCATTTCAATGAATTCGGTAATTATTTATATCTCATAAGATGGTATTTAAGGTATTAGGTATTGAATGTAATTCCACACTTAAACCTTTTCCACTTTATAATGATGGTATTGGGAGTGACCCTTGACTCATGTTTATCATATAATGTTTTATATATATACAACATGTTTGTGATCCTATAAGATTATTTTTTATACAATGAATCTATGTTTATGATGCTTATATTCTTTATATGATGTTATGTCACTTCACTCTCATGTTATTCTTTGTTTTCTTGTTTATTATCTTATTTTTCTTTTTAGCCAAACATCATCCTTATTCATTTTCCCCATTACAAACTATATAGATTTAATGTTTTTTATGATTTATGGTCTATATATTGAGGATAAAATAAATATTATTTTTTTATGTTTACGATGATTTATTAATATATTTAATCTTTTAAAGACACCATCTGTAACACCCCGAGATTTAATGAAAAATATTATTTTTAATTTTATTGATGTCTTGTGTTGTACGCTACACCAAAAGGAGCTTTCACTAAACGCATCCTTGACTTGTCTTTCATTACACGCAATCGCGACCTTACACGATAGCTTGTGTAGTAAGCAATATCGAGTTTCACTAAACAAGATATTATTATAATATTATTATAAACTAGCCGTTATGAATAGTAATAACCACTTTTTGGAATTTTGTAAATTTTAGTTTTCAAAATGGACTTCATTTTTGGATTTGGAATATTGAAATTAGCTTAGGGTGAAATTTTGGTACTTTTCGAATAACTTTCATATTCTGATGAATAGTGAAAATTATTATATTTTTATTAAAAACAACTTTTTTAATAAAAATAATTAATAGTGATAAATTATTAATTTGACTGGTTTTAAAGTATATATAGAATTTATTTTTAAAATTTAATACAATGTTAGTCATTGGATGTAATTTCACATTTAAACCAGACATAAACAAGTGTCAATCTTTTGATAGTTATTATCTCTTAAGAACACGCTATATGTTTTGACGACGGGAATTAATTTTTAAAATAATTAATGAAATTGATATGTTTTGATTTTAGTAAAATAGACATCATTTTTGAGTTCATAATATCAAATTTAGCTTAGGCCTAATTTATGGTATTTTTCTGGAAACTTTCAATTTTTTTATGAATAGTGAAACCACTAAGTTGTAGTTAAAAAAACTGAATTTTTCATAAAACGTAATTTTACCGCTTTTGTGAGTGGAATTTGGAAAATCCGAGAGACACGGTTCATGTCAATAAGTAAAATGTGGTTCAATGAGATGAAAATAATTTTTTGGTGAATAGTAACGTTTTACTTTTATTTACCACGGTTAAAAGTAAATAGGGTAATTAAGGGTACAAATGATATTATTATTACCCTAACACATGTCCTAATTCTATTGGATAAGTGTATTTCGACCAAAAACAACTTTAGGAATTAAATATGACCATTTAGGCCCACATGGATTAGATTAGGACATTTATTATTATTTAATTCAAAGGAGAGTTAAAAGAGTTAAAATCAATGTTTATTTACTAAAACATTTTTAATATAGGGTTATACATAAGATTAATTCAATTGTAAATATTCATTAGAAATCTAAAAATATTTCTTACATAATGATATTTTATTTGTAATTTTTAGAATTTAAATATTTTAATTTATTTATGACACAAAGATGATGCAGTAATTATCTTATTAATGAAATATTGACATAATTGATGTTATAAATACCAAAATAAATATAATTTGAGACTTTTTATGAATTCCACTAATTTTATAGGTTAATATTATAGGTTAGGATTTATTTAATTAACTTTTTTCGAACTAATCATTATGTAATGAGTTTCACAAAAAATGAACTATTGAATAGTGTCAAAATTGACATAAAATAGTTTTTAAAACAAATATTATATTATTGATTGTTATTTTATTTCTAGAAATCTAATGTTCGGACAAGATTCTTATATCAAGATAGGTGTATCATTAATGGACCACTTGGGGGTCTCTTAGATGTATATGGTATGTTTATTAACTATATAATATAAAAATACAAAGTGACATGGTAAATGTCAATCTAATTAACTAAGAGTTAAAACTAAAAGATTAGGTTAGTATAATGACCAAAACTTGTCTAAATTCTATTGAATGAGAGTATTTCGACCCATCCCCACCTTAGCTTCTAAATAAATCAATTTGGAACTATTTAAAACCGAATTTTACTTTATAATAAAATAATAGTTTTTCTTATTCCAAAGGTGCCCCTCTCCTCCCTTATAAAAGGGCACCTCCTCCCTCTCTTCCTCACACCACTTTGTGCCTTAAAGCTCGGCCAACCCCTACCAAATGCTCTTCTCCACTTCCCTAGAAACATCCTAGAGGTCCTGGTCATCTTCAAAGATCAATTTTAGTGCCTTAAGAGGAGGACTCAAATAGGCGCTTCAATGAAGAGGTAATGTCTGTTACCGAATCTTTCAACTTTATTTCTTCTTCCACTTCTTCTTCTTAGGTTGTTTCTTTAATAAGTAATAACATCAGTATCACTCATATCCTGATATGTTATTATAAGTATGAAATAACCATATTTCACCATCTATCCATCCTACGGAAAACGAAATCACCGCGCGTGCGTACATACGGAATACCGTCTCCACGCCGTAGTGTAATCTATTTTCCACCACCACCTTACTTGGATGGGTATAATGATGAATGTAATGAATATATATTATTATTGTAAACTGATATTGATTCTGTAATATTATACATACACTTTAATACAATTCAACGATCATGGGAATGATATCATCACTCGTGCGTACGTACGGAATACCGTGTCCACGACGCGATGTGATTCACTCTCCATGATAACCATTCAAGAATGATTATAAAGTATATATAATAAGTAATCATAAAATATATTACATAATAATGCTACTGGATTTATGTATATATATATTTATGTCATCTACTTAATTCCATTCAATTCAATAAGGAAACAATATTAGCGTCCATGCGTACGTACGGCCTACCGTCTCCATAAACGGTGTATTTCTTTCCATTTATCGATCGATTATATATATATATATTATGAATATATATTATATATAAAAAATGTTTTATATTCTGGAATTATGTAATCATTATCTATGTAATCATATTAATAATTACAAGTCAAAACATGGACGACAAATGAAACGATTTTACCCAAAACACTCTTTAACATGGAATTTACAAAAGAACAGGTAATATAAAGTCATAAGTGAACCATATATGATATAATAACAATGAATATGATATCGTAATAAGTCAATGACAATATTTAAATCATTATACAGGAGGTTTGGATACCTAGGAAGCATATCGGACCTAAGGTAAGGGATAATTTTGCAAATCTCATTTTTATCCGAGATTTCTTATTCGTAAGTATTTACTAGGGATATTTATATCATGTCCATGTTTTATAAAAGTGTTTTCATGTATGTATAAAGTCCTTTTTACCCATTTTTGACTTTTACTAAATGGTATGTATGGAATCTTTCTCTTATTTATGTTACGAGGTATTTTTTTGACTTTTCCGACAAAATTATGAGAATAATGTTTTTTTAACTTATACGGCACAAACGGATTTCTACGGTTTTATAAAGCCTTGCTTTCATGAAGCTTCCTCCAAAGGATTTAATGATTATTTTCAACAAAATCATTTTATTTTAAAATTGCATGACATTTTGTGAAAATAAAATGATTTTGAAGAAAAAAGGATATTTTCCTCAAGAATTCATTTCAAGTGTTTTATCAAAACAATTTTTCATCTAAGATGACATTATTTCATATGTGTATGTTTCACGTATAATGTATCTATGATTTACATTGTTTCACTTCTCTTATTATGAAATGATATCCATTTCTTTTATATGGATTATTTGATGATGGTATGATGTTTATGAAACCCATTTTATTCATTGGGTTTTTATGAATGATGTATGTTTATTTTGTGGCACAAGTAAGAATGATTTAATTATGAGATGGGTGGGACCTATATCTCCCTCCAATTCATTGGGTAAAGATTTTATATCTCATGAGACAGACATGGATGGAACGGTAAGTTAATCTGGTTCAGTGTTACAGGACTGAAACGAGGAGTGAACTCGATTCAGAATGGGACTTTGTCCACTAAGATGGCCTCGGAAGCAATGCCT
Source organism: Viscum album (assembly GCA_963277665.1). NCBI lineage: Eukaryota > Viridiplantae > Streptophyta > Magnoliopsida > Santalales > Viscaceae > Viscum > Viscum album. The sequence goes on along the minus strand of OY728166.1, from coordinate 1,174,413,895 downwards.
TGGCTACTATGGAAATCATTACATGTTCTTAATGGATGCCACAATTACACTTTTTTCTTCCCATACTATTTTATCATGGTTTATGTTCTATTATGATCTATGCCTTATGTACTTCCATGTTTTATGTCGTTGTTCAAGATTTTGATGTTTAAACATTATGTTCATGTTTTTAAGTTCAAATGTACATGGTATGTTTTATTTTATCCATGATTACCCTTACTAAGCAATTGAGCTCAAACTTTTTATGTTTTATTTTCCCCCAGGATCAAAAGAAAGGTTTTAGGTATGGAAACAAAAAGTGGAAGATCTTTATGGGAGATGTTGAAGATCTTTCACCACGATTAGAGGATTACGTTCCATGTTTCGAAAGACACTAATCTATTATGGTCCTTGTGTGTTTGTTTATGTTATATATTATGTATTTTGCAAAATTAATGTAATGTCTATGTACGTCAAGCTTCGGGTCTCTAAAGTTGGTATCAGAGGAAAGGATTAGTCACCCTTTGGAAACTAAGATGCGATAACTTTAGTTAGATCCCTAGAGATATTTCAAAGGTATGTCTAGGGATGTCCCTAAGGTTAAGTATAAGTATAGGTTTATAGTCCTAGAATTGCGCTAACGATCTTAAAATTAAACCTAAGATGTTAGATATTGAAGGTACTCCTCCTTTATTATGTTGTTTTCCCTATCATGATTTTTGCCTCTCACACTATTCTTTTTGTGTTTTAGACGATGGTTGGATCTCGAAGGAACCGTGTTGATCAATGTAATGGACAATGCAATGATTGTCCTCCTGAACAAACAAATTTTATGGGAGATGGAGTGAAAAATCTTATTGCTATACTTACACAAGCTATGAATCATTCTGGACTTCAAAATTAGCAGAGAAGGGAACAGTATTCTATTGAGTCCTTCATGAGGCAACGTCCACCTTCTTTCAGTGGGTCTTCTGATCCACTTGTTGTTGAAAAATGGATCATTACTACTGAAATGACATTTTCAGTTCTTCAATGTTCTGAGCATGATAAAGTATTCTTACCAGTGTATCGTTTGGAAGGTTATGCTGATCAATGGTGGAATCTTATCATGAATACGAGGCCAAGAGATGAAATTGAGACCATGGAATGGGACGAGTTCAAGAACTTATTTTTCAATAAGTACTTCCCTCGTATTCTTTGAACAAAGATGGAGAAGGAGTTTCTTGAACTAAAGCAAAAGGATGATGAATCTGTTGGTGTATACGAAGCGAATTTTACAAGGCTTGCAAGGTATGCATCTGGCTTTATCATCCAACCTGAAAGTAAAGTTGATCGATTCTTCAGTGGCTTAAAACCAAATCATCGAAGGGAATTAGATATAAGAGACTTCAGTAGCTATGAAGAAATTGTGCGTTGTGCTATCAAGGTAGAAATGGAAGTTGGTGTTACTTATCCATCTCATAGTTTTGACAAGAAACGAAAGATGGAGTTCAAGGAGAAATATCATAATAATGGTGAAAAGAAGCTGAATGTTTCCTTATGCTCAAATTGTGGAAAGAAGCATGGTGGAGATTGTCTTAAAGGGACAATTAAAAGTTTCAAATGTGGAAAAGAAGGTCATCGGGAATTTGAATGCCGAAATGATGGGAAGAAGATGTCTAATGATGCAAACAAAGGAAGGGATACACAGAATGAACCTACTACACTTCAATGCATTATGTGCAAGGAAATGGGGAATTATGCTAATAAATGCCCTAATCCAAGGGTTAGTGATGATCTACATGAGAAACCACCTAAGGAAAAGGACAAAGGGAAGTCACATGCGATCACCATTGGCGATGTTGAATATGACAACGATGTGGTGGAATGATTAAGTGTTTATGTAATGGGATTCCAAAATAATGTTGTATATAGTATCGTGGAATATTGGAATATTTATGTATTGGTCTATTGTGGTTTTCATTAATTTTATGGTACCGGTAACCATGGAAAGTGATTGAGATATTTTTGGAATAAAAGATGATATGCGCATAATGAAGGGAAAACGAGAAAATGAAATATTTGACAGTATTCATGAGCTCATGATTGATATAAGGACTAAGTGATATCATGGTTTGAGTATATAGAATTTTGAGGATTTTGGTATGTGGAAAGTGTTAACATTTAACTGAATTCATGTTTTTACTATGGTTCAATGGGTATTCAATAGAATACATGATTAAGGGCTTTGAATGTTTGGAATGTGACCAACAAGACATATCTTATGATATATGGGGATCAACGATGGTATTAAATCTTTGCTAATTGTTTTCACTATATTATGAGAGTGGACTACAGTATTATGGATAAGCCTAAAGATTGGAATGGATTATGTTGGACATAAGTTAGTATTTTTTAAGGATAGATGTTTTTTCGATATTATTGATGGGATGATATAGTAATGTAGTTTTAGAAAAAGGACAACCTGTAGGACGGGCGATAGCCCATCGCGTCGGACAAGGCTGTGGGAATCGAACCCACAACCAAAGTGCGGCTGGCCTTTATCGCCTACCACTGGCCTACAGGAAGTCCCTAGTTAGTAGAAACTAGTTTTATTTTATTAATCGGTATGATATATGAAGTATAAGTTCATTTTTGGAACCATATACGATTAATCTAACCATAAGATGGACATATAACTTTTTCTAAACTTTTGTTTGAAAGAGATGGAATGACCCATCATTCTATGACATGATCTGATAACACATCATGAATAAAAAATTCAACTTCATTTCTTTAATGGATGAAGTGGAATTGTTCAATTCCCGAACAACAGTGAGATTGTACAAAAATCATGCAAGTGTTTCTTTTAATTCATCAACTTTAGGGAAATGATCTTGAAAACCAAAAATGTTGTCCTAGTTCCCATATATCCGATGAATCAAATGGTACCTTAGATCATCACAAATTCAAGGCTTTGTGATTGATGGATTTTTCATTTCCATGTTCTCTAGCAATCTCCATCAGAACTTGATGGTTAGATTTTTCTTCCATATCCATATTTTCACCTATGTTCTCCTACGTGGAAACCCAGTGATGAGTTAATTTGGGTAACCGTTACATTTCATACTTTAGTTTTTATAGCCATGTTTTGTTATTCCTTTTTACAATGTGGGTTTCTATTAAATAAACATTCGAGTAGTAAACCATTTATAACTTCGACGAATTTCGAGGGCGAAATTCATTTTAAGGGGGTAGAATGTAACACCCTGAGATTTTATGAAAAATATTCTTTTTAATTTTATTGATGTCTTGTGTTGTACGATACACCAAAAGGAGCTTGCACTAAACGCATCCCTGACTTGTCTTGCATTACATGCAATCGCGACCTTCCATGATAGCGTGTGTAGTAAGCAATATCGAGTTTCACTAAACAAGATATTATTATAATATTATTATAAACTAGCCATTATGAATAGTAATAACCACTTTTTGAAATTTTGTAAATTTTATTTTTCAAAATGGACTTCATTTTTGGATTCGGAATATTGAAATTAGCTTAGGGTGAAATTTTGGTACTTTTCGGATAACTTTCATATTCTGATGTATAGTGAAAATTATTATATTTTTATTAAAAACAACTTTTTTAATCAAAATAATTAATAGTGATAAATTATTAATTTGAGTGGTTTTAAAGTATATTTAGAATATATTTTTACAACTTAATACAATTTTGGTCATTGGATGTAATTTCACATTTAAACCAGACATAAACAAGTGTCAATCTTTTAATAGTTATTATCTCTTTAGAACACGCTATATGTTTTGACGACGGGAATTAATTTTTAAATTAATTAATGCAACTGATATGTTTTGAATTTGGTAAAATAGACATCATTTTTGAGTTCATAATAACAAATATAGCTTAGGCCTAATTTTTGGTATTTTTCTGGAAACTTTCAATTTTTGATGAATAGTGAAACCACTAAGTGGTAGTTAAAAAAACTAAAATTTTCATAAAACTTAATTTTACCACTTCTGTGAGTGGAATTTTGAAAATCCGAGAGACACGGTTGATGTCAATAAGTAAAATGTGGTTCAATGAAATCAAAATAATTTTTTGGTGAATAGTAACTTTTTACTTTTATTTACCACGGTTAAAAGTTAATAGGGTAATTAAAGGTAAAAATGATATTATTATTACCATAACACATGTCCTAATTCTATTGGATAAGTGTAATTCGACCAAAAAGAACCTTAGGAATAAAATATGACCATTTAGGCCCACTTGGATTAGATTAGGACATTTATTATTATTTAATTCAAAGAAGAGTTAAAAGAGTTAAAATCAATGTTTATTTACTAAAACATTTTTAATATAGAGTTATACATGGGATAAATTCAATTTTAAATATTCATTAGAAAGATAAAAAGATTTCACACATAATGATATTTTATTTGTAATTTTTAGACTTTAAATAATTTAATTTATTTATGACACAAAGATGATGCAGTAATTATCTTATTAATGAAGTATTGACATAATTGATGTTATAAATACCCAAATAAATATAATTTGAGACTCTTTATGAATTCCACTAATTTTCTATGTTAATATGACATGTTAGGATTGCTTTAATTAACTTTGGTCGAAGTAATCATTCTGTTATGAGTTTCACAAAAATGAACTATTGAATAGTGTCAAAATTGACATAATATAGTTTTTGAAACAAATATTATATAATTTATTGTTATTTTATTCCTAAAAATCTATTTTTCGGCCAATATTCTTATATCAAGATATGTGTATCATTAATGGACCACTTGGGGGTCTCTTGGATGTATATGGAATGTTTAATAACTATATAATATAAAAATACAAAGTGACATGGGAAATCTCAATCTAATTAACTAAGAGTTAAAACTAAATGATAAGGTTAGTATAATGACCTAAACTTGTCTAAATTCTATTGGATGAGAGTATTTAGACCCATAACCACCTTAGCTTCCAAATAAATTAATTTGGATATATTTAGAACCGAATTTGACTTTATAATAAAATAATAGTTTTTGTTATTCCAAAGGTGCCCCTCTCCTCCCTTATAAAAGGGCACCTCCCCCCTCTCTTCCTCGCACCACTTTGAGCCTTCAATCTCGGCCAACCCCTGCCAAATTCTCTCCTCCACTTCCCTAGAAATATCCTAGAGGTCCTGGTATTCTTCAAAGATCAATTTTAGTGCCCTAAGAGGAGGACTCAAAGAGGCGCTTCAAAGAAGAGGTAATGTCCATTACCGATTCTTTCAACATTATTTCTTCTTCCACTTCTTCTTATTAGGTTGTTTCATTAATAAGTAATAACATCAGTATCACTCATATACTGATATGTTATTATAAGTATTAAACAACCCTATTTCACCATCTATCCATCCTACGGAAAACGAAATCACCGCGCTTGCGTACGTACGGAATACCGTCTCCACGTCGTAGTGTAATCTATTTTCCACCACCACCTTACTTGGATGGGTATAATGGTGAAAGTAATGAATATATATTATTATTGTAAAGTGATATTGATTCTGTAATATTATACATACACTTTAATACAATTCGACGATCATGGGAATGATATCATCACTCGTGCGTACGTACGAAATACTGTCTCCACGACGCGATGTGATTCACTCTCCATGATAACCATTCAAGAATGATTATAAAGTATATAAAATAAGTAATCATAAAATATATGACATAATAATGCTACTGGATTTATGTATATATATATTTATGTCATCTACTTAATTCCATTCAATTCAATAAGGAAACAAAAATAGCGTTCATGTGTACGTACGACCTACCGTCTCCATGAACGGTGTATTTCTTTCCATTTATCGATCTATTATATATATATATATATGTATATTATTAATATATATTATTTATAAATAATGTATTATATTCTGGAATTAAGTAATCATGATCTATGTAATCAAATTAATAATTACAAGTCAAAACATGGACGACAAATGAAACGATTTTACCCAAAACACTCTTTAACATGGAATTTACAAAAGAACGGGTAATATAAAGTCATAAGTGAACCATATATGATATAATAACAATGAATATGATTCTTTAAAAATTCAATGACAATATTTAAATCATTATACAGGAGTTTTGGATACCTACGAAGCATGTCGGACCAAAGGTATGGGATAATTTTTCAAATCTCATTTTTATCCGAGATTGCTTATTTGTAAGTATTTACTGGGGATATTTATATCATGTCCATGTTTTATAAAAGTGTTTTCATGTATGTATAAAGTCCTTTTTACCCATTTTTTGACTTTTACTACATGGTATGTATGGAATCTTTCTCTTATTTATGTTACGAGGTATATTTTTACTTTTTCGGCAAAAGTACGAGAAGAATGTTTTTTTTAACTTATACGGCACAAATGGAATTTTACGGTTTTATAAAGCCTTGTTTTCATGAAGCTTCCTCCAAATAATTTCATGATTATTATCAAAAAAATCCTTTTCTTTTAAAATTGCATGACATTTTGTGAAAAGAAAATGATTTTGAAGAAAAAAGGATATTTTCCTCAAGAATTCATTTCAAGTGTTTTATCACAACCATTTTTCATCTAAGATGACATTATTTCATATGTGTATGTTTCAAGTATAATGTCTCTATGATTTACATGGTTTCACTTCTCTTATTATGAAATGATATCCATTTCTCTTATATGGATTATGTTATGATGGTATGATGTTTATGAAACCCATTTTATTCATTGGGTTTTTAAGAATGATGTATGTTTATTTTTTGGCATAAGTAAGAATTATTTCATTATGAGATGGGTGGGAACTATATCTCCCTCCAATGCATTGGGTAAAGATTTTATATCTCATGAGATAGACATGGCTGGAATGGTAAGTTAATCCGGTTCAGTGTTATAGGACTGAAACGGGGAGTGGAATCGATTCGGAATGGGACTTTATCCACTAAGATGGTCTTGGCAGCAATGCCTTGGCTATTGTGGAATAATTACATGTGCTTAATGGATGACACAATTACATGTTTTATTCCCATACTATTTTATCATGGTTTATGTTCTATTATGATCTATGCCTTATGTACTTCCATGTTATATGTCGTTGCTCAAGATTTTGATGTTTAAACATTATGTTCATGTTTTTAAGTTCAAATGTACATGGTATGTTTTATTTTATCCATGCTTACCCTTACTGAGCATTTGAGCTCACCCTTTTTATGTTTTATTTTCCCCCAGGATCAAAAGAAAGGTTTTAGGTAAGGAAACAAAAAGTGGAAGATCTTTATGGGAGATGTTGAAGATCTTTCACCACGATTAGAGGATTACGTTCCAAGTTTCCAAAGACACTAAACTATTACGGTCCTTGTGTGTGTGTTTTTGTTATATATTAAGTATTCCGAAAAAGTAATGTAATGTCCATGTACGTCAAGCTTCGGGTCTCTACACCATCCCTATATATATTTAGTATGTATTCTTCAAATATAATGTGAATATTCATGAAATAATGTAGGTTTAATTATTGGGTCACCATAGATGGTATTAAATAAATGTATAGTTATATTTAGAGATTATTATGAAATAAACATAGTGAAACCCCATGAGATAAAAATTATTGATAAGACTAAGTATTGGATAACTTCATAAATTTTTGGTAAAGCATAGATTATACAGTTTTCCTAGAATTACACCCATGTCGAGATACTACAAGGGGACATGGTTTTGGAACAGATTCACTTGAGTGTAATAACCCTAAAAACACTTGGTCGATTATATATTGACCTTTATTCGTGTTCAATGGGAATAGTCCCTTACCACACACCTAGTTTGGAACTCCCAATGGATATGAATTAGTAATTTCATATTATCCATACAAACCATTATGAAGGATTTGATCTTCTGTTATGGAATTTAATTATTCTGGAGAACCTAATTAATAGATGAAAATAGATTTCATTGACTAAAACTAGGAAATTCATAAGTTAGGTACAACACATCATGTAGGAATTTCTTCTTCTAAGTTTACATCTCAAATTTTTTTAATTGTATTAATGAAATTACACTCATCCCTAACTATCCATTATTTTGTTAAATTCATGGACATATGAGTAATCCTATTAATAATAATTAAAATTTCCTATGTAATAAATTTCCCAATTAAATTCACTATATGCTGGGAACTTTCATTAATACAGTGAGTTATAGTTGAATATTTTATGTAGATGGGGTTGTAGTCAAGTTGCTAACACACCCTGTAAGCCTACATGAAATCAAAGACCAAGTCCTAGTAGAGGATGATTTTTTGGTTACTATATAAGTACAGTATCAAGTACTTTAGTTTTATTATAGTATCCATAACTAATCATAAGTTTGTTCCATTAGGCCACTAATTATGGCCTATAAGCCATGGGGCCTTTCTTCCATAAAATTTTTTTGGTCCATAAGGCCTTCAAGCCACAAAATCTCATAGAGAACCCCAAGAAAACCACAAGAAGTATGTCCCATAAGAGGATTCAGAGAAACTTACAACCACTAGAGCAGAGATAACCATATTGGTAGAATAAGAGTGTATAGAAATAATCATTAGTACTAAGTAGCTATGCATGGGGAAATTCAATCGAATCAGTAATGTGATGTGGGGACTAGGCACCTTAAATGGTGCATATAATGGGGAGGTGTGGTTATTATGTAGTATCATAGTAATTTCTAGTCATGTCATGGGTGTTGTGCCTCTGGGCCATTGGTTCATGTACTAGGCTGTATTCCACTAGGCCTACCGGTCATTCTATAGTTCCCACATAACATAATTAAAAAAGAGATTATCCAAGAATAAATAAAAATCAAGGCCTTTGGTCCATTCAGGTCAAGTCAATTTAGAATTTTATACATCATAGACCTCATAAATTTTGTCTACATTTTGATAACATAATCAGAAAATAATGTATTAGGTAAATTGAGAAGATGTTATTTTTCCATAAATGATATGATCAAGATATGTTCATACTAGTTGTTCACATACTTTAGGGATAAACTAATTACTGTTTGAATCATATCAGGGATGAAAACACAATATGAGAAATAAAATCAATATATTGGTACAAAGTTATGTTTTTATTTATCAATAAATATTTCCCTTCCAATACCATCATATACATAATAGGTATTTCCTTACACTTAAGAAAAAGGAAGATGAATCTATAAAATTTTTTGAGGTAAAATTCACAAGTAAATTTATCATATGTCCATGGTTTTCTCATTAATTATAAAATTAAAACCAATCACATATTTAGTGGGATAAGGCTATGTCAATGAATATATATGAGAATTTTTTACTTTTAAATCTATTAAGATGTTTTTTGATGTTTTTTGATGTTCTATAAAAGATGGGATGGAAATTGGTGATTCTCTATTACCTCATGGGGCTAGAGATAAGAAGTACAGAATGGATATAAAATCTTGGGGATCACTATATTAAACTCATGGATGTAATAAAATCAATTATCATAAATGTAAAATGTATTGGATGATGAATCCTAAAAATTGTCTCAAAGATACAAATAAATGTTTCAAGAGTGGAAAGGAGGGACATCATGCCAACAAATGTAGAAGTGAGTTGAATAATATCACTAATTTGATCGAAGAAAATAATTTCTTGATCAATCATCAACATGTTGTCTAATGTTTCAACTATAAGGAATTTGGTCACTATAAAAATAAATTCACTAAGTTAATGGTTATTGTGGATGACCAATGATGAAACCACCAAGGGTAATAGATCAAGGGAAAGATTATGTTATCACTACTTAAAGGGCAGTTGGAGAAAAAATTTGGTAATAGGAATGCTAGTTATTCATCATGAATAGTGAATTTTTTATCTGATTCTATTTCTACACACTCTATATTATCATGAATGTTTGGTAGTACTATTGAAACACCATAAAAAATCATGGAGGTTATGTTATCATTAATAAATCCAATGATGAAATTATCACATCTCAAGTACAAAATTCTTCCCCATTTGATATATGTGGGATGCATCTCGTAGTGACAAATGTTATAATACCTTTAGTGGAACTTGATGTTATTTTGGGAATGGACTGGTTGCCTATATATCGATCCCATGTCAAATTTTGGGAGAAGGAAATCACCTTGTGTATCATAAATTACCCTCTAATTCTATTGAAATGTAAGAGGGATGATGAATATATTTTTGAATATTTATCAAAATCATGGATATTTTTTCCTTTTAAGAAATAATATCTAGCTCAAATGATTGAACAAATTGAGAGGAAATATCTTCCAAAAATGAAACTTATAATGTATTGTAGTGGTGTATTCCCCCCAAATAATTAACTGGTCCTCCACATGACTAAGAGGTTGATATTCCAATTGAACATTTCTTTGGATCTAAATTGATAACCAAGAATCCATATAGAATGGGATCCATTTAATAGGGTTAACTAATAATGAAATTAAAAGAAAATATAGAAAATGTTTCGTATACCTGAGTGTTGTATCATGGGGTAGATTGTACCTCTTTCGGAAGAAGAAGAAGTATATGTCTATGAATCTCTATATCAATTATCCTGAATTGAACATGATCACAATAAAGAAAGGTATATTATACCATGGACTAAGGATTTTTTAATCAGTTTCTATGGAGCTCAATACAACTCTAATGTATATATTCTCCCAGGATATCATTATTTAAAGGTGAATAAGGGTGATATTCACATCATCATATTTTGTACAAGGTATGGTCTCTATTATTTCAAATTTATTCCATTTGGACTCATCAATTCTCTTTCAATATTTATAGACATAATGATTAAAGTCCTTAGAGATTAACTTGATAAATATGCACTGCTATTTAAAGATTATATTCTAATATTCTCAGAATGAAAGAAGGAACATGAGGAGAATTTAAATATTGTGTTGAATACTTTGTGGAAGGAGATATTATATGTGAAGTATAGTAAATATGAGTTTTAGATGAACAAATTAGGATTCTTGGGGAATTGTTTCACATGTAAAAATATATTTGTAGACCATTATAAGATTATGGTGATTGAGGATTTTCCTAGAACATCATCTTTGATGGTGATCTACTATTTTTTTTGATTAACTTGGTACTATAAGAAATTTTTTAGAAACATACAAATATTTTTATCCCCATTAAAAATGATTACTTGTTAGGGAGTGAAGTATTTTTAGATATATGATTGATGATATATTCATGGAGATAAATATTATTTTAACAGCAACACATATACTCACCATAAAAACAAGGGTGGAAGTATGTTTTATCTACAGTGATTCTTCAAAAAATGCATGCGGTTTTATACTAATCTGGAGTGAAAAAGTGTTATCATTTCAAATAATATATTTAAAAGTTCACAGGAAGAACTATATTATTCATGATCTTGATTTTTTCTTCGTAAGATTCTCATTGATTACTTGGATGCATTATCTCTACAATAAGAAGTGTAATATATACTAACCACAATATCCTAAACTGTATATTCACACATAATGATCTAAATATTCCCCAATGAATATAGTAAATATCTAATCTGGGATTATGATTTCTCAATACACTATAATTTATAGAAGTGTAATGAAGTGGTACATTCTATAAAAAGAAATGAACATGAAACCTTGTCTATTATGGGGATTAAAAATGATATAATATGCTTATACATACAAATTATGGACATGGTAATCATGAATAATGAAATATCATACTACCTTTCTCAAATTATTTCTCAACCATCACTACATGAGAATATTAAAAAATATATAAAAGGGATGATGTGGGGATACATAATAAGGTGTATTCCATGACAAAGAGAAAACCTCAAGGTTTAATGTTAATGATGAAAGAGTTGTGATATTTGTGAAATGACTTTGTGTTCCATTACATCAATAGATAAAGAAGAACCCATTGAATGATTCTTATATCTAATCATTCTCCTTTCACCCAAAAAATACAAAAATGTATATTGATATATGAGATCATTATATTTGGTATAATATGAAGAAAGATATTATAGAATATATATCCAAGAGTCTAGTGTATCTGCAAGTGAAGGATAAGTGTAAAAATCAAAAAGCAATGATAAATCGATTTCCCATACCTACATTAATGTGATGAAACATCACTATGGATTTTGTTATTTCTATTACAAAGATATTGGAAGGGGACAATGATATATGGTAAGTGGTGGATCATATTTCAAGGATTTCACTATTTATTTCTATTTGAAATGAATTTTCACTCGATCACCTTTAAATGATGAACATTATATATGTTATTATTTTTCATGGAACCCCACTATTTATTATATCTAATTGAGATATGAGGTTCACCTAAATGTTCTAAATAATTATTCAACATGATATGACCATTAATTTTAAATTAAATATGAATTATCATCCTCAAAAATGATATACAATCAGAATAGACTATCCAAACAATTTAGGATATGTTTATAGATTACTTTATGTACTTAAATTGAGGTTGATACCAATATATTCCCTTGATGGAATTGTCTTACAACAATAGTATCCATAGAATCCTTAAAATGGACCTATACAAGCCCAATATGGAAGGATATATAGAACACTTACATGATTAGATCAAGTATGTGAACAATAGATGATAAAACCAGATATGGAATAAGAAGTGGTATAAAAAGGTCTATATCATTCAATAGAACATAAATTAAGTGAGGATTCAACAGAATATTTATATTGACAACCATTAATGATACCAATAATATGTGTTCTCTGATAATTTGTTCCTCTATATTTCACTATAGAATAGAGTCCTTGATATTTAGGATGAATGGGAAGCTATGTATTAGATATATTATAGCATTTATTATTTTTGAACACATATAAGTTATGTCATATCAAATAGTAGTCCTAAAAAACCTATCTATTTTATATTTCATGTTTCACATATCCCTCATGATTAATTATAAACTAGTTCTCTCACATATACTAAATTCAGAGGTGGTACAATTACAGAGTGATCTCTCTTTTAAGGAGCAGCTTGTGAAGATAATTTACTATGGGGACAAATTTCTACACAGCATAAAAATTCACCTTGTTTATTTACATTGAAGAAACCATATGTATTAAGAGGCAATAAAGAAATCTGAAGTGACCCTAAAACAAAATTACACTCATTTTTCAGCTTAGTATATTTAACCAACATTTGATGGGGAAATCTTTTAAGTGAATGAATGTAATGACCTAATATATTAATGGTTATTTCCCCTTAATATGTATTATTTGGAGTATCTTATGTTAGATGCAATAAAATACTATACCAAAAATATTGAAACTATAATAAAATTTAAGTATTCAAGATGACGGTTATAACCATTAAACTTGTGGGATTAGATAGCAGTAAAACAATTTTGAATTAATATATTAATAATACAATTAGAATATTGATTTTACCAAATTTAATTCATTTTTCGATTTATTATATTAATATTAAATTATTATAAGATTTTATTTTTTCATAAAATAATTTCTTTTTATGTGAATTGTAAAAATACTAATTATTCTATAATCATTCACTTTTATAAAATAGGAATTCTTTTAAAGATTGATACACCATTTAATATAATATATTTATATTTTTTAAAAAAAATTAGAAATACTGTTTTTAATTTATAAATTACATGTTTATAATTTCTGAAAAACAAGTAATATTCTATAGTAAACCTGTTTTTACGAATTCTAATTTTTTTATTAATTTCCCTACACACAGAAAGTTAATTTGTAAAAATGATTCCAACATATGTTTTAATGAGTTTAATATAATTTAATATGATTAATTTTATTTTATTCATATAATTTATTTTATTAGGATTAATGATAATCCCTGTGATAATAGTGAAATAATAATCTTAAAATTATTATTTAATTAATATTATGGAGTGTATATCATAGAAATTAATGTTAAATAATTTATATAATGAATTTTATATGATTCATACACCCATAAATAAATATATTAAATTTCATTTAATTTTTATTCAATAATTAATAAGATTATGGATCCCTAAGTTTCAAAATATCATTTTTATAATAAAAAGTTATTTTTAGAATTTAAATGTTTTAATTTAAAATTTATTATTATTTTACTTAGAAATATAATTGGAATAATCAGTGGTTCAATATAATTCCATCACACATAAAATTGGTTATATGGGTTTTGTAAAATTTTTACTAAAACATATGACATGGTAAAAAACTATGTAGCCAGTTTAAAAGTAAAAGAGTAAAATCTGGAAAATTAATTGTAAAAATATTATATCATGTTTAAAATTGTGTTTAATGCCCCGGTTGAGTATTTATAAACTCAATAAAACCTAAAAACAATTATCATGAAATTATAGACTCTTTAATCTCAGAATATTGAAATTTTATTATAGAACTATAAATAGAATTCCCAAAAATACTATTTTATTCACTTATATAAGGGGATCACATACACCCCTCCATGGTTAAATGTACCAATATAATTTACCATGACACTATGACAAAACTACCTCTACTATAAGATATTTTCTCATAATTAATCCCTTTTTCTATTGAATATATCTTGATTCCTTATCTTCTAATGAAATCTCTGAGATAAAATCTTGTCTCCATCGTAAGTATTAACTTCTTCATAACTTTTCCTACATGATATTTATCTTTCAAATATCCCATATCCATAAAATTATAATGATATAATAATAATATAATATTTATATGTTATTATATAATGTAATAACTATTATTTATTCATCTCTATCTTATAATAAAAACAAAAGTGTTGTTAGTGTGTGGTGCAGACTACTACCTCCATAAAGCAATGTATTCCATTTCTCATATCCTCAATTAATAGAATATAAATTTGATATATTGATGAATAAATATGATATATAATATAAAAATATGATTATAAAATTGAAAATTATTATGAACTTTATTTCTCTCTGATTCGTTGAGGAAAGGAAACATTAATCGTGTGTAGGTGTAAACTATCGCCACCCTGAAAAATGTGTTTAATTTATTATCTCCACCCATAATGGTTGTCCTAAATATATATTTAATATATAAATATTTTTTTATAAAAAAGTTATGATTATATAAATTATGAAACTATGTTATAATTATTTTAACCTTTTTCAATATACTTATGGTGTTATGAAAACAAATCTACAAATACTAAAATAACCAATGTAAGAAAAGAAAATATATTACAAATTAAAACCATGTAATAATTAAATGAACTTATAATATGAAATATAGATGGATAATATTATTATGTCAATAATTAATAAACATAATATAGTAATTTATGAAGTCCAGTCCATGCATAGAATGAAGCTGGAGCCAAATGTAAGGGATCTTCGGTACGTCCTTCCTAACTTGTTGGTTACAAGTGACCTTTATTTTTTCCCTTTTATGAAATATTCTTATCATTTTTATCTTATATTTTTTAATATATGTATATTAAAAATATAATTATTTGAATATCCCTTTATATTTTGGGGTTTTAAATATATAATACCCCTGAATTCTAAAATAATATCATTGTATTTGATAGAGTATGTGACATGCAACACCAATATTAAAAAATACTTGAAATAAATTTCTATAAATTTAATCTCTTAGATATCTTGTAGAACAAGAAACCCATTGTCCAAACAAACTGTAATATAGTCTATCATTATAAATGATCCATTTACTTGGTGGTTATGAATATTACTAACTAATTTATAAAAATTATATAATTTATACATTTAAATAATTAATTAAAAGGAAATATATAGATTATAAATAAAAAATAATCATTTCATACAGAAATAAATGATTTAGTAAAAGACTATTTTTAATAAGAAATTGGTTTCATCACTTCTTACACTGTTATGGTAAACACAGTTTTTCAAACATTTTGAAATTTTATTTGAAAAAATGATATTCATTTTTGAATTTAGAATAAAAAAATTATCATAGGGTGACTGTTTAGGATTTAAACAAATCATTTTTATATGAATTGGAAAAAATACAGATTCTTATTTGAAAACTATCCTTTCATTTAAATTATTAAAAAAGTTTTATTATATTTCATATTGGTTTTAAAGTAAATATAGATCAATTATTTTATTAATAATACTA
Organism: Viscum album; assembly: GCA_963277665.1. Classification (NCBI taxonomy): domain Eukaryota; kingdom Viridiplantae; phylum Streptophyta; class Magnoliopsida; order Santalales; family Viscaceae; genus Viscum; species Viscum album. The sequence continues at coordinate 1,174,397,696 of OY728166.1, read as the reverse complement.
TTTAGGTATTTGGGATCAATTTTATATTGAATTCTTATATTAAATGCTTCTATAATTATGAAAATTTTCATCTTGAAAACCTACCTTTTCATTGCATTTGTGGGTTTTTTATAAATTTAATTTTTCCAATAATATGAATTTAATTGGTTAAAATGGATTTCATATTTTAAATTATAATAATTTATATTTTATAATAAGTTCAACCTTATTTTCTCTTGTAATTAATTGTGAAAATATTAAAAATAATTTACTACAGTTATAGTAAAAATAGTTTTGCTGTGGGTTAAACTAAAAAAGATAAGATTTAAAATTACCTAAAATCTTGTCTATAATATATTTTAGGACCATATTTATGAATTTTAATTTATATGTCTACATAATACTCCATTGTGGACCCTTTTTCATTTTAAAAACATGATTTCACCTTTTTATTTTTAAACATTACAAGGTTGTCACTCACCTCACCTATAAAAGGCCACTCCCTATCATTTATTATTCACACATTGAAACACTTTTTATTGGACTTGACTTTCACAAAAAACATAAAAATATAATCTTCCCATAATATAATACTTTTTGCGTTATAAATATATTATCATAATACTTTTTTTATAATCTTGATGTTATAGTCTGATATGAGGTAAAATTTATAACTTTGTAATTTTATTTTACATATTTTTCCATATCCTTAAAATAAATTAATTTTTTTTCTTATATGATAATATTATTATATAAAATATAATCATATTTTTTTTTCTTCCATGAAATATATTAATATCCTCTTCCCATAAATGAGAAATGATAATGTTAATTGTGCATAAAACGGATACAACTTCACAAACTGTCATGACATGTTTTCCATCAAAACCAATCATGGTTGGGTATGATGATGGATATAAAGAATATATTTTTTATTTATAATATAATTATTTATTTTTTTTCCTCTCATTATATATACCTTTTTAATATTCATTCTATAGGGGATACGACAACATCACTTGTGTGTATGGTAGACAACTGCCTCACAAAGGGATGTGATTCATTTTCCACGAACAATTTACATAGATGGTAATAGGGATTAATTTAATTAATGTATGAGATATATATGAAACAATTTGGATATTAATGACTTGTTTTATGTTATTAAAATTTTAATATATCATTTTAACTCTTCCCATTTCACTCACTAAAATATGACAACATCGTTCATATATGTGTGGACTACCGCCTTCCCGAAGCGATCTGACTCTCTTCTTATCACTGAAACACATGGATAATATATATAAGTATATTTAAATAAAAAATATGGTATTAATGATATTATTATAAATCTATAAAGATAATAAATTACTTAACTACTTTCCATAATGATCATTGAATAATGGAAATGTTTCTCATTTGTATGTCTGGTCAACCATCTCCATGACCATAACATTCATAATTTATCAATACCAAAATTCATAACTCATATTAAAAGTATAATTTATTTTTAAATATTATAATTATTTCATGATTTTTATCCTTTATATGTTGTAATAGTTACCTAGTATACCAAAGGTCATCCTACGAAAGTCCTTTTGGACACATAAGTTAGATATCATCCAAACACCTAACGTAAACATAATTGATTCAGAAATTTAATATAACAAGGTAATAAGTGAAGTATAAGGAATAATAAACACTTGAATCTTATTAATAAATTAAATATTTAACATAATTTTATTATTTTGGATGATAAATAATTTATATGATGATTCAGACTCAAGGCGAGGGACTTTGGCTCAATTTATCTTCATTAAGGAATATTGTAATGTTATGAACCAAATTTGTTTTTTATGGTGTACATACTACCACTAGGAAATTTTATATTATAATTCCATAATAATTATTGTCATTTTAAGTCTCCAATTGAATTATTTAATCCAAGGGTATTTTATATAGAATTTAGAAAGTTATAAATAATTTCATAACTCAATTTATTTTCCTTTGACATTCTAATATAGAGTTTATCATGAATTTCTATTGTCTTTAATTTGATTTACACTTATTATATTTTTATTTTCATCTAATAAACATAATATATTAAATGGTTAATTCTCATTTCAATGGTATGATCTTCATATGGAATTATTTCACAATCTAATTTTAATTTCAATTGTTTATGCTTGAATTTAAATTGAATGAAATAATGTGATAATTGACTAATTGAAAGATTTAATATTATTATCCTAGGTTTTTTAAGTATATTAACAATTCATAATATAATTTTTCTAATATTTTCTACTTAAAATTAATAAAAAAATGGTTCTAAGAAAATCTAGCTTCATTTCTCTCTTTGGTTAGAAATTCATTTCTTCAATAACCATGCTTTCAGTATATTTTTTCAAATATTTTTTATCCTTTTACAAATGATATAATAAAAATATTTACACATATTTACATTTAAAAAAAATTATCATAATATCCATTCCATATTCAAAACAATGCTCATTTTTTATTTACTAAAAAACTGAAAGGAATCATTATTTTAACATATACGACATGAATGGAACTTCTAGAAATCCTGATCATGCAATTCTTAAAATATTGTTTTATAATATTTAAAATCTATTTTTAAAGAAAAATTGTTTTTACCATATAGTTTTAAAATCATTTTCAATGTAAAAAAATAGAAGATATTTTCCTCAAGAATGTTTTAAGGATGTTTTTATGGTATTTATACTCATCAAAGACAATAACCTCTTATTTTACATACACCCCACTAGTGAAATACTATATTGATTCTGTAATTATTATTCCATTAGATGGTTTTTGATTATTTTTGAACAAGGATGGTGTTGATACTCACTTCCTTGATTCATTTTTATAGTCATTATCATTTCCATGAATTATTCATATCCATGTGATCATTGGACAATACATTTCCCCTAAATATACAAATTACTCACCTAGGATATTCTTATGTATTAAACCATATATCATTTATACATAATGGGGTTTACATTGAATGTTATTTGATTAAATGTGGAAATATTGATAATTTTTATTCCCTCATGAATGTGCATATTTGATGATATAGCACGTTATCGATGAACTGAATTGATTGTTTGATTTTTGATGTATTATTTGGAGATGTAGTGATGGGTGGGTGCATGAATTATATTGCTCATCGGTGCATCATTAGTCTCACGAGGTGAATTATTAAGCTATCAATAAATGAGTTTCAGCCTATGGTTTTAAACTATTTTGTGAAAGGTCTTGATAGTAGAAGTGACATGTTCTGAGCATATGTCATCCAATGAGAAATCATTTCCTTCTTTATGAATTTAATTATTATTATCCATGGTATTTTTTAAATGGTATTATCTTTGGATTCATTTCAATCTTAGTTTATTCATTAAATTTCATGTTTTTTCTATTATATATCTTTCTATATTTATTATGACCCATCTTATTATCCCTCTTAATTTTTAATTATATTTTCTATGGATGAATTTAGTTCTTAGTTTATTGATTAAATGATGTGCTTTCCCAGTTATTTACCTTTCTATATTGATTATTCATTATCTTTTTATCCATGCTATTTTTGCAATTAATTTATATCTGGATTCATTTTACTCACATTTTATTAATTAAATGGAATTTTTTCTTTGTTATTTAAATTTGAATATTATTTATTCCACAAAATATCATGATATTCAAGTTATTTAAATGGAATGTGTGTTTGGTTATTTAATTTTCCATATAAATATGATTATTTATTCATGGTGGATTTTGTTATGCTTAACCCTTATTAATCCTTTGAGATCGTCCTTATTTTTTTATTGTTACCAAGAAAATATGATGTGCACAAATAATTATATTCTAGGATTGTTCTAGAGGAAAAAATTTTATTCCCTAAAAAACATTATGTTGAAAGTTTTTATTTTAAATGTAATATTGGAATCATGTATTTATATTTTTTACCAGGATTAAAAAACTATTCATCCCTTCAGGATATGATCCCTTATAGATCTTTCCAATTTAATAAAGTGGTCACCAATTCCAGGCTACTAGGATGGAGGTCATTATGTTTGGTATCAGAGGAAGATTAATTGAAGTCATATTAGGTAGATTTAGGAGAACATGGGTTAGGGGTCATAACCCTGTAATATAACTTTTGTGTATACTACTGGAATGGGGATCTATACCAACACCCATATCCTAATAGTTTCATAAAACCATTGGGATAGGGTCCCATTACCAATAGTTTTCTCAGATCCAATGGCAAAGGGTATTTTATAAATTGTTTTCCAAATGCTTTATGAAAACCATTGGTAAATGGCTCTCTAAATATGGTTTTATCAATGGTTGTTGAAAACCATTGGTATACACTGGTCTATGCCAACAATTTTCAAAAACTCTCAGTATATAAGATATATCCCAACTATTTTTAAAACCCATTGCGATAGTTTCCCCCCAAATATGGAAGTGACCCCCTCCCCATTCAAGATACGATTGAGTTTTCCCCTACAGTAGTGCTTCTCTATCCCTAGAACCCCTCCTCCTTATAAGTGATCCATCATCGTTAAAATTATTTAGTTTCATTCACTTCAAATTGGGGAGTTTGAGTTGTATCTTATGGATATAGCTATTTTGGCTGTTTATATACCATGTTTAGTTTATTTCCCCCTTCAAGACGCAATCTCTATCATTTAGGGTTTTCATTTTATTATTCTTGAAGGTTAAAATGGCATGTTCAAAATACATCAACCTACACATTGAGAATTAATGTCCCCTCGTAGGCCACTACCACCATCTCTAATTTTTTCATGCATTTTTCACAATATTAGTGTTTTTAGGGAACTATATTTACCACATTGGTCATTTTCACGTTATTATTTTGAGGTATATTACATTACCAATAATTTTCGTTCTTTGAAAATGGAGTTTTAACAATTACTTGATGAAATTTTTATGAAATGGTTTGGTTTTTAAGAGATAAATGGAAAATATATTTTTTACTGATATCATTGTCTTTATTTCTATATAATGATTCATGTAAGACATAAAAATGACGAAAAATTTATTAATGGAAAATAATTATGATTGTATTAATACCACTTGACCTTTTGGGTTTGTTCTGGAACAAATATCTCATTTTCATTTTCAATAGTCGCCACACATTCAGAAATATCATTAGGGACCCTGATTTGGTTCATATTACCAATATTCCTTCTTTTGTATGTCTTTTTTCCTTTCTTAATTTGATATTTATCCATGTATGTTTGACACATGGCCATTAGCATGTTTATAAATTATAATGTCTACCTGATGGTCCCCACCTATAGTTTCCCTATTTTGGATGAAGTAAAGCCACTATTCTCTGAAATACTCAATGAATCCTTTATATAAGAATTAAAATTATTGATTACATAATCTAAGCGAGTTACAAAAAGAATTTGGGTGAAGTGATATGTGTGTGTCACATGGGATAAGTGAAAAATGGTAGGCCTATTTGTGAAGTGTCTTATGGGATGCACTTGGGAGAAGTGACCTCTGTCAGTAATAATTCATAAAATTTCCTAATTCATGTCCAACGATACACAACCAACATGATATGTAATTAACCCAACTTTTACCCAGGATATCATTTACATAGTGTTACATTAAAATAATTACACTTCTGCTAGTATAATTTTGTATGCATACTTCCATACTTCCTATGGCCTAGAAAAATATTTATATTTTAGTTAAATAGGTTTATGCATGCATCTATGAGATATTAGATATTTTTGTAACATGATATTTTCTATTATATTACCCACACTTATAAACCATGTGAATATTTTGAAGATTTGACATTTGATTTTCCTAAGGGAGAACAATTACTATTATATGGCCATAGAGTTAAAATGAAGTTCACATCCAAAAGTGGGGCGTCCCTTAGAAAATATTGGCATGTATTGCTGTAAGGTAAATATAAGACATTGGGGTATACCAGGATATCTGTTAACCCTTAAATAAATCATCTTTCTAGATTCATATCATTTTCTATGAGTGCCTATATTTTTATAGTTCATGACACCAAGATGGATACCTTTTAAATAACACACCTTATAAAAATATCATTAATTACTAATACTACAAGGACAACATTGATTAGAAATATATCATTAATTATGAAACAAAGTGATCTCTATAAATTTAGACTTAATGAAAACTTTTTTCTCATAATTACCTTAGGGAGATCATTCTTTATACAATTGTTTTCCATCACATCAAACATGTTTCAGTTAAATATCATGGATTTATATTTATATTATTTTTTAATATATATAGTATTTTTTTATCTTCCATATTATGATTCTAATATAGAGTAGTGTGTTAGTTATAGTTTTATATAAACTGTATAGTTCTAGTTTACTAAAATATATTTTCTATTGAACATCAATCTTACTGAATTTCATTAATGAATTGGATTGTTATAATATTTTTATAGAATCGATAGAATATGGATGAATGATGCTGATTGGATATTAAGTGATTTTCAAAACAATTTGGATAAATTTTTATATTTCTCATTTGATAATGATTCAGATAGTAGTCACATACACTACCCATGTTATAATTGCATTGGAATACCTTGAGTTCAGCTATGAGGAAGTTTTATACCAAATATGGTTTTCAAAAAAATTACTATGTATGGTATCACAATGGGGAGAAAATGGAATCTCAAATTGACCCAAAAATTCATCGATACAAGCACACATGATGCTTCCAATGAAAATGATGATGTTGATAGGGTGAAAATTTTGAATAATGTTGGGATGAAGCTAGTATATCGGCAATGTGCTAAAATGAAAAGGATTGAAATTCTAATATTACTGTTTCATGGGAAAACCATATATAATATATCTAATACTATAATTTATTTCATTATTAACTGCTTGAGGGACTTACTACCAAATGATGTAGATGTTCCCACAAACCACTATAGTCATGGAAATTAGTTATAGAACATGGAATTTCAAAAAAAATCATTCTTCCATGAAATATTGTGGTATATTTGAAGAGGAAACTGCTGAAGAGAATGATTGAATAAAAATTGGAATATCACGGTGCAAGCCAAAAGCTGATGGAACACCATCCAGTGTGCCATAGAAATTAATGTGGAACATTCTATTGATCCTCATACTATATAATATTTTCATGTGTGATGAAATATCAATAAAGAAGATATGTCATGATACTGAGAGAATGAAGAATACTGAAGAGTTGGTTCACCCTATAGATAGATTTTCATGGTAGATATTTTATGCTTGATATCCTAATTTTTCAGCTGATGTGAGTAATGTGATGATTGGTATTTCATGTGACAGTTTTAAGCTGTTTGAGAATATTCTTAAATCTCATAACACATGGATGGTTTTCATACAATCTTTTAACCTTACCCATGGTTTTTATGAAAGAACCTTTCAATTTCATGAGTATTCTCATATCTAGAACTTCTGATCCCAGCAATGACATAGACTTATATATTTAACCTTTCATAAAAGAGTTGTAACTTCTTTGGGATGTTGGTGTGTGCACATACAATGCATGCTCGAAAGAGATATTTTAATTGCAGTCTATTCTTATTTGGATGATCAATGATTTTCGTACTTGTGAAATGATTTCTAGATTGAGAATTATGGGAAAAAAATTATGTCCTTTTTGTAAGAGAAATACATGATCCCTAAGACAAAAATATCACTGTAGTTCTATTTTTATGGGACATCGAATATTATTTCCAATGGACCATCCATACATAAATAATAATCAAGGATTTGACAATACCATGGAGACTGAAGATCCATTGTAGTTTATGTATGGAACTGATGTGCTTAATGAATTGAAAGATTTTAGTTTTTCATTCTGGAAGGGTCAAATGATATATTGAAAGAGGAAAAATTATCCAATGATACCTATTACAATTGGAAGAGGAGGAGTACATTCATTGAGTATCCATATTTGTCAAACAATTTGTTACATTATTTATTAGATGTCATTCTCATTGAAAGTAATATATATGAAATGTTGGTTTCGATTCTTCTAAATATCAAGGGAATGAAAAAATATTTTTTATGATCTTAGTGTGACTTGGTGGATTAGGGGATTAGACCAGAATTGCATCATTTGTGTATTAGTGAAAATAATTGGCAAGTCCCATGTGCTTATTATGTGATGATACCTAAAAAAAGAAATAAATTTATAGGAGAACTAGAGGCTATTAAATTTCATAATGGATATTCAAGAAATATGAAAAAATGACTCAACAGAAGAGAGTTGAAGCTGAAATATTTGAACACACATGATTATCAGATCCTTATATAGGAGTTGATTCTAATTTAAATCTATAATTTTTTTCTGAAAAATGCAAGGGTGTCACTTATTCAGTTTTTCAGTTTGTTTGTTGATCTTTGTGCTAAGAATTTTTCCCAAAATTACTTGTAAAAATGTTGGTAGAGAAAATTTTTTTTGAGTTAGATAAAATATTTCCTCCATCATTTTTTCACATGATTGTTGCATCTAATTGTGAACCTTCCTATCAAAATTCTTCATGGAGGACCTATTTCATTTATTTTGATGTATCCAACTAAAATAAATATGTACACGTTGAAATATTATGTCTGGAATAGGAATCATACCGATGTTTTTTTCTTGAATGGTTAATTGGCTCAAGAATGAATCAATTTCAACTCAATGTATTTTTCTAGTATTACTACATGAGTGAATAGAACAATGATAAATGAATAGAAACTATATGAGAAAATGGAACCCAATTTTTAATTACTTCTTCAAATATGAGGAATTCCTGGATCATATACCCTAATGAAATTAATCCCTGAGGAACGGTAGATGGCACATTAGACAGTGTTGTTTAACAATGATTTGTTCTATGACTAAATAGAGTAAGTTAATTGAACATGTTTATATTATCTAAACTCTTGTAATTATAGATATCTATTAAATTATTTCTATTTTTATCTCAAATAAATATAAGTAAATGATAAATAGAAATCATTGTTCATTATCGTTGATAATGAGATAGACTTTTCAAAAAAAATACTTTTCTTCTTGGTTGAAATTAAAGGTATAAATATTGATGTAATAAAAAAAATTAATTATGTTTAATATTAATTTATATTTTAGTAATCGATTTTTTACTAACACTATTTATAATGAAATAGTAAATTTACCTTTTAGTCTTAATTTTGTGTTTCGTACATGTAAATCAATTCTGATTGATGGGTATATATATTTATTATAATTTAATGAGAAAAGAACATGAGATCACAACATTATGGTGTTATGATAACTACAAAAACAGACTATTATTCCCGCGCATTGGATGATAGACTATATTATGAAAATCTATCTTATAATGGATTCTTTGAAAAAAAATAAAAATATTGGATTATTACTCTCATGATAGAGTCACTATGATGAATAGCCAGTGGTTTTATTCAATGATGAAGAAGGGGAAATTTATTTAGGATTGTGGATTTCCATTTATCGACATGAGTCACACTCTTTTTACTGATGAACCATATATATTTGAATTAATGGTGAAACATGTTTTTTATTTCAATGATCATCTTCAACCTAAATTTTAGGTCACTATTGAAGTAATCCCAAGAAATAAATTTTATAAAGATGATGATTGAATTGACACCATCCCTACTTTCATTAGCCCTGATCCATTTATTTCTCATGATGACTCTAATACTTCAATGGTCATAGTCTATTTCAAACTAGAAGTTGTGGTGGGAAATATATATATAAGAATTCATCTATGTTCTCAGTTCTGTTGGTTTAGCTTGACTTGAGATTTTGTGTTTTGTTCTATACTAATTGATTTATTGTTGATTAAAAATATTTTTTATCCAACTAGTCCTTCATGTACAATTTCATTATTTATGGGTTTTAGTTTTCGTTTATTTGAATTTTATATTATTGAATTAAACTATATTTAGACCTACAATACCAAAAAAAACCGAAACTGTTAAATTCTATAAAAAAAGATGAATTGAATTGGTCATATTTAACTAATTGATATGAAAATAAAAACCAATGAATATAATAACCTAACCCAAAAAATGGCTAAATTACCTAACCAAAAATATGAACCGAATCACCAAAGACAAGTAATTAATGTCTCAATTTTTTTGGGTTACACAGCAGTTATCCATTTCTAATTACTTCCATATTTGTATTCAAATGAATAAAATGAAATCATATGAGGAGAAGCGAAGAAAAAAGATGACAAATTTTTTTTTTCGAATTGTGGAGATGAGATTTCCTTCACTAGTTCCTATTGTGAGTATTTTATTTCAAATATATATATATCAATAACATATAATTTCATGTGATTAATTTTGTTTTATAATTTAATTTTTTTTCCACCACTTTAGTGCCAGTTATTCGATGACCATCCTAGTTGTGGTCATAGTACTCAAGTTAGTGGTATGAGGGGGTGGTATGAGAGATGGGTGCTCCATTTGGTTTACCCGATTAGACCATGCCCCTCCCCCTGATGTACCATCTTTCAAAAATTCTAATCTTGTTTTTTGTTTGGGAAACAAAAGATATTTAGGCCTCCCCTGTTTTCACCACCATTTACATCTGAGCCCCCTCAACCATCTTTATTGTATCCCATGATGATTACCACACCTCATCCATATTATAAAGTTGGATAGCTATCCATTCCATCTTCTTTACCATATAAATATTTTTTCTATGGGATTCTACATTTCTTCTTGGACTCTTGCAGGGACATAGTCTGTGCCTATAGAGTATACACTGGGACCCACTCCTTTGGTATAGTGTGACGTTCCTTCAGAGGCAGCGGATCCAGAGGCACCCATTGAGAAAACTTTCATGGGAATAATTTAGAACCCTTCCAAATTTTTTACCATAATTTATTTACATTATAATATGTATTTATATAATATTTTTTTTCCTATCATAACAGATACATATACTTATAAGCAGCGAGGGTGGGGGAATACACGCATGTGTTCAGTGTGGAACTACCACACAATGTTGGAGGTTGTTTCACAGTTCCTCGAAATGTCGGTTCTGGTTAGGATTCACTAATTCCAAGAGATATCCATTGTATTTATTTATTGAACTGGAAAAATTCAGTAGTTCTTTATCTAAAAGGGAGCTTCTTTCCAAAGGATTGAATTCGTTATTTTTGAACTAATGATATTTAAGAACATGCATTGGCAGAGAAGATGGTAGGTCACACTCATCACACCCTTTTGGGGGGAATTATTGCCTACTCTAGGACTCTCTTATATATTTGAGATATTTTCATGAATCCTTATTAATTCACCAAGTATAAACTAGGTTTCCCTTGTAATTTTCAATCAATTATTAGAATGAGTGAAATTTATAATCATCCGTATGTGTTTGAGGATCTTCCTTAATGTATACATCCATATGTATTCAAGGTTCTCCATCAATGGTATCCTCTCATATACTGTTTAGAGATTCTTTTAACCATTGATTTAATGATACTAGTTTTTAATCCGCATAATGGGGAACTATGGAATTTATCATCATCTAGGGAGACAAAATTTAGTTTTGATGTTGGGATCATACCAATAAATGGGCTAATTACATATCCTTTTGAACAGAATCATAACACTCATAGTTTGGTGCCACTTAATGGGACTCATCATACCTTTTAAGGTTTTGTGATAAGGACCTAGCTGTAGAGTTTAATGTCATGTGGTAAGGACATCTAAGAGAAAGGATTTTATCTAATGTTTTGTGTGGAACTTATACCTAGGAAGACCAAGGAAGTTGGAAAGAATATGGGATTACAATCTCGATTAGTCCCTATTGGTAATATGACCCATGAAGAACTGGGTTGATTTGAAATGTTAGGTTTGAACCTCAGAGAGTCTTCCTATGTATCCCAATTGGATGGGAATCAAAACCCATGTAGTTCAATGAATATCATAAGAGAGTATAGTTAATTGAGAGAAACGATCTTGTATTATGTTCTAAAAGGATGACTTGGTGATTTGGAGTATTAATTTGCGGAATACTCGAATGGAGGATACCCATTGATGGATGAAATGAGATGGATCTTGGGCCATAGAAACGCATCCCACATATCCCAATTATGGTGGGAATGAAAGTTATCATAGATCCAGATATGGGGTTTGTGTAAATTTTGTGATCATGGAAAATATCTAAGCCCACATGATTCATACTCGTTGTGAGAAACAACAGTATGGTAAAGGTTCAACAAAGGCACACATAGTTTCCCTCCTCCACTGGTGGAAGAGGATGCGCCACCTACAGTGTCGATGGAAAAGACTGAGGTAGCCATGGAAGAAGGAGAGGCGATGAGCCTTCCCTTGGTTTTCTTCAAATTAGGAAATAGTTCAATTTAAGGAAGGATTGAAGGTGAAGGAATTATGGAAGAGTAATACTACAACCTCCTACTTGAAGTGGTTAGGGGATTACACCAGGATGGATGCCCTTTTGAGGATTGGTTGGGGCTTACTCCCAATGAAGATGCCAATTTGAGGATTATTCAGGGATTTCCCCTAAATAGGATTCCTGTTTGAGGATTAGTTTAACCTTGTATAATAGTTTGGTGAAGTTTTTTGAGGAGTTTCATGAGGAGTTTATTGACTCAAGGTACTCGAGGAATTCATTAGGAGAGTCCAAAATCATAACATATGAAAGGAACCATGAGGAGTAAGTCGACTCAAGACAGATAATTGAGGGTGATGGCTTGTCTCAAATCATGGTATTCCAAGTCTATAAGTTGGTCCACATAAAGGGAGTAATGGAAAATTTCATTGATTAGATCTGGGAAGTCTATCGTGCGACTCTCTATTTTTAATGGTGTTAATGACGGAAACAAAGGGACTAGCACATATGGTAGGGACCGAAGCCTAGCACTAATACCAAGTAGGGGTGCGGGGGTGAATCCTTTACATTATGGGCCAGTGAGGACACTTAGGTGATCCACCATGGTGCATCATAAAGGTGATCCACCAAGGTGCATCGTGCAGGTTCTCTACATAGGTGCTCTACACTTTTTCTCTGCGTAGGCCCTTGGAGAAAGTCCTCGGAATAGCTCCATATGTTCTAGCCCTTAATGGCACATTGAACCAATTTTCCCTCTTAAATTATCTCTTCTCTCATGTTTCAAAAAATTATTTGAGTTCTTGAGAACCTGGGAAAATGAGCTGTGCAATGGATGGATCAAGAGTTCTTCCAACTTTTTTCACTCTGAAATGGGGATCCCAGAGGACCTATTTATAGGTAATAAAGGGGGATGGTCAAATGGAGGTAGTCTACACAGGTCTTATACATAACTCCTTTATATAGCTCTTCCACGCAGGGGTGTAAAACATACATATCCGCATAGATCTTCCGTGTAGGTCCTCCTCATAGCTACTTCGAGTAGGTCATGTAAATTACATTGCAAATTTTATCTATCTTCTAAGTTCCATAACTTTTGATATGTATGTCTATTCGGGCTCTACTACAAGTCAAATTTGAGATCTCAAAGATATCTACGCTTATTGAGATTTTAAATACACCATGTCTTCATAGAATAAACATAAAAATTGAAATTTAATCAATTTACACATTATCATCATCGATCTAGGAAATACACAGCCAACCTTTTGTGGGGAGATATTTTCACTTTTCACTAATTTTGGAGTAGTCTTTTGGAATAGAAAAATCTAGACTGTATCATCTTCCTTAATGGTTAAACATCTTTAGTCATACATGACATTGTTTGTGTATGTGATAATAGTATCTTCAATTTTGTAGATTAGTGTAGAAAACAAATCATGGGGTATCAATAGCGGTGTACTTCAATAAAGGCAACCAAATGATCAATGAAACAGGGAAACAATGTTAGAGTTTTTTGGTGTTTCTTGCCACATACTCTGAAATCATTCCCATCAACCCAATCTCGTGGAGACAGTTTCCAAAATAAGTTAAGTATAATGCTTATGAATAGATATGTGTAAAAAATAAATTGTATTTAATTTAATATTATTTTTTATTTATATGAATTAATATTTTATTTTCTACTTCTGTTTAATTTTGTTGTTTGTGAGGGTGCACAACCAGCACATCTAAAGGAGTTACGTGAGATTTGGAGAGCCTATAAGCATGATTTATATATTGGAGAGTGTGATATAGTTGGTATAGAGTTAGAGGAGGTACCTATACTGGATGACTATCTTATAGAATAGTATCCGAAAATTATTTCTCATTAGATGACTATCATGTTTAGGGTTTTAATCACATTTAAGGTATTTAAATGAAAATTTTCATGTTTTCATTAATACTCTCGGTTGTATTACTGAATATTATTTAGGAATCATCTGGAAAAAATAAAAAAACATTAATGGTAAAAAATACATCCACACTATTGGGAATCCTAAAATTTTGGATCAAGGGAGGAAGCAGGTACGACCATTTATAAATTTTCCTTTGTACTTTCACTTTCTGTTGTTTCTTCCATAATTTATTTGATTTCAAAATAATTAATTTAATTTTATTTATGACATTTAGTAAGGGTGGACTATGTTTTATTATGGTTTTCTTATATTCAACGTCATTGTGGATAAAGATATTGAATATTTAAGGACATGTGCCTCGATCAAAACTATTATGGCTGAGTAGAAGGAAAAAAGATAGAAGTGTGGTTAACACACTAACACAATAATAGATTATAAGTTGTAATTTGTTGATTTCAAATTTCAATATTTATTTTTTTAACTTAATAATCTATTTATATTTGTTACATGATTTTTTAGAGGCCCTTGATGGCTGAGAATATGAAACTTTTTGGCCAAATGATCACATACATCAGGTGTTGGGAGATGAGAAACCTCGCAGAGTATGCTGCAAACCTACGAAGAGTATAGTCTTGACAAGGTATTGTAACTCTTTAGGTAACAGTTGTAGTGAAACCATGTTTGAAAATGTTAAGGCACAAGAAGAATAGGATAAAAAGGTACAAACTTGTGGAAACTATATGCTAGGGAAAACATTGAATTTTTTAAACTAATGAAATTTTTATGTCCAGCACTTTCCCCAGAGATCAACACCATTTGTGATTAATACATCTCGTCGATGTGTTCAATATGTGTTACAGTAGGTGGAAGTTGTAGTGGTTCTCGAGACGATGTCATTCCTGGCAATGATGATGGCGAAGAAGAGGCTGAGGATGAGGATGATGTTGAGGATGAGGCTGAGGGAGAGGTAGAGGCCATGGTGGGGGTGGGGGAGAGGATGAGGTCGAGGATGAGGTCGATGATGATGCTGGGGATGAAGATGGGGATGATGATAGGGGAAGGTAGGAGGATGAGGATGAGGATGAGGACGTGGTTGAAGTTCATGATAGTTATGGTGATGGTGATGAGGGAAAAATTTATATGTAACATTGTTTACTGATATTACTGAAAATTGATGTTTGTTGATTTTTTGTGACTGAATATTTGTTTGATTATATATGTCACATTATGTTTGTCTTAGTTATCGTAAATATTATTAATCATAGATCCGTTTACCATTTTATTATCATCTTTTACGATAAATTAATTAGGGTAATTGGATATTTAATATATGATTCAACAATAAAATGATTAATTAGGTCAGTGGTCTTACTTGTATCTTTATTTCCTTATCTATAATTATACTCTATGAATTATCATTTTACATGGTATCAAAGATATTTCACTAGCAATCCCATCCATGTCGATGAAACCCTCCCCAACGCACCACCCTCTATTCCATAACCACCCATGTATATGGCCCCTCCATGTATCCCCTTCCATTTTATATCCTTATCACCCTCTCATAGTGACCTCAGATCTTTTCAAAGACATGGTGGTGTGCGCTATTCCACTACTCATGGGATTCCCTGTGGAAGTGGTTGTAGACACGTGATTTCACAAAATTGTGGAAAACAATTCTATCACATTGACGTCTATTATACTCTCAATGGAAGCCCAATGGCCCTTCACACTACCCCGAAAGCCTTCAATGAGTCACGAGATCCACCAAAGAAAATAATTATACTCTTGGCTGAAGAACATGATCTTATTCATTATCCTTATAACACTTCTTTTTCATTTTACTTTGACTCATTTACTTTTGATGCTTTACATTATGAAACACCATTTTGATCCAATTTCATTCCCACTTTTTAATGGTGACTGGTATCTCACCATCGGGGTGATGATGAGGGATCCCTTCATCCATAAATTCCTTGATGGTTTCATAAATCTCCCTTTGAGTAAGAATTATACTCGATTTTATTACAACACTTCATTTAAATACATCTATAAAAATTAGTACCTACCATCTATAACCTATTTTAGAAAATCACTAATGTTGTAAATACTAAACTCATCAATCAATAATAGAAACACAAAAATGATGTATAATGCTCATATGGGATGTAAACGTGATTTTCAACCCATGAAATGGTAATTTTTCATGTCATTTTCTAAAAAGCAAGTTTTAGCTATCTCATGGTGAGGTAGATAACACACCATTTACGAGATGATAAAACAATTGTCAGGATTTTTTGTAAACTCAAAATTTTGAGAGTTTTTCACTCAAGAAAATGAAATTGTTTAATTATAGAAGTGGTTGTCATATGAAGATTTAAATGGGGAATATTATTTTCTAGTACTTTACATGGATGGAAGTGTATGATTTTGTAGGTTATATTGCATGTGTCTTTTTTGTTTTTTAAGTGTTGTAAGATGGTATATCAAATGGAGGGTATTCGGGAAAGCAACTGTGCAGAATTCTAGGAAAACTCTATACCAATGGTTTCAAACCATTTTTTATGTTAAAATGCATGGATTTACCGATGGATTAATAAAACAATTGGTAAAAATATAAACCAATAGTTTTTAAATAGTTGATAAATTTTTAATTAATACTATATACAAGCGGTTGTTTTGAACCCATTGGGAAACTAACATTTACAGAGCTATATACCAACGGTTGATGTAGAACCATTGTGATAAGCCCATCCCAATGCATAACTAAGCAATGGTTTTTCATCCTATACGAACAGTTCAAACCATGGGTATAGACCACTGTTCCCAAAGTGGTAAGTATAGAAAAATATCCTAATGTTTTGGTAAGGAATAGATTATGTGGTCTTATACAATAAATAAATCTCTTTATTGATACTATAAGTTGATGTGGTTCTATAATGGAGGTACCTTGGAGTAGTAACACTCAAAAGTGTGCATTTTTCTGACTTGATCATCACTTATAACTTGAAAACTGGCCATACTAAATATGTTGTTTAACACTCCTGGTGGATACACATAGGATAATTCACATTTTCTTTACTAAACATTATGAAGTATTTCAATAGATGACGACAACTAATGAAATTGGTTAATCCTCTTTTTTATATATTTTATATAAGGTTTTATGACTTAAAAATATTATAATTGATTATACAATTTTCCAGTATATTTTTTCACACATCAACCTTTTTTTAGTCAATAGCTGGAACTCGAAAGAATTATGATAACATTGAGCATGAAAGAAAATGTAGTGATGATGAGAAACCAAATTGGAAGATGATATGAGTCCGAGATATTCTGATTATTCCTAAACATTTCTTCCAAAATATGATTAACAAACACTACCTTAACCAACACTCAGACACACCAAAGTGAATGATGGATTTTTATAATATCTCGAGTGGTGGATACTATATAGGAATGTAGGACTAATTTCTATCATGTGATACATGTGTAATGATACGCCTTAAAAAGTGTCTTATTGGGATGGAAACATGTTTTTTGTGTGTAAATTCATGGCATAAAAATGAATTAATTAGAAAAAAAAATTTCTGTGATGGATGAAAATAAATCTCATCCTACAGACTAATTCATAGTTCATTGTCGTATATGTGGATCACCTAGGAATTTTCTAAGTTGATGTTATATTATAATGGTTAACCACTAGAAAAATTGATTACCTATTTTGAATTAAAATAGATGAATTATTATCTACTAGGAATCAAGAATGGATTTGAAAAATTATTTTTATGAATGGTATTTTAGTTCTAAGAATCAAGATGAATCTGAGTACTATGCTAAATTTCGGAATCATATATTTCCTCATTAATATAACTGTTTTGGATACCATTGTGGTTTTATGAGTTCATGATTGTTCATAAGTTCAAATTCTTAAACACCCCTTTTGGGTTTTATATTATGGGAGTCTAACCATATTATGTATATTTTTTTAAAGCGTTTATGGGAATACAACATATTGGATTATTATATGAAAGAGTTATTTGAGTTAGAATGCATTAAATTTTTTGGAAATATGATTAAGACTATTGGTAACCTTTATGGTTTATCTTATAATAAACATGTTATATTTATTATTTACATCAGTTATACTCATTATTAGACCCATCCATATAATTATGTGTTGAATAACAAACTACACCATGACGTGGAGACAGTAAGCTAAACGTACGCAAGTATGGTGACTTTGTCACTCATATGATGAATGGAATATTGAATGTGGTTGAACCATATTTCTAATAACATCATAGTATGTAGAAGGTACTGAATTTATTATTTTGGTATGGAAAAAACAAATAAATACAATGTCGAAGAAGAAAATAACTTTGAAAGAGATGATGCAATTATTACCTCGTCTCTGAGTGTTTCCTTTTGATTTAATCAAAAAAGATCATTAGATTGAATTTATTTTCAAAGGCCTCTATGTTTAATTGAGGGTAGTTTGGAGGATTTTTTAGTGGGTTTTGGCCGAGTAAAATGGATTTGGAGGTGCGGTTTTCAGAGAAGTGGATGTACCCATTTATAAGAGAGGTGAGGGTCACTTTAGGAAAATCTTGAACAATTAATTTATTATAAAATAATATTAGGTTTATAGTTTCTAAAAAATGATTTATTTAAAGTATAAGGTGGGTATGGGTCGAAAAAATCTCAACCAATAGGTTTTAGACAGGTTTAGGTTACCATATTAACCTTATCTTTTAGATTTAACACTTAGATATATAGTTTAAGTTTTACCATGTATTCTTGTATTATGATAATAAATGGTTTATAAATTTACTATAAAAAGCCAAATAACCCAAATTGGTTAATTATTGACATATATATCCTTATATAAGTACATTCTCCAATACATAAATTTTTAAGAATATTATACCAATTAATAATATAGTATTTATTTTAAAAACCCATTTATATCAATCTGACAATATTTAGTATTTGCTTTTTTTGAAAGTAAAAAAAACAAGATTACTTGAAAAAAACTTAAATAAATCCTAACATGTCATATTAACCTATAAAATTAGTGTAATTCATCAAAAGTCACAATTTACATTTATTTAGATATTTATAATATCAATTATTTTAATCTTTCATTAATAAGGTAATTACTACATCATTATTGTGCCATAAATAAATGTAATTATTTAATGTGTAAAAATAATAAATAAAATAACATTATGTAGGAAATATTTTGAGCACTCTAATTAATATTTATAGTCAAATTTATATTATTTATAAACCTATATTAAAAAATTTTTTGTAATGAAACTTTGAATTTAACACTTTTAACTTATCTTTAAATAGAATAATAATAAATGTCCAAATCAAATCCATGTGGATAAAATAAGACCATATTTTATTCCTAAGTATATTTTGGTCAAAAAAACCTATTCAATAGAATTAGGACATATGTTAGGGTAATTTTAATATCATTTTTACCTTTAAATACCCTATTTACTTTAAACTATGGAAAATAAAATTCGAATGTTACTATTCACCAAAAATTTATTTTTATATTATTGAACCACATTTTACTTAATAATGTCAACCATGTCCCTTATATTATTAAAATTCATTTCATAGAAGCTATAAAATTATTTTTTATGCAAATTTGTTAACGTTCGTAGAAGGTAGGTAAAAGACGTCCAAAAATTCAGTAAAATTATATACATCTAATTTGATTATAAAATGACTCAAATGAATTACATTGAACCAAAATAGGTATTTTTTATCTATTTATACTTAAAATAAATTTAAATAAGATAAATAATTATTTAAATAAAACGTCAATTTTAAACAATAACGTAGTCTTTTTCACTATTCATCAAAAATGTATGTTTTCAGAAAAATACGAAAATTTCACCCTAATATAATTTTGATATTCCAAATCCAAAAATGAAGTCAATATGGAAAAATAAATTAATAAAATTTTAAGAAGTGGGTATGACTATTCATAATCGCAAGTTCGATTGGTCGTGGTGTGCTAGAACTCGAAGTTGTGTACAACACAAGCTATTGCATTATTCAAAGAGAAATGTACCATGGAAGCTTGGGGTGTTACATTATTCCCTCATTCAAATAATTTCGTCTTTGAAATTTCTAGAATACAACTGCGTAGAAATATTCAGGTGGTTCTTCATTATAAGTATCTCAGGTTCCCACGTTTCCTCTTCCATCTTATGGGTTCCCTATAGAACTCTTACAAGACGAGTTGTCTGGTTTCTCAGCACTTGTTCTCTGGTAACAAGAATCTTGACATTCTCTTCACAATAAGACAGATTGTGTTCCAGTTATCTTTTTCATAGCTGAGTACATGTTTTGGGTCTGACATGTATATTCTCAATAGTGATACATGGAACATGTCATTAAATTCTGAGAGACATGGCATCATTTCCTAATGGTAATCTACAACTCAAATTCTTTTTAGAATTATAAAATTTCAGATGTACCTGGGACTTAATTTACCATTCTGACTGAAACATATAACACCCTTACATGGAGATACCTTCAAGAAAACATGATCTCTTACATGAAATTCCAAATCCTTCCTTCTATTATCAGTATATCTCTTTTGCTTACTTCGAACTGCTTTGATGTGGGTTTGGATAATCTTCACCTTTTCCATTGTTTCCTCAACATGTTCTGGGCCTACAAGTTTTCTTTCACCAACATCATCCCAACATGTTGGTGTGCGATATCTCTTTCTATATAATTCTTTATATGGTTCCATATGAATACTTTAATGGAAGCTATTATTATATGAATATTCTATTAGAGATAAATATTTATCCCACATACATTCAAAGACAAGTGAGAGAGATCTCAAAATGTCTTCTAAGGATTGAATAGTCAATTCAAATTTTCCATCAGTTTGAGGGTGGTAGGAAGTTCTCAAACGAAGTTCTGTATCTAGGGATTTCTGAAGACGTTTCGATAATCTTGATGTAAAATGGGGATCACAATCAGAAACAATCAATATGGGTACACCATGAAGTCATTCAACTTCATTAATATATAGTCTTTTTAAAAATTCAAGTGGTAAATCTTCTCTTATTTAAAGAAAATGTGCTGACATGGTAAGATGATAAAAAATGATCCATATTTCATCAATTCTTCTAGGAGTCATTGGTAGCCCCATGAACATGTCCATCATAATATCATCCCATTTCACTCAGGTATGGGAAGAGGTAGAATGAATCCTCTAGGATGTGGTCTTCCAGCTTTCACCTATTGAAAACCATACATTTTGGCACATAATCCCCAATCTACATCTTCATGTTTTCCCACAGAAAATATTCCTTAAAATATATATACATCTTAGTTCTACCATGTTGTATAGATAAATTGGAGCTATGAGAATCATCCAACAATTCCCTTTTTTGGATCAGGTATATCAGGAACAAAAATCCTTTTCCAAATTTCAAAATTTCATTTTCATATATGAAGTCGATCAATCTCCCATCATTAACAGCTTTTATTTTCTTTTCAAACACCTCGTCATTGGTATGAGAACTTTTTATCCTTTCTTGTGAAGTTGGTTTGGAAATCATTTGAAAAAGTATTGATGTTTCACATTCCATGATTATTCCCATATTCATCTTTACTAGATCCATGAATATATGATCCCTTTCAACTCTCATCTTGTTTAGAAATCCATGATACTTTCTGCTCAAAGCATGTGCCACCTTATTTTCCTTCCATGGGTGGTAGTGTATAGTGAAATCATAATCCTTTAGTAGTTCAAGACATCGCCTTTTTTTCATGGTGAGTTCTTTATGTTAGAAAATATACTTCAAACTCTTGTGATCGGTATATATCTCACATTTTTTCACCATGAATATAGTGTTTCCATATATTAAATGAAATGATTAATGATGTTAATTCAAGATCATAAGTAGGATAGTATTGTTCATAATTTTTTAGCTTTCATGATGCATATTCATTAACTCTTTGATTCTACATAAGGACACAACCATGTCCTTTCTTTTATGCATTGTTATAAATAACAAAACCATCATTCCCCAATTGTAGAGTCATGATAGAAGCATTGACTAATATTATATTCATTTCTTCAAAACATTATTCAGACTCTTTTGTCCAAAAATTTTTAACCCCATTACATGTGATCTCTGTTAATGGGTTAGCCAAGCGGAAAAAATTCTGGACAAAATGTCGATAATAACCTGCTAATCCAATAAAAATAAGTACCTCATTTATACTGATCAGTGATGGCCATTCATGTATTTCTCTTTTCATAAAAGGATCAACATGTATTCCATCCTTAGAGACAATATGGCCAAGAAAAGAAATCTAATGAAGCCAGAATTCACACTTTCTAAAATTCCCATATAATTCACTTCTTCTAAGAGTATTTAGAATAGTGTGCAAGGTATTTTCAAGATATTCATAGTTTTTGGAGTACACCAATATATCATCAATAAATAACTCTATATATTCATTAATATATTCCTTGAAAACACTATTCATTATATCCACGAAGACTGAGGGTGAATTAGTCAGTCTAAAAGGAATTACTGTTAACACACAATGCCCATACCTAGTATAGAATGTTTTCTTTAGATTGTATTCCTTCTTCACACACAACTGATGATATCCAGATCGAAGGTCAATCTTTGAAAAATATTGAGCTCTAGGAATTTGATCAAATAAATCATCAATGCGATGTAGGGGATACTTTATTTTTATTATTATAGATTTGGTCTCCCTGTCGTCAATGTACAACCTCATAGACACATATTTCTTCTTAACAAAAAGAATAAGGGATCCCCATGGTGAAACACTAGGTCAAATAAATCCTTTATTACCAAATTACTATAGTTGTTTCTTTATTTCCACTAATTCCAAAGTGGCCATTCTATAAGGGGTCTTCTATATGGTCCTTGAACCCATAATTAAATCATTGGAAACTCAATTTCTCATTCTAGAGGATTTCAGGTAAATCCTCGGGAAACACATCAACGTATTCTTTCACAATAGGTACATACTCTATTTGATCATTTCTTTCCTCACCCATAGTTATTTTTTCTATATTCCTCCTCAATAATTGAATTTAGTAGAGGTACTGGGGTGGATCTAGATAATAATCAGATGGTGAAATTTCTACTCTAAAGGTAAGGTACTCCATATCATTATCAAAAAATGTAACCTTGTTCTTCTTAAAATAAATATTCGCATCATGGTCTAAAATCCAATCCATGCTGAGGATTATATACAATTCAATCAGGTTATGATGATGAGATCAACATATAATGAATATTTATATGGCCTAATGCTTATTAATTCACAAAACCTTTTTGCAATGACACTTCCCTTAGGAGTTTTGACTGACAACTCCTTTGTAAAATCAAATTAGAAATATCTAATTTTATTAGAAAATTGTGAAGATATGAAACAATGAGATGGTCTAGAATCAAATAAAGCAATTTCTAAATTTGAGGAAACCATTAAATTACCTTCCACCATGTCATTCGGAGCTTGAACCTTAGTAGTAGTGATTTCATAATCTTGTCCTTTCTCCCTTGGCCTTTTCTGAGGTATGTTTCCTTGGCGCTTAGGAAGTTCATTTGAACGAGGCCGCATTTATAAATAGTTGTAGCATTCAACATTAACAACTCTTTCTTTACCTTTCAATCAGGATCATGGGGTCTTTTTCACCACACTTGTAACAGAATCCCATTCCTTTCAAGAAAGTAACAAGGTGTTTCTTCCCACATTTACTACAGGATTGAAATTCAACTTTTCCCTTCTTCCCCTTATTTTCATTTCTGGAGTGTTCCATAGGTATCTTCTTCAATTCCTTTTCATTAAAGTCTTAAGAATTATAGATTTCTTTTTCTGTCATTATATCACATGATATAATATCTTTGTATGATGAGAAGGATTATGAGACAAATTATTTATAGTGAAATGGTTTTAACCCATCAATGAATTGATCAATATTACTCCTTGGGTTATGTATACAATCTGTTGCATACCTTTCTAACCTTCTAAATTTATCCTCATACTTTGCTATATTCTCATCCACTTTTTCCCTCAGACTCAAAAATTGTATTTCAATATCTGCGTGATGGTCAGGAGGAAATTATTTTTCAAATAAAATATCTTTAAACTACCTCTATTCTATATTTGATATTTCTTAATCCACATTTATGTTTGTAATTAATGAACATTATTAATCTGCATCTCCCATGAGCTGATAAACTACCATGAAAACTTTTCCCTTTTTCTACTCCCCAAAGCATGGAATATTTTCTCTGAAGAAACTATCCATTTCTCAACTACAAATGGATTTGTAGTCCCATTTAATGTTGGAGGTTGTTTCCTTATAAAGCTGTCTAACATTAATCGTCCAAGTTGTGGACAAGGGTGCATCATATGGGTAAGGTTAATATTCATAACTTTAGTTAGTTATCCCAGTATAGTGATAAGCTAATCAGCACCAGTTGCATCACCATCTCAACTATAATTATTTTGAGTAAGAGGGAAATACCTACATAGATTATGTGCATTGATATGGTTTCCATTACTTCCACTAGACAACATTTATAAATAATGGAATACACAATATTAGTTTATAAATTACAATTCCTAATTCAAAACTAGTAAAATGAAAAAACATAAATTGAACAGTTTATGCATATAATCCATAATCATACAAAATGGTTTTCTTTGATGAATTATTTACTCATAAATCCTTCATAATTGATTGTAAGGTAAATGTGAATTTTACTATGAATATACCCCGAGAGTGTCATAACCATAAGTGTATAAGGGCTTGTTGTCATGTATTAGGATACCCCATGTCAAGCCTAACACTCCTTGTCGATGTTTTCACTCCTAAGTATATTTGTGGAAGAGATGCCTCTACATGCTCGTATCCAGACAGGGATGCTTTTCTTGGAAAACCCATATAATATTTACATTAACAAATTTTTTGGATGTTCTTATATACTAATCCTCAATGTCTATCTTAGAGTATTTTTCTCTAATCAGAGTTTGTATAAATCTAGCTTCCAAGGTTTGTACTAAAATTCCACTCATACCAACTATAATGCCCCGACCCTAGTCACCCCGAGTCGGTGTATTATTATATAACATTTCATGATCACAAGAGATCAAGTCTCAAAAGAACAATTCGTTTAGTAGGCTTGGAAGTATAATATACATACATGAGTTTTACATTATATTTTGAAATGAAAAAACAACAACAATGTGTCCCCAATGAACACACTTATATCTCACAGCCTATCCCTACAGGTCAGTCACAATATACTTCTTCACATCCTTGGAAAAATAAAACATATGAAAGGGGTGATCTTAGATACACAGTAAGGGTAACAATATAGAATAAACTTTCCTAAATAATTGTAAACATTAAAGTAAGTTTATCAGAATAAAACACAAGTATTTTAAGCGTAAACTTCAGTATAATATAGCTAACATAAGTAAAATAATCTCAATTAGTAAATCACATAGATATTCTACTAGTCAAATAATCACATGTAATATCAAAACCTAATTTCATAATTATTGAATGCATAATGACGCACATCATAACCACACTGTCAAGGCATCATGCAAAGACTAAAAATATGATTTTTCCAAGGCCTTGTGGCAAGAAACTAGTTTTTCTCATGAGACATAATGATACATCAAGGAGATATAGCAGGTTCCACCCATTACTTACTAAGTCCAATGCATTTCTCATATGAAATGGTTGAAACATAACATAAACATTCGTATTAAAAATAGCATACGAAATGTTAACACTTTAACTGTGAGCCATGAATGGTATAAAAATAACACATCCAAAGTCAAACATATCACAAAACATTCAATACAATATGGAAGATTGTATCCTAATAAATCAACTTCAAACAAGAGTAAAATCCATCAAAGGAAGTTGATATATATCGAATCAAAACTATTTGAGAAAAATATATCTTTCTATTTTGAAATCATTTTAACGTTACATAATTATAAAAGAAAACATTACTTTGAAAATATTCTTATAATATTGTGTGTGAATCTTCGAAGATGTTATAACAAAGGAAGATAGCCACACCCTCCATATATGTTAAAAAACATTCTTAACTTATTTTGTCGAAAAGGCCATAAAGTACCTTATTTGGAAAACGATATAAATATTAAATTCAAAACATTCTATAAAAAGCAAAAAAGGTTATAAATCACATTAACCAATATTCCAAGAAATAGTAAAAAAAATTGAAATACATTTTTATGAAACACGAATGGGGATGATAAAAAGTTCCAATGCATACTTTCGTAAAAACAACCTCGGATAATAAAGAGATTGTAAAATTAACCCTTACCATGTAATTTTCCTTAGTCAAGGGTATGTTAACCACCTGTATAATGGTGAAATAATTTTTATTTAATTATACAAGAACCACAACCATAAATATGATATCATATATGATCTTCTAATATTTATTTGTTAATTATATTTTTGTGGTATCATTGTTTCGGGTGTTACCTGATTTGTTTTCCTTTATATGTTTTGTTACGTAAGTCATGTTTGTTATTGGTAAGATGTATTTTATTCATATAGAGAATGGTATTATCTTCCATAACATTAATTTTTTAATCATAAAATAAAATATATTCTTGAATGGTTACGATGGGGAATGAATCTAATCCGGTTCGTGGTGACGGTAATTCATACATATGCACGAGCGACATTACCATTCTATTTATAGTGGAATCATATGTAATTGGATAGTATATAATGTATAAATAATCATTAACATTCTATATTTATTATTTAAATCAATTATAAAAATTTTTATACCTATCCAAATAATCAAGTGTTGAATAACAAACTACACAACAACGTGGAGACGGTAAGACGTATGTATGCATGTATGGTGACTTTGTCATTCATATGATGGATAGAATAGTGAATATAGTTGTACCACATTTATATTAACGTCAATTTATGTATAAGGTACTTAATTTATTATTTTGTTATGGATACAATAAAGAAAGAGGATGTGGAAGAAGAAAAAAATTTGAAAGAGGTGATGAAATTATTAACTCTTCCTCAGGTGCTTTCTTTTAATTTGAACAAAAGGGCTCCTTGGGTTGGCTTTCTGATCAATGTAATGCCTATAGATTGAAGTTATGGTAGTTGAGAGGATATTTGAGTAGGTTTTAGATGAGACAAATGTCTTTGGAGGTGTGATTTTGAGAAAAGGGGAATAACCCTTTTATAAGAGTGTTGGGTCGCTTTAGGAAAACAATAAAATATTAATTTATTATATAATCATATTTGGTTAATAATGGATCAAAAAGGACTTATTTTGAGGATAAGGTGGATTTTGGTCTAAAACCTCTCAACCAATTGGTTTTATAGAGGTTTAGGTGACCATATCAACCTTATCTTTTAGATTTAAATCTTAGTTAAATAGTATAACTTTTACCATGTATTCTAGTATTGTAATGAAAAATGGATAATAAACATAAATTAAAAAGCCAAGCGAACACCAAGTAGTTAATTATTGAAATATATAACCTTATATATGTTCTATGGATGAACCTAATATATTTATAAATATTATATACATTAATAATTCAGTATTTGTTTCAAAACTCATTTGTGTCAATTTGACAATGTTTAGTATATGATTTTTAGTGAAAGTAAAAAAAACATGTTTACTTCAAAAAACATTATATAAATCCTAGAATGTCATATTAACCTATAAAATTATTTTAATTCATCAAAAGTCTATATTTTCATTTATTTGGATATTTATAGTATTAATTATTTTAATCTTTCATTAAAAATGTAATTACTGCATCCTAATTGTGTAATAAAAAATTTAATTATTTAATGTTTAAAAATTATAAATAAATTACCATTATGTTTGAAATATTTTTATATTTCAAATTAATATTTATAGTCTAATTTATCTTGTGTATAACCCTATATTAAAAAAATTAGATATGAGAATGTGAATTTAATACTCTTATCTCTTCTTCAAATAAAATAATAATAAATGTCCAAATCTATTCCACGAGGATCAAAGAGGATAATATTTTATTCTTAAGGTTTAATTTGGCCGAAAAACACTTTTCAAAAAGAATTAGGATATGTGTTAGGGTAATTATAATATCATTTTTACCTTTAGTTACACTATTTACTTTTAACTGTGGTAAATAAAATTCAATAGTTACCATTCATAAAATATTGGTTACAACTTATTGAACAACATTTCACTTGCTGAGGTCAGCTATGTCTTTCATATTTTTTAAATTCAATTCATAGAAGCGGTAAAATTATGTTTTACGCAAATTAACTAACGTTCCTAGAAGGTGGGTAAAAGATGTTAAATAATTCAACAAAATTTTATACACTGAATTTTATTATAAAATGACTCCAATGAATATCATTGAACTAATATAGGTATTTTGTATTAATTTTGACTTAATTTTTTTTTTGATAAAATAAATAATTATTTTAATAGAAAGTCAGTTTTAAACAATAATGTTGTGTTTTTCAATATTCATAAAAAAATTATGTTTTCAAAAAAATATAAAAATTTCATCCTAAGTTAATTTTGATATTCTGAATCCAAACATGAAGTCAACATTGAAAAATAAAATTTATAAAGTTTGAAAAATTGGATATTACTATTCATAACAGCTAGTTTGAATGGTCGTGGTGTGCTAGAACTCAAAGTTATGTACAACACAAGTTATTGCATTATTAAAAGAGAAACATACCATCAAATCCTGTAGTGTTACACACAATATTGAAGGGTTCCTAGAAAGTGTATTGGAAATCCTAATTTGGGATCAATGCATCAAAATATTTAAAGGAATATAGTACATGCAAGACTTAAATTTTCATGAAAGATGAGGTTGTGTGGAAGAATCTTATGTGCCCAATGTGACGTCAAAAGGTGTTTTTCGCGCTCCAAAAGATTCTTGTCTATACCGAAAAATATGCATTAGAAAATTGAATGTATGTTCATCAATGCCTATAAATAGGTGGATACCCACATGGATGTCTTAAGAAGAATTTTTCCAATGAAAATCTAGGTTCTCTATTGCGCGAAATATTTGTGCATGAAAGAATTACATAGAGTTAACCTTTCATGCAAGGTGTTACTTTAGTCTAAAAAGACCAAGTAAACCCTTAGGTGTAGTTTCATGAAACATAAGGGTTGAATGGATAGTAGGGGTTGCGCAATAGTCATCTTTAATGAATAATCCCAAATATTATGAGCATGTTTTGGTGTTGGATGCAAGTGTAGAGATAAGCTTCAGACAGTCTTTTGAATATCAAATTTTGTTGATCTGTTCTTTCATGTGCATCAATTCTGGACTTGATGGAAGCAGGGTACCATGCTATGTCATGGAACAATACATTAATTCCAAATCATTAAAGAGACCATCATGTTGATAAATTAAGTGAGACCTATCCCATGGCAGTTATTTCATGGGAGTCAATGAATGTGATCTGAGAAAATTAGTGATCTACCACTGAACCTTTGTAAAGGAAGTGTGTCTGGCATAGAGTGGCAGTGACCAAAATTTAGTAATCCACATCTATTGAAGATTAGTGGAATTTTTTATGACTGGAAACCTATCGGTGTATGCTCCTTGGACGTAGCCCTTAGAGGTGAACCAAGTAAAAGTGTTGTGTTGTGTCCATCCATGTGAATGTTTGATTATTGATCATATCCATCATATATGATTGACATGTTCCAACTAGTGTGTGAAAAGGATCCATCACTTTTAATGAAAAATATTACACCCTGATTCACCACTCCCATATCTGGGTGCCCCGAGGTCCTACAAGTAGTATTCGAGTCATGTTACTGGTGTTAAATTTTCCTTTTCTTTTTTATCATGGAGAATTCAGTAAAGCTTAGGGTAGTTCCTCTATTCTATGGATGTAACTTTCAAATTTGGATTAATAGGATGAGATTGCATCTAAGATATCTTGGAATGGATGTCATTTTTCTATTTCATAAGGAATTCAATTCACTACTCCAACAGGGCAATCTATGATGGATACAGACTGAACAATTCTTGATATGGATGTTATAGAACAAACTTTTCTCACTACAGTACTTTCATATCAGATCTAACTGAAGGTAATGAGTTACACCTCCACAAAGTCTATGTGGAAAATACTCAAAAATATTTATGAAGGATACAGTATAGTGAAATAGGTGAAACACAATGTTTTTCACGACAGGATTGATGATCTAAAAATTCACCACAATTAAAATGATGATTCTTCTTTAATCGAATTACTGAAGTTAAAGGAGAAATTTTGGGGCCTGGAAAAGAGATCGAAGACATGGATATTGTAATGAAATGATTGAGGACACTTCAGCCTCTATAAAATTAAAAGGTATCATCTCTTGAGAAAAGGGATCTCTCTAAACTCTCTAGGGATTATCTACTAAGCAGGCTGGTGGGATATGAGAATAGAGTCAAACCAGAAGATTTCACAACTTGTGTAAGCAAAGAAATTTTATTTGAATCCTTGAAAAAACTGTAAATTTTAGAAGATTGTATTGGTCAAGATAATTAGAAAAAACAAATTCTTTCTCTCCTTGCTATGAAATTGAGGAAGGGAAAAGGTAAATTTGAAGGCAATATACCTCTGGCTTGTTTTCATTGTGGAAGAGTTTGGCACATTTACTCTCAATGAAAATGCAAGTTTGAATATGAAGAGAGTAAATTTAGAGATATTTAGATGACTCAAAAAATGTTTTATAGAAAGGGGTATATTAAATATGAAAAGAAACTACAATGAATGAGTTTTTCATGTGATGAATATGATTATTATGTTGCATTCATTGATGAAGAAGATGTATAATCTTCGTATTGAAACCATTCTTCATTGATGGAGACAATTGAAAAATTAGAACCATCAATAATGAAAGCTGAAAATAATCAGTTTTCCATAGATTTCAATCCCAAGTTGCTACATAAAAATGATTTTGTTAAGATTGAGAATATATTTATGACATGTAATAAGTGGAAGGATTTTTTTTATGAATAATTATAATAATTTTATCATGGTGAAGATTATATTGAACGACTGGAAGAATTTGTGAAAGTATAGTCATCCATCCCTGAAAGCACATATGATGTAGTGAAACTAAAACTCAGAATTGAAAATATAAAAAGTCCATTTATGAACTCACCTTTTTATTAGAATAAAAGTCCAAAATTTTTGAGAGACTCGTAGAATAATTTTTTACTCTTAGAAGTAAACTCGAAATTGGATCGAATACAAAAGAATAAAAAAAAGGAAATACAATTTGGAAAATTCTCAAATGCTGAATTGCTGGAAAGATCTAAACGTGGTTCTGAAAGAGTTAAAACAATTTTGAATGATCAAAGGCCTGAATGCATGGGAAACAGTGGAATCAGTTCTGACGTTGAAACATCAAATGATGTAAATAAAATTGTCCAGAATAAAGGCTAGCTGAAAATGGGACATGTTAAAAAGTCACCTGAACTGCTAAAAACCACTCCCTCAATTAAATATAAAATAAGAATTGAATATTTTTCATGGGTATCA
The DNA here is from genome assembly GCA_963277665.1 of Viscum album. Classification (NCBI taxonomy): domain Eukaryota; kingdom Viridiplantae; phylum Streptophyta; class Magnoliopsida; order Santalales; family Viscaceae; genus Viscum; species Viscum album. The sequence continues at coordinate 1,174,365,734 of OY728166.1, read as the reverse complement.
AGAATTTATAGGTAGCTAAAAAGTGTAACTAGGGAAGGATACATGGTGAGTAATCTAAATGAGAAGATATTTTCAATTTTGAAATGTCAATTCTATGGCTCTTTGGGCCATACCATGTCATATTCTGAAGAGGCAAGGAGCTATTTGAATGGGGAAGAGATAGGAGCTCAAAAAAGGATAACATACTCATATGATACATTATATATAATACATAATTTCTATGGATATTTTTTCAGTGTTCAAACTTTGGTCATAAATCTATGTATTGCAGGATGAGGAATGACAGATAAAATTCAGACAATTCTAAGAGATATGTCAATATTTTACAACCAAACGGTGTGTCTTTTTCGAATAGGTTTTCTTATTTAGAAGATGATTATGAATATGAAGAACCCACTTACATGGAAGGGATAATTGAAATGACATCAGTGTTCTATTCAAAATCTAATATCTCATAGAAAGAAAATTGGAAAATTGAGAAATCCAACCATGCTAAAGTTGCTCTCAAAGATACTAAGAGAAATAGCACTACGGTTCTTAAGAGCAGATTCTTATCTCACATGAATGGAAATTTTTATATATTAAAAAATATTAATAAAATGGTTGATGGAATGGTTTTTTTTGTTAATGATGGTTCAATGAAGATCAAAGGAAGTGGGAGTACTAATCATGATAATGGCGAGTTAAGGAAAACTGAATTTCTTTACATTGATGGCTTACATCACAATATTCGTAGTGTGAGTCAACTCTGTTAGTTAGGACTTATTATGAAATTCAATTAGAAGGGTTATACTATAAGAGGAATGACATAAAATTATATTATGAAAGGTTGAAAAACATAAGGGAACTTAAATGTGGTTTACAGTAAGGAAAACATTTGTTGCATGACTGTTTAATAAGAAAACAACTTGTGGAATAAAATATTGGGGAACATTAATCAGAAAGACATGGAAAAGGTATAAATTCTGAATATAGTCATGGATATTCCCAACCTGAAGTGTGAACAGGAAAAATCTATTAATGCTTGCTTGCGTGGGAATCTAGTCTTCAGTTCCTATCATCCAAATAAGAAAAGGGCATCAAATATTCTTGATCTCATCCATATAGATGTATGTGGCCCAATAAATGTTGTAGAAATTCATGGAGAAAGGTACCTTGTTCTTTTCATTGATTACTATAGTATAATGTATTGTGTGATGGTTATATACAGGAAAGATCAAGTTATTGATTGTATGAAAATGTATCACCGAATTGTCGAGATTGATATTGGGTGAATAGTCACTATCATGTGATCTAATAATGGAGGGGAATACAAATCTATTGAGTTTGAAAATTACCTAAAAAAATGGAATTCAACATCAGTTCACCGCTATGAGATCCCCATAGCCAAATGGAGTTTTTGAGAACCGAAATTTACTGGTGAAGAGTATGGCTAGAACACTGCTGGTTGAGAGTGGTATCTCTCTCTATTTTCAAAAGGAGGTTATTCAAGATGTAGTTTATATTCAAAACTAAACAAGGATGTATATAGGAGAAATAAAGAAAGTATATGATTTTTTGCATGGAAGGAAACTCTCATTTAAGTATTTCCATATTTTGGGAAGTAAATGATTCATCAAACACAAAATAAGGAAACCAAGGATTATAAGGTGATGTGGTAGATGAAGTAATATTCCCTGGATATTCAATGAATATAAAATCCTATAAATTATCCAGCAATCATCTCAGAAAAATTATGGAAAGAATTTATTTAATTATAGTTCAGGAGAAGACCATGGATACTTTGAGGGACTCATATACTTATATGATTGAGGATGAGGAAGACAAAGGACATTGAATAGATTTAAATACAGATGTAGAAGAAGAAGTTCAACACATTTAGGATCCTCAACATGATGTTGACTATGAAAAAGTATCAGAATAGGAAACCATGGATGGTGAGAATTTAGTTGAACCTCAAAGGAATAATCGATGAGTAGATATTGATCAATCCAGCATCATTTGGGATTGGAATATACCCACACAAACAATGAGAATGAGGAACAACACTCAACCTACATTCCTATCAATTGTGGAACCATCCTCATTTGAAGAAGATTCAAAGGATGAATCATGGGTTAAAGCTATGAATGAAGAGGTAGATCAGATTGAAGAAAATGAAAAATCGGATCTAGTTAAGAGATCCAAAAACCAATATGTGATTGGTACAAAGTGTATTTTCACGAATAAATTTGATGAGCATGGTAAAGTGATCAGAAAAAAGTTGTGGCTGGTGTGTAAAGGATATTCACAGATTAAAGGTGCCAATGTTGTAGAAACCTTTGTTCTAGTGGAAAGATAGGATTAAATTAGGATAGTTCATACCATGAGAATACAATGAGGATACAAAGTGTATCAAATAGATTTCAAGAAAAAAATCTTGAATGGTGTTCATGAAGAAGAAGTCTACATTGAATAACCAGTGGTTTTTATGCTTGGAAATGATGAAATAAAGGTTTTCATATTAAATAAAGCACTCTATAGTCTGAAGAAGGCACCACGAGTGTGGTATTCATGGATATATTCATACATAAGGAATATTGAATTTATAAGAGGAGGAGTATATCACAATCACTATGTGAAGAATTCTCAGAAAGATTAGTTCATGGTGGTAGTTTATGTGGATGATGTTATCTTTGGCGGTAGCACACATGGATCAGATAAAATACTTACTAATCACATGAAGTAAAAATTTTAAATGTCTATGATTGGAGTACTCACATACTTCTTAGGGATATAGGTGATTCAGAAGAAGAATTGCACTTTCATTTCTCATGAAAATTTTCCTAAAGAGCTGTCGAATAAATTTAAAATGCAAGATTATAATCTAATGGTGACTCCAATTGGGGTTTGCACAAAACTCAGAAATCATGAGAATGTGACATCAGTGAATCCCAAAATGTATAGGATATTCATTGGAAGCATACTATACCTGATAGAGACATGTCTAGATATTGTCTTTGAAACATTTTTAGCGGCCCACTTTCAACGTAATCTGAAGGAAGAACATCTAGAAGTAGTTAAACGAATCATAAGTTACAATCAAGGTACTCACAATTATGGATTATTATTTTTTGTGGGAAAAGATAATGAATTATTTGCATTTTTTATTCTTATTGGGCTGGAGATGTGGTGGATAGAAATTCCACAATTTGGGGATCATTCTTCATTTTCAAAAATGTGTGGGCTAGTTGATCATGATACAGGAAAGTATATTACTTTGTACTGGTGAAACTGAATATATCACCACTACCAAGGCGTGTACTTAGTTACTTTTGATGAATCAGAAACTGACTGGAATATGTGATAAGGTGAAACAACAAATGGTGATTTACTGTTACAACAAGATTGCAGTTGATCTTATGAAGAATCTTGTACATCATTCTGGAATGAAACATATGGAAAGTAGATATCACTTCATCAAGGAAAAAGTTGAACAATGCATGATCAACATGTAACATGTGGGAACCATTGAGTTAGTGGCAAACATTATGACCAAGCTGTTCTTAACAACTGTGTTTGAGAAACGTCATTTGAACCTCAGTGTTCAGCCATATCCTAGTGAATGAGGAGGCTACACGTTTCCACCTCTCCCTAGTTATTCTAATTGTTTTTAATCTTTTGTTGGATGTGATGCAGGTTTATAGGGGAGATACTATCTAGGGAGAGAGTGTTTTGAGCTATAAATTGAAAAAATACTAGTCTTCGGGTTTATTTTTAATGGGGGATAATGAATAAATTCAATACATGTAATGATTCTGTGTCACGATGAGATTTTTGTGTTAGGAGGATAAAGAATAGATTCAAGAAATGTAATGCTTCTGTGACATAGTAAGAGAATTTCATGGAAGCCATTAATAATTCCAAAACACAAAACCAAATTCAAGCTTCCACTCATTTTCTCTACACCGATCATTTCTCATGTAGACATATATTTTTGGCTAAGTTGGCCGATTTGGTTCTTTCATATTTGGTTTTGATAGTGGCTAGTTCTCTATTTAATTTATCTAGATATTTCCAACAAATCCAAAAGTGGGATATTATTGGTCCAACGAACATAATATGCTATAAATTAATTATTATTTTTTTAGTTTTCAATCATTATTGGATGTTTAGGATGTTTTCTAGGAATGAGACCATACAGTTCAAGAATGCAATATTATTGAAGGTGGAATCATTTCCTAGTGTTTGCCTGTTTATTTGTCTAAAAATTGGAATATGAATAAATGTGTTTTGGGTAAAGGGAGTTTCACACAAGATTGAAGGGTGCTTAGAAATTTTCATGCCAAGCCTAATCTAGGATCAACACATCCAAATATGTAGAAGGAAAATAGTGTGTGCAAGACTTAAATGTGTGGGAAAGATGATTTTGTGTGGAAGAATCTTACGGGGAAATTGTGATGTCAAATGGGGTTTTCACGCTTATAAATAATCTTGTGTGTACTAAAAAAGACACGTTAGAAACATTCATGAAGGTTCGTCAAGGCCTATAAATAGGTGGCTACCCCCATGAAATACATAAGAAGAATTTTTCTGACGAAAATATGGGTACTCTGCCACCCGAAAGATTTGTGTAGGAAAGAATTACCAAGATTTAACCTTGTGTGAATGGTGTGCCTTTAGTTTTAAATGACCAGGTAAACCCTTTGGTGTAGTTGCACGAATGATAAGGGGTGTGCGGATAGTATGGGTTGCGTGAATGTCATCTTTTGGTAAAAAAAATCCCAAATATTGTATGCATGTTTTGGTCTTTCATGCAGGTGTAGTGATAAGCTTCGGATATGCTTTTGAATATCTAGTTTGTGTGATTAGTTATTTCAAGTGTGTCAATTAAGGACTTGATACAAGTTGGGTCTTGTGATGTGTTAGGGGCAAAGATTTCAAAGCCAAATCATTGAAGAGATCTTCAAGTTGATAAACTGAGTGAGGCCTCTCCCAAAGAAGTGATCAAGAGGGAGACACCAAAATTTATCAGAGGGAGGTACTCATCTATCCCTGAACCTTTGTAAAGGTAGTATACCTGGGACAAACTGTTTTTTATCAAAACATTTTAATCCATAACTAGTGAAGATTAGTGGAATTTGGTACGAACGGAAACCTACCGGCTTATACTCCTTGGGCATATCTCTTAGAGGCGAACCAAGTTAATGTGTTGTTTAGTCTATTTGAATGTGAATGTTTAATTTCTAATCATATCCATCATACATGTTTAATCTGTTCCTACCAACATGGGAAAAAGATCCATCCATTCGAAAAGAAAAAAATTCACCCTGATTCACCCCTCCCCTCTTAGGGTGCCCAGGGGTCCTACATGGTGAAACATCGGCATTGGGAGGCTATGATGGTAAAATATCTCAATTGATTTATTTTAACTCATTTTTTGAATGTTAAATAATTTAGATGACTAATATTATATTTATTAAATTATATATGAAATTAAATTTTGGGGAAATAAAAGCAATTAAGAAAATATATCACCCTTTAGAGGCAGTTCGATGGTGATATTTTAAAATAAACATGCAAAAAAAATTTAAAGAAAAAGTATAAAAACCCATGCCTCAAGTATTAGTTTATATATGCAGATATGTGGAAGAAATGGTTTGATAGTTTCCACAAAGAAAAATTTCAGGTATGATAATTATTTTATATTATAAAATTTATTATATATTTATCTAATTACATATTAGTTTTTTTATATTATAGGCCTCTATGATATCTCATCAAGATATCTTCATTCAAAATTTATACTATCATACTTTATCACATGGAGGGTATAATTTATTAAAAGAAATTATGATTGAAGAAAAATTAGAAGCATTAAGAGCTTGATCTAGTAGTGGTTCAAAAGAAGCCTAGTTTGGTTCTGAATATCCTCCCACTATCCATGAAAAATGTAAATGAGTAATAAGAAGGAAAAATGAAATGTATCTTAAAGTGAAAGATATAGAAGTAGTTCAAATAATTGTAAGTAAATATTGTTTTTATCTTTCATTTATGTTTGTCATTATTAAAATTAAAAAATTGATATAAAAATTTCAATTTATATTTTAATTTTACCTTCATATTAATGAGAAAAAAGGAAATTTTATCCCTTATAGTAGGATTCATATCCTAGAAACATCTTTAGGAAAGAAAGACCACCAAGGCTGAATTAGATGATACCAAGAGGGTTTTAGTATTAGAAAGGATTTTTGTAATCAAAGTAAGCAGTCAAGAGATATAAAAATTGATTCCTAAAAATATAAGCTGAATGAAATGAAACAGTCCATGGTTGATCAAATCCAATTAGCTATGAAAGATATGTTTGAACAATTTATGAGATAATCGCAACCTACTCATCTTGCCCAGCTAGCCTAGCCTACCCAACCTCCCCCTCAGATGAGCAACTTGTACAGACAGCCCAGCTGGCACATCCCACTAAGCATGCCTACTCAGATCCTCCACCTCTTTGTTCATACCTAACATTATATTTTGAGTTGTATGATGGGTATCCTCATGTATGTATTCTATTTTACAGAGTCTTATATATTTGTAAGGACTCTATACACCACCACCCTATATAGTTGGGTTCTGTCATTGTAAAGACCTGGAAATTTCAATGAATCGTTTTTTGGAATTTTACAGGTCTGTGGCTTCTTACGGTGCTTGATTCCGAGGCCCGGTATGCCCAGAATCAATTTTAGAAGTTTAGCTCGGGTACGTTCAGTGAACGAACGAGCGGGTTTTTCTAACTTTTGAACTGATGCTCGGAATTAAAATTCGAGGGCACTAATGAACTCGCAGTGCAGGTAATTTCTTAAGTGGACACTAACCGTAGTTGAATTTGAAAAAGATGAGAAGTTAATTTTTGGGGGTTTGTTTAAGAAATAAATAAAAATTGTTCGAACTATTTTTATTTATTAAAGGAGGTTACTCCCTCACATGGGTAGTTAAGGGTGGGGCCTACAGACACTTAATTACCCAAGTGTGGAATTTAGACATGTGGGGCCCACACGAGCCCCACCATTTAATTTCCTCTTACCTCATTTATTCCCTTACTGTTTCCTTGACTTTTCCTTCATTATTATCCCTTGCATTAATTTTTGTGTAACTCCTCGTATTTATTAATGAGGAACCTTCCTTTTACCCTTTTTAATCTAAACTGCCAACGCGTTTAATTATGGGGAACCTTCTCTCTCCCTTCCTTAATTAAATGTCAACACATTTTAATTAGTGTGGTGAATTAATTACAAGAGAGTTTCTTTGCGTGTGAAATTAAATAATAGTAGGAACCTATTATTTAATTTTGGGGAGAGAATCATTGGAGAAGAAAAGAACACGGGATAACTCTTGTGCTTTGGATGAAGAACACTGGCCTCCGACGAAGAACGACGAAGAACTCTGGTTCCTCGTATTTTGACGATGCACCACCAATCTTCTTCATTGCAACAAGAGTGGAGACGCCGCTTCCTCCTTGGTACGCTCTGACGTCGCCTTCATTTCCTTTCACCGCGACGCCGTCTACCGTGACGTCGTCTACCGCGATGCCGACGAACGCCTTCTTTGTTGAGGTAGGGGTTTTGGTTTATATTTCTTTATGTAAATTATACCCTCGGCATGATGTATATTTGTTGGGAGATGTTATGAACCACTAACGCAGTGGGTGCAGACTAACAAACAAGTCTGAATCCACCGTTGTTTTGTTCTTGATGCGCGGAATCATTGACGACGATTAAACGGGACTGTTTTGGCGATTGGAGGCCATCGCAGTGATGCACAGGTCCCGAGACGACTGCAGGCGCAGACGGGAGCAAGAACGAACCACCGGAACGACTCCGGTGGCCGGCAGAAGTTTCCAGCGGCACGGGTCGCCGGCGCCCCAGCGCGCCACCGGCAGGTTCCACCGTTGCTGAAGCCGCGCAGGTGGGGAGTCAGATCCCGCATACATGCGGGATCCGGGGAGACACGTCGACCGACACCGCGTCCGCAGAACAAAGGGGGGACCGCGTCCCCCCTGCCCAGCCATTAGCCGAGCCAGCGCACCCCCCGGCCGGGCCGGGGTGGGTCACGAGGACCGGGACGAACTGGGCCGCGCCCAACCAGGTTGGGCCACACCCTACCGGGCCAGACCCGGACCCGGGTCGGGTCGACCCAGGGGGGTTGGGCAGGGTCGGGCCGGACCCATACCCCACCACTTCGAGCCATTTTTGGTCTTTTTCCAATAACTTGAGCTACGGACCTCTGATTGACGCACCGTCAATTGAGTCGGAATCCTTGGATCGAGACGGTCGTTTCAGTATATTACACTTGAGGTTTTGGCAAAGTTTGTGTATGGTCGGTTTGGTTCGAACTCGAAACCAACCGAGCCCTTTGAGTGGAAACGCTTATATCTCAAGGACCGGACATCCGATTGACGTGCCATCAATTGCGTTGGGACCCTTCTACTGAGACGGTCCTTTTGGATTACTCTTCTTGAGGTTTTGATGCAGCTGGAGTACGGTTGGGTTGGTTTTAGCTTAAAAACCAACTGGGCCCCTCGAACGGAAAAGTCAATAATTCTGAGACCGGGCATCCGATTGACGCATTTTCTGTCGTGTATGGTTTCTTTTGATGAGACGGAAATTTGGGATACATCAACTCTGGACTTCGTGATAGTTGATGTATCGACTCTCTTTTTCTCGAGGAGCAAACCCTCCTAGAATCGAGCATGCTGTGTGCGGAAACCCTAGAGCTGGCTGCGACTGCGACGATGATGACTGCACTTGGATCCTCCGTGGGTTCTGCAGCAAGGATGATTGTACGTGGATCCTCCGTGGGTTCAGCCGTGAGGACGAATTTATGTGGGTCCTCCGTGGGTTCAGCTGCGAGGACGACTGTATGTGGATCCTCCATGGGTTCGGCAGTGAGGATGATTGTACGTGGATCCTCCGTGGGTTCGGCAGCGAGGACGACTATACCTGGATCCTCTGTGAGCTCGGCAGGGAGGACGACTGTGTGTGGATCCTCCGTGGGTTCGGCAGTGAGGACGATTGTCCCTGGATCCTTCATGGTTTCGGCAGCGAGGATGAATGTACTTGGATCCTCCGTGGGTTCGGCAGCGATGATGATCGTACTAAAATCCTCCATGGGTTCGACGGCAATGACTACAATTCTTTTATCCTATGTGGTTCCGGCAGTATTTGACTCCGTACTTGTATCCTATATGGGTCCGGCAGAGTAGCTGGTCTAGTATCCTTTGTAGGTCTGATAGCATAGCTGGTCATGTATCCTATATGGGTCCGACAGCTTAGATGAATCAGTGGATACATCTGATCATCTCTATCGCCTTACGAAGTGTATACCTGTGTGAGATGAGTCTTGATTCTCAATTATTATCATTGATGTAGTTGGCTTGCCTTCCTGTCTGGTTTGGGTTGTGCTTTGTTATGTGGAATGGGGTGTGCTTGGGCTCGGGAGATGGAGCCGAATTGTAACTGATGACTTAGGTATTTGTATGGGTATATACCTAAGTAGTGTTATTGATACATTGTGATTGTATCTTTCCTTTTTTGTTTATCCTTCGTGGATTATGAGAGACCTTCGGGTGTCTCGGGGTCCCTACTGAGTATCGTATACTCACCCCTGCACGGGCTATGCCCGCACTACGTTGTGTTGGATGCAGACGACGGACAACACTGATCGAGGTGGAGCCTTGTGGAGTTGGACAGTACCCGAGGGTGGTCTACTTGGTGGAACGTACACAGATCAGACAGTCGGACCAAGGAGCCGAGGAGACTATCTATACCCACCCTTCAGGTGGGATTTTCGGAGGATGACTCGGTGTTGCTGCTTTACTTTCTTCTGCTGTACTTTCCTTTCAGTTGTACTGTACTTTTAGTTGGGTTTGTATACTGGCCCATTTCCTTTCAGCACTTACCTTGTACCCGGTTTTACATAGTGTTTACTTCACTTGTGTACTCTGTTGTGTATGTTACTTCATAAAGGTAATGCCTTCCCTTCTTTAAGATTTACGCCTTTGGTGCTAGTCGGTAGCCCCTGGCCTATGGAAGGCGGGCTTGGGGTAGTCACGACACGGGCCCCGAGGACGGGTCGTGATAGTCATAGTATTAGTGAATGATATAATTTATCATAATTATCCACTATTGTTACATATCGAGGAGGTTACCATAGTTTGGGATTTTATGGGTCGTTTTTTACTTGGGTCAGCTTACATTCTTCGATATTTGTAATATGAGGTTTGAATTTTTTCAAAATTTAATTACATTTGATAGAAAATTAATTTAATTTGTTTTCTAAAATTTAATTTTAATAGGAATATCTACAATCAAAATAAAATATATAATAGAAACAAAAGTTTCATGAACCAACAACTATAGATACTTCTATTTCGGATTGGATAAACAATTTATCCCATAATTATTCATCATTGGTTAATTTATATGAGTTTCTGATGATGTATGCAATATTTGGAAGAGACCATCTATTGAGAATATATTCAAAAAATATATCATGGATCTGGTAGATTTTAAAGATCTCAACGAGTCTGTGTTGTTTTTGTTTTCCATGTAAGTAAATTTATGTTTGAGTTTAAAATTTTCTTTAAATAATGATCATTTTATGTGACTTTTTATCTTAATTATTTAGTTAGGTATCGATAAATTATTTTTAAGGAATATGATACCACTACATTTTATGGTCTTATGGATACCGAATTCATTTCAGCAGTTCTGCAATATGTGAAAACAGCAGATAGAGATAAATATATATTTGAGAGATTTTTTTATTGAAAATGTGAGTCAAGCCTCTTTATTCAAATATATATTTGAGAGATTATCAAGCATAGAGATTGAATGTTGGTGTTTACTATCCCATGATTGGTAATAACACTTATTTAATTATCCACTAATTTTCATTATGATTTTATTAATTATGAACATTTTGTATTGTAGTGGGCATTGGATGTTAGAATTACTTTTTCTATGTGAGTCCACATTATAATGGTTTTTCTCTTTATTAGGCCATGTTCGCAAATAATTTAGCACCTTGTTAGAAAAGTATGTTTTCTTTATTTTTATAACTTCATTAAATTTAATTTTAGTGTTTATGCATGTTTTATTAGTTGATATATATAAAAATGAAGGACATGGATAAATTCTAACAAATACCTCTTGTAGATAAAGAATCGAAATCCAATCAAATATGTGAATGTATAGGAATATATTTTAATATTATATAATATTTTGATTTTTGATATATATAAATATATATATTGGTTTTTAATATCAAGTTAATGTTTTATAGCCTCAATGTCGTCATCAACAATGTTGCTTAGAATGTGGTAATTATGTTTTACGATTAATGTATGAGATATTCACAAATGGGTTAATGAATTATTTTCATAAGGTTTGTTAATTATATTAACTATTTTATTTTTTATTTCAAAATACTATATTTATAAACCTATAACATTTAATTTTATTATATAAATTCAATGAAACCAATTCGTATGTGAATGATGAACTTGTACATCTTTAGTTTTCATTTTCGAACTAATTTTTATATATGGTTGTTACTTAAATTATCTGGTATATTTCTTTTAATGTCTCCTTTTAATATTTTATTTTTCTAAAAAAGAGTTAAGAAACTAATACTCTTGTTATAATAGGTGTTTGAATCTAATAATCTAAAATTAATGCTTCAACAATAACTATAGATGATTATGTTATAATTTATTAGGTACGTTTTCTTAATTATAATTTAAAATATTATTATGTAAAAAAAATTTAATTATGTTTCCAAATATTGTTTTTTACAGATTTTTACTCCTCCTACCAATGCATTGCATTATTTTTTTATTACAGAGACATTATTTTTTTGTGATGTAATATTTTATTTTTTATTAAAAATAAAATTTAATTTCTACGTCAATCTCCATTAATATCGATGTCCAAATTATTTAGCACCAATGTTTTATAAACAGACACCAAAGGATGATTTTTGGAGTCCTTCGGCATCAGGTTTCACAAAAACCAACACCGAATAATGATTTTTAAAATGATTTTGATGTTGTATTTTGTGAAAACCAATGTTAAAAAACCATTTTCCAGAGGTATTTGGCATAAATTTTTAAAGAAACGGATGCCAATGACCCATTTTCTAGAGTTATTTGGCATCGTTTTTCAGTGAAACCAACGCCAATATTCTGACATTGCATTATCAGTATATGTTTTTTTATAACTGAAGCCATATATCTAATATTTCTTTCAACTCCATTTTTCTAAAATATTTATTACATCAATTTTTTAAAAACAGACACTGAAAAAGTTATTTACAACATCACCTTTAAAAATGACAGTTATTAACCATTGTTAAAATTTAATAAAAACTAAAAAAATATTTTTTCAGGAGTACCGCTTCTACTGAGAGACATTGGGGGATGAAATGTCTTAAGAGTGAATTCACCTAATATATAGAATCATGTCGGGGATATAATATGTTGGTTGTGTTATTTTTTCTCTATAATTCATATGATATGAGATAACCGGGGTGCAGTGTTTCCAAGATGGGCTTTGGTATGAAATAATGTTTCACATGAATGACTTATTCATGAATAACTTATATAATGTGATGAATCTGTATCTCATCACTGAAGAGAACCTTAAATAATCCCCAAGTGTTTGGTGGGAAATTTTAATCTGAAGATTAAGGAGTTCCTCTTCAGGAATAAATAAACACCACTGTCAAAATTTTCACTATGATAGTTGAAATAATAGAAGATAATGTTTTAAATATCAATCATCGGATTGTAGCCATGGGTAGTTCTATTAGTTTGATAGGGATGAACATAATTAATCAAAGTTCCATTTCCTTATAATGTAGTGTCGATCTTATGGTAGTATGGGAAGCCTAGAAATGTAATTTAAGAGAAATCAATAGTCTATCAGTGGTAATGGATGATAGAAAATACTTATGTCTATAATAGAATTAGTTACCCATCAGTAGAAAGGTATCAGTACTTATACTAGTTTCTTAAGTTAGGTTAGGGTCATCGTATCCTATTTCATGACTGGAAATACCATAAATATGGATAATATGAGCATATTCCAGATAGATCCATGAAAATAGGGATAAGTTAGTTGCACACTATATTCTTTTCTCCTTCTTGTCATGATGTAGGACTGTCCATTATCCTAGGTATTGTTCTTGCGGATTCCACACTATTGTTTTTTGTTTGATACTACATAATCACATTCAATTATATCTACTTGATTTTTCAACATCCTGGGTTTTTCTATAAAATGTGTGGATGGGGTTATAACTATCAACACACATGCCATTCAGATATTGATTATAGGGTATAAAATACTTTATGGAGTTTCCAATTGAAATTAGTAGATATCATTTCCTCTAGGATCTATTTATTTCCAAAATTGTTAGATTCATCTAGATTCTGAGTTTGGATTGGATAATTCAATACTGGTATCTTATTGATTATAATCAGAGGAGGGAGAACTTTATATATTAATAAAGATGTAGTTATATGTATTATTTTGAATGAGATATTCATACCAGTCAAGAATGAATAATTCAGTGTAAATTGTACAAGATCATGACCTATGGAGAATGACATATTTTGGATGATGGTGAGTCATATAAAAAATACCTTTTTTAAATTAGTTTACCACTTTTAGTCTTTATTTTTTGAATATTTCTATGTATTTTCACTGAATCAATAGATTGGTTTCACTATTGAGTCATTTCTTGGAGATGAATCAGTATCTATTCCACTATACCTAATAGAATCAATAGATATTCAAGAGTTAAAAGTATATTTAGAGGATATGAATTGTATTGGATTCATACATAATAGTACTTCATCATCAGTCCACCCAAATTATTTTCCATGAAGGAATATAGAATTTTTATTTTATGTGTAGATCCCCATAGGATAAACTAGATGATAGGAAAGAACCAATATCCCCTTCTGTGAGTATATGGTCTATTCAATCAGCTAATAGGTTCTGGAATATTCATTAGGATTCACTTGAGGTTAGGGTTCCGTTATTTGATGTTGAGATTTTATGAAATTCACTAGAATTCTGTTAAGAGTCGGTATGGATTGTACAAGTTCATGGTAATTCTATTCGGTTTGAAGAATGAGTAGACAGTATTGATGGCCATGATGAATAAGATCTTCCCTCCAAATATGGAATAGTCTTTGGTGGTTTTCATTGATGACATCTTGGTATAATGTCAATCTATATATTATCTTGATTAACATCCTAAAATCATCCTTAGTATAATAACATAACATCACCTATACAAAAATCTATCAAAATTAGATTTCTATATTGATAAAGTGTTTTTTTGGACCATGTTGCCTCAGAAGATATATTTTCATTGGAATTGAAAAGGGAATCATTGATGGTATCTTGGGAGTAACCCAATAATTTCATCTAGATTTAGATATTGATGGTCTTTAAATCCTATTATTGGTGATTTATCTATGAATTTTCCCATATAGAAGCACTGATGTTAGGTCTGACCAATAAAGGGGGGAAGTTAGTTTACTCATATTCTTGTGTGGTGTATTTAAATGAATTAAAGGTCATGACAGCCTCATTAGAGATCATAACCATACCTATGTTGGGTAAAGAGTGTACCATGTGTGATGACTCATAAGTATTCTGTCTCGAATAAGTTCTTGTGTCGTAGGATTAAGTGGTGGCATATGGGTGCATGAAATTGTGACCATATGCATAGAATTATCTCACTCATGATCTAGAGTTAGTTTTGGTGGTATATGTTTTTGAGATACTAATAGAATTATGTTTCAAGTTGTATATTAATGGTCTACAATCATTTCAATATCATTAAGTATATATTTCACAATGGGACGTGATTCTTAAGAAGAGGGGTTGGGTCAGGTATATACAATATTTTGACTTTGATAATGTATATACTCTACTTATGGGAACATAATTACTGAAACCTGGAGTATGAAGATGCAGAATAATGAAATGTAGAAATAAAGTAATGAGTGGTTGAAGATTGAACATTTAAAATATAAGTATCCAGATGTTCAAGATTCTTAGGGTTTAACTAATATGACATCGACATATGTTTTTTTCTCACATGGGAATTGGATCTATATGAGGAAGTAATCTAATATTCGGGATTTATCCCTATGGGAATCATATATGGTGGAGATCCACTATTTGGTTGGTTCCTTGATCACAATGAGGTTCTCCATGTCTATGGTTTTATTTAGGTTGCTACAAGAATTCATGTAGAGTTGATAAAGTAATTCCATGATAAAAAGTGGAATCTACATATTGGAATGAAAAAGGTGTATCATGACCCTTATAGTCATTACTAGTGAAAATGGATGAATAAAGTGATATTGGGATTCATAGTGTGATGCTAAAGCTTTCAACAGTTGAAGTTCGAGCATCAGTAGACTTCTGGGATGTTGTAACCTTTTATAATTATGAAATAGAAGTGGGATGATATCATTATAGAATTCAATATGAGATTACCCAAGACACATTGGAAACAAAATATAGTGGGGTAGATCTTAGATCTGCTGATGAAGTTACCCCATTTCTTTCATATCAGGGATACCTTTACTATTGATCACCAAAGTAACTTCTATGTGTGGGAGATAGTTTGATTGTATGTTGTTACATGGAGTATCATTTCATATCGATATTCCCATATTATGTAATTGTTCTAGAATGTACTTAAGAAATCACTAGGTCTTTATGTTCTCCAAATAATATCATTTAATCCTTATTCTAAAAAATAATCTGAGCAAACAATTGAGATTCTGGAACACATTCTATGGGAATGAGATCTGTACTCCAATGGGTTATGGTAGTAATATCTCTCTCTCAAGGAATTATCTAATAAAAATATCTTCCAATAATATATCTGAATGCATACTTTCATGTTATTGTATGAAAAAATATTTCTTTCTCCTTTATACTGGTTATTGGTAGGTGAGTCTACACTTGTTAGAACTAGGATGATGTAGGAAACATCGGATCATGCTCTGTTTATGAATGAGATATTGGAAATTATACAGATTAAGACAAAATTTCATATTGGACATCATACACAAATTCTATAATTCGAGTTTAGTAAGTATGCCTTTTTGAGGGTGTCACCTTTGCTGGGAAAACACTGCATCTTTAATAAGGGAAAATAGGTTCCCTAGTTTGTTGGGTATTTTAATATAATCGAGTGTATCCCTCTATTGGGGTATGAGTTGGCACCTCTTTAGCACTATGGTTTTATATGCAATGTGTTTCATATGTCACAAATTCATAGATATCACCTTGATCCTTCTCACATGATTGATGTTAATGATTTTGAACATAATTCTGATGCATATTTTGAGTATAATTTGATCCATATCACACACCTTAGTGAGAATATTCTTTGGTAAAACATTATTCCCCTTAGGAAAGAACATCGGAAGCATGGGTGTGTGTAGAAGAATAATGTGGAGTGGGAGTCATGTTTTTTGGTACAATTTGATGAGTTATTCACTGATATCTCATAGTGATTCATAGGATCACAACTCAATGATGATTTTTTATATAGTAGGTAGTTTTTATGAACAAATCCTCTATCCATGTACTTTACTGTTGTAGTTTCCAACTGAGTCCTTTTAAATTCTATAAATGATCCCCAGTCCTGGTTTAAAATATTATTTTGGGGGTACTTTGTGACTCAAAGGGGTGACATCAAAAAAGGGTAGCTATGGAATATAGAAAAAGGAATGTTTTAGTGCCACCATCTAGTAAATGAATAGGGAAGGGGATAGGTAATGCTATAGGAATCCCATGGGCTAGCCAATGAGACCCACAGCCCCATTGTTTCTACCTTGGTAGAATTGGATTCTCATGGGGATCCCACAATCCATCTGATGGGGTTTTTGTAGGTGTATGAGTTCTTTTCGCCACCACTGTCTAGCCAATGATAGTTAGTGGTCAGCTAGGGGCACTAGTATGGGTTGAGAAAGTGTGGTAGCAATCGTCTTTTTTCACCCAAAAACCCATTCGTAATTATTAAAATCTTCGGACATAGACTTAACCTAGGATTAATGGTTTGTAATGGTTCTCCAAGTCTCCTTTGACTTCTGTGATGTCTATTTTTGGTTTCTTGATCAGTGGTTCGGTCATGACATCTATAATTGGTATGTTTTGGTTAGAATTGATGAATTCCACTCCTTTTCTCCATGGATATTTGTCTTCTAGATTTAATTTAGTGGATATATCCACTACTATAGTAATTTATTTATTTTTCTCATAGATCTATACATTATATATTTGAATATGTCATCACTTCTTTAAGTTGGGTGGTTTAAAGCTTCTCCCTTGGATCTAATTTGGTTTTTAGTATGTGAAACTTATGAAATTGTATAGACACACCTTGTGCATGAGTTCATCTAATTGGAATTCACTAAAATCTATTCAATACTCTTACATAGACCATCCATGGATCCCATCATGTCCTTCGACGAATGAGACCTGAGACATTGGCTACTTGAGAGGTGATCATATCTTATGCCTTTGGTAGGAACTTGGAATCTAACAAACTTGTTCCTTATAACTAATTTGGGAGATTGGTTTAAGGAATCATTTAACTTGTGTCATGGAATAGAAAATAAATGTTATTTGAAATGGTAATTTGACAAAATTTTCATGTTAATTGGGATTGTGACAATTGATATGTGAATTAGTAACTTAGCATGTAAATACAACATTCCATAAACGAATATTGGCATGATCTAGTAATCGAAATAATATAATATTGGATGTAGTGGTAATTGGATTGATAAATGGTTTTCATATTACAAATAACCAAAATGGAATATAATTAACATTTCATCAATGTATGGTATTTTTTGTAAAAATTTTCTCTTTCTTTTTCCATTATATATGGTTGTGTTTGGGCCCATCCATGGGAATTCTCAATGGATCGGTTGTGAACTGAACATGTAAGTGGATTTATAAGTCAAATTCACAATGGATCCATTGATATATGGAATATGAATTTCTTCCGGTAATGGAAATCCACATTGGGCCTATTGCAAACCAAATATGTGATTATCCCTTGGTATGGGAATCCTGATGATCTTAGTGGAGAGTATAGATAGAGGAATTCACCACCATGTTGATATTTTTATATCTTTCCTCACATGTCAATGTGGGGATCGTGGGTTGGTGGGTGTTTTAGATGTTCTAATTATAAAAGACAATAAATACTTATCTATTTAATACTATTTAATGCACTTTTACTCAACTATATTTTTTTAAGACATTGTTTTTGTTTCCTAAGGATTTTTACTCACCCAATTTCGGACTCCATTTGGTACTTATTCAGACTTCATGGATACAGGTCTGTATAAGGGGAAGGGGATCATTTCTTGATTAGTTGATTGTACTCGATAACAAAATACCTTGTTTTTGGGACTGAGCATGGGATTCAAGGTCAATTTTGGAACCCTTGTTTTTTGTATTCTTTCTGTCATTTGTATTCTTGTATGACCTTTAGTACAAAATACAATCTTAAAATGCTTTATTTAATTGTATTGTATTGATTTGGTTATTGAAATTCTATCATATATAGTTAATCTATAATGGGTTTTTATCATATTCCCATTTTTATATACTATATCAGGGAGTATAGTGTCTCCACTATCTTAATTATACCATCACTAATGGTCAGTAACCTATGACATATGGGTTGGTGAGAATGAGGTTTCCTAGTTACCCATCACAGTCATGTGAATGAGAATTGGGTTGAGTACATTACATGGAGTGGGTAGGATATTTTTAGAATTCCTATAATATGATTTATCCAGAGTATCCATGGGTGTATCCTTAATCAAGGTGATTTTTACATTAGGATTTTTTCATATTAATTTTTAATTATATTGGTCTCTTCAAGTTATTTCTACAAGATGTATAACTTCATTGTTTTGTGGTTCATCCTTTAAGAGGTGATAATAATTTATATTTTTTTCAATGATGTTTTATCTTGATCCATTAGTTTTGTTTGAGGTGATTTTTATGGTTTAGTTTTGATTGATTTTATATGGGAAGGCCTTAGACAATTGTTTTAGGTGACTTAGAAAAACATGGAACCAAATGAGATTATATACTATCTGGTGTTGGTTTGGATCTTATTAGGTTCACCATAAAATGGTTATATAGGTGTGAGTTTTTAAAATGACTCTTCCACTTAGTTATGTGACCAAGGGTTGGATCCTATACTATTTATTATTAGGTGTTATTTTACATGGAGTTACCTTTTCTCTTTTTATGATATCAGGTGTTTTTAATTGGAAGTCATTATATTTAATGGGATAATATGTGATTGTTATTTAGATAGGGGTTAATTCATTCCCAAGTGTGAATTATTGATACCCAGGAACTAGTTTCCAACCATGGGAGATTGGGAAATCCCATCAGGATAAATATCAGATCAAGTAGATGATGTGTTGGATCAGCCCATGATAGATTTTTAAACTACAATATTTCTTTAGAGAATAAATTAGTACCCAATTCATTGGTGTGGAATATAATTTCACTCCCCCCCCATATTCATGTATAATATCTAATAACCATAATTTAAATAAAATAATTATAATCATTAATTTCAATTCATAAGTATATGTTTCAAGGTCAATCCCAATGAATCAAATGAAATTTGTTAACCAATTTCTTGTTGAGAGGAAATTGAAAGAGTATAAATTTTTTAACATGGGAAGTAAAATATTAATGATTATATTTTCATGAGGTTTATAGACTCATTCAAATTTTTATAGGATATTAAAAAGTAATATATATATATATAAGAAGAGGATTTTATATTTTCAAAAGATATAATAGAAGATAATATACAAAGAAGATGGATTGTGGATCAATGAAATATGAATGAATCCATCTTAATAATTTCATGAGACATAATTGAAAATCAATATTGAAAGGAATAAAAAATAATAAAGTATAGATTTATAAAAATTCCTAAGTAGTATAGATAAATAAGTGTATAATGGGATCATAACATATAGAAAATATTGTGGGTTATATGATAATTTCATAAGTAATATAGAAATAAAAAATAAAAATGGTAAAATAAATATAAATATAAATATGGGATAGTTTATAGATTTTGAATACATTTTAGAGAATATAGTAGAATAAAAAGAGTGAAAATAACATTAAAAAGGTCATGATATGTGAAGAAAAAATATATCAAGAAAGAGATTAAAAAATAACATATAAATATTATGAAAATAAGGAAACATTTCAGGGAAAATTTTTATAGAACAAATTAATATTTAATTATAATTAAATGAAACTAAAAGATATAATATTGAGAATAACCCTCTTAAAACATTATATTTAATAAAATAATAATAAAAACTATATGTGATTAATTAAGATGAACAAAAAAACTAATAAAAACTACCTTAAACCATTAAAAATAGTTTAAATAAGTTATTTGGTTCATGTAAGTTCACTAATATTATATACATCAACTTTTAAATATCATTCGTCTTTCATAAACATAATTATTCTTAACCATTCATAACCAAAAGTAAATAATTTAATAGTTATTTAAATATTTGTTAAAATTGTAGATTATGATTATATTTCTATGATAAAAGTTGAAAATAACTTAAATAACTTTTCATTTTTCGTTATAATTAAATTTGATGAACCTATACACGGTTTATGTGAATATAAATCATAAAAAAACATTGAAAATTTCCCCTACACTATTAAATTCCTTTAAATCATTTTTATGTAATTGGATTTCCCATTTATTAATCTATTTCAATCATTTAAATTTTTATTTGATCATTTTAGAGTTATTTTCTATCTATTATTTATTTTATATTGATATTTTCATTTAATTAAAACCAATGGCTCTGAAGGTTTCAGGTTTTGTCACTTTCTTATGAAATACTTTTGAATCATGTAATTGTTTCCATGATTCCTTAATCAATATAAACTAATTATAGATATTAAAAATTAAGTAGTTTAGTTTATGTAGTTTATAGATTTACCATCATAAATTATAATTTCCACATAAGGTGTTTTTTAAATTATTCTATTACATTTGGTCTTTGTAAATGATTATAACCAACTATTTACGCCCAAAGTAAAAAATCAATTAAAATGAGATCACGAAAAGGAAATGTAAACATAAAAAATGGGGATATAATGTAAATAAATAAATTCTTAAAATATACAAATTCTTAATATAATATATTAAAATAATAAATATCATAACACAATGAATAGAAATTGAGTCAATAATCCCCTTTATACACTCAACACAATAAGAAGTAGAATCCTACCACAAGGATCTTCTTCGTAATTCAACCTTCTTGGCATCTTCTTATGATAAAAGGATAGAAAATGTGTGAAATTAATATATAATAAAAATCATGATCATAATATTGAGATAAAAATAAAAGTTATATTTTGTTTGGAATGGGTAGAATGAGGCCCCATTTATAGGTAAAATTTGGTGGAATTTTTGCAAATATGCATTTCCTTTAGGATTAAAGAATGTAAATTTTATGTGTAAATTAGATCATAAATAGATATTAAATCATTTTTCCAACACATATCATCCTAATATGACATTTTATAATGTTTATTTACTTTTAATTAATTTGAATAAAAATAATATTTTACATTATATCCAGTTTAAATATATTTCTAGGGTTAATCTTATAATTTGAGATTAAAAATGTCTAGAAAGTATTAGAATAAAAGTTTAAACATTAAAATAATTAAATTATTATAATTATTTTCCTTTAACTCCATAAAACACTTTAAAAAATCTAAACATTTTCATATATATATTTTGATGCCTCTATTTTTTACTTTAATTATGATCCACAAACTCTTTGACAACATTGGGTAAGCATTTTGGATAACTATCTTATTATATAATTTTTTTCAGATAACATTTTGAAATTAAAAAAATCATTATTCATCATTTATATCCTATAAATCTATTTAAATAAGTATTTAATCTCATTCTTATCAAAATAACAAATTTTAGATAAGATATTTTACTTTTCTTACATTGCTTGACCACTGGTTACGATCTAGATAATTATATTGTTTTATTATTTTAATACTTAATAATTGAAATAAAAAAGACTTGATTACTCACTGTATTTATCTGTTAAATTAATGTACATATTTATCCCATATATTTCATAACACTAACACAATCTATAACCAATTCAAATTCATTTATTATTTTAATAATAAATTTATTTTGTATATTAGCTACTCTAACACATTTAATACCCCTCCCGAATGATCTATGACTTTATTAACTTATATTTAAAAAATTTATGTTATGTTAAATTTTAAATTAAACACATAAATTCAAAAATAATTTAACTCTCTCACTCTACCCCTAATAAAATACAATTATTATATTGAAAATGTAAAAAATGATGTTTTTATCTCATAATTTCTAACATAATCATCATGTCTATACATTTCTCTCAACTATTATAGATACTTATAAGAAATTAAATAATAAATTTCATTTGAATTATAAAATTAATTTTTAATAGGAATACGTATTTAAGTATATCACTTAACATATCACAATGATTTTTACAGTGATTTTTTTTGAAAATATTTATTCTAAATTTCATTTGATATTTACTATAATATATTTTTTTATAATGTTTTGACAAAATACTTTTCATATATCTTTACTAAATGATTGTAAATGTGAAATTATTTTTTATATGATCAATATCAAATTTTTAATGATTATGTTTTCAAATAAAAACACATAACATATTAAAAATAATATTTTCTTAAACAAATATATTTCTATTCAAAATAAAAACAAAAATGGTAATGAGGTGGACATAAAAATATCATAACTATATGTTTGTCTAAATAATTTATGGCATAAATAATATGGAGACCCTTATGTTTGGAGTTTAAGAGGATTTAGACACATAACCCCTGATATATATAAAAACCACACTTTAAAATCTAAGAAGAATTTATTTCTCCCAAAATACTTGTTCTTACAACTTCATTCATTTCATACTAACCATAAAACAATTAATTTTACATCATTATTATTCCTATGGATCCTTAAAATGTATAAAAATAATTATTAAATTTATATTGATCATATAATTCTCAAAAGGGGTATATAAAAATAGAGGAAAAATTTTTAGGCTAGGGAAATATATGAAAACACATGAAAGAATCCATTTAAAAAATTATAAGTAATCACATATTAGATCACAAAATTTTATTCAATCATGAAATAAACTTATTTTCTTATATAATTTAAATATAAATGATTCCATGAAAAAGAACTCATAGAAAATAAAAATGAAAATGAAAAATAATGACGGTTTTTTTGGACATCGTATTCATATTACTTATAATACCTTATAATCACCCCTAATGGAATAACTTCCCCATTTAATTCCAATAAAAACTAATGGAATAAATTTACTAGTTAATTCCAATATAATTTTTACAAAGAGTATATTATTTCCCAATTTATTAAGGGACAATATCATGGGCCCACTCATCATCATCTAAAATATCCAAGAACCATAAAATGAATAAAATATATAAGATATTTAATTTAAAACCATAAGCATAAGAATTTATTTTAACCTAATAATATATAACAAATTAAAAACAATATGTAAAAAATTATCTATTGATATGAAAATGAAATAGAATAATATAATATTGATGAATAAATATCATTAATATAATGATAATGAAAAATATATTTTATATAGAGTAGAAGAAAATACATTAAATAATTTAAATGACTAAAATAAATCCCTCATAAATATCATAACATGGAAGGTAAGAATTATGTAAACCCACATGTTTATTACATAACTTTTAAATGTATTGTACAAAGTGAGGATCATTTAAATTTAGTTTCTTAGAAATAATGTACATAATACATAAAAATGTAAAACATTATCTGAAATGCACTTTAAGAAACCTTTTTGGGTTATAAACCAAGTAAATTTACTTTATCTAATAACCTGGGGACGTACATTTAGTGAAGGGGGTGAGCATGAGGCCCAAATAGGGACAAAGTAAGGGAATCATTTACCATGTGATCATGTGGAATATTAATTAGAATATGAGAGATAAAAATATAGATTTAATTATATATATTGAGGAATATAATAACAATATAATCATGAACCATAAAATTGAAATATGGATACAAAATTAAAATGAGTCTACAACAGTCAAATCACTATGTTTTATCATCAAGGTGTACTAAATGAAAATTTCCAACATTATTCTACAAGGTATTGGAAAACATATCATCTATATAGATTAAATTCATTACCCAACACATTGGGGTGCTATAAGAGATAAATATACATATGTGTTAATTTAATGTGAGATACATATATCACAATAAATCATTTCATTAGTAACTTGTGGAGAAATAAAGAATGGGTTTCTTATCAAAATCCTGGAATATAAAGTATATTAAAGACATGATCGTTACATCATTTTTTACACATGAAAAGAAATATGGGATTCATATATGTAATTCCCTGAATTAAAATTCATTTTCAAATTGGTTTGAATACCTATTTAAATGAAAATATATTTTGGTATTAAGATAAAAAGGAAAAGTGTATTTCTCATGTAAAATTGGGAAATTTGAGAAGTACATTCAACTGCATGAGGGGTATAAAACATGGTATTGTAAAATGGTAAAATGAGAAGGAACAATGTTATACCATCCATAAAATTCTATTATTATAGTAATGGGATAATTTAATATGGACAAAATAACATAATTTGTAAATTAGAATACATATCGCATGTAAACTTAACTTGACTAGAAAATAGAAGTGAAGACTTCACTTACCTTGAAGAGTTGTTCCTAAAACCTGAGGATTGAACTTTGGGGTCATGAGTATAAATTTTAGTGAATCCTTGAGATAAAAAATCATCAAAATTCATGGAGTATATATTGGGAGTGAATGGAAATTCATAAATTGTTGGGTATTTATAGAAATGGTGGAGCAACTATTTAATAATTTCCAAATATAGGTCTTGGAAAACTATGTATTGGAGAATGGAAAACCATTGCATACCCTTATATTTTCATCATGATTTTGGATATTTGGGGTCATATTTTATGTTATTTTAATCCCCTAGAACTAAACACCATTTTTAATTGTTATTTTAGTATCGAATAATAACGATTCCACAAAGTAATTTTTTTTAAAATAAAATTTTCATTTTCAGTATTCTCAAAGTCACTTATAGTTTTGGAAGATGATTAAAATCTATTAAAATGAATAGTATTAATACTATAACATATTTTATGTATTTAGTGTGTTTAATTATTTATTAAATCATTATGACCTAAATATGATGTCATAAAATATACTAAATATCTACAAATGTATTTTTTACAATTCCAAAAAAAACTATTTTATAAATTTATCAAAAATTGATCCTCACCTAATTTTAACATGATTACATAAGATATAATTTTTATTATTTAAAAATAATTATCTAAATATGGGAATTTTAAAATTTTAATATAATAATCCATATTTATTAAATATATAATTTTTCCAGGGAAATCCAAATTTCTAAAACATATAAAAACCTTCCTAGGCCATTATAAAATAATTTTATAATTAATATTTATGTGATATTTTTTTAAAATACTATTTTATTAAAACAAATGTTATTCTTAATACATTATATTTATATAAAAATGTATATATCTTATAGAAAAATAAATATATATTTCATTTTTATCAAAAAATCAATTAATCAAATTCATCTCTATTAAACATATTTTTTATTAAGAAAAACTATTCAAAAAATGGAATTGATAGAATAATCATTTTACTCATAAAACATAATTTCAACTTAGAGTAACTATTTTATAGACATGTAACCCCTTATTACACCATCATATGCTCTAAGGGAAAGGTTTGTTATAGTTGTAGTTTTGTGGGGTGGCCCGGCTAGTATCGATCAAGTGGTAATATCCACTAATTTGAACTTATACCATATTTGAATTTATTAATTCTTCACTTAATGATTCTCATAATGGGCTTGGTCAAGGAATAAATCCAATGGGCATACCTCCTTCTCTAGTTTTGACAAATGGGATTCAAACGACATGACTCTACTATTTGAGGCCATCGATTATCTTTTATATATCAATTGTCCAATATCATTACATCTTACAAAAACTAATTATAATGGTAAAATTATCAACCTAGGGTATAGTTTCCAACATTCATATTGACCAACAATTTTATTAACCAATGGTCACAAAATATATAAATCCCAATTGTCACATTTCACTTTATACCCTATAAATACCTATTTATTTTTCACTAAAAATTAATTACAATTTCTCACTAAGGTAATATTGTCATTTATTAAGATATTGATTTGCTAACTAATATTTTGTTACATTTCTATAGAATTTACAGGGGGTGATGATTATTGTATATTTGGTTAATCCATATTTTCCAATTTTATCTATTCTATTTTATATTTTGTGTCTAGTTGTAATGTTTGACACATTAATTGGTTTTATAGATGACTAATGTTATGATCATGGTTAAAATATAAAATTTTATTGGTTTCTATTTATTTTTTACTATTATTATATTATATAATTTTTAACACATATTTATTCAGAAGAAAAAATATCATTGAAAGAGGTCTAGCTTGTTACATTCTTCCCCCTTAAAGAAATATTATTCCCGAAATCTCAACTCATTTGCTCGGTTGAGAAAATATTAGGGTACTTATGTCTCATTGTATCCTATAGTTCCGGCATTTATTATTCAGATTTATGGTTTTTATGTAACACCGTAATGATATAGGAAGTCTTTTTTCATATAACCTTGTCTCTATAGTACAAGACCTCCCCTAGCCACCCCTCATAAGAGAAGTCATGTATCATTTGTACTACCTCCGAAGTTAGTACATGTGATAGATTGGGTATATACTTCCTTAATGTGGATGCAAGGAATTTTTTCTAAACCTGACCAAGATTTGGTTGAAGTTCTAGTTAATTGGCTACTTCCCCAATGCGATAAAAGATTTCAATGGGGGAAACTGTAGGATCCGAGGACCCCTTAAGAGGGGAGGGGTGAATCAGGGTGTCAACATTTTCTTTTAAAAACAAGGATCTTGTTCCCATGTTGGTAGGAACTAGTTAAACCTGTATGATGTATATGATCAGTAATGAAGCATTCACATTAAATGAGATGAAACATCAATTTTTACTTGGTTCACCACTAAGGGCTACGTCCAAGGAGAAAACGCCGAAAAGTTTCCGGTCATACCAAATTCCACTAAACTTCACTAGCTATGGATTAACATGGTTCGGGCGTAGTCACCTTGTCCCAGGCTCACCGCCTTTAAAAATGTTTATGGATAGCTTACTGTGTCCCTCGGGTCACTCCCGTTGACTCCCCCTAGCTCACTACCTTTGTATAAGTCCCACTCAGTTTATAGACATGAAGGTCTCTTCATCTTCGCTAATGAATACATCCCCTTTTGTATGTAGATTCTCTGTTGAAGTCCAACACTCACCCGTAGACTAATCTCACTTTTCACCGAAGGTTTCAGGAAATCTTCCAGCTTTCGTGCATCTCCAAAAAGACGGGCGTGCTCCAACAACACCTGGCACACTTCCCCATACTCGGCTTACAAGTTTCAAGATGGCCCACAAGTCTCGGTGCGCAAGTCTAAACCGGCGCGCAAGTTCACCTCAACCACCTGCGTGACACTCACTTCTTCAACTTCAAACTTGCGTGACTCACATTCTCTTCCACCCAAATTGGTTTTAGCGTGAAAAGTTCAAATGTCACACTTCTTAAAATCCCAACATGAAACTGTCACCAAACCACCTATGTGACGTTGCCTTACCATACTCCAAACTTGGGCGACGCCCTTCCTTTCATTCCCAAACCTCCTTGGGCATGCAACAAACAACTGGCGTGCAACTTGTACTTGTGCGACCACACACCACTAGCGCGACCACCACACCTTTGTGATGGGATCTATGATTTCATCTATGTTTTGAGAACCTTCAGAATGAGGAGGGGTTGACCTATATTTATAGGCATTTGGACACACTCCGTGACGGCGTGCAAGTCTCCCCTCGGCACGGAAGTTTCGGCATGCAAGTCTCTGCCCCTGCAAGTCACTTCCATGACCAACTTCCAAACATGGGTTCCAATCTCCATTTGTCATATTTTCATGTTCTGATCTTGAAAAATAATAGGCATAGAAGTTTCAAATCCTCCTAGGCACTAGTGCGCAACACCTTTCTAGGCGCACAAGTCACTTGCACGAAACATATCCGACGGGCAAGTCCCTTTCCCAAAAATATTGTTTTCCACTTTTGTCAATTTCCAGGACCAAAAATTTGGCAAACACTGGAAACGGTGCCACCTTAAATATATGATTCCGCCATAACCTCCATTCTTCATTCCTGTGATTTGGATTCTTCAACAACTCTTCTTACTTTATCTCAAACTCCACTATCACGATATATATCCTTTGATAGATCAGCTTTAGCATCATCATATTTTGAGACAATGTCAAGTGCATGGCCATCTCAGAATTCCAATCCTTTACACACTGTCTTCTTCTTCAACCGTCATTCTCTACTTCATGGAAATCATATGATACAATTTTTCAATAATTATATTGCATGGTTCTCATTCAATCATGAAAAGTTTCATGGTCTTCATCAAATCAACATTCTTCTTTAATCATCCTTAGATGGATTCTACCTCACCATTCTTCACTTTTGTAAATAATGTGTCACCTTTGACACACGTTCTTTGAACTTATGATTAGTAAAACAATCATCTGAATTTCAATTCCTCCATTTCATTGGAGTACGTCTTGATCTCCTTCATTTTGATCGTCATTGAAAACTATTGACAAAAAATACAACCTTATACACAAAGTGGTCCCAACAATCTCCCCCTTTGTATTTTGTTTTAATACCTTACATATCTTATGAAATGAATTCTTCAATGTCAAAATGAGAATCTTCTCTTCAATAAAATTTTATTTTCAAACATTCATTTCACTTTCTCTCCCCCTTATTGACAAGAAATAAAATATTTATGGTAGATAGGGTATCAATATATACTTAAGAAATGTGTCATCAATCATTTCACTCTATGTCTACTTAATCAATTCTCAGTGTAAAAAACAAGAGGAGTTAATTTATACAACAAGGCTATCCATTATTCACTGGTCATGATACCACATGCGATGAGAACTATTGCTCAACCAGCCAACACATTTTATTCCCAATAAAAAGTGCTCCACCACTAGTGGACTTCATGTCCACTCATGAATCTTTTTACTGTTGTCATATGTTCCTCCCCCGAATTACTTTGATGGAGGGCCGCTAGACCGGTAGCAAAGACAATATATAGATGTTTCGCTGTCAGGTACAATAGGCTCCCAATTATCCTCCTATACATAGCGAGGACTTCAGATGCCCCATCCTCAGGATTTCTAAGTTTGGTTCCTACTACAATTGGAGTTGATATTCATTTGTAGTCTTGCATATTAAACTTCTTCAGCAGCTCTCTTGGATACTTTTCTTGAGAAGTGAAAGTGTAATCCTGCCTTTGAATCACCTGCATCCCCAAGAAATATGTAAGCTCCCAAATCATAGACATTCAAAATTTTGATTTCATGTGATTGGAAAATTCAACCACTGATTTATGCCTGCTACCACCAAATATAATTTCATCAAATTAGAATATAACCACGAACCAGTATTTTGGAGAATTCATCACATATAGATTGTGATCTACTCCTCTGCTATTGAATTCCAACTTCCTAAGATACGAGTCTAGCCAGGAATACCATGCTCATAGTGCCTGCTTCAAACCATATAGAGCTTTCGCCAGTTTGCAAACCTTTGTTTCATTAGTACCAGTCATATTGTGACCTTTGGGTCTCTGAACAAGATCCCATGTCTTATTCTTGTCAATATGATATAACTCTTCATTCATGGATTTCACCCATGATTTATCTGTTGTATCTTCTTCAAATGAGGATGGCTCCACAACTGATAAAATGCAAATTGCGTGTTATTCCTCATCCTCCTTATTTGTGTGGGTTCACTCCTATTCCCAATTATGTTAGATGGATCAATATCAGCTCTTTGATTTCTCTTATGAGGTTCAGTTGCATTCTCTCCAGCCATAGACTATTCTTCATATTCTTCTTCTGAGTTAGCATCATGATGGGACCGATCAATTCAGTTACTCCCCCATTGTATAATGATCATTGTTATGCTAGAGTTGATATTGGTCGAAAAAATGATTTTGGAAGCTTCTTAATTCTTCTCCCCCTCAAGGGAAACACTCCTCATCATCTTCAAAAAGAGTGATCTTTCATCATCGTAATATTTGAATATCAATTAATTAATCTTCCAAGGATGGAATCTTCTTCATCTTTTCTACCAAGAGTTGACAGCATTCACTACTTCTTAGGTTCTCCCCGTGAGAGTGTGCTTCACCTTCAATTCCATGCATTATAAGAAAAAATACAATACACAAACGATTAAGGGAATAAGTTGGTTCCTCCTTGCTTTGTCAATATGATCTACATGGTTGAGATTCTTTTCTCAACCAAGTTCCTCCATTTACTCTAGTCATCATGCCTGCACATTTGAACATGTGTTCTGATATGTGTTTTTTGTGGAATATCTCCCTTCACATTCTGTTCTCCTTGGTATGAAGTTTTATTCTGCTTAATAACCATCTGGAATGATACATTCTTACTCCTTTTGAGGACTGCTTCTTACTCTGCTATTAAGGTTAGACAACCTTTTGCAATGTGACCATATTTCTTGCATCTCTCACACAAAACTTCTTTGACACATGTGTTTCTCTTGGTTTGCAATCTCTCATGCACTCTGTATTCATCACGTGAATGTTTTTCTTTTCCTTTACCACTAGCCCTGGTTTGTTCATTTTCATGTTTCCTCATTATTTCCAAATCTTCTAGCCAGATGACCAATATGTCATTTGGAACTGTTGCAGCTGGCTTGGATCATCCACATATGTGCATCTGAGTTTCATCCCTCTTAGTTTTTCTTTTGGATGGATAACCCTTCAATTCCATGGATCTAAAATCATGGGCCTTCTGAGCTTCCCTACTTGAGATCTTCTTGGGGAAATGTGTGTTCACAATATTCTTCTGATTTCTTCCCAAGGTACATTCTTTATACATAGATGGAATCAGAGGTCTTATATTCTTATCAATAGTGGAATCATATTGAGATGGGCACATGACTGCCTTGTGACTTCTGTTGTTGCACATACCACAGATGTCATCAAGCATTCCAAATCTATTTTCAATAAACAGATGCTTCTAGACCTACAGATGTTTCTTCTTCTTCTCTGTATTTCTTGTCTTTGATACATGCTTTCTTTGTGATTTTTCATTTAAGGGATTTTACCAAAAATCATGTAAGCAATGGCCAAATCTATTGAAACCCCAACATTGACTCACAAATATTTTATTCATTATATATTCTATAAGTGGTTTTTGGGCCTTCTTCTTAATTTTTTGTGCTTTATTTGAGGAACCATCTTCCTCCTTTTTTCTTCCCATCTAACCTAGCCACAGTGGTAGATTTATTATCCTCATCATTCTTCATCCATACTTGTTTATAATTTTTCTTCCAACCTTCAATTTTTGAAGGAACATATTTAGAAACAATAGTACAGGTTTTTATGGATGGTACCTTCACTTTCATTGCTGCTTGTGATAGATCAATTATTGAATTCATGTTCTTCTTATCACATGTTGGAGGTATTTTGATAGTAGAATCCTCTAGTGAGAATTGAGTACCATTAGAAACTGATTCTTGAGATGGATAATCAAGAGTTGTTATAATCTTCTTATCACATGTTGGGGGAATTTCAACTTTAGAATCCTCTAATAAAAGTTGAATACAAGCATCACATATTTCATTTTAAAGTCTCAATATGTGTCTTCTCATGATTTTTCAATTGGGCTTCCAATTATTGACCTTCAATAATGAGGATGATATTTTTATCTTAAATCATGATCATCTTCTCTTCATAAGTCTTCTTCAATATTTCAACCTCATCTTCAGGCATCTTAAATTTGTTTTGTAACAAAGTGTCAAGTTCCTTGAATCTCTTGGAAGTTTCCTCAAAATAAAAAACTCTTGACATCAGTGCTCTTTTTTATCTCAGCTTCAAGTGCATGGATCTTTTCATTTAGAGTCTTATTGACTCTCTCTATTTCTTCAAAGACATTAATCTATTTGGTGAGCTTTAAGAATTCCATAACTTTTACATACAATCATTTTTTCACATTATCAGCTTCCCTTTCCAATTATTTGATCTCAACCTGCATGCATTGAAATATTCTAAAAATTGGAGCAACTCTTTCTTTAGGTTTATCACATAGATAGATTATTAATATCTACTGAACAATTGTGATAGAAGTGTCTTCCATTCCTATGGTATAATCACAAGCCACATTCTCGATACTTTCCAAGCCTAATATTTCTTTATTATTGGAAGGGTATCGAGAACAAGAAACTATATCTTCATTGGACATGAGGGACTTCTTCAACTGCTTTTTCTCATTCTTTTTCCTATTTTTCATGGTCTTTCTGGATGAAGGCTTCTGCTCAGAAAATTCTGAATCATTATCAAGACTGCACTTCATTGTTGACTTTAGGAAAGAAACTCAAATCCTCTTCTGAATAGAATTATTGTAGATTATTCAACATACGTGAACCTTTCCCTATGATACCGCTTGTAGGACCCTGGGACACCCTGAGAGGGGAGGGGTGAATCCGGGTATCAAATATTTATTTTAAAAACATTGATCTTGTTCCCACATTGGTAGGAACTAGTTAAACCTGTATGATGGATATGATCAGTAATGAAACATTCACATGCAAAGAGACGCCAAAACAATTTTTACTTTGTTCACCACGAAGGGCTACGTCCAAGGAGCATATGCCGATAAGTTACCGGTCACGCAAAATTCCACTAAACATCACTAGTTGTGGATTACAAAGCTTCGGGCATAGTCACTCTATCCCAGGCTCACTGCCTTGTCAAATTTTCAGGGATAGCTCACTACGTCCCTTGGGTCACTCCCGTTGACTCCCCTTGGCTCACTGCCTTTGGTGAAGTCCCAGTCAATTTATAGACATGAAGGTCTCTTGATATTTGATAATGAATACATCCTCTTTTGTATGTATATGCTATTTCTAAGTCCAACTCTCACCCGTAGACTAATCTCACTTTTCACCGAAGGTTTCGGGAAATCTTCCAACTTTTGTGTAGCTCCAAAAAGATGGGTGTCCCCCAAAAACACATGTCGCACCTCTCTAAGCCCGGTGCACAAGTTTCAAGACAGTGCGCAAGTCTCGGCGCGCAAGTCCAAACCAGCGTGCAAGTTCACCTCAACCACCTGCGCGACACTCACTTATTCAACTTCAAACTTGTGCGACTCACATTATTTTCCACCCAAACTGGTTTTGGAACAAAAAGGTCAACTTTCACGCTTCTTCAAATCCTGGCGCATGAGTGTCACCAAAGCACATGTGCGACGCTTCCCTCCCCAACCCCAAACTTGGGTGATGCCCTTCCTTTCTCGCCCAAACCTCCTTGGCATGCAACAAACAACTGGCACAAAACTTATACTTGTGCAACCACACACCACTTATGTAACCACCACAACTGCACAACAGGAGCTCTGATTTTCTCTAAGTGTTGAGCTCGTGCAGAATGAGGAGGGGTCAACCCATATTTATAGGCATTTGGACACCCTACGCAATGGCGCGCAAGTCTCCCCTCGACACGTAAGTTTCGGCATGCAAGTCTATTCCCATACAAGTCACATGAGCAACCAACTTCCAAACTTGGGTTCCCTTATACCTTTTCCATATTTTCATGTCCTGATCTTGAAAAACAAAAAGCACACAAGATTCAAAGCCTCCTAGGCACTGTCGCTCAATTCACTTGTGCGACACATATCCAGCGCGCAAGTCCCTTTTCCAAAAACATTTCTTTCCACTTTTGTCTTTTTCCAGGCCCAAAAATTTGGCATACACTGAAAAACGGTGCCACCTTCAATATATGCTTTGGCCATAACATTCATGCTTCGTTCATGTGATTTGGCTTCTTCAACAACTCTTCTTCCTTCATCACAAACTCCACTATCGCGATATATTTCTTTTGAAAGATCAGATTTAGCATCATCATATTTTGAGACAATGTGAAGTGCAAGGCCATCTTAGAATTACAATCCCTTTCACACTGTCTTTTTCTTCAACCGTCATTCTCTACTTCCAGAAAATCATATTATTCTATTCTTCAAGAAGTATCTTGTATGGTTCTCATTCAATCATGAATAATTTCATGGTCTTCATCAAATCCCCATTCTTCTTTAATCATCCTCATATGGATTATACCCCACCATTCTTCACTATTGTAAATAATGTGTCACCTTTGACAAATGTTCTTTGAACTTATGATCAGTACAACAATCATCTAAATTTCCATTCCTCCATTTCATTGGAGTACTTCTTGATCTCCTTCATTATGATTTCCATTTACAACTATTGACAACAAATACAACCTTATACAAAAATTGGTCCCAACAAAAACGTACCTAGGTCCAAGCTTCCATTTGTTTCCAAATCACATGACTCCCTTCCATAGTAATGTGAGAATGAAAACATTGTCCCCAACATCCAAATCCAAGTCCCTTCAATCATTTTTTGTGTGGATATTTTTTAACCTAATCATACATTAAATGTTGTTGGATTCCATGAACCTTTTATGTCATATCATTCACAAGAGCATGCCCTTGTTTCATTCTCTCACCAACTTCAACCCAACCTGTATGAGTTCTACAATAATTTTTATATAGAGATCCATCTAGTTCCATTTGAATATTTGATTAAAGTATTTTATTGTATGATGACTCAACTAATAGGAGTTGTTGATCGCATCCACCTTTATGTTGTATTGAGCGTGTTGTCATCATATCCTCAAGTTTTTTAATACTCTTTTCAAATTGGACACCAGTTTGTGGGTGATAGGCCATACTAAAATTCAAATAAATATATAGAGCATGTTGAATACTTCTAGAGAATTTATATGTGAACCTTGGATGAAGATCAGAAATAATTGAAATTGGAACCCCATGAAGCCTCACCACATCTTTTACGTATATCATGGAAATTTCTTCAAGAGAAAAATATTCTCGAATAGCGATTAAATGAGATGTCTTGGAGTGACGATGCACTATAACCCATAACACATTATTTTCTTTGTATTTTTGTGGGAGACTAGTGAGAAAAACCAAAGTAATGTTGTCCCACATCCTTATTGGTATGGGTGGTGGTTGAAATACCCCTTTAGAAATATGTCTCTTAAACATCAATTGTTGACACACCAATCATCTTATAGTGTAGTTGGAAATCTCTCTTTTCATATTTTCCCACCGGTAATGATCACAAAAATCTATATTCATTTTTCTGCTTCTATGATGTAAAGAGAATGCAGATCTACGTGCTTAATCCATCAGCTCATTATTTATTAATTTGATCGATGAGACACATATCGTTGTATAAAATTTCAGTAG
This sequence comes from Viscum album, assembly GCA_963277665.1. Lineage (NCBI taxonomy): Eukaryota > Viridiplantae > Streptophyta > Magnoliopsida > Santalales > Viscaceae > Viscum > Viscum album. Next base: position 1,174,329,963 of record OY728166.1, on the reverse strand, counting down.
ACCTTCTTGATCTATATTAAACTCAAGAAACATCCCATTCTTCACATCCTCCATATTCTTTCGTAACAAAGGATCTTCTTTTTGAGATATCTTGATATTTTCTAGTAAATATGGTTGAGAAATCATTTTGGATAGGATTGATGATATAACTTACATATGATTCCCATTTCCAATTTTACTAGGTCCACGATCAATGGACCTCCTTGAATCTTCGTTATTTTCTACATAATAGGTTCTTTCCAACATAATCCATAAATGACCTTCTTTACTCTTCCAGGGTGATAATGAATTGAACATTCATAGTATTTAAGAAGTTTAAACCATATATTTTGTAAAACGTTCAATTATTTTTGTGTGAAAATATTATTGAAACTTTTTTAGTCTATATATAAATCACATTTCTCCCCAAACAGATAATGCCTCCATATTTTTAGGAAAAGCATAACTGTTGCTACCTCCAAGTCAAACAAAAGTTAATTATACTCATGGGGATTTATCTATAGAGATACATAATCAATCACTATACCATTCTTCATCATCACTCGCATAATACTTTTAATAGATTCATCAAAATAAACAATGAATCTTTCTCTGGTAGAGGGTAGAGTTAACACATGTATAGTAACCAGTCTCTTCTTCAATTCTTGGAAAATATATTCACACTCCTTTGTCTAGATAAAATTAACCCCCATTTTTTCACATGGTTAGTGAATTATAAATTCAATAAAATTTCTTCACAAACCTCAAAAAATATCAAGATATACCAAGAAAACAATGAATATTAGTTACTGTTGTAGGATGAGGACACTCCGCTACAGGCTATTTCTTCATAGGGTCAATTGATTTTCCTTCATTGGTTACAATGTTCCCTAAGAAAGAAACTTTTTGTAACCATAATTAACATTTTATAAATTTTAAAAATATTATACTTGATTAGAGTTCCCAAAATAACCCTAATATGATCCTCAGGCTCCATGATACATTTGGAATATATCATAATATCATTAATGAAAACTACAATGAATTTATAAAGGTAGTCCATAATGGATTTATTCATAAAATACATAAATATATCATGATAATTGATCAATATAAAGGGTAAAACCACAAACTCATAATGATTATATCTTGTTTGGAAGGCATTCTTTAGAAAATATTCATTTTACACCCTGAATTGTTGATATAGTGATCGAAGGACAATTTCTGTGTAAGAATTGAGCCCCACGAAGCTTGTATAATAAATCATCAATAATTAAGAGAGGGTACTTTCTCATCACTGTGATCCTCTTAAATATCTTATAATTAATGCATATAAATAACAATTCATCATTCCTCTTTGCATATAGAACTGGTGATCCCCAAGAAAACACAATTAGTTTGATAACTCCCTTCTCTGGAAGATCTTGAAGTTGTTTCATAAATTGTACTAGATTCATATTTTCTATATCCTATTCACTTTTGGAACCTTACACTCCCAAGAAATTAGTTCCACAATTACTTCTTCCCACATTTTTTTTCACATGTTAAGTTGCACTTTATTTCCTCTTCTTCCATGATCAATGTTCTTACCTAATTTTGGCTCCATTTTTCTCTTCTTTTCATTTGGCCTATGTAACCACTGAAACTCTCCAAATTCTAATTCAACCATTATAGAACTATTCAATATCTCTTCATATCTTTTATAGTCTTTATTTTAAAGATTCATCAGAAAATGTGATCTCAGTTTACCAAAAAATCTATCAACATTTCCTTTAGGATCCATAAAGAAGATAGAGGTGTGTCTATAAAGTCTTGTAGTGTTCATCCAATAGATTTTCATCATTTCATTTTCCTTCTTCTTTGGTTCTAGGAATTCCTTCCCCATTTTATTTTGAATCATATGGGAAAATATTTTATGAAAAAGATTCTTTATAACTCTTCCTACTCCATATCATCAATATCCATTATTTAATTTGTGATTTTAAACAGTGTCCACCACCGATCAGTATATCCTTATAAGAGGTATACTACCAGTGTTAATTTATCTTACTCTGAACAATGGAGTACAAAAAAAATTCTATACAACTTATCCATTATTCATTAATCAATGGTTTCGTAGATCCACTGAAATAAGTTGGTCATGGACGCATGAAGGAATCAATGGAAATTTGTTCCCTTGGATGTGAATATGGTTTCTCCACTTGATTCTAGTTATTGTTCATAACTCAGGTTATTTGAATCAACATCACTATAACCTTTTACATTCCATATTTCATCAGAATTTTGTCAATGTGCCATCTGTTACACTCATCGTTTATGTGGTTCCTCATATTTCTTTCCATTTTTATAAAAGAAGAAACCTTTTTGGGAGAAACAAGTTACTTTTATTAATATTATAATTCTAAAGGAATTTTATGACTTAAAAATCATTCTTGAATATTTTATTAATATCCAATAATAATAGTTACATTTTCTATATATTTATCATAATAGTTCATAAAAACTTGTGGTTAACCAAACATATTCCACAGGAGTGTCAAAATAGGTAAGCAGCCATGACCATTATTGTGCACCATTTTTTGTTTGATTCTTGATCCAAGTTGTGTTTTTGAGTGTTACCCCTAGGTATATCTTTTCCAGATAAACATCCACATGTAGTATCCATTCAATGTAAATGTTTGGAAACATCTTACTTACTACTTAAAATACCAGCATGTTTTCCTATATCTATAAATTTCCCTACAGTCCATAATAAAGTTTTCAAGTCCTAATTTACACGAATTACAAAACATTACTTCAATACCAACTATGTAATCCTATCTTTTTATTATGTTACTTTTCATTACATGGTACAAACCGGGGATCATTTGAAGTTCAGATTCTAGTAAATAAAGAATATTATACATGAAAACAAAAAACATTATTCTAATTACACTTGAAGAAACCTTCATGGGTTAACACTACGTTACATTTACTGAATCACATAACCTAGGGGAATACATAAAATGAAAGGGATGAGCATGATGACCTATAAGAGATTAAGAAAAGGAAACCTTTATCAGGAGATTATGAGGAATATCAATATAGACATGATGCATACCAATATAGATTGAACAAGAGTCATGAGGAATGTCATAATAAAATAAACATAAATATAACATAAAAATGTGGCTGCAATGTTTAATTGAGACATTCATATTTATATCATCATGGTGTCATAAATTAAAATTTACAATTTTATTCACCAAGATATCGTCAAACATAAAATCTATAGAGATTGAATTCTTTACCCAATAATTTATTGCACTATCAAGGAGCACCATTCATATTTCTTAATTTCATTTGATCCACATAGATTAAAATATATAATTTCATTAATAACACATGGATAAATAAATAATGTGTTTATTTATCAAAATTAGGGCACACAAAAGAGCTTAAAGACATGATCGTTATGTCATTTTTAACATATGAAGTAAAATATTTGTTTCATATATGTAAATACCCAAAAATATTCATTTTTAAATATGGTTGGAAAACCAATGAAATGAAAGGAGTTTTATGTGTTCATATAAAAGGTAAATGAAAATTCATTATGTAAAAGTGGATAATTTGAGAAGTTAATTTGGAAACAGGACAGGTATAAAACATGGATTTGTAAAATGAGTCAATAAGAGGGTAAAAGGTTATCCCATTCATTAAAGACTATTATTAAGTTGAGAAAAGAACTTAGTTTGTTAATTGGAATACATACCACATGAATATAAAACATTAATGGAATAAAGAAGTGATTATTTCCATTTCCTTGAAGAGTTGTTCGTAAGACATGAGGGTGGAACCTTGGGGGATGAAGAAACCTTGGTGAACTCCATGCGAGGAAAAACAACCAGAACATTGTGTTTGATTCATTTTGAGGGAATGGAAAGGGTGAAATGGGTGAGTATTTATAGAAATCGGGGATGAGTTGTTTAATAATTTCCAAATATTGGTCTCAGAAAAATGGGTGGTGAAAATGATAATCCATTAGCTTAACCATGGTTTTTTATCCTCGTTACATACATTTGGGTCCCATTTTAGGAAATTTTAATCCACTAGAATGGAACACCTCTTTTTAATAATTCTTCTGGAATGAATGAGAAAATATTCCACAATGTAATGTTTTTTAAAATCAAATTTTATTTTTTAGATTTTAGAATGTCACCTGTAGATTTAGAAATTGATTAAAATATATTAAAGTAAAAAATATTAAAAAATAACATATTTTATGTCTTGGATTATGGTTAATTAATTATTACATCATTATTATATAAATTTGATATAAATTAATATATTGAAAACCAAAAACTATATTTTTTAATATTAACCAAAAAAATAAACTATTTTTGAAAATTCTCATAAATTAACCTAGTGTAATTTCGATGTTCTAATTTTAAAAATGATTTTTATTTTTCCATAATATTTATCTAAGTATAATAATTTTATCTGTTCAATTTCCAAATCCTAAATTATTAAAAATATATGTTTTTAAGGCATAGTCAAATATTTAACACCTATAAGACTTTTCCTAGGCCACTATAAAATAATTTTCTCATTTATATTTAGGTGATATTACCTTAAACGAAAATTTTATTAAAAGAAATATTATTCAGAATACATGATTTAATTATAAAATTGAATATATATTCAAGAAAAATATAATTATATTTTATTTGCATCAAAAATTTAATTTATCAAATTCATCTCAATTAACAATATATTTTATTATGAACAAATATTATTAAAATTTAATTGATGAAATAGATATTTTACTTATACAAAAGAATTTACATTTTATATAACTATGTTCTAGAGACATAACCCCTTATTACACCTGCATATTCCTTAAGGGTAAGGTGTTTGACGGTAGTAGATTCATGGGGTGGCTCATCTAACATCGAATAAGTGGTAAAATCTAGAAATTTGAACTTCTCTCATGGGAGATTTCATTCATGATTCACTTGATGAAGCTCGACTTGTTTTTGGTCAAGCAAGAACCCCAATGATGATGCCTCCCTACCATGTTCTAAAAAATGGGATTCAAATAGCACGATTCTACTAGTTGAGGCCATTGATTCTCTTTTTTGTATCCATTATCCTTTTCTCATTACTTCTTAAAAACAAAAATTATAATGGTATAATTATCATCCAAGGGTATAATTTCCAACAATCATATTTTACCAATGGATATATGGTGGTCGAATCCCAATGGTCACTTTTCCCTTTATACCATATAAATATCACTTCATTGACTCACTCAAAATTCACTACAATTTATACCTATGGTTATATTTCATTTCCTATGACATTTATTTGTTTACTAGAATATAATTTTTATTTATTTAGAATATGCAATGGATGTGGTGAATCTAGTATATTGGGGTGATCAATAATTTCCCGTTTTAGATGTTCTATTTTATATTTTTTGTCCAGTTATAATGCTTGGGATTTTAATTGGTTTCATAGCTGACTAAATTTATGATCATGATTAAAGAGATTATATTTTGTTTTTTCTCTTTATTTTGTATGTGTATAATATTATATAATTTGTAAAAAACATTTATTTAGAAAATTAATATAATTTATAAAGGTCTGGGATGTTACAAGAATCATTCATGTAAGATATTATGTTATTGAAATGTAAATACTCATAAAATTTAATATAGTATAAATCGATAAATTGGTATAATTTACACAAACAATATTGAAAAATAAAAACAATATATAACTCAGTGAAAAACAATTGAGTCAATAATCTATTATGACCTTGGTAATGTATGTGTCAAAAGCAATTTAAGTGAGAATAATAAATGATAATGGAATTACATTAATTGGATGTAAATTATGATAAAATGAATCGATATAATAGTTTGTAAACCATGTAAAATAGAATAAAAATATAGAAAATGTCACAAAGAAAAGTAAATGAGATGAGTATCCCCTTAACTCATGTCTCGGTTCACATCATTAGTCTTATATCTTTCTGAATAATTAAAATTTATTAATTAATTGTTTTATTCCAAAAAAAATTTATATTAATTATTATTATTCATTTTTATTTATTATTATGTATTATTTTTATGTTGGGTTATTTTTTATTACATTTTTCTTTTTATGGTTGTTCAATTCATAATTCAAAAATTGATTACATGTAATGGTAAAATAGAAATGCCATTCTAAAATGGTTATATAGGTGTAATAATGATATATTTGTATGATTGATTTCATTATTGAATAAAATGAGTTAAATATCTTAATAAATATTTTCAATTAAGAAAATATTCCTCTGTGAGCCTGTTTAAGAAGCTTCAAAATAAATTTTATTAATTACATTAAATATCATTATTATCATGAATATTTTATCATTATAGAGGTTTAAAAATTTTGTTTTATTTTGAATTTTATATTCAATAATTAAATTTATTTTTATTAATAGCTATGAAAGGTTGATATGAAAAATAAAACATTAATTGTAAATTAGATAGCATAAAACCACCTAAGAAGATGGTGTTTTCGAAAAGAGTTTAAAAGAATGGAGAAATAATAAATATTTTAATTTGATATAAAAATTTTGGGAAAACTATTCTACTATTATAAAATAACTTTTTTTTGTACCCATGTTATTTATATGGTTTTAGGATAATATAAACTAAAATACAAGGACATTGAAACTCGTGCTTTAACATAGTAAATTATGTAAGGGATTTGTTCAGATAGAACAAGTGATATATAATTTATTTTAGACTGAATGGGTGTTAATATAATTGGAACATAATCATTTAAAAATATGAGCTTTAAAATAGTTTTAAACCAATTGAATAATAAATATGTAACAAAATATTGGGATGGGAACCCCATCCATGCTCTTTCAGTCAACTCCATCGGATTGAGTGTAGCCATCAGATGATTGAATTTTAAAAAGAATAGAAAGATGTAAGCATGTATAAATAAATTTAGAGACATATTTAGGAATAATATATTGATGAAACATAAGATTATAATTTTTTTTCAACGGGTTGAAAGATTCCCCTTTTATAGATAAATTTTGATTTCATTTTCTTAAATATTTATTCCCTAAGGGTAAAGAATATAATATTAAAGTTCCAATTAGCTCATAAGTGGAAAAGGGGAGATAGTTTAATGGATATATAATCAAATTATGACTCATGATAATTTTCTATCATTATTTATTAATTTCTAAACCAGTTTTAACTAAAAAATTAGTTATAGTGTTTTTTAGAGTTATTCTTGTAATATTAGTTGTAAAATAACTATATAATTATTAAATTAAATTTATAATATTATTATAAAATATTTATCATCATATTTATCACTACAAGTCTATCAAATAATTTAAATTTATAAATCATTTCAATAACATTCCATTGTTTATTTAAGCTATTGTGCACATGCATTACTTCGACATCAATATGTATTTTTATATTTATCATAGCATAAATAATAATTTATTTTTATTTTATAATATATAGAATATATTTTAATTATTTTAAGACACATTTCTTGAGTTTTATAATGTTATACATCAATAGAGATAAAAAATATAATAATAAGTAGTAGAATTTTATTTTAACAAAAACTCTTTTTTTAACAAAATAAGTTAAAATGGGTTACTAAAACTAAATCCAATTCTAAATAATCAATTAAAATTAAAAAATGATTTTTTTGTTATTATCATAATTTTTATATTTGTTTCAAATATTTCTTATGTGTTGCATAACAATATAGACACCCATTTAAAAATGGTATGTAAATTTCAATTCAAACATAAACTCTTATTATTTAAAAGAAATTTAACTTTATTAAAAACATCTGAAAAATGTAATTTCATTATTAAAATATTAAAAAATGAATGTTTCACATCAAAAATATTACAATATATTCCATATATTTTTTATTTTTTATAAAATATTCTATATATTTATCAATTTAAAAGTAATATAATTCAATTAAAATTAAAATGCTTATTTTTTTAAAAGGGATACAAACTCAAATGTATCACTTTACATATAACCACATTGAAATATAGTATTTTTAAATCAACATTTTAAATATTTTAAAAGGAAAATTTTAAATAAAAATATTTATAATATTTTTGAATATTTTTTTAATCAACATACTATGATAATACATGATATTTACTATTTACTATAATATATTGTTTTTTATAAATATCTAATAAAATATATTCCATATTAATTTGACTTAACTATTAAAAATATGAAATCCAATTTGTTAAATCAATTTATAATTTTTAAAGGGTGCTTTTTTTGAATAATTAATCCCAATATGATAAATATTATAGATGTTTTTAGAGGAAAAAATATTTTTCTTAAATGAAAAACCTCATTCATATTTCATACCATGCAATTATTATTTCTCAGACATTAATATTAATAAAAATTGTCAATAAAATCCCTAAAATTAAAATAAATAAATATTTATTAAATATATAATATTTAACAAAATATTAAAATATATTAGAATAAAAAAAGTGGTTAAAGAAATATACTAAATGAAATAATTAAATTTATATTTTGACATGGAATAAAATTATTTAATTATTTAATATAAAATTAGTATCTAGATCATCATATTAAATCTAGATAATCAAATAATTACTATCTTAAAACTTATTTCAAGGATGTTATATCATTAACCAGAATTTTTATATAATAGAAGCATCAAATTACTAGCCCAATAGCTATATAACAGTTATAATCAATATGATAGCTACCTCAGTGATTAAATTTTTACAATAAATAATTTTACTTAAGAGACCATGTGCGGATTTCATTTCTCATCAATAAATATGTTTTCCATGGTAACTAAGAATCTAAATATATATGTTGATAAGAATATATACGTTAATATCATCATAAATAAAAATTAAAATAGAGAACATGGTTCCCATGTCAAAGGGGATAAGGAAACAAATATTGGTGTTTGAATATCATGGATAGAAATATTAAAGTATTAGCACCAAATTTTGTGGATTTTTGAACTGATCTACATGTTAAAAAAAATTGTGGTGATGAGAGTATTGTGTCAACAATTTAATGGTAGTTGTAAAGAATCCACATATTAGGGAGATTCAAAAAAATAGTACTCAAGAGGTAAATCAGGGAGATAAAATGAAAAACATCTATAAGTATTGTTTTACATCGAAGTTGATTTATCAATTTCTATAATACCTAAGGATGATATTTTGACTGGAGTTTTAGTATTTGATAATTCATTGGGATTAGTGGAAGATGCTTTTATATGATTATTAAAAATTCTATAATTCTATATGAAAAACTTATTTCATATTAAGTACTACTTTTATTTTTAAAATAAAGTCATTAAAATGAAGTTAGATGTTAAGTGAGAATGAAAAATCAAAATATTGGTATTTCTTATGTAAGAACCCGAGTTTTTAGAATGGGTCAAAATCCCAACCTTGTTTGAATTTCTAACTTGTTTCTGAGGAAACTAGAGAAAATGGGTAGTTTCTAGAAATTTCCAGACTACACACCGTGTACATTAAGTACACACCATGTATTTGTTAATCAAGTGACTGACCATGTGCTCGCTGAGTACATGTCGTGTGATAACCGTGTAGAAATCTCTTACTACACAACGTGTAGTTTTTTACACACTGTGTACCCTTGATCGTGTGGAGGCTATACATGGTGTGTTGGCCTATTGGCTGGGTAGAATTGTTTAACCAAGTACACATTGCATCCTCCTTGGACACACTGTGTAGTTTGGCCATGTATGAGGGATAATCATTGGAAAGTGATTAAGTCGTCAAGGAAAGTAAGAAAAATGATGTACACGCTATGTACCCCTAGGTCACACCTTATACTCATGTCGGTAGGTTCTGGAATGTAAGTTGGTGGAATTCCAGCTTCCAAATGAACAGTTAAATGATATACACGGCGTGTAGTGATAAAGTACATGTTGTGTACTTCCTTTTTTTCACTAAAATGGGAAGTAGCCTTGTTTTTTAGGCAGAACACATTTGTGTTACCCTGTTTTGTGAACTAAGCCGGCCGGACCTCATTTTCTCTCTCGGTTCTTCGTCTGAAGTCAGATTCGATCACGGTTGGATGTGTTAGAACCCCCACAAAAGGCCTTGATACCTCTTGATCTGTTTTGTTTGATTTCTGTTCTAGAATGAGTTATAGGGGTTTGAGCGGTTTTGATTCTTTTGTATATCTACCACATTTTATACCTAATTGGAGGCTATTAACGGAGGAGAATCATCGTACGAGTCTCAGGTAGGTGGTGCATACATCTTTTTGTGTTTTCATGGTCATTTGGGTGGCGTGGCCTTCAGCGCATTTTCGGGTATTTTGAGAAGGACTTGTTTTATCTACTATTTCATATTGAATTGAATTTTGGATCTATTGGATGCCTTTGGGTATTCCATGTTACCAGTTTTACTTAAGCGGGGTCGGGCGAGGGGTTGTTGCTCATAGGGTATTTTTGTTCGGGGGATGCCAAAATGGTTAAAAATTGAATTATAATGTTTAAACTACTGAGTTTAGTTTATTTAACTTGATATATAATCTTTAGTGGAATTCAAGACCTTGGTTCTGTTGAATGATAACTGTTGGGTTAGTTAGAGGCATTCAAGACCTCAGGGCTATTGACTGCTAACTGTTGGGTTAGTGCAATTCAACTGTTTAGAATGTTTTTCCTATTTATGTTTTCTGTTTAAATATTTTATTTATGAAATTTCTAAATTGCATATGATGGACCCTTTGGGTGGTTTTGGTCATGGACTGGATATTCATGAGTGATTATGATCATAGTTTGGGCTTTGTCTGCGTTACTTTGGGTGGTTTTTACCATTGGATTGGGCATCATAGACGTCATCTTGAGGTAGTACGACTATCAAGTTGGGCATGGCCTCAGTTAATTGGATGGTGAAGCCATCATACTTGAGCGGCATGGTCTCCGGGACACGAGGTGTCAAATTTGTAGTGTCTTAGTTACTATTTTGGTGATTACCACTCACCCGGAACAATGAGTTGTGTGCACACAGAGATACTTTGTGAAGAGGTGGTTTTGACCACTCGTGTGGGTAGAGGCCCCCGTAGAAACAGTTTAGGTACTTTGGGTGGGGGTTCTTGTTGTAGAAAGCCACGTGGGAGGTGAGGATCCTTCAGAGGATAGCATTGAGGCTTTCGAGTTGGGGGCTGAGGCTCACCGTTATTTGAGGACAGATATCATTTTCCCTCCGTATACAATATTTGAGTGCAAACATCGTTGTTCCTCCGTGTTACTTCTTTGGCGTGCCTTCGGGACGTTAGTACTTGAGGCACAAGCTGTCAGGAGGCACAAGGTGTTTGGTTACTATTCTTGGTTGTGCCTTTGGGACATCGGTACTTGAGACACATGGTGTCAGGTGGCACAAGGTGCAGTGTTACACGGCAGAGATTCAGTTATTGGCTGAAGCAGGTGACACTACATGGTGGTTGTTGAGCACTAGGGGAGTTTCTGTTTATTTGTGCATTGTTCTGTTTACTTTTATTCTTATAAATGCATGTCTCCTTAGACACTTATATTAGGTACACACCATTAGGTGGTATCCTACTTAGATTTTTCTCACACCATGCCTGGGCCCTTCGGGATGTGTGTAGACGTTATGGATTTTCATGAAGGAATGAGGCCAGCCTCAGGAGATGGGATGTGTTAGTTGTTTCATGGAGATGGTACTGACCTTGAGGTCTTACCTAGCTGGAGTTACTCTATTTTTTTCTTTTATATATCAGAATTATTATTTTTTGTTGCTACAGTTGGTTATTCATTGGCGCCATTTTGTATTCAGAAATGTATGACCTTATTTGGATGTATGTTTTATTGTTCAGTAGTGGTTACATGTTATCATCATGCTTTTGTGTTTATTTCTACCACTGTTGTTATATTTATTGCTTCTTCTATTTATTGATATTGAATGTGATTCCGCTCTATGGTTCAGGTTTGGGTCTTCTGAGTCATTTATTTCGCTACATCTCTACAGTTATACATGGACCAGTACCATTATTATTATCCCCTGAGTGGGTATAGCCTCCCCACTATACCTGTCAGACCCTCACTGGTAGTCAGCAACCGTTGGTATTCGGGGAGGTGCCCCTAAGGTAGTATCACCCAACCCGTTTAGCACTGTTCTAGTGGTTGTTCGGGTCCAGGTTGTTACAGAGTGGTATCAGAGGAGATCATGACAGGGATTTAGTTGTAGCATTTTATTGGCTACTAATGAGATTGAGACTTCCCTTTTATTTCTATTGGTTTTACTATTTGGGATATGGTAGACTGGGGATAGGTTGTTACTAGAACTGGGTTTCTAGCTTGTGCTTGGGTGCCTATAGCCCCAGGTTTGAGGGATAGACAAAGTTACCTTATGTTGGAATTGCTGTTTTTTTTTTTGCTCAGATTACAGTTTATATGATTTCCACCTTGGTGGCTCACTTGGTGACTGAGGTTATTCATTATGATATGTAACCCTTGACCATGTGTGGTAAGGGAGGCATGGAACTTGGCCCGGTATGGCAACACTTGTTTGCTTAACTTTTGATAGGAACATTTTTAGGGTATTTCAATTTAATATGTTCAGATTTGCTTTGTGAAGTAATAATACCTTATGAATAAAATCAATTTCCATTCTTGTATGCACTGAACTGTGAATAGGTGAAATTATTGATATAATTTCTTGTTTTTTAAATGTGTATTCCATGCTTTATATACTTGTATAATTGCATGTGGCATAATATTTGGGTCTGGCTCTTATGAGAGCAGGAAAGTACTATCAGTTGAGGTGATTTTGATCACCAGAATTGCGTGACTCGGTCATCGGTTATAGTCAACGCTTGTTGTCAGGATGGGCAAGGCCTAAGGTACTTTTGATACTTGGCCCTGATAGGGGAGGGTAAGGAGGCCATGAGGCCAGGATCCCATTGGGGCATGGGTTGTGGTGGGGAGAGTAAGGTTAGAAGTTATTCACTACATTTTATAGCTTTCATTATCATCATTGAATATATATTGTTATATATATGGGTTGTATAACCATTTATGGTATTCGGTGTGTTCTTTTTTGGGTGACTCAGATGGAGCGTCAGACGGGAGATGGTACAGTGCTGTAGGTGCAGGATCCGGTCCAAGATCTAGTACAGGCAGAGTAGGTGCCGCAGGTATAGGCTTAGGGACGGGATTAGGTTCATCATCTAGTGTATGCAGGACAACAATAGATTTTGGCATCATTCAGGCCATGGCTCGATGAGCAGCTCCGAGTGAGCCTGGTGCATGTCTTATAGGGAATCGATGGAGGTGCATAGGGTACAGAGCCATCTATGGATTATCTGACGCGAGAGTTCCAGTTGCAGCACCAGCTGCTTTTTTAAGGTGAGGGTGGTATGTATGCGGCTGAGAACAGGATAAGGAGCATGATGATGATCTTCAAGTAGAAAGAGACTCCTCCAGGGCGGAGGGTCATGCTGGAAACATACATGCAGCGAGGACCGACAAAGAATTCATGGGATGTACAGGTTCAGGCTCGCAGGAATGAGGGACTGACATGGAAGGACATCGATGACAGGTTCTTTGAGGACATTTACCCATAGACATTGAGAGTAGAGAGAGCTCGGGAGTTCTTGGGTCTTCATTAGGGAGACATGTCCATCATGGACTATGCAGCTACCTTTCATAGTTGTCTCGCTTTGCACCTGGTATGGTAAGCGATGACGTGGCTAGGGTGAGGGGCTTCAAGGGTGGATTACGAAACGCCATTCAGATCTAGGGGAATATTTTCATGATGGGTTCTTTTTCAGAGGCGGTGAACCAGGCACTCATAGCGAAGGGAAACCAGAGGGATAGGCCCTAGATTGTACGTGCGACGGTTTCTGGTGACGGTTCAGATAGTAGGAAGTGATGATGGCATGAGTTCCAGTAGGGCATTCAAGCCAAGGACTCAGCTAGACCACCTTGTGGAAGTTCTGTAGTGGTTTTCTTCCAGTGTGGACACAAAGGAATTTTCGAACTCAGAGAGATAGGCCTCCAAAGGAGTGTCGGGCATGTGGACAGGTCGGGAACCTTAAGAGGTTTTGCAGGCACCCTTCTCAGAAAACTGAAAGACAAGGACCAGGACAGATGGTGGAATCCGATGTTGGTTTGTTTTCAGTACAAGGAGAGGGTAGTCGAGTTTTATTTGCACATGGAGGATGTGATAGAGAGAGCGGGATCCAGGTGAGGGGTCAGTGGCTGGTGGCTGGAGTAGCACTGCAGGGAGGTCAGGCATCTGGTAGCCGTACCTCAGGCTAGGTGCATGTTTTTGAGCTTCCAGAGGCTGAGCAGGCTGGTGAGCCGATGAAGGTTAGAGGTACACTGTGGTGTGTCCGTGATTCCCATGTTTCCTTTTTGGCATGACCTGTAGACGCTTGTCTGTTTTGAGTGCACGTGATGCACATGATCTATGTTGAATGACTAGATGCTAGTTAATGGAATTGGCACCATATTAGGAGTGTGATATATATATATATATATATATATATATATATATATATATATATATATCTGTGTGTGTGGGGGGGGGGGTGTGTGTGTTTGTGTGTGTGTGTGTGAGAGAGAGAGAGAGAGAGATGTGTAACATCAGGGGCATTGAGGATGCGGGTTACTTGAGGTGTTGTGGCCATCAAGGCATCGAGTATGCGGGTTACTTGAGGTGCCTTGGGCATCAGGGCATTGAGGATTCAGGTTACATGAGTTGCATTGGGCATAGGGGCATAGAGGATGCAGGTTACATGAGGTGTTAGGCACCAAGACTTCGTGATGGCAGACACCGATGTGGTGTGGGATACGTTGGGTGTCAGGAGTGACACAAGATCACCAATGGGGTGCAGGGGTGACGATGCATCATGGAAGGACTACGAGTCCTTTAAAACAGGTTAGTAAACCTTGTTTTCTTTGAGTTTTGATGGGTTGAGACCAGGTTCGGTGATTCCTAAGGTGGATATCCCCTTGGGGAATTTAGCCAGGACCTTTGAGACCGGGGAAGTCTGGGTTACGTTTATCAGGGTGGTGTGTTTGGTTCCATATTTGGGTTTCGTTTGATAGCTTGGGGATGAGCTATGTTAAGGTGGGGAGATTGTAAGAACCCAAGGTTTTAGAACAGGGCAAAATACCGACCTTGTTTGAATTTCTTTCTTTTTTCTGAGGAAACTGGAGAAAATGGGCAGTTTTTTGAAATTTTTAGACTAAAAGACATGTACTTTAAGTACACGATGTGTATATGTTAAGTGAGTGATCGGCTATGTGCTCGCCGAGTACATGCCGTTTGATGACTATGCAGAAATTTCTTACAACATGCTGTGTAGTTTTTGACACACCAGGTACCCTTGACCATGTGGAGGCTATACATGTCATGTAGGCCTATTGGCTAGGTAGAATTGTTTAACCAAGAACACATTGTGTCCTCCTTGGACACGCCGTATAGTCTGGATGTGTATGAGGGATATACGTGGCGTGTGAGTAAGTCGGCGAGGAAGGTAAGAAAAACAAAGTACACACCGTGTACCCCTAGGTACATGCTATGTACACATGTTGACATGTTTTGGAAAGTAATTCGGCAGAATTCCATCCACCAAATGAATAGTTAAATGACATACATAGCATGTAGTCATAATGTACACACCATGTACTTTCGTTTTTTCATTAAAATGGGCAGTAGCCTCGTTTTTTAGGCAGAACAGATTTGTGTCACTCGGTTTCATAAACAAAGTCAGCTGGAGCTCATTTTTTCTCCTGGTTCTTTGTTTGATGTTGGATTCCATCATGGTTGGATGTGTTGGAACCCCCTCGGTAAGACCATGATTCCTCTTGAGCTATTTTTTATTTCTGTTCTAGAATGATTTATAGGGGTTTGAGAAGTATTGATTCTTTTGTAGATCACCCATGTTTTAGACCTAATTGGAGGCTATTATCAGAGGAGTAGCATCGTACGAGTCTCAGGTAGGTGGTTCATAACCCTTTTTCTGTTTTCGTGGTCATTTGGGTGGTGCGGACTTCGGTGCATTTTTAGGTATTTTGAGAGGGACCCATTTTATCTGTTGTTTCATATTGAATTGATTCTTGGACTTATGGGATGTCTTTGGGTATGCCATGTTACCATTTTTTCTTGAGTGGGGTCCGGCGAGGGGTCATTCCTCTTCAGGGAATTTTGTCTAGGGGATGCCAAAATGGTTAAAAATTGATTTATAATGTTTAAACTGTTTAATATAGTTTATTGAACTTAATATAAATTTTTTAGAGGCATTCAAGACCTCAATGCTATTGAATGATAACCACTAGGTTAGTTAGAGGAATTCAAGACCTCAAATTTATTGATTGTTAACCGTTGGGTTAGGGAAATTCAAC
This sequence comes from Viscum album, assembly GCA_963277665.1. Taxonomy (NCBI): domain Eukaryota; kingdom Viridiplantae; phylum Streptophyta; class Magnoliopsida; order Santalales; family Viscaceae; genus Viscum; species Viscum album. Next base: position 1,174,313,532 of record OY728166.1, on the reverse strand, counting down.
TATTTAAAATGTTTTGCCTGCTTATGTTTTCTTCTTAAATATGTTATATATGTAATTGATGAATTGCATATGTTGGACCCTATAGATGGTGTTGGGCATGGCCCGGATATTCTTGAGTGATAATGATCACAGGTTGGGCTTGGCCCAGGTTACTTTGGGTGGTTTTGACTGTGGGATTGGGCGTCATGGACATTGGATTGAGGCAATACGACTGTCAGGTTGGGGATGGACGGAGATACTTGGAAGGTGAGGCCATCAGACTTGAGCGGCATGGTCGCAGGGACATGAGGCGTCAGATGTGTGGTGGCTTAGGAAATATTTTGGTTATTACAGCTAACCCAGATCTTTGATTAGTGTCCACATAGAGATACTCTGTGATGAGGTGGTTTTGACCAATTGTGTGGGTAGAGGCCCCCGTAGATGCGGTTTAGGTACATTGGTTGGGGGTGATTGTCGTAAAAAGCCACGTGGGAGGAGAGGAGCCTTCAGAGGATAGCATTGGGGATATCAAGTTGGGGGGCTCAGGATCTCCATTATTTTAGGGCAGATATCGCTATCCCTCCGGATACATTATTTGAGTGCAGACATCACTTTTCCTCCGGGTTACTTCATGGGCGTGCCTTCGGGACGTCAGTACATGAGGCACTAGGTTTCAAGAGGCACAAGGTGCCGTGTAACTATTCTTGGTCATGACTTTAGGATGTCGGTACTTGAGACACGCGATGTCAGGTGGCACATGGTGCCGGGTCACACGACAGAGATTCTAGCGTTTGCCGAAGCAGGTGAAACTCCATAGTGGCTGCTGAGCACCAGTGGAGTTTTTGTTTATTTGTGCATTGTTATATTTACTGTTTTTTTATAAATGCATGCCTTCTTAAACAGTTATATTAGGTATGCACCATTGGGTGGGATCCTACTAAGATTTTTCTCACACCCTGCACGAGCCCATCGGGATGCGTGTAGACATTATGGATTTGCATGTAGGAAAGAGTCCAGCCTCTGGATCTGGTATGTGTTAGTTGTTTCATGGATATGGTATGGGCCTTGGGTTCTTACCTAGTTGGAGTTACTCTGTTTTTTTTTCTTTTCTATATCATCATGCTTATTTGTTGTATCTATAGTTGTATAGACATTGGTGCCTTTTTATGTTCCGATATGTATGACCTTCTTTGGATGCATGTTTTATTTTTTAGTTGTAGTTATATGTTATCAGTGTGTTTTTGTGTTTAATTTTTTCCCTGATATTATATTTATTTCCTCCTCTGTTTATTGAGATTTAATGTGCTTCCGCTCTGTGGGTCTGGTTTGAGTTTTCTGAGACATTTATTCCACTTCATCTCTATAGTTATACTTGTTCCAGTTATATTATTATTATCCTGTGAGAGGGTATTGTCTCCCCACTGTACCTATCAAACCCTCGCTGCTAGTCACCAGCCTTTGAATTTCGGGGAGGTGTGCCAAATTTAGTATCACCTGACCCATTTAGCACTGTTCGGGTGGTTGTTCATGTCCGGTCGTTACATCTTATATAATCCATGAGTTTATAAAATAGAAAATTTCATAATATGTAAACTCATTTTAGGAATGAGAATGCACATATGTATTCTTCTGTGCAAGATATTAGATTTTTTAAGATATTTAAAAATCTCATAAGTGATTTAATGTCCAATGTTTTGGACTAGGTTAAAAACTTCCCATGTAAGTTTTAACTTTCTTGGTTTGTTGGATGATATGGTTTAATGATAATATTTGAATCATAAAAATGAGGGATCAAGACATATATGTGTTGTCTTTGGATGATGTTTTAACCCAGTGAGGTGTCTCGGGATCTCAGTTTAGAATTATGAGCATCAGGCTCCAAATTTATGGCTTTTTGGAGAAGGATATTGAGGCACACATTTGATGCAAGGTTAATTTGACAATACTAGTCAACCATGTGCCCATTTTCTAAATGGGAACAGTTTTATTAAACCATGTATCCTCCTAGGGATAATCTTGTAGTATCATGGTTTTGGTGTGTCTGGGTAACCCATAGGGCCTACACAATATTTTCCAATACTTTGATCATATACCACACCCTTAGTGCCACTTAACTAGTATCACTACACAGTTGGGACAAAGTTATATCAAAATCAGTGACCAAACTATGTGGGGTGTGGCTCTTATGAAGAGGAGACAACATAGTTGGCACAGGGTTTTCCATACCATGTGGAGAAACTCTATAGCTCCTTAGAAAGATGGAAACGATAGTTTTTTCCTACCTTCCTTGAAGGTATATCCTTCCTTTTTTTTCTTAGCCGCATGCAGAACCTCCTCTCATCAAGTACTTTCCTCCTACTCTCATAGTCACGGATATTTATCCTCCATTCGATGTTAGAATCTAGAATCATTGGTCTTAATTGATCTCTATCTATTATTCTTTGACTCCTCATTATTCTTTTGTTAGTTTACCTTTCTATATAGAATCCAAAATCTGTTCGATCTCTTTGTCCAAATTTTTAGGTAGTTTGACAATTATTTTTATCTCTTCCATTTTATCTTGAATCAAAGACCTATAATTGTAAATTGGTTCTTCCCATGCTTGATTTAGACAATATATATTCTTTTCCCTCAATTTTTTTTTGTTTTTATGTAATATTTTTATTGTTCCAATGTTGGTCATCCCACGTGTTGTTGAAAAAATTTAAATTTCCCTAAATTACATGTTTAGATCACAAACTTGATGTTGTTTTTACCCATTTACATTATTGTAGGTCAACAACCTCAACCCTATGAACCTCCTTAGGTGAGTTTTATTACATACTCATTGTACTATTCTTGGATAATGATTCAACCACCCCATGTTTGTGTTCTTAAATGCTTTGGAATATTTATAAATTCCGAAATTAAATTAAATGGTCTAGGTAAACAACTTGGTCCTTAATAATATACTTATTTCATTATGTTGCAATATTTCCTATCTTGTAAATTTAATTTTTTTATGATTTAATAATTTATTCATGGATTATCTTGTGGCATGATAGTGTACATGGCCATATCTTTTACTCAACCTTAAGTGAGAAAATGAATTATGTACTCTTTGAGAGATATTTCAATTACCAAGTAGGAATTCCTTCCATGGGCTCATGGGACATTTGAGACTATATTAATCCTTGAGCTATACTATTTTCCCTAGTGGATTAACTTATATAGTCTTGGAGGGAAATGTTTTTATACCATTCCATGAGCCATACATGGTTCCATAGTGGGTTACCAAAGATGGGCTCAGTGGATTATTCATGTATTGTCCAACCATGAGTGATACATCATTCCTAATATAGAAAACAGCAGATATACTCATTTGTTGTATAATGTATTGTATTCCTTGATGGATACTTGGATTCCTATGTTTGAATTACTTTTACAGGCTCATAAGCTCATTGAGATTATAAAACCCATGAGCGATTCTTGATTCCCTATAGGATTTCTGTTGACAGGCTCTGTGGGAAATACTAATATACCATTCCATGAGTAATACATGTTCCCCTATATGTTATACCATTGGCAATATCAGATTTTTATACCTTTTTATGTTCGAAGAGTGATACATGGGTAACCATGTATTAATTCCATGGATAGGACTATAGGATGATAAATAAATATTATGCCTCAAGCAATAATTGATTTCCTTATTGTGGGATTAATTGAATTGGATTGTTGGAAGAAACATATATATCATGCACTTTTATTATTTCATAAGGAAAATGGTCCTCCTTTTTTGATGTTCAGTATACTCCTTTGAGGACGCATGGTCTTATAACTATGGGTCATATAGCATCTTTATTATTAATGCTAGTATCAATTATAATACTTTGTTAATGCCTTTGATCCTTTCTAGTTCATGTCTACCATTTTATATATCTATTAACCTTTATGCATATACATATTTATATACATGTGCATGTTTAGTAATAGTCCAGATTTTCCCAAAGCAGGTGTAGTCGGCTATGTTTCCTTGAGGAACCTTAGCTAGACTTGTTTAATTGTTTTCATTACCTCCCTTAATCGATATACCTGCACACTACATTATTGTATATAAAAAAGATATTATTATTCAATATAAACTATTGGTGGTGGACTAATAATATTATCTCACACTATGTTCAGGTAACTGTTGCACTAGGGTACCCAAACAGATCTCAAGGTTACTGGATCGGGTTCATGGATTGTGTTTGATTACTGTTATCCTTGAGGGCTAGGATATAGTAAAGGAGAAGAAGAATGATCTAGTTCTTTTGATTCTATTAGATATAGATTTAGAGACATTTATTTTTTTCTTTAATTATTGTAAATATATATCACATAATGTATGTGTTTTTTTACATTATACCATGTTCATGAATGATAATTTATTAATTGATTATTGATTTCAAAACATTATTATATTATTCATCCTTTACTTATTTTTTCGTCCACTATTTTTATTTCTAATACATATGGGATTGTATCCATACTGTACCTTTAACAAATCCTCACTGATAGTCATCAACCACTTGTATATGGGGAGGTGTTCTTGAGGCCTATTATGAAAACGAATACGGGAACTATTTTAGTGGATCATGGGTTGGGATGCTACAATTAGAATTTAAGGTTTATTTTTTCCCTATTTTTCTTAATATTTATGGACTAGGTAGTCAATAGATTAGGAATATTTCAGAACTTATTAAATAGATTTTTTATGGGTATGTCCAATCCACAAATGAGGGAAATACCAACTTTCCAGGGAAGGTATTGTTGGTTTTGTTTTTATTACAGTTGGTTATTATATAACCTTGAGTTATTATTAATTTAACATATTATATGTTTGTAGATTATGATTCTACCTATTGGACTAGTATGTAAAGAGTTTAGGTGTGTTTCATGCATCATTCTAGGCTCCTAGATATTCACATGACATGCATATGTCATTCCATGAAGGCGGAATTATCGTTTTCCACATATATAATGATTTTTATATCCTAGATGGTGATTTATTTGGAATTATTATATAAATACCATGTTATTTACTTTATTATCATTCAAATTTTTATATTCCATGATTGAGTGTTTCTTACTTATGTAGTAACCTTCCATGTTTGTTTCTATGCATAACTATACTTATTTTTTGTGATAAAATAATTGTTGTGTTCATGACATATGATTGATTAAATAAATTACATTAATCAACCTAAATGATGTTTTCATTTATATCTTTATAGTAGAATTATATTTAATCAATCGATTATTTTATGTTTGAGCCAAGAACCATTGCTTTCATGGGAAGAAAAATTGATCATTATGACTAAATAGATGCAAAATATTTGAATTATATGGAGTATCATCCCCTATAAAGTTGTAATGGTAACCCATATAATTGAACCATATTATATGGGATTATTATATTTTTATACTAAGAGATAAAATCTGGTTGCAATTACATGAATTGCAACTGTAAATTATAAAGGCTTGTAACACTATAATTTTGGAATGTTGATTCATATAATTGGACAATTATGTAGAATAAAAAAAATTCATCATGAATTATATTTAAATGGTTAATAAATTAACCTATTTGGGACATTAAATGGTCATGAATCTATTTTTTTTATAAATTTAAACTGGTACTTATTAATTTCATTTAAATATGGTATAAATTGTAATTTATAAATTCATATACCTCTAAAATTTTTGTATGAATTCCAATATGACTAAATTATCAAATTCACAACGAGACCCATGTAGGTTAGTAGGGACATGTTGTTGTAAGATAACACCTTAGGGTGTGATAAATTTGAATAAATAAAAATGCATAAATGGAACCAAGTATGATAGTTGGGGCATGATTTTTATGAGAAACCATGGACTTGAGCCAAGTAGTATGGTCTTAGCATGTTTCATATTAAATAAACCCATTATGGGAATATTAAAATGTTAATAAAATAAAATATTATGGTTTTCACTAAAATGGGATGAAAATTGTAATTGATAGAGAATTTACTCTGTAAATTGCAAATAACACCCATATAATTGAACCCAAATTTACATGATGGGACCCTTGTAGGTAACCTTAATATTTATAATCCCTGGTCCTTAACCCCATGGGGTTATGAATATCAAAATGGATTATTAATTTAATTTTTTTTAACTGCTTAAATGTTGTCACGTAAAAACTTATTGTGGCATAATACATAACATATTTTCTTAATTAACAGAAGCATTGCCATCTTATTTTGAGCATCATTTTTGTGAATTTTCAGCTAATTAAGATTCCAATTATAAACTAAAGTGTGTTTCTATATCTTGATTGGATATTAATATTTTATTTAACCAATAAATTTGGTGAAACTCATCAATCATGTAAATTTTTTAGAAGTAATTAAATGATAATTTTCATAAGATATTGTGTGACATAAGATAAATGAAGCAATTGGTACTATTTTAAAAAAGGTGTTTTTGACATTCCTTTCATGTTATATATTTAAATGTTGAAAAAAAGAGATTAAATTCATTGAAAGTAAAACCATGTATTGGATTTTAAACTGTCAACACTTGGTTAAGGGTTATCCTTAGGATTTCTTTGAGTGGGAAAGTGATCATTCCATATTAGTCACAATTACCTTTTGACACATTGTTTCATAAACCTAAAGGTTGGTTGGTAAGTACTAGTTTCATTTTCATGCGTGACATTATTTAGGATCAATACATTATATATTTATGATACAGAATTGATATGGAATCACCTTTTAACCATAAAGAACTGATAAATTAATCTTTTTAGTTTTTAGATTAGTGGTGTCATTCTGATGTCATTTATCTTGAGTAGGACTCATAAAAATAAAATGGAACCCCTGAATAAATTGGTGATTGATGAGTTGGTTAAACCTTTTTTAAGGTGTGAGAATTCGGTAATGATCCATTTTATTATCTTATTACTACCTCAGGTATGATCGGGTGCTTCCTAGGCTATGTGACCTTTCTATTCTCTTAACGGGGTATCACATGCCAGTAATGTGCGGTGCAAGATGTGTTGTTTTTATATTAAAGTGGTTCATGTTGTTATGTGTGTTGTACGTCAAGTTAAAAGCGATATGTTAAATAATATGTTGTTTGAGGGACAAGGTCACACAATATCATAAACAATATGGGTACCTAGCTACATAGTAGAAGGGTTGTGAGTTATTGTATAATATGTTTATTGGTTATTCCGAAGTAGAGTGATCTTGGTGTTGTGGGGTTGTTATGTGTATTATAAATTTTATATATAAATCAAATGTATATTTATCTTATGGAATTTGGGTAATTTTCTGAAAACATATTTGGTGTCGTAACCCCACGGATCTAGTTTAATATTTTATTTACATCTTTGGTGGATGAAACGCATGGACTTGACTTAGTAGGAGCATCAAAAGAGTGTATAAATGTGAATATTTCATAGTTTTCTTATGAATGTATGGCCTTTTTATATTTTTTTATGAATTATAAAATCATTTTGGAAACAGCTAGGAACCATGTTTGGTGGTGATAGAACATGTTTCATTGGATGGTTTTTTTTCTCAGTGATGTGACACCTAGGACACTTCTAAAGTTGGTAAAATCACATCAGTCCTAAAGAGAATGTCCTTCTAAGTAGAATGAACGAGATACAAAATATACATTTTGAAGAGGAAATAGCGCATTAAAAAATTAGTAAGCTCATTATAAATTCAAAATCATAAACAATTTCATGAGTCGGGTAGTCATTCGATACTAAATAGAACATGGGGAGGTGATTTTGGAAGTGAGTTCCAAGGGATATCTTACCTTAATAATACTGACATACCAAGAACCACGATTCTTTTTGCCTTTCTTTTGCAAGACTCAGATAAATTTAAGTCAGTTCTAGAACTATGTGGTATGGTATATTACATCTGTATGGAAATTTGTAAGATTCTAGTTGTGTGGGGTACCATCTAAAGGTAGTTCCCATGAAGAGGGTCATCCTAAAATAATGTTGGAGGACGATGAGATGGTTGATCTATGTTTGAACCTAGAAACACATGGATGGGAGATGTGGAATAAGTCATTATATAAGGATGATATATAGTATTTTTTTATGAGTGTCTATTAGAAGGATAATTACACACCTAATGATAAAATATTGGTGTACGCCTTATTTAAGGGTGAGACAAATCCCTATCTTGAATTTTTCTGGAGTATGTTGAGAGTGTGTCAGTTATAATCCAAGATAAAATATTTGAATTCCCTTTCTATATTAATGTACAGACTTCATAGAAGTTCACTCTAGGAGAAGTTTAATGAAATACTTATGATATGTAAGTCACCATCGGTAGATCGTAGAAGACCCTCTTGAATGAAGGGTTGTGACAATTTGGGATCGTTCATTGGATGGTGATTTTATCACTTGTATTTCATTTGATAAAAAGAATAAAGAATTATTAATTTTGGAGACATCATAGGATGTTAGTTATGATCTTCAGTGAATTTTCAGAAAGTGATCTCAAGGTTCCTCCTCCTAAAGAAATTGGGTTCTAGTCTTTGGAATGTTTCTTCTATCTAAACTGGGAATTTCAATGAACTGGCATCTAGAGGTGGTTCGACTTGGGCTCTTTAGAAAGGAAATATATGGTCATTGTGGAACCATTTTTTACGTGGTGTTTGTTTAAGTGGGTTCCATAAAAAGGGTCGTCTGTGCTTTCCAATGGAATCCACAGTGACTAATTCTGAACTAGGTCAATCAGAATAGACCACTAAGATTGGAATGAGGTCTAGTACCTATTTCCTTGAATGTAATTGGATGTATCATTTTTATGAAACATTTCAGTAGAAATATTATAATTATAATAATGATATTTTGTAGGTAATTCTGATGGTTTAGGTGATTTGACTCATAAATTTCCATTCAATGGAAAAAATATAATGTGGGGAGTTCCTTAGGCCACCTAAAAATGATACAGTGATATGATCATGTATCAGGTTAGACAGGCTCAGGTAACCTCTATATGGACGTTTGTTTCTTAGATTCAAGTGTTGGATAATGTTTAAATGGTTTATGTACAATATGTTTTAAATAGTTATTGTATGTGCATTGATTTTTTTGAAACACAATGATGCCATAGGAGCCAAGCTTCACTACCTGAATAGGTTTTGTATTGTTTTCATTGTTTCCCAAGGCTTCTCATGAATGAGAAGTTATAAGGTGGGATAATTTTAGCATACCATGTTTTGGATCTGGTTGAAAATTTTTTATTTAAGTTTGATCTTTTCTTATATGGTAAATAAGATAGTTTTTAAGTTGAACATGGAATCATAAATCATTGTGTTGAAACACTTAAATGTGTTGTTTTTTGAGGATTAATAAGCCCCGAGAGGTGTCCCATGAGTTTCATTGATCTTAAAATGTATTGGGATCCAAAATTACAGGTTTTTAGGTTATCATAATGAGGTAAAAAATTGGTTCACATTTAGTTTAACCATGTGGGTAAACCGTGCAGTCCCTTTTCTTAAGGGGCACATTTTTTTAAACTATACAATCTCTTAAGGATAATTTTGTGATAAGGTTAAGTTATTCAAGGGTGACCGTAAGGGATTATCACCATTTTATCAAAACATGCACCAATCCTACAAACATCGTTTCCCATAAAATGTAGCATTTCATTGTTTTATCACTAAAGATCAAACTGTGTGACATAACTATGTTGGGTGTGTCTCCTGGGAATAAGAGTTGGAGTGGTTGGTGCAGTATTTTCAAAATCATATTGAAAAATCATTTGGATATTTTAAAATATATAAAATACTATTGTATATACCTTCCAAAAGTGATATCCTCCCTTCTTCTTTCCCAACTATATGTAGTACCTCCCCTTGCATGGGATCTTACTCATCCTCTCCTTCGAATGGATGTATCTCCTCCATTTGGTGTCAGAATTTTATGTTGTCAGTCATGTTGAATATTCATTGGTTATTCATCAAATAATCTTTATTATTTAATTATTTTACAACCCTATAAAGAATTATAAATCCATGTGATCTCTTTTTCCCTATTTTCAGGGTGTTTGGCGATTCCTCTATTCTCTCTTGATCTGACTTGAATTATAACCTGGTACTAGTCAAGTGAACCATATAAGGAATGAGGTAAGTGGTATATTGAATTTTTACTCGTATTTTATTTTTTATATTATATTTTTGTATTTATTCATGTCTATATTTCTACACAATTCTCCCAAATTGAAAAAAAAAACCCTAAATTACATGCTTATAAAAAACATGATGATCATTAGACATCTTTACATGGTTGGGTTTCAATGAACACAAACCTAACCACCTATTAGAGTGATTTTGACTACATAATCCTTATACCATTATTTTATAATGATTAATAAATCCTTTTTGTGTGTTATTATATCCCTTGGAACATTTATAAATTACTCAATTAAATGAAAAGGTGTAGGTAAACTACATAGTCTTTGTTAATCTACTTATTTCTGGATCTTTCAATATGTCCTAACTAGATTATAAAATTGATTGGTATTTTTGAATGAAACATGGATTGGTGAATTATATTTTTGCATGATTATGGAAATTTCCATCTCTACTAATAATCCTTAAATGCTTTAATTAAGTTTGTATGCTTTCATAAATACTTGTAATCTTATATAGGAATTTCATGGATGGGATCATGGTTTGTTTTAGACTATTGTGCTTATTGATTTATAAATGGTTATATAGTGGATTACCAATGATAGGCTTGGTGGTAAATGTTATTATACCATTACATGGCTGACACTTGGTTCCCTAGTGGGTTACATGTGATGGGATTAGACAGTTATACCGTTATTTCCTCTAATTGAGTTATAATGGGTTATTAATATGAAATAACCTTGATGGAATCATATATTTTCTAATGTGTTGTACACCTTGAGTGATACATGGATTCCCATTTCATAATTATTTGGTGTGTCTCATTGGATGGTTGATATTTTATTACACATGAGCGATACATGTTTCCCAAGAGAATTAACATGGACAAGAACTTTGGGAAATGGTGTTATACCATGCCACGTGCAACACTCGGCCACCTATATGTTATAACATATATGGTATTATGTGGATATAAATTTATATATACCATGAGTGATACTTGTGTTACCATGTAAACTAACTAGAAAGGCCTCATAGGATACTTAATCTATGTTATTCCTCAAGTCAAACTTACGGTCGTTATTATGGGATGTCTTGGATTGGCTCATAGGAAGAATTACTAATATAATTAAAAATTATTATTTCATATGGATAATGGTTCCCCATTATTTCAAGTTTAGTAAACTCTATTTTAGATGCCTAGTATTATTACCATGGGTCCTAGGACATCTTTATTATTGATACTTGTATCACTTGTAATACTATGTGGATTCCTTAGGTCCTTTCATGTTTATGTATGAATTTTCAAATATATGTTTCCTTCTATGAAAATATATATATTCATATGTGTGAGTGAGAATGTGAGCATGAGGGTTCAGAGATACATTAGTTTTGGATGAAGTAGGTATGGTCGTCCAGGTGTCCTCGGGGAACTGGAAGCTAACTTGTTTACTTGTTTTCTTTATTCCCTTTATTGATATACCTTCACACTACTATATTGTATATACACAAACTTGATTATGCATTATTCATCATTGGTGTTGTCCTACTAATTATATATCACTCCCTGTTTATGTATCCATTGCACTGGGGTACCTCAAAATATCTCAGGATTGTAGGATCAGGTTCATGGATTGTGTTTACTTATTGTGATCCTTCAAGTCTTGGATGGAGTATGGGAGGAGAAGACTAATATAGGTCTTGTGAATCTATTAGAGATAACTTCTATGTATTTTTTTCATTACCTGTTTTATGTATGTATCACCTATATTATGTTTTTATATACGTTGTATAATGTTCATGCATGATAATTTGTTCAATAATTATTTATTTCCAAACATTATTATATTTTACATTTTTTATTTATTATTTCTTCCCTGATTTTTATTTCTGATCTAGAGGGTATGGTCTCCCAAGTGTATCTCAATTAGACCCTCACTGATAGTCGATAGCCACTAGCATACGAGGAGCCATTCTTGAGGCCTAGTGGCTGACCAGGTCGGGCTACTATTATAGTTTCTCTAAGGTTAGGATTCTCTATGTGATAAGGTAACTTATTATAATATAAATACACCATATGATATCAATCACATAGAATATAACCAAACTGTGTAGGATAGGGTTCTCATATGATATAAAACTCTCATAAGATATTATATCATTAAAGATATCTATAACTGGTATAATATTCTTGGAAGATTAAGTATTCATAAGATATGAAATTTATAAGATACAAATTCCATAGGATACAATATATCTTTTGAAAACCATCCAAACATTTAAAAGAACATCATATGGTTTGTTTTGTGTAAAATCATTGAGTTTCATAACAAATATATTTTAATGAAAGAAAATATTATATGATTCTCATAATAAATTCTTCATTTAAAAAACATCATCATCCTTTATCATGATTGAATCCATAGACTTGAGGAGTTCTTAGATGAGTTCCACACCACACACCACATAGCCATTTCAGAATGTATGGGGTCAAGCACGAGTGTATATAGATTTTAAGTGATATAAATGATGTGGATTTCATATCTAATTAACATATGGAATCAAAAAGACTCTTTAGGGAGAATTGACCATTAATTTAAATGACAATGAATGAGAATTAAAAATAGAAAATATCTTTCACATTTGAATATTGAGTTCTATAGTTGCTGAATTTTGAAGAATTTCCATATTTCAATTATGGAAATAATATTACTGAATTATTGAATATAAAAATATAATGATGGAAGGATATGATAATTATTTGATACTTTAATTACTATAAGAAACACTAAACAGATTATGAATAAAAAAGGGACATGATTCTGTTGAATCTAAATAATTTGTGTTGGTATTAATGAAGAAGGGGGAGGCTTCCTATTATACCGCGGTATCATAAAATGTGTCCTATTATGGTCTAAAAAGGAATAATATAAGGAATATAAAGGTTGGTATGTCCAAAACAAGAAGTATGATCAGTTGGAGTCCTATTTGATTGTCTATGAAAAGAGTAATTCACTAATTATGTGAAGCAATCGCTTTGTTCAGGTGGAATGAAATATGTGTGACATTGAAGGAGGAACAATGGGATGATGGTAATTATAAGATTTAATATATTTAACCTTTAGTGTAACTCTATAGAACATAGTGGGATGTCATTTAATTATAATGTGGGACCATGTTTTTTAATCATTTCACATTAAATAGTTCAAGAATATATGATTTTTAGGAATAACCAATCATAGAAATGAGTGTGATTTGAAGGCTTGGCCCTCTAAATCACTTTATTTGTGCCTTTACTTGCATATTTATTTGGGAAAGGCTAGGAGACACAAATATAATTGGGTTATAGATTGTAACATTTCTAATAGGTTAAATAAAAATAAAAATTCATAAAAATAAAAAGGGATTACTAATCTTCCCCATATCCCTCTCAGGGATCACAAAACATGGGAACTTCAATTGTTATTAGATCTATTTCAGTTTCCATCTGAAAAGAACCAATATTCCTAACTAAATTTATTATAACTCTGGAATATAAAACATACATTATTTTTGATGAATCCAACTTAGAGTTTTGAAAAACATTACAAATAATGTAAAGAGAAATGTGGAAAATGAGATAACATAGGAAAAGAATAAACATTAAGCCCCACTACTTAAAGATAAAAATAGTGGTAATTATTTATCCAAATACATTGTTTTTATTCTTATGATTAGTTCAGTATAAACTATGATTATTTTATAGTTAATGAAAAAAATTAAATATTATATATTAAGATTTAATATTATTTATATATGGTTACTATTGTGGTTGTAGTATATTTGGATTGGTGTTTATAAAAATATTAGAGTATGATAAGTGATAGTTGGGGAAGGAGGATGAAATAATAGATAGAAACATCGTAAGAAAATTTAAACAAATAAAGGATCTCATTATAGATGTTAAATCTAATTAATAAATCATTTTGATCCACAAATAACTGATCACCTTATCTATAGAAAAATGATAAAAACAACTTCTGAGAAACATAAAGTATCCATGAGATGGATGAAAGTAAAATGGATACTCTTTAGATCAATGATACTTGGTAGTATTTAAAATTCAAATGGATATAGTGTCTTAATAGTGCATTATAATAATGTTGAAAATTGTATGAGGATTGATATAATGAAAATAAATTAGGAATAATGTTAATGACATGTTGAGGATGAGAAAAAATCCGTCAAAATAATGTTCATTAAATTAGAAATGAAATTAAAATATCATGAACAAGAGAAAAAATGAACTTCATAGTGAATAGAGACGAATTTTATTTTTTTTTAAAGTTTCTATTGAGAATCATGACTATAAAAAGACTCTAATTGCTGGTACAAATATCTTAAAAAATGCTTTGATCAAACTATAACAATCTCTAAGAAGAAAGTAACCCACTGCCTCATTATTTAATTATACACTACTATTATTTCAAATGATATTAAATTATTCTCATTGAAGTATATGAAAATATATATGAATAAAAATTATGAAAAATTTACCACAAAATCATGGGTTGATTTTAACAAATCTAAAAAGAAACACCCCCTGAATATCCCAAAAGGGTGTTATTTATAACAAAAAAATAAGTAAATATTTATATATAAACAACATCTAGAAGGAAAATAAGGTACATTAGAGACATTATTTATGATATTATAATATTTGGAATATATATATATATAGAATGTTTAGAGAATTTAATAACCTATAGAAAACATATAATGCCTAGTTTAAGGTGTAGCTGAGCCAATGAAAGGATAAAACTAGATAATAAAAAGTGCAACGTTTGTGACTACTAATATTAAAGTGGTCATAGAAAGGGAATAATATATCCACTACTAATAGATTTTTTTTCCTGTAATCCTTTTTATTACTATCATAAAATTGTTCATAGTTAAGATGTGAACTATTACAACCCATCTCAGCCCAACTATTATGCTATGCTAAAGAAAATACCTTAGACAAAAGAGAAACAATTGAGGGGAAAAAAGGTCCCATGGATTAAAAACTAGTAAAGAATGATGATACAATGAAGTCATGTAAACAAAATAATTCCATGAAATCAAAGAACAATTATTAAGGGGATTAAATCATCCCTAATGAAAATGATAAGAATCAAAAAATTAATGGAAACTCGAAGGCTATAGAAAATAATTTTTGTGTAATGTGAACGATGCCCGTACATATAGACCAAAAGTGCATGATATAGCTTCCCTGATATTTTTTACTATTTTTAAATGATAGGAAAGAAACATAATTAATTTTTAATCTAATTTAAATATTGAGGAATTGGGTTTCACACAAATAAAATATTGAGGATAATAATAATTATATGTTACCCAATGGAAAATAGACATAGAGAATCATCAAAAAGGATTGCATGAAGTGTTATTATAAAGATGAACCTAAAACCACAATAGAATAATGGTGTTGAGGAAACTATAATACTTTATGATCTTACTATTGAGAATTTTAAACCCCTATATATTTCATAAAAAATTCGTTCTTTTGAAATTCAGGTAAATGAAGGATATAATGTAAAGGTATGCTAGATAAGGTTGGTTTCACTATGTACAATAAGAAAAAATCTACCCATCAACTATTTTTCTAATAGTAATGATGATGTTTACATAATTGCATCCCTTGAGTCATAACTCCCATGTATAGGTGTTTGTCAAGAATATATTGTTCCATAAAATTTGAATTTAAATAAAACTCATAAAAAAGTTGAGGAAATATTTTATGATGAAACTTTTTGACCTTGATTTTATTATAAAATTCTATTAATAGGGGGAGTGATGGTTTATGGAAAAGATAAGTGAAAGTGGGATTTTAATTATTTTTACATGAAATTTATTATGAATTTTTTAATGATATGTTTGTGTTGATTTTTTGAAGAAAAAAACTTTCGTTTTATATCCCGTAAAAGTGGAAGTTGTGGACGGTTTAACATGATGAATCATTTTATAGATATACTGGATGTCTTGGTTAAATCACTCTTATTTCATGCATAAGTTTATCCCAAGAAAAAATATATTTTTTAAACTAAAGTCTCATTAAAATAAATTTTGTTTTACCATCTATCCCTTAAAAAGTGGAATATGCAATAATTCTAGATAAAAATGGGGATAAGATCTTTCTTTATGGGAATACCATCACCTATATATATTTATATTTAAAAAAAACTATGGGATATAAAGGATTTAAAACTGAAAAATATTGGCATAATATTTTGATAGTATTTCAAACAAATACAAAATGGGATATTGAGGATCCCATGTGTGGATTACATTTATTATCAATGAATATGTATTATATGTTTTCTAAGATGAAATAATTATGTTCTCATGAACGGATATTAAATACTCCCATAAAAAAGAAGAAATGGATATAGAAAATATATTTCCCATCTCTGAAGGGATAATAGAAAATCATCTTCTACATTAGTATCAAATATATAGATATTCAAGTAATAGTATTGAATTTTTTTATTCTTTATTTGATCTAAATATCCAATAAAACTTTTAGTGATGTGAGTATTGTATATAACATTTAATGGAAGTTGTAAGAATCTGACTATTGGAGAGATTAAATAATTATTATTAAGTTCTCAACCATTCCAAAAAATGAAGAAACCATCCATGGAGTTTTATACAGGGAATTTGATGTATCATGTGAATGAATACCTAAGAATGGTGTTTTGAGTTGAGTTGTAGTGATTGATAATTCCTCAAGATCAATTGTAGATGCGTTACGATGATTGAAATATTATCTAGAATTTCATATGAATGACTTCCTTGATACTTAGTACTACTTTCATATGTAGTTGAAATCTATTTATATAATTCTAGAAATCATTTAATAATTCCAACATATAAGATAATTATTTCATATATGATAACTAATTTTATATAGTATAGGATTTTTTATACATCTAAAAGATGATGTTAAATCCTTCAGGTGTGATCAAACTAAAAATTTATAAATCCCAAAGAACACTAGGTACAAAGTTGTATCCCAGTAGTACTACGGGGTTGAACCCAGAGAGAAAAATAGAAAGATTATGCTCGTGTGATTAAAACCTAGTAATGGGTTTCTCACCTGAGTCTTGGTTATTTGGTATTCTATGGATTACAAATTTGGGATTTAATCATTATAAAGAGATGGATCATTGTCAATTTCATGGCATATGAATAATGTACTCCTAATTATAAATTGGGATATTCCTTTGGATTAGGTTATGAAGTAGTGTGAAAGTCACTAATTGGGTTTTTTAAAACCAAATTGATGTACCCAAGTTGGAAAATAGACTTTTATCCAATGGTATTTAACAAATTATGGGCATAAGACTTGTCTTCAAAGACGTAAATAGTCATAGAATATTTTTCCTAGCCTGATCAATACCAACTTGGTCAGGGTCCCACTATTACAAATCCCAGGATCATGGTTTTAAAATAGAATATTACTAACAATAATTACTAACCTAACTACTAGGAATAGGGTTTCCCATGATTTTATTTAAGGGTTAATTTTGATTAAAACTCCCTACTCCCAACCCCTAACCCTAGTAGATTACCCATGCATGATAGTAATGATATTAAATAGAAATGAAACTAGAAACCTTATTCTCTTTATAATTAAATAATAAAATTCAATAAAAAACATGATTAAAATACATAAGGATCGATCTAATTATTACTTGAATTAATGAAAAAGGAATGAAACTTAGTAATCCAGGTTGAAAGTGGAAACTGGGATTGAAAATAAATTTGAAAAAAAAACATTAAATATATACTCCTAAAAAAATTAGTAGATATATAATAGTGAATAAAATAAAATAAATCATAGAAAATTCATCTAGGATATGTGAGAATAAAAGAGTAGAAGTGAGATATAATAGTGTATCCATCTCTAAAACCATTGAGTACTGGAATATAAATAGGTCCATGAGACTAACAACATGTAAAAGTTTCACATTGTGAACTTACTTTAAATTAATTCCCCTATTTGACATTCATGAAGTGTAATATGATTCAAATAATTAACTCATATCCACAAAAAAACTACCCAAATATTGTATCTCACTGGATTTCATGTCTTCAATCCACAGTGGGTTCATAATTTTTTACCTTTAACATTGTGTAAATTATTCAAATTCAGTATTGAATTGTATTTAGATTTTTTACAGATTGTACGTATTTCATAGGTAGGATTTTGGCTTTCAGAGATCTTCTGATTGTGGAATTCATTTCATAAACAACTTTCATGATGCGTAATATCGGAATTTGATATATTTATATATGCTCCCATTCTGGGAATTGATTCCTATTTCAGGAAAAATTCAAAAAAACCCCAATGAATTATCTAATAAAAAATAAGTACATCTACAATAAATTTATCCTATATATATTTATGATTTCATATTATCAAATTTCGTACACTAAATCCCTCACATGTTCTCAAAAAAAATATTTACAAGAAATATTATAGAGGGAAAAATTTTAATAGAAAACATGCATTTCAACCAATCAAATAGAACTATACATTGGTGGGAAAAGTAATTATACATAATCACCCTTATATAGAAAATCAGTCATTCATCATGGTTACATTCTTTATTCAGATCCTTTCTTCCTTTGATTACATTTTTTAATTGTTCCTTAGAAGTTATACCCATATTTCAATTTACCTCTCTAATAATTTTCTCTCATCACTCAACGTAAAATTAAACTGAAGTAATGTTTATAAATTCAATACATGTTCAAAACCATACGATATCATTTGTTCTAAAATATACATTTTATGAATATAAACATGCAATTACTCATAAGGTCTTTATAAATAAGCTTCAAATGACTTTGTGGATGAGGGAAGGTGGGTAGATAATAAAAATAATGATAAAAAGTAGGGTAAACTATGATGTATAATCCATGATCATCAAGAAAAATGAAATGAAAAATATCCTCCTGGAAGTGGAATATCCATACTCCAAAAAGCTCAGGGATGGTCCATGGATGTTTCATAAAAGTGAAATAAAAATATCGTGTTTCTTCTTTTTTTAAGGTTGTGTCTAGTCCTGATCTCACATCCGTCTCATAACCGCAAATGATCCATTATAAGATGCATTATTCCGGTAACGGTTTTTTTACTTCCTAATACACAACCCATATTATTTATATTATTATTATTATTTGAAATAGGATAATCATGAAACGTACATCAAAATAACAATGGATCATATCTGACATATCAAGTGAGAATGTCACCATTCATATCCTCGGCCGTAAACATATCACAACCATCAATAAGGAAAATATCCCCTCACACATATCCAGCTAAAAACATGAAATTTTATCAAGATTAGTGTGGGATGTGATAAAATGGGCTTGTAACACGGCCCAATCCCAATAAGGTCATTCACGGATTCTACGAGCTTAAGAAGGCTAAGGGTACCATTGGGTTTTAGAATTTATGGATCCACAAAGATTACCTAAATGATTTTAATTGTGTATTAATTCAATCATATTATTGATAATAATCCAATTCATGTTTTTATAAGTTTACATTACCCATGTTTTCCTAATAAATATTCTCAAAAAAGAATATTCCAATGTAGCACTAGAAACCTCATGTGAATATAAATAAAAAAAATAATGTAATCACTTAGGGTAAAACAACCAGTAATAATTAAAACTAAATAAATTGAAATATTTTAGAGGTAAATTACTCAACTCAGTAGTCATGTAAAAATTTTAAAAAAATAAAAATAGATTTCAGCGTTATATAACAAAACTTTATTACTTTATTTAAATTAGTGTAATGATATTTCAAGTTAAAGAATACTCTCATTGAAAAATGCCTCCTGGACTAATGAACATTAGAGATAATCCAAGTGTAAACAATATAAATCTCAATAAAGGCTCCTCTACACATAAAATGAAATAATTTATGCATTATTTGGGAAATTAAAAAGGTAGAGATGTAAATAAAAATAATAATAACAAACTAAAGATGGAAATTATAAATTTGAATTAGGGAATCAAGATCTATCTATAATGAAGTTCTTTCCATGGGGGACACGATGGATATCAAAGGCACACATGGATTACTATAAAAAATTATAAATAAATATAGCTTCAATAGATAATGAATTAGCACACATGATATGACCAAAATGAAAGTAATATATCAAAAAGTGAAAATGATAGTAAAAAAAAGAGTACATGATATCACATTGATAGGAGAAGTGTACAACAGAGTAATAAAAAACTATGAATAGAAAATATACAAAATTATGTGAAAAATACTAACCACTCAGAAAATAAAAAATGATGGGCTTCCTCCTCAAATGTAAAAAAAGGATGTCATCATCCCGATATATAGATAAGGATTGAGGGGAGGGGTCTATTATCTCAATTGTATTATGTCTCTTATAGGAACTCATAGTTATATATTCATTATAATGTTGGATCTTTTTGGGGTTTAACACCTCAATAATGGTCTAACATAAGATCTCATGTTATAGTTATAGCATCCATGTCGATCGTAGAGGGGACTCTGGAATATTCTAGTGATGAATGTCTTAGAGTTGTCCCTTTATGTCATCTACTCAAGGTAATACCTCATGTGTGAGACTATATGGTAGTCTAATAGACTCATTGATGGTCATATAAGATTCAGTAGAGTGATACCTGTATAAATAAATTCATATTTAAGAATGAGAATATAAGTAAGATATGCAGGAAAAATCTTATCCATCCAATTACATAAAATAAATGATACAAAAATTAATAGAAAATAAAAGGAGATTGAAAATAAACCCAAGCCATGGTACAGTTGGGTAGTGGTTTACATATATAAGGCTAAATAGTGTTGGATGAATCACTACTATCAAAATCAGATATCCCATGCTCCCCAAACACTGGGTGTCAAAATCTTTTCTGTCATATCTATGATATCTATGGAAGCAAGTTCTGGTGGATCGAACTCTATAGAATGTGGAAGGATGTTGGAATATGTATTAGTTTTCAAAAGTGGAGGGGAGTTTATAGCTCATACTAAGGCCGCATTTCTGGATGCTGGATTGATACAGGGATCCTCTAATGAAAATGATAATACATAGCCCCGGACCCATCAAGCTTGTGCCTCAAAAAATTGATGCTTCGTAGCAGGTTCAGTGTGGTCGTGTAGAGGGTTGATAGGGGAGGATTATGTGGTGGGAATTGTAGGATATGGGTTTATGGCATAAGGTTGTGTTTGGATAAATGTAGTGCTTGGTGGTAGGGAAATGGTGGTAAACTACAAGGGGTCCATGAAAGGGACAATGAGTTGCTTGAAAACAAGACATTAGTTATCCATAATAAACAAGATAAAATATCTGATGCATGGGAAAAATTGTGGGGTAGTTAAATACTATGAAGGGGATGTTTTATTGGTGGGTGGTGGAGTGGTGGAGGAAACAGGGACTTCGAAAGGAGGTGCAAGTGCCTCCTTTGTGGGAGAAGGTCAGTATGAAGAGGATAAGATGGGTCCTTATTATCTTCCACTAAATACTCGAGGTCCCAAGTGTAGAATCCCCAAATTTTTTCAAGGGATGGGGCTGAAGCCTCATTTTATTATTAAATCAAATCAAAGACCTCTTTTAACTGGGTAGAGGGAGACCCATTACATAGTCCGAAGGCCCAGTGAGCTTATAGCCCATTACAAAGCTCGTAGGCCTAATTTTTTGGCCCAATTTCCATTCTGTGAATTGTAACCCTGCTAGTACCGTACCTACACAGTACCGCCGCTGCTACAGTGCCATGTCGTCGCTATAGTACCCGTCGATCAACAGTATCGTCGCTGCTACAGTGCCGCTACAGTGTTGCTACAGTAACCTGCGCCCAATGGGTTTTGAACCCCCATTTTTCATGTAGGATTATGGGGTGATTACCACTAACCCCAACCCCAAATACAATCCCCAAATATTATTTACAAGTCCTATCATATATATTAATATGAGATCAATGGAATATATATTTTTGAGAGAGGTAAAATTATGAAGATACATTCAAAATACAAAGTTTAATAGATAAACGAGTGATGGAGCTACACCCAACAAGGTACCACAATCCCTCCTCTACCATGTCATGTAATGGTGTGTGAACTGGGGATCTGTGTTTAGGGAAGGGCCTTCCATGGTAGAGGATAAGATGATAACTTATATCTGGATAATGCATCCATGAGAATATTCCCTAGCGATTCAACCATGTTCAATATCCTAATGTACAATTTGGATGGTGGTACCCCACAGGTGGGTTCACTTCATTGTATGTTGATCATAAACACTCTAAGGGTCATGTCCTATCAATACCCAAATCCCCACCACATTCATATTTCTCGAGTCCAGTAGCAATACTGGAAATACCATATAAGTAAAAATGACTAAAGAATAAATGATCATTCTAATAGTAAACCCACCCAATGTGAGATACCATGGTCATTTGCCCAGATGGAAATTAGTGTCTCTAATGGATAGATAAATGTTGTATAAGAACTCGAGAAAGGTCTACAGGTATATCTCCACATGAACCTCAGAAATTCTAGATATGTGAATGCTCTAAATTAGACCTATGACATCCTTGTGAATTATTATTATCTCATGAATCACGAATTCAAATGTATTTTCGGTCCTCATGGGCTTGGCTTGATGATTGAATTGGTGCACCATGAACTTGGGTGTAGAAATATATATAGAGGGGTGTAGGTGTGGGTGAGGAGTACACCCTATGACTGGATGGAAAGAGAATGTGAATCGTTAAAGGTATTGTGTGTGAAAGAACATGATGTAGGTGATGATGGGTAAGGGTCTATAAATGTTGGTGTCGGATCCGACACAGGGTGTTTTAGTAGAGGAGAGTATTCTTTCTGGGTCAAGCAGTTGATGTTTTTGGTACTGTCTGATGACAGGAATGAGAATGTATAGAACTAAAGGAAATGGGTGGATGATTGACTGGGTTTGAGGGAGGATGAGAAATAAATGAGGATGGGGTAGTGTTGTAGGATCTCATAAAGAAGAGGGAAAGGTTGATAGTTTGAGATGGGGGTGTGAGATCATGGAGGTTATTGACACGTTCCTGTCGTGGGGTGTGACAAAAACAAATATAAACTATGTTAAAATGTAATAGAGTGGTTATCTTAGGTTGTCTCCAGAGAGGAGTGCACAACAATTAACTGTCACTGTAAAATAAGAGAAAGATGTGAGGATGTTTTTAGAAATTGATTGATTTTGAAAAGAAAAGAGTGAAGGAAAGAGGTTTAAGAAAAGGATTGAGAACAAATTTATAAAACAAGTAATTGAAACTATTATATGAGAAGGGTTATTAGGGTAGAGTTGGTTCTCCATTTGTAATTCTATCATAGTTCCAATTTATCCAATTCTCTTATGATAAACCGTTAAGAGTGAGAATTCACAATTGTTTCTTATCACTCCCTTCGTTAATTAAAAATGTGATAATAAACCTTACTATAATATTATGTTGGTCTACTCTCCTTCAAAAATGTAATAGAGTTGTAGAAAATACCCCCAATTATCTTAATCAATTCCCAATCGGGTCTTGTTTATCCCAAGTAATCAAGAACATTCTCTACTCCTCACACACGTACCAGTGATGACTGAGTTATTCACCACTAATTACTATTCTATTAAATCGTTTATAAACCAGAAACTAGTGGAGGGAGATATTTATCATTGACCAAATATAAATGAACAACAGAATCTAAAATCAGATACAATCGTACATGATAATAAAAACTGTTATAGGAAATTGAAACTGATTCACAGAAGAGAAGATGATTTTAAAACATTAAGAGAAGGAACTCATGAAATAAAACAAGGAAAAACTCTCCTTCCCCAATCACACAAAAGTTTACCCCACCATGGTAAGGTTAATTGTGACTAAGGGGAAAGAAGAATTCATTACAAAACTAAGAATAACAAAAGATAGAAAATAAAGAACAGAAAATTTGATGCTCCAGATTCTGTCCTCTAGAAGTTTTCCTCTGTTCTTCCCACCAGCCGGCTGAAACTCCCAGAGGTCCCTTCTTATAGAATGTTTTAAATGTTGTTGGATATCGACCCTCAAAATTTTAGATTAATTTTACAGGTGTAAAAAACTATATGGTTGAATCAATGACCGTTACGTTTATGGCCGCCAAACACTATTTCACCCACTCCACCTGGACGTGCCAAAAGGATGCCTTAATGAGCTCCATAATTTATGAAATTTAATGTGAACCGTCCTTTTGAAGTCCTCTGTCGACACCATCTATAAGAAACTCATTAAAATGTTGGATGAAGTAGATATTCTATATTTAATGCAGTGGGTTCCATTCTGCCTGCCAAACTGATTCCCCAAATTAATTGATTTTTCTGTACCATTGGGTTTTGAATTGGGTTTTGGTCCAGAAGAAAAATTTTAAGACCACAAGTTTATGAAGCCAAAAAAAGGATTCACTTCAATTAGATCAATATTTTAAATGTTATACCCAGAACACAGAAGCTATACAAAACTGTCGATTTTACAGAATTATCCCATTTTCACATTTAAGCCCAAAATATACCAAAAACACATAATTGATGCAAATAAACTTAAATTTAATAATTAAGAGGGATTTATTCATTGAAAACATATAAATAATATTGAGAATATTAATTCTATCAATTCCCCCACACTTACCACTTTGACTCCTCAACAAGTCAGAATAAAACTAAAATCTATGTAAATTCAAAACACATATCCATGAGATCCACCAATTTGAAAACAAGAAACAAAATATATTATTTCACGTTCTTAATTTAAGATCATTCAATATATTTACTCTTCATTTCTCATCCCATGAACACAAAACACTTACCTAACTTTTATTATCACTTATCACACAAATTTTCAATTTTTTAGCAATGTCTTTCTCATCCAAACTCATACAAGGGTCACCATAGGTTTGATAAATTCCAACATCTCCACCCGATGTGAGTTAAAGACATATGTTTATCATGAGGAATTTTTAAGGTTTTTTTGTGGCTTTAGGTTGGTAGGATTTAGATGTAAAATTTTTGAGGCTGAATGAAGAGGAATTGGCTCTTTTTGAAGAAAAATTGCATTACTCTAATTTTCACACAAGTATGGTCTCCTCTTCACTCCCCTTAATAGAAAATAAGCTCCTTATTCATGGAATATAAAAGAATGTTCACACAGTTCATCATTTCAGCAGAAAACATTTCAATCTTCTCAAATAAAATATTTCTTGAAAGCTCCAGAAAAGGCACAACTTTCTTTTTTACATTAGAATCTTCAGAAAGGCACAACTTCTCTCATCATGAAAGCTCCAGAAAAGGCACAGCTTTTAGCAAGATGGTTTTTTTAGAAAAAATAACATCTCTTCAACATTTTGTCACCCAAATTATCCCCAAATAAGGTAGTATAATACAAGTCATCTTCCCTCCACACTTCTGTTCAAATAGATCATGCATTTTTACTTCAAGAGCAGGTTGGATAGGGAATATTGGCTTGTAATGTGGCTAACCTAACAGGATGTTCATGGCTTCTATGGGATACAAGGATTAAATGTTCAAGGTAGGCCATTATGAAAAGGGATTATCTTGAAAAGTGGATTTCAAACCAAATAAATTCCTCAATCATTTAAAACACATGTACCACAAACCCTCATGTTTTGAAAGGAATAAATCAAATTCTGGTTAAAACAAGCATGGTTTGGTTCTCTCAAAAAGTGAGGTGAATGTAAAGAATATGAAAATAATAGGTTTAGAAGCCTCATGGGAATGTGATTTAAAATATAAAGACAGTGATATGTGGCATGGGATTCAAAAAAACAGAGTATTTTTCATGAAATTCCCAATGAATTGAACATGAAACAATGTCATTTTCAGCATTCATTTAAGCTCAGTTTCAAGGAATAAACTATTTCTTCTATGGACATGGGTTTCAAAAATTTCATAGATAATAATTTCAGCACAAAAGTTTCAAAAACACACAAAATTTAAAAATAAGTACACAAAATTTGAAACACACACATGTTGTTATTAAAACAAATAGTAAAACCAACAATGCATAAAAATCCTAAACTAAAAAGGTTCCATCCCCCACACATAAATGATTCAGTGTCCGCAATGCATTAAAATGTATTTAACACATAATAATATTTGAAATTGAATCATAGAAATCATGAAAATATAAAGGAGAGGTACAACCTGATGGAGTTTATTGATAAATAGGTTGGAGGAGTGTGATCTACTCCATTGGCTTTGATGGCATGGTCCCAATGAATTTCTTCAACCTATGCCCATCAACAGTGAATGGATCCTTCGCTCCATCCTTTACAATCTGCACAGCACCAAAAGGATATAAATTAGTAACTATAAATAGACCTTCCCACGTAGAACGAAGTTTACCTGGAATCAGTTTGAGTCTTGAATTGAAAAACAACACCTTGTCTCCAGGATGAAAGTCTTTTGGTTGGATCAGTTTGTCATGAGACACTCTTGTTCTCTCTTTGTAAATCCTAGAATTTTCAAATAATTCCCTTCTAATTTCTTCCAACACCTATAACTGCAATCTTCTCTCATTCCCAGCACTTTCAAGATCCAGATTCATCTTCCTCACAGCCCAGTATTCCTTGTGTTCCAATTCCACAGGTAGGTGACAACTTTTCCCATAAATCAAACTATATGAACTCATTCCAATTGGGGTTTTGTAGGCTGCCCTGTAAGCCCATAAAGCATCATCTAACCTTTGGATCCAATCCTTCCTATTTGTATTAACAGTCTTTTCCAAAATTCCTTTGATTTCCCTATTGGACACTTCAGCTTGACCATTACTCTGTGGATGATAGGGAGTTGATGTTATATGATGTACCCCACACTTTTTTAACAAAGCCTCCATTCTCCAATTACAAAAGTGAGTCCCTTGATCACAAATGATGGATTTGGGAACTCCAAACCTACAAAATATGTTAGCCCTGACAAAATCACATACAACTTTAGCATCGTCAGTCCTGGTGGCTTTTTCTTCCACCCATTTGGAAACATAATCAATTAAAAGAAGAATATAATAATTTCCAAATGACATTGGGAAAGGGCCCATAAATTCTATCCCCAAAAATTTAAATATTTCAGAGAAATTAATTGGATTTTGGGGCATTTCTTTTCTCTTTGAAATATTTCCTGTAAACTAACATTTTTCACACTGTTTACAAAATTCATTAGAATTTTTGAAAAGTTTTGGCCAATAAAGTCCAGATTCTAAAACATTCCTTGCTATCCTTTGAGATCCAAAGTGGCCTCCAAAAGATAATGTGTGAAAAAACATAAAGACAGAATCAATTTCATTTGTATGAAAACATCTTCTTATCATTTGGTCATTGAAAATCCTCCAAAGAAATGGATCAACCCAGATGTAATATTTAGATTTAGATTTCAATTTGTGAATTTGGTGAGAATTTAAATGAAATGGGACCTGAGATGTTACCAGATAATTTACCATGTCAACATACCAAGGTACTTCTCCTTAAATCAAGTAAAACTGTTATCCTAGAAGGCGATCATTTAGTGGTTCAGTGTCTGGAATTTCAACTTTAGCGGTGTTGGGTAGTCTACTTATGTGATCAGCCACTTGGTCCTCATATCCCTTCTTATATTTGATTTCTATGTTGAACTCCTATAGTAGTATCATCCATCTCACAAGCCTTCGTTTTTCTTTATCATTCTTCATCAAGTACCTTAGAGCTGCATGATCAGAAAACACAATGACTTTAGATCCAAACAGATACGATCTAAATCTTTCTAAAGAAAAAACAACTGCTAAAAACTCTTTTTCTGTTGTTGTGTAGTTGAATTGGGCCGCATCTAAGGTTTTCGAGGCATATGCAATGACTTGTGGCCTGCCCTCAATTCGCTGAGAAAGGACAGCTCCAACTGTTTGGTTTGAAGCATCACAAAGTACCTCAAATGGTTCTTCCCAATTTGGTGGCTACATCACTGGTGGTGTAATCAATCTCTTCTTCAACTCATCAAATGATTCCCTACATAAACCGTTCAAATCAAAATCAGCATCTTTCAAAATTAATCTAGAGTGGGAGAGAAATATTACTGAAATATTTTATAAACCTCCTGTAGAATCATTCATGTCCTAAAAATGATCTAACATGTTTCACAAAAGTTAGGTAAGGCAATGAATTTAGCACTTCAATTTTTGATTTATCAAATTCAATGCCTTTCTGAGAAATGACATGCCCAATGACACTTCCTCTCTCAACCATAAAATGAATCTTTTTCAAAATTCAAAAAAATGTTTTTTTCAATGCAAGTTTTCAAAACTTTTTCCTAATTTTTAAAACAATGGTCAAAATAATTTCCAAAAACTGTGAAATCATCAAAGAAAACCTCCAAGTAATATTCAATGTGATCAGAAAATATACTTACCATACACGTCTGAATTGTACCTAGGGCATTACTCAATCCAAATGGCATCCTTTTGTATGAAAAAGTACTGAAAGGAAAAGTAAAGGTAGTCTTCTCTTGATCCTCAAGAGCAACGGGTACCTGAAAATAACCTGAAAATCCATCCAAAACGCAATAATGATTTCTACCTGCCAACCTCTCTAGCATCTGGTCAATGAAAGGGATAGGGAAATGATCTTTTTGAGTGACCTGATTCAACTTCCTGAAATCTATTCATACTCTCCAACTATTCTGAATTCTCACTAGGACTAATTCATTCTTTTCATTCCTCACAATGGTTAGGCCAGTTTTCTTTGGGAATACATGGATGGGGATAACCCATTGTGAATCTGATATGGGATAGATGATCCTAGCTTCTAATAGCTTCTCAATCTCTTTTTTCACAACCTCCATCAGGGTGGGGTTCAACCTCCTTTGGGGTTGTCTGACAAGTTTAGAATCTACCTCAAGAAAAATTCTATGTGAGAAAATTTTTGGGCTTATTCCTGGGATATCACCTAAGCTCCACCATTTTTCTTGGAAATTCTCTCTCAAAAGTTTAATCAATGATTTTTCATGAGTTTCAGATAGATTAGTAGCAATTATTACAGGTAATTTCTCTCCCTCTATAAGGTAAACATATTTTAAATCACTAGGGAGTGGTTTTAATTCTAGATCAGGAGGTTGCTCAAGGGATTAAACTAAATTGAGCTTCTCCAATTCCATTGGTTTGACATACTGCACACATGAAATCATACCATTTTCATCATCATTTAACAAATTATCAATGAAATCAGATTTTACCTGTTCTTCCAACAAGAAATCAGAATCTCTAAGAGTTTGGGAATCCATATGTTCAGTGATATATTTAATGGAAAACTTCTCTACTAATGATAAAAATTCATGAAACATACCTGATTCTTCAATTGGTTATATTCCATCTTCATGGGAGAGTGTTAAGAGTGAATGATCATCTGATGGGTGCCTCATGGATTCAAAAATATTGAAGTGGACAGTGCTATCTCCAAACTCCATGAAAAGTGTCCCTTCATGGACATTGATGATGGTTTTGGCCATATTTAAGAATGGTCTCCCCAAAATGATGGGTGAGTGTGATGGGATCCTATCATCTTCCATATTCACCACATAACAGTCAGTAGGGAATAAAAGATCTTTGACTTTTACCAGGACATCCTCCCCAACTCTTGCTGGGGAAACTGTGGATCTATTTTCAAGTTGGACCACGACTCTTGTGGGCTTCAAGTCTCCCATATGCAAAGAAGTATATACTGAGTGAGGCAATACATTAATTGATGCGCCTAAATCGAACAAATCATTAGGGAAATTTAATGAACCAATGGTGCATGGAATAGAAAATGCCCCTAGATTTTGACATTTGGTTGGAAATTGCGGTGTGATAAGGGCCGAGACACTTCTTCCCAAATAGATCCTCTCATTTCCTTAAATTATCCTCTTCTTGGTGCAAAGATCCTTAAAAAATTTAGCATACTTTGGAATTTTTTTGAGTGCTTCAAGCAGAGGTATGTTGATTTCCACTTTCTGGAAGGTGTCCATAATTTCTTTTTGCATTGCTTCTTCTTGTAACCTCTTTGAATCAATCATCCTTGATGGAAATAGTAGAGGTATATATTTCTTCTCCCATTTTTTCCTTTAAAATGGTGTTTCTTTTTTTCTTCTTCCTTGGCCTATCCTTATCATCCTCCTCTTTCTTATCTTCTTCCCGATGCATTTTCATATAATTCTCATCATTTCTAACTTTATTTTCGACCAGATTAGGTTTTCTTGTTTCAGGTTCAATGGTGGATGGTGGTTGGAGTTCTTTTACACTTCTTGTATTTATTATACTAAAATTCTCTTTTGGGTTTGGGATTTTTTGATAAGAGAGTTTACCTGGATTTTTTGTTAGAAAGTCCATGAGACTTTCAAACTTATTGTAAAAAATATTTAACGGTGTCCTTAAACCCCTCAAACTCAAATTTTTGTTGCTGGCTTTGTATTGGAGGTTGTGGAATGGTGGATGGCTTCTCATAGGGTCTTTGGAAGGTGGGTGGTTTATGGTATAAAGGCTGTATATAAGACTGATTTTGTTAAAATGGTTGTGGGTTTTGGAATTGATTTTGGAATGGTGGTTGGTTAGGAAATTGGTTTTGGTATGGGGGTCTACCTTGATTCTGCTGATTTCCAAACCCATATTGGACTTGGTTAGGATCTCTCCATCCTTGATTTTTTTGGAACTATCTTAGCTAAAAGGCCATTGCACATGTTTCCATTCCATGTATTTCAGAACATTGGTCAGTAAAATGATCAGGTGATGAGCATAAACCGCATACCTTAGTTGATGCTTGTTGGCCACTAACTTGCTTCAAGGCCATGTGCCTCACCATACAAGTTAGCTCTTCAATCTTAGTTTCTAATAAGGGTGATGGATGATAAGAGTGTACCTCATGAATACCTATTGTTCCAATACCTCTTGTTCCAAATTGTTGCGAGATTTGGGAAATCTTCTCAATCAAGCCCTTGGATTCTTCTGGTGACTTTTCAATCAGGGCACCTCCAGATGAGGCATCAAGAAGGTTTTTGTAATTTTCTAGTAGTCCTTGATAGAAGAAGACAAGAATGTGATGTTCCTCAATGGCTTGATTTGGACAGCTGGCACATAGCTTTTTAAATCTCTCACAGTACTCGTAATGGGTTTCTCCAGATGATTGTCGTATGGAATAGATTTCCTTCCGAATGGATTTGATTCTAGAGGTGGGGAAGAATCGTTGTATGAAACATATTACCAGGTCATTCCAGACATTTACATCTCCTGGTTGTAGGCCGTACAACCATTCTTTAGCAGCTCCATCCAATGAAAATGGAAATCCCTTCCACTTAACCTGCTCCTCAGTAATTCCACGGGGTCTGAAAGTTGAGGACACATGTGTGGACTCTTTAATGTTTATGTTTGGATATTTACCAGCCAAACCATGAAACTTTAGAAGCAAAGGAATCGTGTTAGGTTTCATTTAAAAATAATTTTGTAACACTACCATGACAAGTTCATTGTTTTGATTAAGGAATTGTGGTGCACAGAGGTATGTAAGTGTTTGGTTTTGATTTTCATCCATGATGACAGGCTCAGAGTGACCACTCGAAGTTTCACTTGAGTTTTCTAGGGTAACTTCCTCAAATTCAGATTCCAAATTAATGTTTCTAATAATATTCAACAAGTTTCTTTCAATCTTAGGATCTATGGGTAATGGTTCAGTTTTTGAGGTTCGAGTCATGCAATTTTGAAGAGAAAAGATGAAAAGAGAGAAAAAAAAAGAAAAAAAAATGTTGACGCTACCTCCCCGGCAACGGTGCCAAGTTTTGACACGTTCCTGTCATGGGGTGTGACAAAAACAAGTATAACCTGAGTTAAAATTTAGTAGAGTGGTTATCCTAGGTTTTCTCCAGAGAGTAGTGCACAACAATTATGCTTTCACCGTAAAATAAGAGAAAGAAGTGAGGATTATTTAGAAATTGATTGATTTTGAAATGACAAGAGTGAAGGAAAGCGGTTTAAGAAAAGGATTGAGAAAAAAATGATAAAAAATTAATTGAAACTATTATATGACAAGGGTGATTAGTTTAGAGTTTTTTCTCCATTTGTAATTCTATCATAGTTCCAATTTATCCAATTCTCTTTTGCAAAACCGTTAAGAGTGAGAATCCACAATCGTTTCTTCTCACTCCCTTGGTCAATTAAAATTGTGAGAATAAACCTTAATAAAATATTAGGTTGGTCTACTCTCCTTCCAATTTGTAATAAAGTTGTAGAAAATACCCCCAATTATCGTAGGGAATTCCCAATCGGGTCTTGTTTATCGCAAGTAATCAAGAAAATTCACTACTCCTCACACATGTATCGGTGATCACCGAGTACTTCACGACTAAGTCATGGTCTATTCCATCGTTT